>JAZGLO010006691.1:3287500-3937500 GCA_036873155.1 Biomphalaria sudanica
ATAGTTTGCTGATAACGTGTATGTATAACAAAGGCTTCTTGACATGCTCAATATTAAGAATAATTAACAATGTTTTTTTGGTCAAAATGAATTCACATAAAAGTGATTTTTTTTTACAAGTACAAAAAGTTATCCGACTAAAATACTACAAACTTGAAACCACTGGTAAAGAAACAAATGATTTATAAGTGTAGCTAAATGTAAAGGCTTAAATCCACCTGACAGTTGTAATAATTTTTCAATATTTTCCAAAATGACGCAGTGCTACTGTACCTATTTTTTTATCCTTAGCTAATAAAATGTAGCAGAATCTAAAAATAACCAACCATTCATAATTCATTCACATGTTTAGCCATTGCAAATGTCTGCTCCATGTGTTTAAGACTAAGACTAAGACTGCTTTATTGATCGTTATGGAAATTTGTTGTGATTACAAGGATTCTTTTCTCATATAAAGACAACACAACAGAAACATTCACATAAATAGAACAGACACAACATAAAAAGTTAATTGAGCAACTACAAACATCTTTTTTTACAAACAAATGGTCATTTTCTAAGATAAGTACAGTAAAAACTAATAAAGATTTGTTTCCATGTTCTGGATATCCCCCATGTAGAAAGTGATTGACTCACGTGTCGTGTTACTGGTCGTCCACACATCAATGAAATACTCCTTCCCCAAGCCCATGGCAGTCTTAGCCTTGAGATAGATTCTGTACTGGGAATGTGGAAATAAGCCTTTCAAGGTTAATCTTTCTACTTCTGGACCAATATTTTCAAAAGCTACAAATCTATCTGACATGTCAAGTCTGTCAACTGAAACAGAACCAAAACATAGTTTGAAGAAACTTTTTGTGAGAGCAATAGGAAGAAGAAACATGACATACTATTATGTTGTACTGACATTTGTAAAATCATAAAGTTATTTATTTTCACAAGCTAAAGTAATTATGTTCAAATAATTGATTAGAATTTTACATTACAGTTTTATTTTTTAGGCAGAGTTCTTAATTGCTTCATTACCATAACATACATAATTTAAAATTTTTTTAAAAGTAATTTTTTGTTAGAAAATTTTAAACTGAAAATTTAACTTATAAAACATAGATGATTGTAAATTAAAACTTATACTCTACTGTAAAAGTCTCTACAAGTCTAATGATACAAATATTTGTTTGCCTAACAAATTACAAGGAATGAGTTCAAGTATAAACTAAGTGATCATCAATGAAGTTACATACTAATGATTTTTTAAAATCTTAATATACATACAAAAATTCATTTATTGATTGTACATAACAATTTATTGCAATCAAATCATATTATGGTAAAAGGTTTATCCATGACATCTAAGGATAAAATATTTTATTTAGTGTAGATTGTTACTTAAAGAGGTGATAGATAACAATTTTACTTCAAGATGTAGATGGTTACATTAAAATGTGTTCAAAGTCTTGATATAGTCAACTCCTCATCATGACATACAGTCCGGTCAATGCCTAGACACTATGATATATCACAGTAGTGGGGGCAAAAGGTCCTAAATGCTAATATTTCTACACAGGAAACAAGAGTTTGACTTAATAGAACTGCTACAATAGATTAATTGATATATTCAGCACAAAAAGTAGAGAAAAACAGTTTTAAAAGTAAAGAAAGTTACAAGTTGAGTAGAAAATGTCTAAAATTTAAGCATCATAACTTTTTTAAAAATATTAAATTCTTTCAATGTAAGTTTCTTAAAGAAAGTTAGAATCTTAAAATTAGCCTACAACAAGGGCCAGATTGCTAGAAAACTCAACTAAATGTTTGAGTTCAATGCTTGAATACAGCTGTGAATCAAAACATAAGAGCTTTGAAGAAATTCAGGTGTAAAATAAGATGCAAAAGACAAAGCAATAGAGAGACAGTGACAAGATTAGATAACAAAGAATGAAATAGAGAAAGGTTGATGCTACAATAACAATGGCTATGTCTTCTAATCTGAAGATTAAGGACAAGTGCAGTGTTGCGACCTGCATATTTTTCCAGATCTTGTGCACAGCTAATGTCCACCAGTGGTCTGTTTAAGTTTTCTTTTTATCTTCTGCACATGTATTCAATAGGATCTTTTTCTTTGGATCTCAAATGTGTGTCTGGCAGCCTTTGTGAGAGCTCACCAACGGTCTCTTTCAGAGGCCATGTCAGCTACTTTCCTCTATGCCAGTGAGGGTGAAATGGCGCCTGAGTTGATCTTTAAAGTACTTTTGGTGGGCACTTCTGTTACACCATCCTCCTATAAGCTCGCCAAAGAGATAGCCTTTGGCATGCAGTCATCTCCCATGCAGGATAAGTGTCTGACCCAGCGCAGCTGTCGTATGGTAATTTATGCTTCTTAACTGTCCACACTGGTCAAAAGCAGAACATAATTATTTATAAAGTAGTCTTGCCAGTGTATGCCCATTATGGAACAAAGAAGCCTTAAATACCTTCAATAGAGCGCCAGGTTTCAGAGCCATAGAAAAGTGTTGTTAGAACCACTTCTTTAAAAAAAATTGTTTTTTGTTGCTAGGTAAGAAACCTATCCTGACATACTCTCAGTTTGAAGTGACCAAAGTGCTGTTCAAATTAGCGAGATGGTTGTCTATATCTCTAGATAATGGCACATCGTTGGACACTGTGTTGCCCAGGTAGATAAAGTGGTAAACAAAATTAAGGAAGTGGCAATTCACATTTATTTATGGAGCTGGGTTAGTTCCAATTGGGGAATTCTGAAGCATAACCTCCATCCTTTTTAGATTGATGGACATACCAAACAAGGCAGCCGCCTGAGTGAATTCATGAAAAGCAATTTCAAACTCCTGTTTGGTGTGTGCAAGAAAAGCACACAGTATTATAAATTTTTGTACAGATATGTTACATATTGTTATAGGACGATTATGAATGAGTTATTTGTTTCGTAAATATGGGAAGTTTTGACTAAGAGACAATGATGCGACTAGTAAAAACAAGACAATGGATTTCAGAAAGAATAGCGAAATGTAAACAGATGTAAACAGACTACTTTTGATGACTTTAGAGAGGGGGCAGATTTTTATGAATGTATGGATTTAGCTTGACGGCATTCAACTTTTCCCTTTGTTATTATTAAACTTCTTGTTCGTCATTCCCATTCAACAGGGATAATGAAAGGCAGAGAATAAAGTAGATTTATTTATTATAATTCAATTTATTTAAAACACCAACAGAAGCTATTTCGGATCAAATCTAGAAAAAAATAAATATCTGCTACATTTTCCAGCAAAATGTTCCCAAAAGTAAAGAGAAGAGTAAAGCACCTACCCAAAAGCAAAAGAATAAAGTTATGCAAGGTATATATGTAGGAAAGCTTGCATAGTTTTCAATGCTTCTTGGCAGAAAGATCTACAGAGTACCAAAGTGACTTTATAATATTACCAATAGCAATGGTTATTCAAATATAATGAAATTAAAGAAGAAAAGATTAGCTGTTATTTACATAACAAATGTAAGAAATACCTGATAGTGTTATATATTGTAGCATATGATGGTACAAATTCTCTATGTTACATATGTTATTGATTATAAAGAGAAATTCAAATGTAACTACCTTGATCTACAGAGTGAGAACTTGACAGTATTGGAAAAAAAAGAAGAAAAGCTAAAAGATCTATTATATATAAAGTTACTAAAACTAGAATACAGTTGTAATAGACAGCTTTGAGGGTTGATTGGTTGTTTTATTTTAGAATAATAAAAGTTAAAACAAAACACAAAACAAACAAAAAAAACTACCTGCATCAACTAAAAAAGAAATACAATAAAAACATAATTTAAACGACTGAAAAAAGAAGTGTATACTACAAAACAGTATTTTTTAGTATAATATATGAACTGCAAAATTAAAAAGGGTAGTTATATATTTTTTGTAAAGGTCAGTTTGAAATATGTGTGAGTGTGTGTGATTTCAATTTTTAGTATTTTTGTGTAGCCTTACTTAAGAAATGCAGCTTAAGAAATATTTAAATTTGTCAGAGTCTATTTCAATCAATAACTTTTCTTGTCTCTTTTTCTTTCAGAAAAAAATCCAGAAATACAAGTCCTTTTTTTTTTTAGTTTCCTACCAATCAGATTAAACATGTTACCATTATCCTGAAACAGAAAATAAGTATTCAAACCAAAGAAATCACATACACTATTAGGTAACAAACTCAAACAAATAAATATATATCAAACATTTGCAAGTCTACAGAGAAAAATGTTGACAACATTCAAATAACTGAAAAATTTTTTGTTCGAAGTAACAGGTCAATGCTTACTTTTTGTGTAGGAGAGCTGATATCCAGTAATTTGTCCATTCTCTTCTGTGGGTCGACCCCATTGTAACAAGAAGTGGTGTGAGCCTCTGACCAAAGCTACCAAAAAACTGACAGGTCCAGGAACTAGTAGAAGTAGGAAAAAATAGTCAAAATCTTACAAAGCTATCATTTAACTAACACTAAAGTAAAGTAAAGTTTCCCTTTCAGACCATGAGATCTAGAGGGCAGATGATGTTAGGGTTATCTGTTTCTTTGGCCTATGGTTAAAGAGTAGGGTGTCATGTGGCCAGCACAACAACTAGCCGTCTTTACTTTCCCCAACTTAAGTCAAAAACTAAACTAAAAAACTAAACTCATTAGAGTTATGTGGTCTCAGGGGCACCCTAAAAATCCAGAAATTCAATATCCCAGCCTTCACTGAGATTCGAACCCAGTATCCAAGGTTTAGAGGTCAAGCGCTTATGCAACCCCTCCCCCCCCCCCCCCGCCAAAATTACACTTATAAATCAATAAGAAAAATAATACAAGATTCTTGTGTCAGAAATAACTCAGGAAAACAAACAAAACTGAGAGCTGTTGCATATAACATTAACTGATTAAGTATTGGTTGTCACCTTCTTGCTTCAAAGAATACTCTTTGTCTTAAAATAAAGTTTCTATACTAGCTTTATATATTTTTGAAAAAGCTTATTAAATAATTAATACATAATACATTTGGTAAAATAATATTTGTTGTAATTGTTTTCATTATGACTTTAAACAAATTAACAGAATGAATGCTCTAATAAAAGAACTATGCCTCAAAGTCAACAAGATTTTTTTTTAATTTAAAGAAAGAAATATTCCCTACAAAATAATTTTATTTTTCGACTTTTTAGTATAAATATTTTACACATCAGAATAAGAAAAACAATCAGCATAAAATAGCCCAAATCTAAAAATATTGCATAAAAAAATTGTAAATGCATAAAGACCATAAAATATTTAAATAAATGTAATTGAGACCTTATTATAGTTAAATCACAATTATTTTATTTCAAAATAACAGATTCTCAAAGCTTTTAGGGGGGCTAGTGGAAGAAACATGATAAAATAATCCCTATTGGACTCAGCTTATAGCAAAAAAAAAACATCAGCTGTTCATAACACATAACAGATTTTGAAAGACCTACCTCCTTCGGGTGTTGTAAAGTTAACCATGTTACTGCCGTTAGACTGAAAGTTTTTATTGATGACTACAACTTCAGCCTCAATTTGAGAAAATGATGGCAGGTTGGCCACAACTCCTCTTACTTTACCATCTCGACGACGGCGTCCAGAGGCAGGCTCAGCATGAATGATGTGGGCGTGCAGTGTGGTTTCTTTCTGGCCACTTTTCCAAAACTGGATCTAAAGTTATAAGAATAAAATTATTAATACAAAATAGGAAAGAGTCCACATATTGATGAAATAAAAAAGAAATTACTGTAGTTCTATATACAAGTTTTACTTTTGCTATATAGTTTTTATTTTTAGACTTTTCCTAAGCCAATTATTTTTTTTTTACATTATAAGCAAAGAAATATTAAAATCAAGTAAGTAGTTAGATTTACATTAGTTTTGTCATAGGTGGAGAAAAAGAAAGCTGCTCTATCAGCTAGCCCTAAAACAGATGCATACACATGCATGAACTGTGACAAACTCTAATTCAGCCATTCCAGAAGTAGAGTTTCCTATTAGAATATATATGTTTCATTTGTTTTAAGCAACATTTTAAAGCTAAGACATTCCATATCACAAATCTATGGAACAATCTGATAGAAAGAAAATGTAAACTTTTGAACTTACTATCTAATAGTTATGAATCATCTTAAAAAAACTTTGTATTTTTTACATCACTTAAGTTTTTACTTTAAATTTTTCAGCTTCACAATAAAGCACAATATTTGCTGAAAGAGACTTTAAATTTTAACTGTAGCCTAACTTTTAATTTGTATCTATTATGCAATTATGCCATCACACGTGACCTACTTTGTAACCAGAGAACTTGCCCCTGATCACATTGGGGCTGGTATCAACAGGATCCCACCTAAAACCTGCGCTGGTAGCAGTCACATTCACATCTGGGTCCAGTTCAAAGTTTTCAGGTACCACAAGAGGTGCTGGGGTTAAAAAGAAAACATTTCTATTACAGTTTAGAACTAATCACTCAGAAACAAAATGTTTGAGAATTATTTAACAAATCTGAAATTCTTCTACTCTGGATTATACTGATGCATTTTTTAAAATTACAAAAGACAAGATCTCATTCACAATAATGAAGAGCTAGCTCTGTTAGTTACAAAGTACCAATCTCAAGTTCTAATGATTTCATCCAAAGGTTTACTGAAGTGGTAAAATCTAAGAAGCACAGAGAAATCCCTGGCCTATATGCTTCCCAAGTTACTTAAAAATTCACATGAATATAACTCTTTGAGCTAGCCCATAGGACATAGTCTAAACTGTTTCCATCAATGTTCAGTTGTATTTCTCTAACAAAAACAAACAACAAAACATGTCAATAACCTGCTTCTCCAGAAAAGCCTGTAAATGTCTCTGGTATAGTCATTGAGATTCCAACTTGGTTGACAGCTTTAACTCTTATTCGATAAGGCCTGGAAAGGAAATTAAAAACATATAATTGAAATGATTCCCTAGTAAAATCTGGAAGATATTGAAGCACTAATGAAGCCATTTCTATCTTTGACATACTTGTAAACATCATTGACTGGAATTTTAATTTCTGTAGCTTTACTATCTCTCACTTCATGCACCACAAACTGTTCATCATCTGGACCTTGTACTTCAACTTGGTAACGAAACTCTGGTCCATTATGGTCCATTTCATCCATGGCCTAAATGGAATAGAAGGTAACATTTCTTGTAAATAATGGACTATACTATGTCTAAATCAAATGTTTACAAAACCCTGCAGTTTTAATATTTG
Organism: Biomphalaria sudanica; assembly: GCA_036873155.1. Taxonomy (NCBI): domain Eukaryota; kingdom Metazoa; phylum Mollusca; class Gastropoda; family Planorbidae; genus Biomphalaria; species Biomphalaria sudanica. Next base: position 3,294,785 of record JAZGLO010006691.1, read on the forward strand.
ATATCTAAATGTGACAATACAGACATGTAAAGTCATCAAGAGAAAGAAAAAGAAAGCTGCTCATCTAACCCTAAAAATAAATGCATACACATGCACTAACTGTGACAAATCAACTCTGCCACTCCAGGATTGGCTTGATTAGTCACACCTTTAGTGAAGTCCAGTAGGAAATCGGCGCCCTTATCCTGTTGATTGTTAGAAAGGCTTTTATCCAACAACCAGGCCTGGACATGGGGCTCTTCACTCCTGACATGTCTGAAGTGACAGCCATAATGACTGGGCAGAGGGTCCTAACACATCAACCAGCTTCTGACACATCTCAAGACAAAACATAAACCAGTAACTCATTTGGACGCATCCTTTGTCTTCCAAGATAGAAGAAGCCATATAGGGTTATCTAAAAAAATGGCTAATAGGAACAAACAAGAAATGAGTAACTTACATTCCATTTAACAACTAGAAAACCAGTCTCTTGCTCGTCCGTTGTCACACCATCAGGGTTCTTGTCTGGCACACCAAGAGGGGTTGAGCACCAGCCACCAGTTGGCAGACTTGGCTCACTGATGCCCATGGCATTCACAGCCTTGACCCTGAACTTGTACTTGACATATGGGGACAGATGAATGTCAGCATCCAGTGCTGGGTGTGGGATGGAGGTGGCAGTCTTCCAGAACCCAGGCTTGTACTCTGTGGTGTACTCCACAATAAATTTGATCATGTTGACAAAGTTTCTCATCTTCTCGTCAAAGGTCCACCTCACCTTGGCCTTGTTGGCATCACAATCTTCTAAGGTCACATTATAAGGTGTGTCAGGGACAGCTGCAATATTTAAGATTAGTGATCAGTAACTTTCTAGTTGTAAAGAATTTTTTAAAGTATTAAAGCAGCTTGTAAATTTTGCATTTTCTGTCATCAGAAGAATTAGAAGTCCTTCAAGCAAAAGAAGTTAAATTGATATATTTTGTGAGTCAGTGGTTCATGAGAATGTTACAGTAGTACAAATGTCTAGCTTCTGTTTCCCCCAAAACTAGTTTAGTACCTAGATAGCTAAAAGAATTCAGAAATATCCCAAACATTTAACCAAAAAAAAAAAAGATTTAAGTAAGACAAAGACACAAAAACTAAAGACAGTATATCATAAAATGAAATGAAAATGTCCAAACCTATTTATTCTACTTACTGTGTACTTTGTTGACTGTTACTTACCTTTCACCTTGAGCTCAGCCTGAGCTGTTGCATTGTCCAATGAGTTGTAAGCCACACAGGTGTAGATGCCACTGTCCTTACTCTTGGTGGAGTTGATCTCCAGTGTCCCATCCGAGATCTTAATGTGTTCATCAGCCTTGATCTCGACTCCATCTTTCAACCAACGGAAACTGTAGAACAGAAGACAAGGCAAACTTTACTGACACAGGAGGAATTCAACAATACTCACAGTATGAAAAACAGAAATAAACAAACATTACACCACTCATAAATGATAGAGGGCAATTATTCCACAAAAGTTGTATGATATTTTTTTAAAATTTAGCTACATAAGCATATTTTATTTTAAGAAACAAGGCTGCTTAATCATGTTATATTCATCTAAGACTTTAGACATGTCATCTGACACCTGCTGAATTTTCTTTTTGCACATAACGGCAAAATGATGTCTCCCCTTGCACATTTTACCCCATGCAGGGCACTTTTCCTTAGTGTATTAGTGAATCTTTCCACAATACCTGCATTTCCCTTTCTGAATGTTTGTTCTTGAGGGTGTTAATACTTTCTCAATGATTGGAGGGTCGGCTTGTATTTGTTTCAACTGTTTGTTGGCGGTCTCGTATGCTCTGCACCTTTCCAATGTGAGACTACTAACTTGTAACAATTTCATTTTGAGGCATTCATGTCTAATACCAAGAACTACTCTGTCTCTAATCAAGCTATCTTCCAGGCGTTCAAAACTACACGTATTTGCTAGTCTTCTCAGATTTGTTATGTACTTTTCAATGTCCTCGCCTTCTTGCTGTTCACGAGTATTGAAAACATAGCGCTCATAAGTTTCAATCGTTTTTCCAATGCAGAAACTTTCAAATGTGTTCACTATTTCTTCCATCTTTCTTTCTTTTTCTTTCTTAATTTCAAGACCTTCATATATGTCCATCAGTTTTGTTCCTATAATTGTTAGAAAAGTGGCCACTCTGACCTCCTCTGATTCTTCCGACAATTTAGTGGCTAAATCATAGTTTCGCCAGCTCTGGTGAAACTTTTGCCAATTAGTGGCCATGTTACCTTCTACCTCGAGCGGCTCGGGTACAGGAAGTAAATTTCTAGCTGCCATTGCACGGCGTAGCCTTGAATTGTTGCCTATTTATTATTGCAAACAATAAACCTTTACATACTGATTAATGATTACCTCTGATCATTAATACACCGCTGCCACCATGTTAATTAAGATCTAGGTTCAGAGTCAGCAATAGACAAACAACAACCATTAGTGTCATGGCAGAGAACCATACTTTATTATATTGAACGTGTGCACCTTTGCGCACCATATCAAAAAACATGTGTACCTGACAGTTTCTTTGGGATCTGTTGTAGCACCACAAGTAAATGTGACAGTGTTGGGAAAGTCCACTTCCGTATCCATGGGAGCATTGACAATCTTGGTTTTTTCTTTAACAAATATTAAAAATGTATGTATAAAAGAAACTTACAAATACAGTGAAACCTTGTAATATGTTACATGGAAATAGTCAAGCTTTTTGTTTTCTGAAATGATTCTAAAAGCTCTCACTCTTTATCTACCACATGGAAGGTGCACTTTATCTGACAGCTTAAGGTAAATTTACATGACCTAAGTCAATTTAAAAATCTATTGCAAATGTTTTAGTCATGTGTTTCTGTTGGGACAGGAAATAGAGGAATGTCATGACCTCTGTGTCTCCACCATTTACCCTACATACAATCAGCTGCTTAAGTGTAATCTGGCAATATTGTTATCCACAAGCGTCCCTTTAGTTTTACCAGTTTAAACAAGAAATTTAGTCTAACTGTAAAACAATGAGAAAGATATTTAAAAAAAATGGATTTAAAAATTATTCTTAAAAAGTTTTTATTTGGAAACTAAATGCCCTTACTGCTAGATCTTCCTTTATTATCCATTTGTATTAGAACCAAGATTACACACTTGATTGTAGGGCTTATTGTTTGAATTGAACATGAGCTGGAAGTAGGTTTTAGAGTCTGATTAGTTTGAGGATTGAGTCCAAATATCAAATAATTATGAAGTATATTTAATTTATAGAGTTGATCTACATTTCAGCTATTTTGAATGCAATAAAGACAAAGGAATTAGTCCCATGAAACATGGTATTACAAGGTTTCACTGTAAATCTATTTTACATTATTTAGAGAATATGTTTATTAAGAAAACTTTGTAATGAAAACATCAATAAAATGTTTAAATACCAATAATGAATGGGCTGCATGTATAATCATAAAAAGACACAAACTAATCTAATAAGAGAATAAGAACATCTTGAGTTCTTTCAAGTTTGATAAAAAAAAAATATTGGCACATTAATAGGCTCTGTTTCAATTAAAAACAAAAAACTAATTAATAAACAATTTTATCTCAAAATACACCTAGAAAAGTTATTTAAAATATGCTGACTGTATTCTAGCTTTAAAATACCTCAGTTTTATGAACTAAATTTGTTTAGGAATTGTAGGCATCTTAAATGTGCAGTATCTTAACAGTATGTGAATATTCTGTTTGTTTTACAAGTTTCTGGTGCTCCTTCTGAAATGATTATTTTTCCAAGTCCAGCCCACTGCAGAATGATAAGGATTGTTTTGTATACTGCAATACAAGTTTTGTATCTTCCCGGAAAAAAAAACAACCTGTGTAGATTAACTTAAGCAGTATAACATAAATTGTGTCAACTGTTAGATTAGCAAATATATAGGTATGAAGAGAAGATGTAAGCATTAAGTGCTTTACACTGCAACACATAAATAAACAAAACACTTAGTACAATTGCTTTTGATAGTTTAAGCTTGTGTAAAGCTGACCAACACCAACTGAACTGATGCTTCCATCACCAGGACACACACACCTTTGACAAGCTAAACAAGAACACAGAACTTTGTCACCTATAAGATGACTTCTACAAAGTTATAAAATTTAATAAAAAAAATAATAATTTTGTCTTTTACCAAATTTTAAAAAAAAATTGATTTAGGGAGTAAATACTGGCCTCAAACCTTCCCAAGTTTTAAAAAAAATGAAAAAAAAAATGTATTCTAAAGATAGATGTTCTAGCTGCATCAACCCAATTTAAATACTAAGATACTAAGCAATGTTATTTAACTGAGTCTACATTTTAATTATCAACCTTTCAAGTCTTTCATGTTTATCAATTTATTTTATTCTCTTTTATAATTATTGTATAATTGTTCAATCTCTGTGGGAAGCCTGGTTGAGAGACTAAAAACGCTTGAACTTGGCTACCTATGAAGGGGCTCGAGGTTCGACACCCGACTCGTGCAGAGTTGTTTTGACTGAGCGCCCAAAGGCAGCACACAAAAACCTTCTCCCAGATACCCCCTCCCCCACTGGTCCACAAATGAGATTGGATCATAGCGCTCTGAGCATGCTATAAGCATGAAAGTAGCGCTATACAAAAGCTATAATTATTATTATTATTATTGGGACCGCAACCATATGTTCATATTTATACAAAAAGAAATTTGCTTTATTAAAACTCAAAAAGCATTTAGTTGTTAAGTATCACATAAAGCTGGTGAATTAAAAAAAAAAAAAAACTAACTAAAAGTGATCAAATAAAAGTGTGTGTAAAAATATTGAAATAACGACAGTGTAGGAACAGAAGTTAATTCTTACCCACAACTTAGATGTGAATTGAAACAAGTGTCAAACAGTTCAAAATAAAAACAGTCTGGATACAAGAATTTGTAATGCATGTGTGTTGGATGATATTGATAACACATGACCACACATGCTGATACATATGTAGCAAATAAACTAAACCAACTATAAATATACAACAGAACCCCTAAGAGTACAAGTTAGTGAATTTAAAAAAGCATTGTTATAATGCATACCCAGCATTGAAATTGGAACAAAATAAAAGACAAATATTTTTAAAATATGATTTTTATTGATTTATTTTTATTAACAATATATTTAGGTATAAACTGCTTAAAATCTGACCCACACAGTAGATATCCTTCGAAGGATTAACAATGACAATGTGAAGGCCATATTGTATTTGTATTAACAGAAATGCTTATTTCACCAACAGCATATATAACTTACCTCTAATTATTACATCTGCTTCTGCCTCCACCAAGCCAAATTTGTTCTCTGCAATACATTTGTAGCGGCCAGAATTTTTTGTGCTGGTATTCTATTTATAGTAAATAAGAAAAATATAATAGACACTTATAAAATTTTGAATACATTAAAAACAAAAAAAAAATGTTTAATAAAAATCCTATGTTGTAAAGACTCTGTATATCCAGGGTCACAACAAACATTGCACAACTGACACATACAAATCAAAGAACTTGACAACTCAGAATTGACAGCTCAGACTCCAGATAATGTACTTCTTTAATGATGAGCATATTCACAGGTCAATACTGTGAGTATTTGCTTAGAAAAGAGAAGTTCTGTTGTAGCCCTATGTTTCACTGGAGGTCAACAGGAACAAGGAGGAAAGAAGGAAGGATATTTAGTTAGGCCTATATCATGTCAATATGTCACAGTGAGGGTTATTATATACAGTAAACTTAGGGCTACATTAAAGTCTTAAACTTGAGCAAGGATTTTGTTTCCAATGGAACTGAGATACTAAGGAAAGATATAAGGTAACACATACAAAAATCATTTGACAAACAAATAGAATTACAATAGGTGCCCCATGATGACCTGCTAGCTACTGTAAAAAAAAAAATGCAAACTAAAACTTGATGGCTGTATCACAATGTCCTCAGGACTAGCAAAGATCTTCATTCAAGGAAAAAAAAAGAGAGACAGAAAAAGCGATGGGGGAAAAAACCATAAAAGAATGGATGAGATTCTATCCAAAGGCAAAAGACAGAGAGGAATGAAGAAAGACGCTCAACACTCAACAGACTAAGGGAGAGGTGAAGATTCCTTTAAGAGAGTATTCTAAGCACATCTAACTACAACTTAAATGCAACTAAAGCTCATGTCTATACAACATAACAAGTGAATAGTAACATTTTGGTTTGAAGAAGTTGAAAACTTTTTGAATATGTATGAAAGCTCTGTGACATAAACTTATATGCTCTATTAACAGCCTACCTGAATAACTAGATCTCCTGCATCTAAAATAGTAAAGTGACTTCCTTCCAGGAGTTGTCCACCTTTGTACCATATAACCTTGGGCTTGGGTTTGCCTGATACATGACAGGTCACTGTAACTGTCTGGTGCTCTGCAGCTATTTTATCCACTGGAGGTCTCTCAATGACAGGGGCTTGAGCTGAACATAGACCATTCATTAAGTAATGAAACTTTTTGAACATAGACCATTCATTAAGTAATGAAACTTTTTGAACATAGACCATTCATTAAGTAATGAAACTTTTTGAACATAGACCATTCATTAAGTAATGAAACTTTTTGAACATAGACCATTCATTAAGTAATGAAACTTTTTGATCATAGACCATTCATTAAGTAATGAAACTTTTTGAACATAGACCATTCATTAAGTAATGAAACTTTTTGAACATAAACCATTCATTAAGTAATGAAACTTTTTGAACATAGACCATTCATTAAGTAATGAAACTTTTTGAACATAGACCATTCATTAAGTAATGAAACTTTTTGATCATAGACCATTCATTAAGTAATGAAACTTTTTGAACATAGACCATTCATTAAGTAATGAAACTTTTTGAACATAGACCATTCATTAAGTAATGAAACTTTTTGAACATAGACCATTCATTAAGTAATGAAACTTTTTGAACATAGACCATTCATTAAGTAATGAAACTTTTTGAACATAGACCATTCATTAAGTAATGAAACTTTTTGAACATAGACCATTCATTAAGTAATGAAACTTTTTGAACATAGACCATTCATTAAGTAATGAAACTTTTTGAACATAGACCATTCATTAAGTAATGAAACTTTTTGAACATAGACCATTCATTAAGTAATGAAACTTTTTGAACATAGACCATTCATTAAGTAATGAAACTTTTTGAACATAGACCATTCATTAAGTAATGAAACTTTTTGAACATAGACCATTCATTAAGTAATGAAACTTTTTGAACATAGACCATTCATTAAGTAATGAAACTTTTTGAACATAGACCATTCATTAAGTAATGAAACTTCTCCCATGAATATTTACAGTTTATTTTGTCCCCACACTGCCCCTCAAAGCAAAAATCATTGAAAGGCTGCGGGCTAGTAAATGCTTGACATTTGTGAAATTACTACTTTATTTATTTGGGAGCCTTTCATTTCAAATTATTAACACTTAGTAGCTAAATAGAAAAGAATATAGTTCGAAAGCCTAAATGATCTCAGGTAGCCATTAATATACATATTACAGGGCACAGAAAAGAAAAAAGTTCAAAAACTGAAATGATCTAAGGTAACATATTATAAACCAGTAATGCCCAATTATTTTCAGTCTGAAACCAAATAATTTTCACATACTCCAGTCATGAGCCGCATAACCACCAAAAATTAGTAACATCACAGTCACAGAGTTTTAAGCATTCTATAATTTTGAGAGGCTACGTATGAAGGGGGCTTGAGGTTTGACACCAGACGCAGAGTTGCGTTTACTGAGCGCCTATAGGCAGCACAAAATACCTACTCTCGGATACCCCCTCCCCCCACTGGTCCACAAATGAGATTGGACCATAGTGTTCTGAGCATGCTATAAGCCTAAAAATAGAGCTATATAAAAGCCATAATTCATTTCTTTATTTAAGTAGTTATCCATAATCCTAGTACCTACCTTCAACATACAGATATATATCAGACCAGATATACCCGTGAATGTTGGAAGCATTGCACTGTATCACTTGAGAATCATCTTTATCAAGTTCAGAGAATGTCATTATATTGTCTTTAAGTGACCTCTTTGGGTTAGGTGCCAAATCTGAGGACACAAAGAAACATAGTTACTACTTGATAAGCATGATGAACACTCTTGAAATGATACTGAAGTCTAGAAAATAGAATATTGCATTTTAGATATATTTATGAACCTATTTCAACTAAAAAATTTAGACTCTGTGGCCTACAGTTAACGAGGGTGTCATGTGGCCAGTATCAACTGCCCTTACATTTCCTCAACTAGAGCTGGGTGGACTCAGGCGCCCAAAGATCCCGAAATTAAAAATCCTTGTCTTTACCAGGATTCAAACTCTGGACCTGGTTCAGAAGCTAAGCCCTTTACCGTTAAGCCATAATGACCCCATTTCAAAGTAAACTTAGCCAGAAATGTAGTTTCAGAAAAATAAATGTGGAAGTTAAAAATAAAATGTCCATAATTAATATGCGTATTTAGAAAATATAAGATAATGAACATTATAATGGCTTTTTGTTTTATTTCAAAAACTGTAAAAATTCCATGTTTTTACATTTGTTTTCTGCTGTCAGAAGCATTCTGTGGATCATAAAAATTTAAACAAATTGAAAACCAAAGTCTAGTCACATTAGTATATTTAATGTTTTCAAAGATGAATCAGCGAATGAAATATAAACAGTTTTAAATATTCAAGACAAACAAAAAAAAAATTAATTTGAGGTTTTAAATAGAAGGTGAGATAGGCTGCAGCTGAACTGTTTCTTTAAATCAAGGGTTAGGGTTCTCAGTTAGTTGGCAGAATCTTAAGGTCAGGACATCTAACAAACTTTTAAAATTCTTAAATGATTTTAGTACTCCATTAGAGCAAGGGTAATACTTGCTAAATAGTAGGACATGACATGGGGACTACCTGTTTGTCTCATTAAAGTTCATTAACCCCCTCATCCCCAAACTTCATAGACATTATATGGTTTCTTATAAGAGACAAAATATATGATAAGAGACCTTCATGTGTTCTGCCATTGATAAACCACTTGACTGTAGGTGCAGGATCCCCAGTCACATCACAGTTGACTGATGTAGTCTCATCCACTCCAACCACAAGGTCTTCTGGATTGGACACCCATTTAGGAGCAGCTGAAAAACAAATTAAAAGTGATGTAACCATTTCACTTTGATCTAAATGTGTTGAAATAATAAAGATCTAATCTAAATGACTTGTGTGAACAACGAAATGGTTAGTTAAATGCCACGTATATATCTGTTTGTAAACTTATCAATTTTTAATAAATGCTAATACATTTTAAGAGCAATCTAATGACCTTAGTGTTTTGGACAGGTACTCAATCTCATGTCTGGGTAAGGAATATATCTCTCTATACACTTTAGGTAGCAAACCAAACAAATGTTACAAATAAACATTTATAAATAAATGTCCCCCTCCAACAACTACCATCCAACCTTTTATCTCTCATTTGAGATTCAGGAAATTGGTGAACTAGAAATTATTGTAGCACCAAAACACTATAGGACATTGGTCAACTAGAGTTTATTGTAGCCCCCCCCTACACTACAGGACTTACAGGACTAGTAATAAAGTGTATAGAAACTTAATAATAATATTTACCCTGGACTCGTAGAGTAAACCTCCGTCTGACTGGCTCTGGAAATAATTTATTCTTGCCCATACATTCATACTCTCCTGCATCTACAAACTTAACATCATTGATGATCATCTCATGATTCTCTATAGAAACCCTGTTCTTATCCAAATGTCCAGTCACCTTAGTCCAGGAAATCTGAGGCAATGGTCTGCAGATCAGATACACATCATAACAGTTTCATACAAACATAACATTTATATCAATATCACTACCTATATCAAATATTCTAAATTATATCAGAGTTAATGTCAACATAAAATATACACATCAAATTAGACAAATCAGTGAACTAGTTTTGATGATCAGGACCTACTATGGATTAAAGTGTCAGAGAAAAAAGCAAGGTTAATGATACTGTCAGTTGCTTTCAGGTGTCTAATGTCAATTACCAAACGGAGGAAACACTCAACTAAATCCAATAACACCGGAGAAGGGCCAAACAATCAATATAAGTTGGTCGACGCTGTTACTGAATGTCAAGCAAGAAGTTTAACAGCAATGAAGGGTACCATTGAATGTCAGATATATATATATCAAAAGAAATATATTTTTCTCCTTTCTAAAACAAAACAAAAACCTTGGTAAGTACAGGAAAGTGGGTAAGTAAAGTAGCTTCCCTTCAGATCTTAAGTCAATGGAATAGATGAAATATTTTTCATTGGGCCTTCTGAAACTAATGTACGTCATAAACACAGCCACACCATAACTAGCTTATGCTATAGACATACTTAAAACCAAACTAACTTACATCAGAAAGAGACAGCTAAATACAAAACAATTGTCAAAGACACAGCTACACAATTAAAGCTTACTCTCCAGAGAAGATACATTTGAATCTTGCTTTCCCTCCTTCCAGCACCAGTGTGTTGTTGTCAGATGTCCAGATAATGTTCACAGCCATCTCAGAAACTTCCCCTAGAGTTTTGATAAAGACCATGATTGTAAATTGCAATACGCAATGAAACTGTTCCAACATTTATAATAAAAGACTCACAAATACATTGATGTATCAATTGTTTCTGTAAAAAAATAGGAAGAAGAGTTGCTGATAAAAGACCTAAGCATACAAAGTAGAACTAATTAAAAGATGCTCAGGGATTAGTAAATTGAGATTCTTGGGCTTAATGGTTTGGTGTTTAATCCATCCAACATCATCTTATGCATGATTGTGATAATTTTGATCAACAAGATTTTTACTAATAGCAATATTCAAAATGTACTACTTAAAGTAGAATTGCTAGGCATTTATTTATTTATCTATTGTCCAGTTGGTACATAAGAGAAAAAAGTTCATAAATGAACAAATTCTCATAGTATACAAAATTGAAATGAACATTTTCATACATGACCTTAATAGACAAACTTTAACAAGTAAGACATAAAAAAAAAAACAAAGTTTATATTAAGTGTAATTGTATTATTTGTTTGGATCAGTCAGGCAATGATGTTTGAAATAGATCTAGACTAACAAAATAAATCTGTGATTAGATATAATTATACAATTGTTTCGTTTAGAGAAATTTCATGCTTTTAGCTTTCTCAATGCGCTATGATCCTATCACTTGACTGGATCAGTTGGTAAAGGATGGGGGATCGAAAGAAGGAGGTATCTGACTGAATGTTACAGTGATCCTTTTTTAAATGCATTTTATATCCTAAAAAAAAGTTGTAAGACTTCAATTCCAACTTGAGGGATCAAGCAATAGTCATCTATTGTTAGCTACAAACTACATTACTCTCTACACTAAATATACAGATCACTATTTCAACTTATACCACCACATCAGTCAAGTACAATTTCTCTCCCTTGATCGATGTGAAACAAAATGATTAATTGCCAATAATTAATAAAATAATAGGTTAATTTTTTATACGATTCTTTTTTTGTCAGTTTCGAAAAATAATTGTGCAAAATTTCAACTTGATCCAAGATTGGGTGTGGGAGAAATAACTTGTACAAACTTTTTATCAGACAGAGTAAGTTGATACAAGCTTTGTAAAAATGGCTCCCAATCTCTAGTACAGCTTTGTTGGTGCTAGTGAACATTTGTAACATGAGACATTTGTAAGTCCAAGAGCACTATTGTAGCACTCTACGTATATTACATTGAGTCAAAGTAAGGTACATATTGTGAGATACATTTTGTTATGGAATGGAGGTCTGATAAATACCCATTTATATTTCTTTTTAATTACAAATGAAACATTTTTAGTTAATCCATCATTTTACAATAATTTAAAACAAAATATTCTTAAAGAAAAATATTCTTAAGAAGAACAATGCCAAGAATTCGTCCCACAAATTATGAACTATTCAAATAAGAAATACATGAACTTACTGCCCATTGCTTTGACCTGTTTATCCTCTCCTTTGACAATAGATCTAGTAGGTCCATTCTCTGCCACACAGACATACAGCTTTCCATTTTGTTCATCATCCTCCCTTACACTGGTAATGTGAAGGTTTCCTAGGTAATATCAGCATAGATAATAATAGCACAGGTAATATCAGCACAGGTAATATAGCATAGGTAATATTAGCATAGATAATAATAGCACAGGTAATATCAGCATAGGTAATAATAGCACAGGTAATATCAGCATAGGTAATATCAGCACAGGTAATATCAGCATAGGTAATATTAGCATAGGTAATAATAGCACAGGTAATATCAGCATATAGTAATATCAGCACAGGTAATATCAGCATATGTAATATCAGCATAGGTAATATCAGTATATAGTAATGTCAGCACAGGTAATATCAGCACAGGTAATATCAGCACAGGTAATATCAGCATAGCTAATATCAGAAAACAAGTGTCATTATTAAAATCCACATAGAGAGCTGAGCTCCTGCAGACAAGTTCTATGAGAACAAATGGGCTAAATGTACCTTCATAGTCCATAGTGACTCTTTGACTCAGTGGCACATAGTTGAAAGCTGTGTCTGCATTTTCATCATTGTAAACAACTTCATTGCTTGGGTTGGCTAGAATCCATCTGACTGTTGCTTTAGGAACACTACCCAAAAAAATTAGACCCAAAATTCATTAATATAATATTAATAATAATAAAAGTATTGAATATTAACCACAATCATATTGTGTTCACATAGGGAATAAAGAGAGTGGCCATGGAAGTTTAGCTTGATAACTGAATAATTTGATGGAAAAGTGTCTATTAAAGGACTAATCTCTTCAAAATATAGTCCTATACAGATAATCAAACTACCAGCTAATCTGACCAGCTGCTAAATCAGACTGAATCCTTTAGTAGAGAAACAGTTCCTATTGAACAGTATGGTTTTATCATATGTTCTGTTAATCATGGACAAGCCAGATGCTTGGACCAAAATTATCAAATTCTAATGTGGTCCCATCTACCAGATTTGGCTGTACTATTTATGTGTGTTAAATGTTCTTAGGCCCAACATTTCAATTTTAACCCTCACCCAAAACTGCATAGTTTGAATCAGAGAAAGTGAAGTAACAAATAGTACAACAATGGAACTGAAACTTTTATTCTTATATAGGAACAGCATTCTGATTGATAGGGTGACCTAATAAAATATAAATCCCTGACTGATGAAGTCCAAATCCCAATAGGTGATATATATGTTTAGCTCTGTTTATTTAGCTCCCAAGGGCAGCACAGAAACATTTGACAAAACACTTCCACCCAATAAAGTTAACTAATGTGCTACAGCTACAGAGTGCCCTGACACTTCATATGAATCCAAGGATGGCAATGTTAAACATCTTGTACGTCATGTTAAAAAGGTTGAATAAAAAAGTTAAACATATTGTATGTCAATGTTAAACATCTTGAAAGTTAAACATCTTGTATGTCACATATGTAATGTTAAATACCTTGAAAGTTAAACATCTTGAAAGTTAAACATCTTGTAAGACACTGAGAAAATTTTGGTAAAATTTTTATTCAGACTTTTTTTTAAAATCAGAAATAAATGCTGCAGAATGTTTGCTGATTTCTAATATAATAGTTTTGTGTGATTAGTGAGTAACCACAAGTGAGTGGAAATCAAATAAAGATATTCAAAGTTCTGCATGTTGTTTTGAAACTCAAGATTATTATGTAATAGACACGGTCATCTTTGAATCCACCAGATATACCTGGTAACTACTTAAACCTAAAGTCAAACTCCTGCAGGACTTTGTGGAATGGTAACGGGTAGGGATCAAACCCAGGATTATTAAGAAAGCACTACAGAGCAAGAGCACTACAAGACAAGGAAGCCATCCAGCCATGATGGTGCAAAAGAGTTTGGAATGGTTTCTGAATAAATCCATCCCCACAAAGTCCATGTAAAAAACTTTGTCTAATCATGCTTGAATGAAATTTTGTTCATCACAATAACAAAAAAAGTAGAAGTACAGAGAGTTAAATAACAAACCTATTTGGTGGCTTGCAGACTAGTTTCAAGTTATGTCCCTTTTGTTGGGTCAGCACCTTAGCAACATCAACTGGTGGGAATGGATCCATCTTAGCATGAAGCAGAGTGATGAAGTTTGATAATGACACGCCACATTCATTAGTTGCCTAGAACAGAAATGTTTCAATTATCAATTACACATTTTAAAAAGAAAAAGTAAATGATAGTTTTCCTAAGACAACTAAAGGTCATTAGCTATATAGAATACAGTGTTGATCATCTGAGGAGGATTAGACTAAAGAACATAGTATTTAAAAAAAAAAAAGGTTCCTAGCAAGCGTAAAACAATGGACACTTTCTCCAACTATATCTCTGATTGGCAAAAAAGGTCAGAAAGGCTTAGGCCTCCCATAATACCATGAAAAGAAACTCTGCATAATGTATCATAGCTCCCCATACAGTTTGACTGACTCTTCAGACATGTTCCAACCACAGCTCTAAAAGCTGTCAATGACATTGTGTCCCTAAATCTTCAAATACTTACACAACTAGAATAACATTTAAAAAAAGATTTAAAAAAAAAAAAATAGACAAAAGCTGATGAGGTTTTGTAAGAGGGATTACTTCATCTCTAATACAAAACAAAAAGTGTTTTTTATCCCTCCCCCAACCCTCCTGAAATTGATCATGTACACTTGCATGTATAAATCTACTATGAGTTTATAAGTTCTAGTTTGGTGATAAAGATTCAGAAATGGCAAGATTAAAAGACAGTAGTGTAGACTAAAGTACTGGAACTAGAAGATTCTAGTTTCCCTTATAAATCCAGACTTAGAAAATGATAAGCAAAATGTTACTAAACAGTAATTGATTTATTTCATTCTTTAATGAAAACATGGGGAATACCCGATGACTTATGCAAATTTAAGATAAAGATTGTTTAGACTTAGACCTCCAGACCAAATTTAATTATTAGATAAATATACTTAAAAAACTTATAACTGTCAAAGCAGAGTTTTCGAATGGTCAAATTTCTAGGAAAATCATTTTCAAAAACTGTGTTTAACTAAGTTTTTGTTTTTCACTTTGGACCTTTTCTTTTTTCCAATCAAGAACTTGCAAGCTGAGAAAAATAGTCTTTGCTTAAAATTGGTTTTGAACCTGATTAGTATTTGTTGCCACTTTTAAAGTTTCTATTACCGTTACATAAATTAAAGATGGTACTGAGCAGGTTTACCTGACATTGGTAGATACCAGAGTCACTATCCACTGGGTTGTTGATCCTCAATGAGCCTACACCTGGTATTAAGGACCATCTATCTCCACCATTCTCAACATTGACTGGTTTACCATCTTTCAACCAATTGTACCTATTAATAGACAAGCAGATATTTATAGAAGGACTATTTGCATATAAATATATATATATATAATCATACATTTTTGCTCATCACTTGACTTCAATCTTTCTGATGACTCTGTCTTATTTTATAACAGCCAGTTAATAAAATGTAAATTTTCAGAACTTGGTCAGCATATGAATACACTTCACTTTGAAAAGATTAAGGAATATTTGTGGGGAATATTTGTGGGGAATATACATCAGTCTATGCACTGGTCAATTCTAAAATTTTTCATTGGTAAGGTTATGCCTGTTTCATTTAATCTTGTTTCTCTTGGCCCTTATTCTCCAATGAATACTTGGTATTTTCAGAGAGAGGAATTAGAGCCAGTAGATTTAATAAGCATTATTAGCTGTTACTGACTTACATAATTAGTTGATAAGTAAAAAAATTAAAGTAAAAATGAACCCTTTCATACCTAGAGCTGTATGAATCTCAATGAAAAATATAATAAAAATTAAAATAATGTTCAATATTCTTGAAAAGACAATTTTACAAATCTGAATCACCTTCTGGGATTCGGGCTTCAACAGTGAAGTACTCTAATGCCTTGACTTGTCATTCTATAACAATATATGTGATAGTTGTGCTTTTATGGCAACATGAATGAAGTACTCTAGTGCCTTGACTTGTCATTCTATAACAATATAGATGATAGCTGTACTTGGCAACACGAATACTGCACTCTTTATTAATCTTCACATCCATCTGGCCTGCTTTAACACATTCCTCCATTAAGATTTCTCCTGGGCCTTTCATCTCCACGCCTGAACCCCAAGATGTTATAGATCTGCCTCCACATCATCAATCCATCGAATTCAGGGTATGCCTTTGGGTCGCCTGCCTTCTGGTTTTTGGCTGTATACAATTTTAGCTCCTCTGTTTTCAGACATTCTTTCAAAGTGACCTGCCCAACATAGTCTGTTCTTTTTTATTTGTCACAACATGATACATCTCATGGTTAGTGCTTGTCCTCAACCCTGTTTCATCTTGTATAGCGGCAAAGATTTTCCTATCTGAATCAAAACCTTATGTGTATATATTTCAAGATACATCTATATTTCTTCCTAAAACAAAAGAAAAATCAATAATTTTCTATAAAAAAAAAAGCATATTACCATGCAATGAAATTTTGTCTCACATTGAACACTGCATTTTTACAGAGTCAGCAACTTACTTAATATTTGGTGTGCCTGTAGCAGTACAAGGAACTATGATAGACTTTTGAGAGATAAAATAGAAGAGTTCTTTTTCTTCATTAATGCTAGGTGGTCGACAATCTGGAGATTGAAAGAAAC
The DNA here is from genome assembly GCA_036873155.1 of Biomphalaria sudanica. NCBI lineage: Eukaryota > Metazoa > Mollusca > Gastropoda > Planorbidae > Biomphalaria > Biomphalaria sudanica. Next base: position 3,311,649 of record JAZGLO010006691.1, read on the forward strand.
AAAAGACACAATTAAACACACACACACATCTATAGATTTCTTTGTAACATTAAAATCTGACAATGAATTATAATGAACGTTACAAGACTAAGGTAATAATATTTTGCTTATAATCAGCAATTAAACTATGCTATTCGAAAAATAAATTGTAATTTCGCTTGAGAAGACCACCATTTGTTTTAGAAAGAAATAATGAATACCTTTATAACCAAAGATATGAAAGAAATGTGATGGGCTATCTCAATGAACTGCACTACACAGTTGTGTGACACTGTCATAGTGGTGTATTATTACAATATTTGTGTTGAATGTTAGCATCAAAAGCACTTTTACTATTGAAGTTATTGTCGGGTAAACCACTGCTGAAGTTCAGTGCTAGCTTATGATATCCTTGCTACATAATTTCTTCTGTCTTCTGAACCATACGATAAAATAATACCTGGTAATCACCAAGTTTAATTTGCTTCCATTGTAGACCATTAAAAACATATTTGGGTGATCAATAAATGAATACGTTATATATGGACAGCAATGTCTCTCGAGAATAGTGCTCTACAGTCAGATGAAAAAGTGCTCATCGGGATGAACCATAATCATTCTACAAATGAAAGAGGGCAACTTACTTATTTGTGTATAAATGTGTGTGTGTGTGCGTGTGTGATCATTAGATATACGGAAATCTATTCGAACTGGTTCTTTTTCTAAAAAAAAAGATTTTTCTAGTGATGTGCAGCCTGTGGACTACAAGACATCTCTGGAGCATGATGTGGTGCTTGTGGACTACAAGACATCTCTGGAGCATGATGGGGTGCTTGTCCTTCACCTTGAAACATCTGCTCAAAGATCCTAATGAAGCTCCAGAAACTGGTTGAGATATAGGGGCCAAGATTCTTTTTAAGGCCAAGCTACAGCCTGCTGGTGATATACTGGCCATGACTCAGCGCTATCCAGCCTCTCAAGACCTCGGCCCATTTCATCGCGCAAGCCACATTCTCATCTCCGTGTTCATCTTTGAAGCGAGGATTGGACAGTCATCTTCCAGGAAATGAGAAATGTGCTCATCTTTGAACAAGAAAAAGGAGGGACTACATACCCACATCTGTGGCCCAGCAAGGTGCACGTGGACCTGGGTTTAATAGTTTGATGTTGCCATCAATCCCTTTTAAGAAACTAAAATCCTGATAGTGATTGATAGTCATCCTTGCAATCCACAGGGCAGATGATGCAAAGGTTATCTGCTTCTATGGCCGACGATTAACTAGGGTTTCCTGTATCCAGCACAACGACCAACCACTTTACTTTCCCCTACTAATGTCAGGACTCAGGGCCCTTAAGAAGCCCGAAATTAAAAATCCCAGACTCGAACATGGGACACCTCGGTTTCGAAGCCAAACGCATCACCACTCAACATATGTACATTTACAAAAAACAACAACTCCCCCCCCCCTCTTTCAATGGTATCTGTGGGCGCCTTATTAATTATGGGGCCGGGCAGGGCCGGATTTAAGGGTGGGCATTTAAATATTTGAGGAAATGAAAAGTGCGATTAAATTTAGCCTGCTTTTAGGTATAAGTTTTTTCGGAAATGGATCTTTAACTTTCGAAAAAGTGTAAGGCCTCCACAAAAAATCCTGTCCCGGGGCCTCCACATATTTAAATCCGGCCCTGGGGTAGGGCATAAATGAAGCCCTTCGCGCCATGGCCGCTATCTCACTGACACACACACTAATATATTAAATCCATTTCGATTTTATGGGTACCGGTATATTGTGACTCTTGATACCATGGCGTTATATGTGACTACATTGTTTGTTCTAGGAATTTAGGATATTTGTGCATCGAACTGATTTACTATGTATAGGTACGACCAAGTTAATATAGGTTAATATAGGACTGTATAGCAATAAGATAAGAGATTCCTATGCCCCCCCCCTTCCCAACGCGACTGTGAGACAAGGTTCGAATCTTGCTAAGCACACATGGGCTATTTCCACGCTAGAGTACTCGCCATGTTTGCACAGGGGCTAACTTGTGTTTCACACGCTAATCCCAGGCTACCATTATATGACATTAGGTTCAAATGTCAAGAATGTGATCAGGTGGGAGGCCATGGGCTTACTAGTTACACAAATGACAGGATGTCGACTACTTATGGTGAGATTAAAGACAGGTAACTGCAGAAGTGAGAGGAGGTGGGGGGGGGGAGAGGAGGCGCCAACACGTTTTCCTTCCGTTGAGGACAAAATGTCGAAAGGAGAAGAGGAAATGATGGCAGCGTGCCGTACAGAAGTGTACAGAAGTGTACAACTCCGCTGCACATAAAACCGCAAGGCTGAGAAGAAGCCAAAAAGAAAGGGAGATTAGCCTATTAAACATAGACGATCGGACTCTAGAAAAGGGAGAACAGATCGAGCGATAGAGAGAGGAATGAGTCTGATGGCATTTCAAAGGGTGCAAGGTGAGCAGTTCCCACGCTAGTTCAAGTTTGGGCGTGTGTGTGTGTGTGTGTGTTCGTGTGGGTGCGTGAGATATAGACATAGTAGCTGAGGAATGCATGTCTGGCGAGCACACGCCCTGACTGTACACGTAGAGGGGAGAACAGAGCACAGGCTGTGGGGGGAATTTTTATTGTGTTTACGCCTTTCTTCATTAAGATTCTATTGTTATAGTCAGCAGACCAAACACGCAATGCCATCACACAATTCAATCCAGTACATTATGAGTTCAAACCACAAAGATTAGATACAAGCTGGCAGGGGTACTGTCTACAAATGCTTAGTCTTCGATTCCGGAGATTTAGGATCAGTGTCTGGGGTACTGTCTACTGAAAATCAAAAAGCTCGCGTAATTTTTTTCTATCCCCCTCCACCCCCCCTACCCCCAAAAAAGAGTGATAACTTTCTAAGTATTTGGAGGCAGAGTCGTCATTCAATATCCAAGTCGGTAACTTTTTAATAGAAATAGCCCAATCATGAAATGTTTAAAGATGTCTTTCTAATCACTAATTTTATGAGGTAACTATCGGAAAAAAAACTATTTGTTCGATTTGATACACACACACACACACAAAATAAATGACATTACAATTGTTTATTAATGTTGCAGATGTCTGATAGTCATCGAAATAGCAAGTTTAGTGCCCTACACGTAGACGATAACAGAAACAAGCAAATATTTAGACAAAATAATTTTTAGAAAATGATATATGGGAGAGCACCGCATAATAACTGGCTAATCTCTCAATACTGCAATAATTCCCATTTTTTAAAAATATAGTTTTTAAAAAATTAAATGTTTACGTCGCCTGGACAGAAGGTTAGGAGCTAACGCCTGGACAGAACTGAAAGTCTGTTAAGGTTAGAGCTAACGCCTGGACAGAACTGAAAGTCTGTTAAGGTTAGAGCCAACGCCTGGACAGAACTGAAAGTCTGTTAAGGTTAGAGCCAACGCCTGGACAGAACTGAAAGTCTGTTAAGGTTAGAGCCAACGCCTGGACAGAACTGAAAGTCTGTTAAGGTTAGAGCTAACGCCTGGACAGAACTGAAAGTCTGTTAAGGTTAGGAGCTAACGCCTGGACAGAACTGAAAGTCTGTTAAGGTTAGAGCTAACGCCTGGACAGAACTGAAAGTCTGTTAAGGTTAGAGCCAACGCCTGGACAGAACTGAAAGTCTGTTAAGGTTAGAGCTAACGCCTGGACAGAACTGAAAGTCTGTTAAGGTTAGAGCTAACGCCTGGACAGAACTGAAAGTCTGTTAAGGTTAGAGCCAACGCCTGGACAGAACTGAAAGTCTGTTAAGGTTAGAGCCAACGCCTGGACAGAACTGAAAGTCTGTTAAGGTTAGGAGCTAACGCCTGGACAGAACTGAAAGTCTGTTAAGGTTAGGAGCTAACGCCTGGACAGAACTGAAAGTCTGTTAAGGTTAGAGCTAACGCCTGGACAGAACTGAAAGTCTGTTAAGGTTAGAGCTAACGCCTGGACAGAACTGAAAGTCTGTTAAGGTTAGAGCTAACGCCTGGACAGAACTGAAAGTCTGTTAAGGTTAGAGCTAACGCCTGGACAGAACTGAAAGTCTGTTAAGGTTAGAGCTAACGTCTGGACAGAACTGAAAGTCTGTTAAGGTTAGAGCTAACGCCTGGACAGAACTGAAAGTCTGTTAAGGTTAGAGCTAACGCCTGGACAGAACTGAAAGTCTGTTAAGGTTAGAGCTAACGCCTGGACAGAACTGAAAGTCTGTTAAGGTTAGAGCTAACGCCTGGACAGAACTGAAAGTCTGTTAAGGTTAGAGCTAACGCCTGGTCAGAACTGAAAGTCTGTTAAGGTTAGAGCTAACGCCTGGACAGAACTGAAAGTCTGTTAAGGTTAGAGCCAACGCCTGGACAGAACTGAAAGTCTGTTAAGGTTAGAGCTAACGCCTGGACAGAACTGAAAGTCTGTTAAGGTTAGGAGCTAACGCCTGGACAGAACTGAAAGTCTGTTAAGGTTAGAGCTAACGTCTGGACAGAACTGAAAGTCTGTTAAGGTTAGAGCCAACGCCTGGACAGAACTGAAAGTCTGTTAAGGTTAGAGCTAACGCCTGGACAGAACTGAAAGTCTGTTAAGGTTAGAACTAACGCCTGGAAAACGCTCGTGAAATCCGATGGTTACTAAAAGGGATTAAATCAAGCAGACAATCATCGCCCCCCCCCCCAGCTCCTGCCTGAAGGCTTCTCGTTGGCAAGCACCATTCTGTGTTATGGGTAACAGCATTTTATCTAGATGTCGTCCTCTGGTCTCCGGGGGGGGTTCCCTATCGCTTATTGAGACAGCAGACACACATATATGGAACGGCGCTCCCTTTGTTTTGTTCATTGAATGGACTGAGCTAGTGATCTCTGTTGAGGTCTCGGAGAGGACGCAGTAAATACGTTTGTTCCCAGAGCATCGATGCAACTCTCTGGGGAAAAGGGAGAGGAGTACTTTTTTGTTCACGTTGTTGTCATATTTGCCTCCCAGTATGGACGTTTCCACGAGGGCACCCCGATGAGGCAACGAGACCTGGAGTCCCTGGAGAGACCAGACCGCCCTACAAAGTTGCCCTGATTAAATAATCAAGGTATTATTGAACTTGCCAACAATTCATCTCTCAAGTCAATATATGTTTTATACTTTTAAAAAAATGACTATACTATGAGGAAACTACTTGAAGTTTAAAACTAGAGATTTAATTAAATATTTAAGATTTAAAGATATGTACCGAACTTTTTGGTTCCTAAGACCAATAGCTACAAAATAGAAGAAAAACATTTAACAGCTCTAATTTCAATTCAAGTCACTTACTTTTGACCTCCTCAAATGTCTTTTCACTGGCCAGCACAAAACAAGGGATTACGACTAAACACCAGACTTGCCAGGAAGCCATCATCCTGCACAACCCTAGCTAAGCACCGGTTACTTTCACCTGGAAATAAAAAAAAACCAGGTTAATTACAGTTATTACACTTTCAAACGGTGTTAGCCTGATTCTGTAAACAAGCGAAATGGTGAGCTGAAATCGAGTAGTCAATCATGTACAAACGAGTGTCCAAGTTAGAGGCAGCATTAAATTCACTATTTATATTTTTTTTTGTTCAAATTATGTATAACTGTATTAAGGATTGTCATGGTCATATTTTGGCTACATTTATTTTTCCTTTGGCTTACGTAAAAAAAATAAAGGACCCCACTCAGACCTTGCGATCATCAGGGCTGATGATGTAAAGGTCATTTGTTTCTATGACCAGCATTACAACCAAGCGCCTTTACTTTACCCAACAAATGTCAGGTAGGTACCCATTAGAGTTGGGTGGACTCATGGGAGTCCTTAAAAATCCCGAAGTTTAAACCCTGTCTTCATCGGAATTCGAACTCCAGATTCAACGGGTCGGGAGCCAAGCGCTTTAGCACTCAGCCAGCAAGCCCCATGGTTTACGTGTAACATGGAGTCATTGTCGAAGTAATAACGAGTCATTGCGGAAGTGCCAAGTAGGCACTAAATCTTTCTTGGTGTCACCTTATGGAAAGATCCCAGCGAATAATGACCTTGACATGCACCCACGGCCAAGTGCCAGTCAACATGCAGGATCGATCCAGGTCTGCACCTACACTAAACAATGTTAAGTTCGAGTCGCAGGACATGAGCGTCTGACATAGCTTTTTGCGATTACAGACATAACTATATCTAGTACTATATTGATTTCTTCTATGGTCTAACTATAACTGTTAGATACAGTTAGATTATGTAGGGAGGATTGAGCTTCCAGAATATTTTTTTAAATAAACAATTTTTATAATATGTATATTTAGGGTTTGGGTGTGTGTTTTGGTGAGATTTATGTTTGTGTGTGTGTGTTTTAATTGTTAATCCAGTTGAAAGTTTCGCTTTAAATATCTTGCTATGTAAAAAAAAAATATTAAAGTGCAAAGAAATATAAAAACGCTTTTTAATATATTTTTTGAGTTCTAAACGTGACAGACAACACAAACTAATAGCAGTTTTTCCCCATTACGGGGGCGGTTAAATGGCTCTAATAAAAGAATGAATGTACGTGATTTTTTGTTCTAAAATACACCAATTATACCAACACCAACTAGCATGGTATTATAAGTCTTCAGTCGTGACTTTTGTCAAAATTGATTTCTTACAAGAGCATCAATTATATGCGCTGTTCTCTCTAATGTGTCGCATGTGGTGCACATATGTGTGCATGCTATTTTGCACCTTAGTAAAATGCACTTAATTCACCGCTTTTTTTTCAATAACGTGATTGGAGGCGTTCTTGGGTCCCAAAGCGCCTGTGTGCAATGTACACAATAAATATGCTTACCGCCAGGGTGCATAATGAGATAACATAGAACATGCAGCCTCACGTTTAACATACAAAACAATTAACAAGGCTCGTGACCTGGTTAAATGATAGCATTGATATCCTATTAGCAGGCAACTAACCCGATGATATTTCCAGAACCAGCGGTAGAAAGAAAATAAGAAAGACTGCAAGAAAAAATCCTTTCGATCTATGATCACAAGATCAAAAGGCCTGACGTAAAAACATAATCGTACTGTACATTGTAATTGTAAACCAGTTCACCAGTTTTCTTTTTTATGCGGCCCCCGTAAAATGTCCGTCTGTCACACTCAGATCTCTAACCCTAACCCTAACCCTAAACTAGAAGAGAAATGAAAAAGTTTTTGTAATCTTGTATTTTTTTAAAGAGTTTGTAAGTACTTTCATTTGGTCAAGTTTTTACTGTGTAGTAACTTTTAGCCCAGTTTCTTGTGTGTGCGTGTGCTAGGACTGTGTGGAAGACAGAACAAATACAACTTCTAAAAATAATCAATAGGACTCTCCTCAAATTCAACACAGACGTGTTTGCGCAAAGAGATACTTCCATTGACCAGCTGACTTAGTCATCGAGAACTAGATCTGTGGGAAACAAACAAAAAGCCTGGTTCTAAATCATTATGAAATTATGGACTACAAATAATTCTATCTCACGTTTGAATTCGGTAAAGGACATTGTCAAACAACAAAAGTGCGACATGTACATAAAACATAGTGTAAAACAAACAGAAAGTTTGTAGTAAAATCTAAGAAAACTTTCAGAAATTCATACAGTGATGAACAACATGTAAATATACTCGAGCCATATGACAGGCCCTTCCTGTATAAAGATTATTATTATTATTATAAAAGTGAATTACAGTTATCTGCTCTTTGTGTACATTTAAGATAGAAAAAGAAGAACACGATATGACGAATTGTGGTGGAGATAAAATGGAAGCCTGTGAATGACATGAAAATAAAAGGGGAAGATGGGGTGAGAGATTTTTTTAAATACCCGGTAGACAAAAATAAACAATGTCTAGGACGTCATATTCAAAGATACTGTTACCAACTAACTAACAAAAATTAATTTGAGCTACAATCGAAGAGATTAGAAATTTAATTCCATCACATGCCGAAAAGCACAAAAATGGATAAATTGTGTATTATAATACTTCGTTTATCAATGCTTACGTATTCCCTACACCGGATAAACCAAAAAGCTTAATATTTATGGATTTGCATCCATTTATGAAAATCCCCAATGAATCAATAAAGAAAAATCCACGAGTCAATTAATCAATTACTTGTAATTCATTATTTTTACTTTTATATAGAAGTTGTAAAGATTGAAAGATTGAGAAAATAAAATAATAAATGTTACGGTACTGTAAAGATTTTATCAAACACTGTATGTTAATGTAAAAATTGTATCAGCGACTGTATAATTCAAAACAAAACTTTGGAAATTAAGCATTGTCCTCATTACCATTTTCACAAACGATTTTACCCTAATATAATCGTTGTTTTTAAAAGTAACAATGATTTGGATACGAAAGGAAAGTTGGCAGAGTAAAACATACATAGATCTGAGGTAATTTAAAAAGTGAAAAAAATATTTTCGTTTATTTTAATCCACTGAAATGGCGCCTCTATTGATTTCCTAGCATTAAAAATAATTTTCGAATTACATGCTAAATAAGCAAGAGTCAATATATTTTTTTTGCATAAAAAACAAAATGTCAGCATCCCATATAGACCAAAGAGCTAATTTGTCATTTCCAAAGAGAGGCCTCCCCCGTCGAAGTCACCTATGGACCAAGCCATTTTCTTGTTTTGATCGTTGAGAGTAATACAATTTCAAAACAATCATTAGACGGTATTTTTCACTTAAAATCAAACAGGATTATAAGTCATCGATAATAAGACTCTTCTAACTCTTCTGGATTAAAGGTTTCAAATATAAGCGCTCCCTTGAAAGCAGAGCTGCGTGAAATGATCACCCAGAAACAGCACGGAAGCCTTCCTGATACGTATCTCTCTCCCCAACTATTTATAAATAAATTTATAAATATAGTTTCCTAGGCCTACACCGTCTACATATGAAACTCAGTAAGACTTCTTCTATATGACGCTAAAATATAATTTTAGTGTCGTTGTAAACATTACATCAAGCTCTACATAAAAGAGAAGTTTTGTTCTTATATATTAATTTAGATTTTTTGTTGGTCAAAGTATCTACTAGATCTAGATATATATGTCTTGGCGTAAATGTAGATTATGTAGATACTTTATTTGTCGTTTTCAAAAGCCATTTTTCTCTACATACATCTAAATGTAATATTTATATAAACGATGGTTTTGGTTACTGCTACATACAGAATCAAAATGCATCGTTGTTGCTTTTATTGTGTGTTATCAACTAAGATATCAACAAACTAAAAACCGACAGCGCAAAATATTTATAATGCAACTTCCGAAATGGAAATCCTGGAAAAAATAGAGAACCAGCAAAACATTCAAACACTTTTTTTTTATTTTAACGGCTGTGCTAAATAAAGATATTTAGATATAGATCTAAAAAATAAATTTTTAAATGTTTATTTACAAGTAGACCTTTATCTACTAGACAATATCAAGTTTAGAGGCAGTAATGTCACAAGTGTTAAACACGGCCAATACATCTATCGAAAGTTATAGCTAAATTTGATTGGTTAAATATAAATAGCTTATCACGTCTCTAAGAGGTGTTTATTTAAAATATTAAATGTTCGCAGTTTACATATAGATATAATAATTGAAGAACATGAACAGCAAAGAATCTAGATCTAGACTAGAATTCGTATGTCTTACTTTAATTCAATAATTAAATACCACCTATTGAAAAAATCAACAATCACAGTAATAGAATTTATCTAGAAAGACTATTATGATTAAATATTGCCTGTTAAAAAATCGACAATTATAGTGATATAATTTATCAAGCTTTGATACTGACATTTTTGCATTAACGGTAGGTAGGCCTACTGGTAGATAATAGTCTAATCTAAAGGTGATAAGTTACAGAATACTTTGGTTGAGATCCTTATTAATTAGGACAGTGAGGACACTATATGTTTACAGTGACTCAATCGCTAAGAAAGAGACAAGCAAGTCAATCTGGAAAAGAAAAAAAAAGTGAAACTTTTGTCATGACAAAAGAAACCTTTCAACTCGGTTCAAAAAACGACTGCTGTAAAATGACTTTCAACTCGGTTCAAAAAACCACTGCTGTAAAATGACTTTCAACTCGGTTCAAAAAACCACTGCTGTAAAATGACTTTCAACTCGGTTCAAAAAACCACTGCTGTAAAATGACTTTCAACTCGGTTCAAAAAACCACTGCTGTAAAATGACTTTCAACTCGGTTCAAAAAACCACTGCTGTAAAATGACTTTCAACTCGGTTCAAAAAACCACTGCTGTAAAATGACTTTCAACTCGGTTCAAAAAACCACTGCTGTAAAATGACTTTCAACTCGGTTCAAAAAACCACTGCTGTAAAATGACTTTCAACTCGGTTCAAAAAACCACTGCTGTAAAATGACTTTCAACTCGGTTCAAAAAACCACTGCTGTAAAATGACTTCATCAAAAAACTGGGACAAACTGTCTAGAATCTTGTCGCTCAGGCAAGCAGAAAGGACAATGATTCGATTTCTCGGTTACTGATACACAAGCCAATGATTTTTTAACAATAAATAATGGCACCAAAATAACATGCAATTGCATTAAAAAAATGGAAAAACATTAAAAATCCTTTTTTAAAAGGCAATACCTCCTTTATACATCTACACTCTCCCCGTGAAAGAATCCAGGTTAAGTGAATGTATAGATCTACTAGATTTTGTAATATGCCAATGATAGGTATTTACATCTAGACTTAGAAGGCGATGTGAAAAATTGTTCTCAACATTTATTAAACTCTTAAATAATCAATAATGCCTTACTTTCGGAAATTCCCGAACGCCATTGTACTTTCAAAAAAACGCGATATCCTTTCATAATCGATGTTGAATCTAGATTTAGTTCTTTAGCTAAATTGAAATATCTCTCTCTCTTTTTTTTTTTACTTTGATAAATGATAACGGTCAATCTAGAGTTTTCCCGGTGCGGCCAACGAGGTAGTAATTCTTTTCTTAGCGATAGACATCATCCACTGTTCAAACTTCTAGGGAAATCGTTGCAACAGTTTTTGAGATCCGTGTCCAGGTTTCTCTCTAACACTGTGACTTAAATAGAGCTCTCATAATAATAATCCATTGTTCTATAAACAAAAAGGGTACGTGGTGGGCTGTAGGTAAAGCGCCTGGCTTCCGAGGAGTCTCGGGTTTGAAACCAGGTGAAGACTGGGATTTTGATGTTAGCGATTTTAAAGGCTCCCATGCGTCTAGCCAGCTCTAATCGGTACCTGACATCGTTAAACAGGTGAAATTTACAACATCTGCACCATAGATCGCATAGATACTAATTTATTTTATATAATAAGCAAACAGTTCCAAACAGACTTTTCTATGTAGAAACATTTGAAACAGTTGAAAAAAAAATCTTCCTATCATCAGCCCTTGACATTGAAAAGTACATTACCACGATGTGCTAGTCATCAGCTACTACCAAATCTAGTAGTTCGTAATTGAGTCTGTAGAGAGTTTGGGCTACACTTTGTAGGCCGATGTAGCATTAGAGTGTGTATGAGAGGACATAAGTTCGATATCAAAATGTTCATTAGGTAGGGGAGACCAGACGTAAAATTGATCTCTTTTCTATGGAACTTTGAATTTTGTGTGTGTTTTGTGCAATTAGAAGTTTGGCTCGATACTTGCAGAAATATTTTAATGCAATCTTTACATGTGGAGCGAAACCTTTAAAGGAAACCTTAGATACATAGAACAACTACCAAACCTTCGATACATGTACCACTACCAAACTTTCGATATATAGAACACTACCAGACCATTGATGCATGTACCAGTAACAAACTTTCGATACATAGAACAACTACAAAACCTTTGATGCATGTACTACTAGCAAACTTTCGATACATAGAACAACTACAAAACCTTTGATGCATGTACTACTAGCAAACTTTCGATACATAGAACAACTACAAAACCTTTGATGCATGTACTACTAGCAAACTTTCGATACATAGAACAACTACAAAACCTTTGATGCATGTACTACTAGCAAACTTTCGATACATAGAACAACTACAAAACCTTTAATGCATTAACAATCACTATAACTTCGATGCACAGACAAATGCCAAACATTTGATGCATGGACCATTACCAAATCTCTATGCATAGACTATTAACTAACCTTCGCTTCAACTCAATACATAGACAACCAGAGTACCAAATCATATCTTCAGTGGCATACGTTTATAGTAGTAATTTTTAAAAGTGCATGATTTCTTATTGTATAAGACATTTTAAATATTGAAATACAGACCAACAATTATAAAATGCCAAATGCCATCTGAAGTAACAGGTGATGTACCATCAACGGAATTATTTTAAAACACCAATTAGAACTGATACAAAAATAATAAGCAGCCAAACTGACTGAATTGTTTATGAGAGTTTTATAGCCAGACCTTGCCAATCACGTTTCATATATTAATGCTATGCTCCTATTTGGAGTCGTCCCTGTTGGTTTCAATAAAAGGTTTGGAGCACATACAACCAAAGTTAAGCTTTCTTTTTAGGACTTTAGGGGATATTTTTTTTTTAAATCCATTCCTAGTTCATGTTCAAATAGTACAGTCAACTTAACATTCATCTTTTATTTGCTATTGAAAAAAAAAAAGGTTTAATAGTGGCTAGAATGGGGATAGAGGCCCTCAATATAGTCGCGATATTAGCGCTGCCATTGAAAAAGGTTCTAACTAAGCCAAAAGACAGAGAGACAAAAAGACAGAGAGACAAAAAGACAGAGAGGAATGGAGAAAGGCGATCGACAAATCTTGCATGGTGCCCCAACGGTCCAACAGACTTAGGGATAGGTTAAAAAAAAAGGGAGACAAAATGAGCGCGACTCTCAATCAACAGAGCTAACTAACCAAACTTCTACATGCGAACTTTTGTGCTTGAGACTTCCATGTTTGGAACAGCTTACTTCCACCAATGTTTGAGTACGAAGGGAGGTGAAGAAATTGAAACAAAAAAAAAAGATTAAATCCAGAATGTAATTTTTAAATTGTGTTTAATACACACAGCTAAAACAAGCTAAGAAATGGAGTTGATGTTATATAGGTCGCACTCACATCTTAGCCAACGTAACTAACAAATATGTAAATCAATCTACAACATCGTCCTCAAACTTCAACTAACTTGAAGCCATTAGTAACATTCTTAGACTGAGTGAAATACAGAGTGACAATAGGAGCCTGTGTAGAAGTGCATCTATTGCATTGAAACATCAAAGTAACTCCAACCTGGTTGGAAATGGAGAAGAAAATTGGGCTCATTTTCTTTTTATACGGTAAATATTATTGAACTGAACCAAGTGGAATTAAGTGAAATCAACGAAAACATACGACAATTCAAAGTGATATTCACTCAATTTAAACCTAACACTCGAGCTTATTTTATCAATGGCATAGTATTTACAGGGCTACTACACACAGGAAAACATGCTACTTACCTGAAACTTACAGTTACAAAAAGAATTGAACAACAACAAGGACATCAAGAACAACAGAGAAGTAACAGACGACATTGATCAGACACGCCACAGTCCATGCCCCCCTCCCCTTTCTGATGTCTAATAATAGAACTAGTCAATGTTCACTGTGACTCACACACGTGCTCCTCCCCTTCCCCTCCTTTTGATTTCTTCTCAAGATGCACGTGCGACAGAAAGAAATCGTCACACTCCACTGCCCGCGTCAGCAGAACGTGGCCTGGTTTATATTCGAGCACGGCGTGAGCCTAATTCAAGTCGTCGATAGGCATAATATAAAACTTTCTTTGGATTTAATCAAAACAGAAAATGTGTGTCAGCAATAGGAGATACATTGTCTTTTTGTTTTCATACAGGGAGGTCTAAGCGGCCCCGTTTAAAACCTTCAGTATTATCTTTAAAAAAAATGTTTTCCCACCAAATTTAACCAATCGATTAACTTCTTCCAAAAAATTATATATATTTAAAAAAAAAAAAAGCTCTATGATTTCTTTAAATTCAAACAGGTAATATTATAAATCATAATAATCTAATTCTTCCTATATGAAGCTGATGGTAGTCTATTTCTCCTCATTATTTCTTATAATGCTTCATTTTTACTAGTTTTCTTTCAAAGAGCTTGCACACTCAAGTTCGTCTACTACATTGTAGCTCATTTCTACATAAGGTGTACGTAAAATAGCCATGTACGTTTATTGATTTATTCAACTCTTGACTGGATACAAAGACACAGTTGAGTCGAGTGTGGGAATACCCGCAGAAAGCACGTTCAAAATGGCCAAATTTAATTATAAGATTTTAATTATAACGGTCAAACCAGAGTTTTCACCGTGTCGCCAAATAGCTTGCAATTTTCTTGTCGTTAAGATATACATAAACGGACACATTCCTAGGACAATCATTACAGCCGTTTTTGAAATACCCGTCTAGTTTCCAGGTTCCATCCAGTTATAGCTACACATATTTTATTTTTAGATATACTTTTAAAAAAACATCTGTTCTAGTCAGAAGAACTTAAAAAAAACAACAACAAATAAAATAGCCAAATTGGCGTCCAACGTTAAGAAAAGAAAACGAGTGTTTCATTTCCACTGAGGAGCAGGTCAGTAAATGGATAGCTTATAGGTGTAGCATTAGCTTGTACGACTTCCATTCGCTTGTGTGTCTTAGTTTGAACAAATGTGAACAGCTGCAACGTTTTCATTGACTTCTTTTGTTGTCTTATTTGTGAACACTCCGATCAAACGTCTCGGGTTGGGGGCCCTCAAATGTCCTTGACATTATTAGAGGCAGCGCCGGGTTGGAGATCTAGGTTGAAGTAGACATCTAGTTCTCCATCAGATGGGGGAGGGGGGGGGAAAGTCATCATTTCTTCAGCACTAAAGAGAATAACAAACAAAAACATACCAACATGGTGTGTAACTTAACGCCAAATATTAAGAGGCTTTCACAGCGACAGATTGTGCTTTACGGTCTAATGACTAATAAATAAGTGAAATCAATACTTAGCCTATCGAACAAGACAAGTTTCCCATTTTAGGAAGGCCAGCGTTAAGTGCACTTGCTGCCAGACAAAATCAAATCGTTTTAAAAACTAACAAACTTACATACAAAAAATCTGTTATCAAATTAGACTATGTTCAGGTACTTAACTGACGACACGTGGAATGAATGAAATAGTGTGACAAGCCAAATAAAACCTTAAAAAAAAAAAAAACAACCTTATATTGATAAGCAAAGTTGTATCAAATAATTTGGACCAGTCATGTCATTAAATTTGTAATAGATCTAGACTAACAAGAATACATGTTATTTGTTATGGTGCTCGTTACAGCAATGAATCCATGTTGTACCTATTAAGAAGCCGGGAAAGCAGTCAACAACTAGATCATGGATTGGATCGGTCATGTGAACGATTGACCTAGATATGTAAATCTGTGCGACAGAAATATTGTTACCAATTATTTTTTTATTAGCTTTTAACTTTCTCAATGCGCTATGATCCCATCACGTGTCTGGACCAGTTATGAAGGGGGAGGGAAGAAGGGGGTAACTAATCCAACTTATACCACGACATCTATCAAGTACGATTTCTTTCCATTGTTCAAGATACCAAATAAAACAATTAATTACCAATAGTTAATTACCTAACAAGTTAATGTATTTATTAATTCTTGTGTTGTCAGGTAAAAGAAAAACTTGTGCAAATTAGGTGTGGGAGAAAAAACGTGTACGAATTTTTACCAGACAGAGTGAGTTGATATAAGCTTTGTACCAGACAGAGTGAGTTGGTATAAGCTTTGTACCAGACAGAGTAAGTTGGTATAAGCTTTGTACCAGACAGAGTAAGTTGGTATAAGCTTTGTACCAGACAGAGTAAGTTGGTATAAGCTTTGTACCAGACAGAGTGAGTTGGTATAAGCTTTGTACCAGACAGAGTGAGTTGATATAAGCTTTGTACCAGACAGAGTGAGTTGGTATAAGCTTTGTACCAGACAGAGTGAGTTGATATAAGCTTTGTACCAGACAGAGTGAGTTGGTATAAGCTTTGTACCAGACAGAGTGAGTTGGTATAAGCTTTGTACCAGACAGAGTGAGTTGGTATAAGCTTTGTAGCCGCAACCCTTCATTATAGAAGGCTTTAACACTGACCTGCGACGTCGCAGCCTGACTAAAAGCCCGTTGCCGCGTCATATTTCGTGACGTCAGACCCGTGACGTGGCATTGAGCTATTGCTAAACTGCCCACGGGTTGCGACGTCATAGGTCAGTGTTCAGACCTTCTATAAAGAATGGCCTAGGTATGACTGACTGTCTATCCCGATCTTTCCGTTGGCCCTTGTTTTTATTCTTTTCCATTTTAGTCTATCTATTTTCGATTATTTTCCATCTGTCTATCTCCAGAGAATGTACAAACCATCTAGAAACCGATGTATAGTTCAACTTTAAAAAAAAAAAATCTCTGAGCTTTTTAGTTTTCTAATTTAAAAAATAAATAAATCGAAAAATGACGCCATACTAATGCTTGCCAATTTGGCATATGACAATACTGTTAGAAAAGATAATTGAGAAGAATTGTTACCTTCCCTCCCTTTAAAAAAAAAAGGTGTAGATCTTTTTGTGCATGAAGCTATAGATCTAGAGACTAAAATTCTTTCCAGCGTTACTTTGAATGAATGAATAGCAATGTGATCGATTCCAAAGATAAAGGATGAGTGCAAACTCTGTTGCGAACTGCATATTTTTCCCCTAACGATGCAGACTAGAGCTGTTGTGTGGCGGGGGTCTAAGTTTTCTTTACATCTTCTGCGGCTGTCTTTTCTTTGTGCCTCAAATATGTGTCCCGTGAGAGCTCTTCCACTGTCTCTCTCAGACGCCATCTGCTGCCAGCTACTTTCCTCTATGCCAGTGAGGGCAAAATGGCGCCTGAGTTGATTTCTATAACCCTACTTTACATTAGAGTAAAATCTGATAATTCTTTAACTGTACGTGAGAGTGAAAGCTAAAATTTGGCGTTTTTTGTGTGTGTATACTGGCAATTTTATGAGAGATTTAGAGCTGTTGAAATACTTAAGAGCAAATTACATTGAGATGCTAACAAATGAATTCTACACAGTGACGCTCCAGTCCTTAGAAAAGGCAAAGCCTGTATAGCATCAAATTGATAGGGTCATATTTCATTCAGGTTTGTATAAGTATTACACACACATGCACATAAAAGCCTTGTAACATCTTATAAGAAAATGATTTTTTTTTAAAGGATAAAAGAATTCGACGCTAGGCCGCAAACATGTTTTAGTATTTACAATGCTAGGCGAATGTCATTCATCAGGGTGTGCGAAAAATGTGCTGCCTTTTGTATTCTGTAGCGGCACTTCATTAAAAAAAAAAAAGAACCCCCTTCCGTACTTTACGATAAACATGTGCCAGCCACCTTATCCCTCTGTCGGTTTATAAGCATGAACTTTCACATCTATGTATGTTATATACTTCAATGTGTATTACGAACGTTGGGAAATAGCAGTAGCATTGTACTATAACACCCTGACTTGTTTAATGAATTCCACTAAAATAACCAGCTCTGAAAATTAACGTTAATTCTACAGGGAAAACAATCTAATAGAAGCTCATAGCTGTGCTCGAATGAGTTTGAATTCCTGCCTTATAAAGGACTTAATTAAGACAAGGTTTCATTCAAATTGTTTTTACGTAGCTAAGTTTCTTTAATTGATCTTAGATCTAGCCCTTAAATAGTTCAGCGTCAAACAGTACACCCTTTAGTCATAATCTTGCAATACTAAATGCAGAATTTGTAGAAATGCTTACAAAACCAAGATATGAAAACACTAGAGTCCGAAATGTCAGTCAAAAACAGAATAAAAAGTGACGACAATTCGACAGATTCGGACACAATTTTAGAGATTATTTCCAGGCCACTTTTACCCTTAACACGTTAAAGTCAAGTAGAAAGAATACGCCCCCCAAAAAAAGGTCCTATGAAAAGAAAACAAACAAACACTATACTAATATGTCTGTTAATATACAAAGGCTCCTGATAAAAAGGATTTGATACCTTTAGTTCAGCACATCATCAGAGCACCCACATGTAAACAAATCGAGGTCAAACGATAACAATGATATAAATATACGCCTATGGAGGAGTATTTTTTACATCAAGTCTGTCTATGATTTTTAATAAGAGAACTTTGAATCAAATGATAAAGTGCCCAGTGGCGTAGCTGGGGAGGGGAGTCCGAATTTGAAAAGTCCCACCGGCCCCCATTTCAGGGGTACCCCAAATGAGTGTCCGAAATGTGTTTTTACATTAAAGATTACGTCATTATCTCATGCCATGATGTGGAATGTCAAAATGCAAGGGCCTTTGAAGAGGCCAAGCCCCCCTGGGCCCCCAAATCCCGAGCTACGCCACTGAGCCAGAGTCGTCCTAACAATCTTTCTTTTACAGGATTGACTCAGTCCGACACGATTTGATTAACATGGAAGGATGATGACCCTTCCTGAAGCTCACGTCTGACTCATTTTAGTGAGGACCCTAATGTCGCAAATCGAATGGTTATTATCATTAGTTTACACATTACTATCATTCACGAAACGACATTATGCGCCATTCTCCGCAGCTCGAGATCCTTTTAAAGTCGTAAACATGTTGAACTGACGGAAACAAATGCGATTATGACCCGAATCTCGGAAAAATTGCGCGCCTGGCATTCCCAAAGAAAAGAAAATCGATGAACGTTAGAAATCGGAAGTTTCGAAGATGGCACGCGAGACGTGTGATTAGAAAAGTGAACCGGTTCTAGACTGGATTAGTTCTAATGAGATTTTATCAACTTTTTCTTTCATTAATCTAAGTGACACAGGGAGGCTGTGCACAAAGGAACTTCAACAAGAAAAAAAAACAACATTTTTAAAAACAATAGCTTTCTAAACTTCTAAAAAGAAATGCTAACCACATCAAACTAGATGTTGAGTATAAAGTAAAGACAAGGGTGTAGTGCTTTTGCTAAAACATACACACACTGAATGCAGCAGACGTGTTGTAAGTACGCGTCAAGGTTCTCAAGAAAAGTGTAAACAGGAAGTTAACTTACACATTGACTTCTAGAAGATTCAAAATTCTACACGGAATAATAGACATGAAATGCAAGTAAATTAGAAATGTTAAGTTTTGTGTTATTATCGCATCGAGAAAATTCGGTTTGAAAACTTTAAGGTAGGGGAGACAAGCTGATATCGGGTTCTACAAATTAGTCGCTTCATGTTGACCTTCTTTTGTTGAATTCGGAATAAAATGTGTATCAATGTATGCTATATAGAATGTGTTCAATCTTGCTATATAGTATGCGTTCAATCTTGCTATATAGAATGTGTTCAATCTTGCTATATAGTATGCGTTCAATCTTGCTATATAGTATGCGTTAAATCTTGCTATATAGTATAATAATAATAATAATAATCTTTATTGTCCGTACGGAAATTTGTCTTACAATTTGTGCATTACACCAAACAAGAAACATTATAACTATAAGAAACAAAAGTGTACATTCATACCAGACTCACTCATAATTTACATGTGACAAAGTTTATATCAGATTGTTTTTATTTAATGATTTGATTGCCAGGGGAAAGAAAGAGTGTTTGTGTCTTTGTCTTTGCTATCAGTGTCTTGTATCTCTTTTGTGATGGTAAAATTACAAATCCTGACACAAAGGATGATTCTTTATTTCAAGGATCTTGTTAGCTTTTTTTATAGATGTTTGTCTCAAACAACTGCCCAAATGGGGTTTGTTTTTTGCCAATGATTTTACCAGCAGCATTGAGGATTCTATAAAGTTTATTCCTATTTTTAATACTCAGATTGCCATACCAGACAGTGATATTGAAACTTAAAGTATGTGTACAATCTTGCTATATAGTATGTGTTCAATCTTGCTATAAATTATGTGTTCAATCTTGCTATAAATTATGTGTTCAATCTTGCTATATAGTATGTGTTCAATCTTCACATAATTACTAATGGAGGAATACATTTCAATTCAAAAGAGGAATAATGTATCTCTTCATCTAAATCAATATCTCCGGCTACTATTGGAACTCCAGATTTCATCTTTGCGAATATATAGACATATGAACCACTTTATTCCACTGTTACAACAAATAGATCTATACTCTCAGAAAAAAAAAAGAAAAACATTTTTTAAAAACTTTTTTAACAAGTAAATTATAAGAAATCCTTTAAAAAAAAAAAAAAAAAAAAAAAATTAGCACAATTTCATGCTTTTAGCTTTCTCAATACGCTATGATCCTATCACTTCTTAGGACCAGTTGGAAAGGAATAGGGGGATAAAGATCTGCGTGATCGCTTTTTAAATGTATGTTTAAAAAACAAAAGGAGGAACGACCTGAATTCGAACTTGTGGGATAAAGCCTTTTCAAGACAACGCGGAAACCATGCTACTAGCGAAAAGTCTATGAACATGGAAGATTGTCTAGTTATCTAGTGTTTGTATTTCATGTTTGTGTTCCATAAGCCTCAGATGAGTTAATTAACCGATGATAATTTTTAAAAATTGTTTCTTGTGTTGTCAGGTAAAAGAAATAATTGTGTAAAATTTCAGCTTGATCCGAGATTGGGTATCGGAGAAATAACGTGAACAAACTTTTGGCATGACAGACACACAGACATTCATACATACATACATACAGACAAACAGAGTGAGTTTGACATAAGCTTTGTAAAGAGACACAGAAAAAGCAAAATAAAAGCCGAGGACCTAATAAAAAGCATGGGTCCCAAAACCAGCAGAAGGGCGGGAGAAGGCGACGGGCAGGGGTTTAAACCCGGAACCATCAAGACGACTACATACGCATGCATACCACAAGACCAGCAGGCATTCTACGAAATAATTTTAAGAATCCAGTTTCTAGGAATACCAGAGGGAATGTGTTTTCACTCGTCTAGCTGGTCATGTGGGGCTATGATGTTGTAGAATGTCTAGAGTTACATCTAGTGACACAAACACGCTAGCGATATGCCGGAGATCCGTTCAACTGAATACACAGAATGCATAACCCATTTTAAATCTTGAATATATAAATCATATGCAAAATCCGGCTATGAAAAAATACTTAATCCACATTGAAATTATTGAGCTTAAGTACTATGTGTATGTATAGCCGCAACCCTTCATTATAGAAGGCTTTAACACTGACCTGCGACGTCGCAGCCTGACTAAAAGCCCGTTGCCGCGTCATATTTCGTGACGTCAGACCCGTGACGTGGCATTGAGCTATTGCTAAACTGCCCACGGGTTGCGACGTCATAGGTCAGTGTTCAGACCTTCTATAAAGAATGGCCTAGGTATGACTGACTGTCTATCCCGATCTTTCCGTTGGCCCTTGTTTTTATTCTTTTCCATTTTAGTCTATCTATTTTCGATTATTTTCCATCTGTCTATCTCCAGAGAATGTACAAACCATCTAGAAACCGATGTATAGTTCAACTTTAAAAAAAAAAATCTCTGAGCTTTTTAGTTTTCTAATTTAAAAAATAAATAAATCGAAAAATGACGCCATACTAATGCTTGCCAATTTGGCATATGACAATACTGTTAGAAAAGATAATTGAGAAGAATTGTTACCTTCCCTCCCTTTAAAAAAAAAAGGTGTAGATCTTTTTGTGCATGAAGCTATAGATCTAGAGACTAAAATTCTTTCCAGCGTTACTTTGAATGAATGAATAGCAATGTGATCGATTCCAAAGATAAAGGATGAGTGCAAACTCTGTTGCGAACTGCATATTTTTCCCCTAACGATGCAGACTAGAGCTGTTGTGTGGCGGGGGTCTAAGTTTTCTTTACATCTTCTGCGGCTGTCTTTTCTTTGTGCCTCAAATATGTGTCCCGTGAGAGCTCTTCCACTGTCTCTCTCAGACGCCATCTGCTGCCAGCTACTTTCCTCTATGCCAGTGAGGGCAAAATGGCGCTGAGTTGATTTCTATAACCCTACTTTACATTAGAGTAAAATCTGATAATTCTTTAACTGTACGTTAGAGTGAAAGCTAAAATTTGGCGTTTTTTGTGTGTGTATACTGGCAATTTTATGAGAGATTTAGAGCTGTTGAAATACTTAAGAGCAAATTACATTGAGATGCTAACAAATGAATTCTACACAGTGACGCTCCAGTCCTTAGAAAAGGCAAAGCCTGTATAGCATCAAATTGATAGGGTCATATTTCATTCAGGTTTGTATAAGTATTACACACACATGCACATAAAAGCCTTGTAACATCTTATAAGAAAATGATTTTTTTTAAAGGATAAAAGAATTCGACGCTAGGCCGCAAACATGTTTTAGTATTTACAATGCTAGGCGAATGTCATTCATCAGGGTGTGCGAAAAATGTGCTGCCTTTTGTATTCTGTAGCGGCACTTCATTAAAAAAAAAAAGAACCCCTTCCGTACTTTACGATAAACATGTGCCAGCCACCTTATCCCTCTGTCGGTTTATAAGTATGAACTTTCACATCTATGTATGTTATATACTTCAATGTGTATTACGAACGTTGGGAAATAGCAGTAGCATTGTACTATAACACCCTGACTTGTTTAATGAATTCCACTAAAATGACCAGCTCTGAAAATTAACGTTAATTCTACAGGGAAAATAATCTAATAGAAGCTCATAGCTGTGCTCGAATGAGTTTGAATTCCTGCCTTATAAAGGACTTAATTAAGACAAGGTTTCATTCAAATTGTTTTTAAGTAGCTAAGTTTCTTTAATTGATCTTAGATCTAGCCCTTAAATAGTTCAGCGTCAAACAGTACACCCTTTAGTCATAATCTTGCAATACTAAATGCAGAATTTGTAGAAATGCTTACAAAACCAAGATATGAAAACACTAGAGTCCGAAATGTCAGTCAAAAACAGAATAAAAAGTGACGACAATTCCACAGATTCGGACACAATTTTAGAGATTATTTCCAGGCCACTTTTACCCTTAACACGTTAAAGTCAAGTAGAAAGAATACGCCAAAAAAAAAAAAAGGTCCTATGAAAAGAAAACAAACAAACACTATACTAATATGTCTGTTAATATACAAAGGCTCCTGATAAAAAGGATTTGATACCTTTAGTTCAGCACATCATCAGAGCACCCACATGTAAACAAATCGAGGTCAAACGATAACAATGATATAAATATACGCCTATGGAGGAGTATTTTTTACATCAAGTCTGTCTATGATTTTTAATAAGAGAACTTTGAATCAAATGATAAAGTGCCCAGTGGCGTAGCTGGGGAGGGGAGTCCGAATTTGAAAAGTCCCACCGGCCCCCATTTCAGGGGTACCCCAAATGAGTGTCCGAAATGTGTTTTTACATTAAAGATTACGTCATTATCTCATGCCATGATGTGGAATGTCAAAATGCAAGGGCCTTTGAAGAGGCCAAGCCCCCCTGGGCCCCCAAATCCCGAGCTACGCCACTGAGCCAGAGTCGTCCTAACAATCTTTCTTTTACAGGATTGACTCAGTCCGACACGATTTGATTAACATGGAAGGATGATGACCCTTCCCTGAAGCTCACGTCTGACTCATTTTAGTGAGGACCCTAATGTCGCAAATCGAATGGTTATTATCATTAGTTTACACATTACTATCATTCACGAAACGACATTATGCGCCATTCTCCGCAGCTCGAGATCCTTTTAAAGTCGTAAACATGTTGAACTGACGGAAACAAATGCGATTATGACCCGAATCTCGGAAAAATTGCGCGCCTGGCATTCCCAAAGAAAAGAAAATCGATGAACGTTAGAAATCGGAAGTTTCGAAGATGGCACGCGAGACGTGTGATTAGAAAAGTGAACCGGTTCTAGACTGGATTAGTTCTAATGAGATTTTATCAACTTTTTCTTTCATTAATCTAAGTGACACAGGGAGGCTGTGCACAAAGGAACTTCAACAAGAAAAAACAACAACATTTTTAAAAACAATAGCTTTCTAAACTTCTAAAAAGAAATGCTAACCACATCAACTAGATGTTGAGTATAAAGTAAAGACAAGGGTGTAGTGCTTTTGCTAAAACATACACACACTGAATGCAGCAGACGTGTTGTAAGTACGCGTCAAGGTTCTCAAGAAAAGTGTAAACAGGAAGTTAACTTACACATTGACTTCTAGAAGATTCAAAATTCTACACGGAATAATAGACATGAAATGCAAGTAAATTAGAAATGTTAAGTTTTGTGTTATTATCGCATCGAGAAAATTCGGTTTGAAAACTTTAAGGTAGGGGAGACAAGCTGATATCGGGTTCTACAAATTAGTCGCTTCATGTTGACCTTCTTTTGTTGAATTCGGAATAAAATGTGTATCAATGTATGCTATATAGAATGTGTTCAATCTTGCTATATAGTATGCGTTCAATCTTGCTATATAGAATGTGTTCAATCTTGCTATATAGTATGCGTTCAATCTTGCTATATAGTATGCGTTAAATCTTGCTATATAGTATAATAATAATAATAATAATCTTTATTGTCCGTACGGAAATTTGTCTTACAATTTGTGCATTACACCAAACAAGAAACATTATAACTATAAGAAACAAAAGTGTACATTCATACCAGACTCACTCATAATTTACATGTGACAAAGTTTATATCAGATTGTTTTTATTTAATGATTTGATTGCCAGGGGAAAGAAAGAGTGTTTGTGTCTTTGTC
Organism: Biomphalaria sudanica; assembly: GCA_036873155.1. Lineage (NCBI taxonomy): Eukaryota > Metazoa > Mollusca > Gastropoda > Planorbidae > Biomphalaria > Biomphalaria sudanica. Next base: position 3,336,465 of record JAZGLO010006691.1, read on the forward strand.
TTTGCTATCGGTGTCTTGTATCTCTTTTGTGATGGTAAAATTACAAAATCCTGACACAAAGGATGATTCTTTATTTCAAGGATCTTGTTAGCTTTTTTTATAGATGTTTGTCTCAAACAACTGCCCAAATGGGGTTTGTTTTTTGCCAATGATTTTACCAGCAGCATTGAGGATTCTATAAAGTTTATTCCTATTTTTAATACTCAGATTGCCATACCAGACAGTGATATTGAAACTTAAAGTATGTGTACAATCTTGCTATATAGTATGTGTTCAATCTTGCTATAAATTATGTGTTCAATCTTGCTATAAATTATGTGTTCAATCTTGCTATATAGTATGTGTTCAATCTTCACATAATTACTAATGGAGGAATACATTTCAATTCAAAAGAGGAATAATGTATCTCTTCATCTAAATCAATATCTCCGGCTACTATTGGAACTCCAGATTTCATCTTTGCGAATATATAGACATATGAACCACTTTATTCCACTGTTACAACAAATAGATCTATACTCTCAGAAAAAAAAAAGAAAAACATTTTTTTAAAAACTTTTTTAACAAGTAAATTATAAGAAATCCTTTAAAAAAAAAAAAAAAAAAAAAAAAAATTAGCACAATTTCATGCTTTTAGCTTTCTCAATACGCTATGATCCTATCACTTCTTAGGACCAGTTGGAAAGGAATAGGGGGATAAAGATCTGCGTGATCGCTTTTTAAATGTATGTTTAAAAAACAAAAGGAGGAACGACCTGAATTCGAACTTGTGGGATAAAGCCTTTTCAAGACAACGCGGAAACCATGCTACTAGCGAAAAGTCTATGAACATGGAAGATTGTCTAGTTATCTAGTGTTTGTATTTCATGTTTGTGTTCCATAAGCCTCAGATGAGTTAATTAACCGATTGATAATTTTTTAAAAATTGTTTCTTGTGTTGTCAGGTAAAAGAAATAATTGTGTAAAATTTCAGCTTGATCCGAGATTGGGTATCGGAGAAATAACGTGAACAAACTTTTGGCATGACAGACACACAGACATTCATACATACATACATACAGACAAACAGAGTGAGTTTGACATAAGCTTTGTAAAGAGACACAGAAAAAGCAAAATAAAAGCCGAGGACCTAATAAAAAGCATGGGTCCCAAAACCAGCAGAAGGGCGGGAGAAGGCGACGGGCAGGGGTTTAAACCCGGAACCATCAAGACGACTACATACGCATGCATACCACAAGACCAGGCAGGCATTCTACGAAATAATTTTAAGAATCCAGTTTCTAGGAATACCAGAGGGAATGTGTTTTCACTCGTCTAGCTGGTCATGTGGGGCTATGATGTTGTAGAATGTCTAGAGTTACATCTAGTGACACAAACACGCTAGCGATATGCCGGAGATCCGTTCAACTGAATACACAGAATGCATAACCCATTTTAAATCTTGAATATATAAATCATATGCAAAATCCGGCTATGAAAAAATACTTAATCCACATTGAAATTATTGAGCTTAAGTACTATGTGTATGTATAGCCGCAACCCTTCATTATAGAAGGCTTTAACACTGACCTGCGACGTCGCAGCCTGACTAAAAGCCCGTTGCCGCGTCATATTTCGTGACGTCAGACCCGTGACGTGGCATTGAGCTATTGCTAAACTGCCCACGGGTTGCGACGTCATAGGTCAGTGTTCAGACCTTCTATAAAGAATGGCCTAGGTATGACTGACTGTCTATCCCGATCTTTCCGTTGGCCCTTGTTTTTATTCTTTTCCATTTTAGTCTATCTATTTTCGATTATTTTCCATCTGTCTATCTCCAGAGAATGTACAAACCATCTAGAAACCGATGTATAGTTCAACTTTAAAAAAAAAAATCTCTGAGCTTTTTAGTTTTCTAATTTAAAAAATAAATAAATCGAAAAATGACGCCATACTAATGCTTGCCAATTTGGCATATGACAATACTGTTAGAAAAGATAATTGAGAAGAATTGTTACCTTCCCTCCTTTAAAAAAAAAAGGTGTAGATCTTTTTGTGCATGAAGCTATAGATCTAGAGACTAAAATTCTTTCCAGCGTTACTTTGAATGAATGAATAGCAATGTGATCGATTCCAAAGATAAAGGATGAGTGCAAACTCTGTTGCGAACTGCATATTTTTCCCCTAACGATGCAGACTAGAGCTGTTGTGTGGCGGGGGTCTAAGTTTTCTTTACATCTTCTGCGGCTGTCTTTTCTTTGTGCCTCAAATATGTGTCCCGTGAGAGCTCTTCCACTGTCTCTCTCAGACGCCATCTGCTGCCAGCTACTTTCCTCTATGCCAGTGAGGGCAAAATGGCGCCTGAGTTGATTTCTATAACCCTACTTTACATTAGAGTAAAATCTGATAATTCTTTAACTGTACGTTAGAGTGAAAGCTAAAATTTGGCGTTTTTTGTGTGTGTATACTGGCAATTTTATGAGAGATTTAGAGCTGTTGAAATACTTAAGAGCAAATTACATTGAGATGCTAACAAATGAATTCTACACAGTGACGCTCCAGTCCTTAGAAAAGGCAAAGCCTGTATAGCATCAAATTGATAGGGTCATATTTCATTCAGGTTTGTATAAGTATTACACACACATGCACATAAAAGCCTTGTAACATCTTATAAGAAAATGATTTTTTTTTAAAGGATAAAAGAATTCGACGCTAGGCCGCAAACATGTTTTAGTATTTACAATGCTAGGCGAATGTCATTCATCAGGGTGTGCGAAAAATGTGCTGCCTTTTGTATTCTGTAGCGGCACTTCATTAAAAAAAAAAAAGAACCCCCTTCCGTACTTTACGATAAACATGTGCCAGCCACCTTATCCCTCTGTCGGTTTATAAGTATGAACTTTCACATCTATGTATGTTATATACTTCAATGTGTATTACGAACGTTGGGAAATAGCAGTAGCATTGTACTATAACACCCTGACTTGTTTAATGAATTCCACTAAAATGACCAGCTCTGAAAATTAACGTTAATTCTACAGGGAAAATAATCTAATAGAAGCTCATAGCTGTGCTCGAATGAGTTTGAATTCCTGCCTTATAAAGGACTTAATTAAGACAAGGTTTCATTCAAATTGTTTTTAAGTAGCTAAGTTTCTTTAATTGATCTTAGATCTAGCCCTTAAATAGTTCAGCGTCAAACAGTACACCCTTTAGTCATAATCTTGCAATACTAAATGCAGAATTTGTAGAAATGCTTACAAAACCAAGATATGAAAACACTAGAGTCCGAAATGTCAGTCAAAAACAGAATAAAAAGTGACGACAATTCCACAGATTCGGACACAATTTTAGAGATTATTTCCAGGCCACTTTTACCCTTAACACGTTAAAGTCAAGTAGAAAGAATACGCCAAAAAAAAAAAAGGTCCTATGAAAAGAAAACAAACAAACACTATACTAATATGTCTGTTAATATACAAAGGCTCCTGATAAAAAGGATTTGATACCTTTAGTTCAGCACATCATCAGAGCACCCACATGTAAACAAATCGAGGTCAAACGATAACAATGATATAAATATACGCCTATGGAGGAGTATTTTTTACATCAAGTCTGTCTATGATTTTTAATAAGAGAACTTTGAATCAAATGATAAAGTGCCCAGTGGCGTAGCTGGGGAGGGGAGTCCGAATTTGAAAAGTCCCACCGGCCCCCATTTCAGGGGTACCCCAAATGAGTGTCCGAAATGTGTTTTTACATTAAAGATTACGTCATTATCTCATGCCATGATGTGGAATGTCAAAATGCAAGGGCCTTTGAAGAGGCCAAGCCCCCCTGGGCCCCCAAATCCCGAGCTACGCCACTGAGCCAGAGTCGTCCTAACAATCTTTCTTTTACAGGATTGACTCAGTCCGACACGATTTGATTAACATGGAAGGATGATGACCCTTCCCTGAAGCTCACGTCTGACTCATTTTAGTGAGGACCCTAATGTCGCAAATCGAATGGTTATTATCATTAGTTTACACATTACTATCATTCACGAAACGACATTATGCGCCATTCTCCGCAGCTCGAGATCCTTTTAAAGTCGTAAACATGTTGAACTGACGGAAACAAATGCGATTATGACCCGAATCTCGGAAAATTGCGCGCCTGGCATTCCCAAAGAAAAGAAAATCGATGAACGTTAGAAATCGGAAGTTTCGAAGATGGCACGCGAGACGTGTGATTAGAAAAGTGAACCGGTTCTAGACTGGATTAGTTCTAATGAGATTTTATCAACTTTTTCTTTCATTAATCTAAGTGACACAGGGAGGCTGTGCACAAAGGAACTTCAACAAGAAAAAACAACAACATTTTTAAAAACAATAGCTTTCTAAACTTCTAAAAAGAAATGCTAACCACATCAAACTAGATGTTGAGTATAAAGTAAAGACAAGGGTGTAGTGCTTTTGCTAAAACATACACACACTGAATGCAGCAGACGTGTTGTAAGTACGCGTCAAGGTTCTCAAGAAAAGTGTAAACAGGAAGTTAACTTACACATTGACTTCTAGAAGATTCAAAATTCTACACGGAATAATAGACATGAAATGCAAGTAAATTAGAAATGTTAAGTTTTGTGTTATTATCGCATCGAGAAAATTCGGTTTGAAAACTTTAAGGTAGGGGAGACAAGCTGATATCGGGTTCTACAAATTAGTCGCTTCATGTTGACCTTCTTTTGTTGAATTCGGAATAAAATGTGTATCAATGTATGCTATATAGAATGTGTTCAATCTTGCTATATAGTATGCGTTCAATCTTGCTATATAGAATGTGTTCAATCTTGCTATATAGTATGCGTTCAATCTTGCTATATAGTATGCGTTAAATCTTGCTATATAGTATAATAATAATAATAATAATCTTTATTGTCCGTACGGAAATTTGTCTTACAATTTGTGCATTACACCAAACAAGAAACATTATAACTATAAGAAACAAAAGTGTACATTCATACCAGACTCACTCATAATTTACATGTGACAAAGTTTATATCAGATTGTTTTTATTTAATGATTTGATTGCCAGGGGAAAGAAAGAGTGTTTGTGTCTTTGTCTTTGCTATCGGTGTCTTGTATCTCTTTTGTGATGGTAAAATTACAAAATCCTGACACAAAGGATGATTCTTTATTTCAAGGATCTTGTTAGCTTTTTTTATAGATGTTTGTCTCAAACAACTGCCCAAATGGGGTTTGTTTTTTGCCAATGATTTTACCAGCAGCATTGAGGATTCTATAAAGTTTATTCCTATTTTTAATACTCAGATTGCCATACCAGACAGTGATATTGAAACTTAAAGTATGTGTACAATCTTGCTATATAGTATGTGTTCAATCTTGCTATAAATTATGTGTTCAATCTTGCTATAAATTATGTGTTCAATCTTGCTATATAGTATGTGTTCAATCTTCACATAATTACTAATGGAGGAATACATTTCAATTCAAAAGAGGAATAATGTATCTCTTCATCTAAATCAATATCTCCGGCTACTATTGGAACTCCAGATTTCATCTTTGCGAATATATAGACATATGAACCACTTTATTCCACTGTTACAACAAATAGATCTATACTCTCAGAAAAAAAAAAGAAAAACATTTTTTTAAAAACTTTTTTAACAAGTAAATTATAAGAAATCCTTTAAAAAAAAAAAAAAAAAAAAAAAATTAGCACTATTTCATGCTTTTAGCTTTCTCAATACGCTATGATCCTATCACTTCTTAGGACCAGTTGGAAAGGAATAGGGGGATAAAGATCTGCGTGATCGCTTTTTAAATGTATGTTTAAAAAACAAAAGGAGGAACGACCTGAATTCGAACTTGTGGGATAAAGCCTTTTCAAGACAACGCGGAAACCATGCTACTAGCGAAAAGTCTATGAACATGGAAGATTGTCTAGTTATCTAGTGTTTGTATTTCATGTTTGTGTTCCATAAGCCTCAGATGAGTTAATTAACCGATTGGTAATTTTTAAAAATTGTTTCTTGTGTTGTCAGGTAAAAGAAATAATTGTGTAAAATTTCAGCTTGATCCGAGATTGGGTATCGGAGAAATAACGTGAACAAACTTTTGGCATGACAGACACACAGACATTCATACATACATACATACATACATACAGACAAACAGAGTGAGTTTGACATAAGCTTTGTAAAGAGACACAGAAAAAGCAAAATAAAAGCCGAGGACCTAATAAAAAGCATGGGTCCCAAAACCGAACGTGGCAACCTAGAAAGAAAGAGTGCCAGGCATTGAGTTATGTCAGGCTTTTAATTAACTGTTCAATCCTAGAACTACCATTCTGGCGCCAGTTCTGACCAGGACGAAAGGTAATGTGGCTTCAAGGTCTAGATCTTATCTTGTCTTATAAAATACAGACGTTACTGCAAAAAAAGATGATAACGTTCTTCGCGTGTCCCTAAGTCAACCTTGCAGATGATGTCAAGGCCATCTGTTTCTGTGGCCCACGGTCAACGAAGGTGTCATGTAGCCAGCTCAATGACCTCTACTTTACTTTTCCCCAACTAATGGGTGGACTCAGAGTCGCCCAAAGAGTCCGAAATTAAAAATTCGTCTTGACGAGGATTCGAAACCTGGACCTCCGGTCAATCAAGCCAAGCGCGTTACGGCCCCGCCACCGGGCCTTTGGTCAATCTAGTCATGCATGTGAAATGTTAGATCGATCACAAAATAAACAAGAAGGAAAACGTGAACTAAAAAAAGTCCAGGTTCAGTTGGAAAGAGTCATAGAGATGAACTGCATTGGGCACGTAGTGTGTTGTGGATTCTAAACAATTCACACATACGCACTGTGTAAAAGTGACACGTGTGTGTTAGATGTGTTGAAAGGTGCAAGAGTGACGTAAGACTGTCATTGAGGTAATGTCGTCGACTTGTCAATTGGCAAACCATGAAATAGCTAGACACTATTTGTGAAGCCCGCCTTAGAGTATTTGATTCTTTTTTTTTCGCTTGAATAGGACTTCCCTAGACGAATAGACTTGAGTGTAATGGTGCAATGTTTGAAACCTAGACGGTTTCCCTCTCTCGCTTGGAAATGTGTTCTATATTCAACTTGCCATTCACCCTGTGTCCCCTTCTCCCTTGTTCTCATCATCCTAACCAGTAAGATATCTGCCTAGTTGAATGCAATGCTCAAACAAGTTGACCAGTTTCAAGTACTTCTAGTTTTATAATAAGTATTTATGTATATGTTGTTGCTACAAGTTGGATATCTGGAGCTCTGCAACAAATAATATAATAAAGAGGCTTGCGTAGAACTATGTCCCATAAATTGGGATCTGAACTATCCTGAACAATAGGCAGTTTGTGGCTACAGGTACGTAAGGTAACTTGGCAGAAAGGTTAAAATTACTGTCTCTGGTTACTCGATGCATTTGATGTTACAAAAGATATATTATCAAACGCCCATTAGCCATTATGAATCAGACTTGAGATTCGTGTGGGCGACACACCAGAGATAATAGAGCTAGACAAACTGCTCGGGGCAAAAAGATGGTAACACAGACGTTGCAAGTTGTTCTATATAGAATCAATGGTAATGCTATGTTTTTATTATTACTTTTGTAGAAGTCCATTCAAACACAACTATCAATAATAAATAGAGTAGAAATTAGTTCATACAGCATTTATAAAGGCCAGTATATCGTTGTTGTTTTTTCCCCTCAAATCTATTAATTTTTTTTTAGTAGATACTTATTAAATTTTCAAGACAGTTTTCTACGGATAAAATTGGTTTGAAAAAAAAAGGAGCTAGAATCAATTCAATCTAATATGTTTGAGGATAGGCTGATCACACGAACAGGTTACTTGGGGACAGAGGCGTTGTGCAGGAAAGTAATAATGCGATTTGGTCTTGATTTAATCTTGATTTGAACTTAATTTGGTCTTGATTTAATCTGGATTTGGTCTTGATTTGGTCTAAATTAACTTATGATGTTGGGTCATTCCTTTGTATTGTATGACTTTATCGTTAAGTGGCACTTCGTAGTATAGAATGTTCCTTTCCTGTATGTTACATGGTGGAGCGCGGAGTGACTGAGTGATTTAGGGATGTGACGTAAAGAAAGGAAGGACATCCAAAACGCCAATGTCGGCCGCCATTTCCGATGTTGATCTTTACAGTACATCTACGTGTACATAATAATTTCTAGAACATGACAGTTGGAAATTTATTACAAAGGCCGCGCGATACACCCTTGAGGCCAAAAGGAAATCCACAGCCTAGGACAGATGTAGACGGCGGAAAGAGAACCTAAATCGACCACCGGCCGACAATGCTTATGTCTGTGCTGGATGTGGCAAAATATGTAGGTTACAGTTAGGATTGTGAGCCACATGAAATAATCCTTCTTAATCTTCGGACTCGAAGACAAGTCTTTTTACAAAGCTTATTTCAACTCAATCGGTCTGTCTAGTAAAAAAATTGTAAACGTTATTTCTCCCACACCCAATCTCGGATCAAGCTAAATTTTGCCACAATTATTTCTTTTACCTGACAACACAAAAATCAATTTAAAAAAAAAACAACAAACAACCAATTAGTTAATTAACTATTGGTAAAAATTGTTTTGTTTGGTATTTCGCACAAGGGAAAGAAATTTTACTTGACTGAAGTGGTGGTATAACTGAATTAGTCCCCTTTATAGGTCATCGACTGAGTCTTAGTGAACACAAACCTGAAACATACGACGAGACTTTAGAAACATTAAATACCTAAACAAGCTTCCATGTTCATAAGCTCTCCACTAGCAAAGTAGTTAGCGAGTTGGCTTGAGAAGCCTGAGAAGGCTTGAGCCACGTATTCTAATTCTGGTAGTCTCCCTTTTTTTTTTTTTTACAAATGCTTTTTCATTGTTAGTCTAGATCTATTACAAATTTAATGACATGACTGATCAAAACTAATTGATACAAGTACGCTTAATATCAGTTGTAGTTTTTTTTTAAAGTATTTTTAAATGCTCTTTTTATTATTAGAATTTCTAGCCTAAACAAGTTTATTGTTTATTTTCGGTGTTCGCTTTTGTACATGTAACAGTTTGAACTAGTCAATACTTACAATATTAAAAGAGTTCTTAGAAATTAAAAGCTTCTTAATGATAATTGGGAGAAAACGATAAAGAAAGTTTTTGTTTTGTATTTTTTTTAAAATCATACTTATGTATTTAGGAAGAAAATGGCGTCCCATAGAAGCAAGGGACGTGAAAGAGACTGGACATTTAAATATTTTAATAACAAAAAACAATTAGATGATAAGGTTTGGCATAACTACTTACGAAGGTACTCGCTGATAATTGAGTCTTATTATTAAACAATGGCCTCGATATAAAACGTCTTCTTAAAGCTGAAGAGAGTGTTAGCTTTATAATACTTTAATTATGTGATCTTTGTCGTTTCCATCTTTTTGGGGCGGGGGGAGGGTAGGGAAATCGGAGGATGGAAAGATCGCTTTCAATGAATGTCGCTATCGATTGAGCAGGACCTGGTCAGCATACATATTTACGTCCATCTATAATGTGATATTATTAACACGGTCATAACGGTCAGAGAGACTGGCCAGTCCAGTTTAAAGACGGCAGATTAGAACGCAACAGTTAGCACCTCTTGAAGCGTTAGATTAGAAACCTGAAATCATAATCTATGCAATGCTTCAAAGTAGGAAGGGACGGCGCTGCTTCTGGGCCCAGCCTCTACCACAGGGATGCTCAAAATACGGCCTGCGGATGCGATCGGTGATTTCCGCCCTGCCGAAACATCGGCACCATTAAAAAGTTTAAAAGTATTTTTTTTTAAATTATATTTCCTACTTTGGGGCTCTCACTCTTTGTTTCTTCAGTAGATTTCATTAATTGGTGTTCTAATTTTGTGTTCTCTTATAAGAGAACACTGTTTTATGTTTTTCAGTGACATGTGGATTACTTAGTTATTGGAAATTTCCGCTGCTGTTTTGAGCTGGTCGTGTCCTTGACATCGTGAGCATTTGACACATTCACGTTACATCATTTTGGGTCGTGGTCTTCTGGCAACACCGTCAGTGGTGGTACCGTGCCATTCAACCTTTGTGTCTTCCTGAAGCAGGAGAGCTGAACAAATGAACAACTAACAGGTTGGATCACATTTAAACAAAAGAAATTAAGCCATATTTCCACGGCGAATGCGTAACTGCTAGCAGAACGTGGGGAAGTATTTCCATGAAAATAAGAATGCAGTCAAAGCTGTGAGCCTTTCTCGCATGTTAAGCTGAAGAAAGATGCTTAAACAATAATATATTTTTATTTCAGACTGAAATTGATAATTTAGGTCGAAGACATCAAAGCAAGTGCCTGAGGCACTTTCAGGTTATGGGATTTGGCGATTTTATGCACAACTAAATAAAATGAACTCCGAACTACGAGATAAAGAGAATCTGATGTCACGTGCTGACATAGTCTTTTTTCAGCAGGTGAAAATGGTGCCCATTGTCCAACTCTCAACCTGTACCACATGACAGCATGATCAGCAGCTACAGATGTATCTCTTAAAGGCTAATTTCAGTAAAAGATTTGTGGATTTTTATGCTTTGAATCATAAAATATTTTCAAAATCCAATTTCGGCCCATGTGACACCAACAGTTCTGCAACTGTAACTCGTAGACCTGCGAAGTCAATCATCTCAGACTAACGTGGAGCGATGCAGACGTATACTTTATGCGCCATGTTGCCTGCAGAAACTTCCAAATCTCTGAAAGCACGTGTTAACTATAAAGATGATCACAATGTTTGTGTGAACAAACTTGTTCAGTGATGAAACGAGCCTAACCCATGTTACGTTTACCGCCTCACGGACTAGATTCAGTGCTCCGACATCTATTTCTGATGAATATTCAAAATAGTAACTATTAATATTCAAACATTCCATTAAGATGTTAGTAGCCTTCTAAATATTCATATACGTACTTGTTTTTTCTTTTTTTTTTTTAAATATGACGCTTTCTCCGCTACTTAATTTTTGTCCTTTTCGCATCAATTTTTGGTAATGTGGCTCGCGACACGAGTTTTGGAAACTGAAATGGCCCGCATGCCGAATAAGGCTGGCCTTCATTGCTCTACAACATAATTGTGTTTTAAATTCTATTTGATGAGCTTGCGTTTGTGTTTGTGTCAGTGTGTGTGTGTGTATGTGTTTGTTGAGTTGTACTTAGAGACAAATATTGAAGTTTATAACACAACGAGACACAAATTCTTGTCGATTGAAATGTTAGGAATCAAATCTTTTTTTTAAGCATCTGTCCACAAACCAGAGCAAGTAATGGGTCACTGAGCTTGACCCATGACCCATATGACCCATCAAATTCTCGACCCAGACCCATCATGACCCATTGAAACAAATTTTGGCGAAATAAAATATATCAAATTAAATCAAACATGGGACATATTAAAATTGTTTAAAAGTAAAAATATGCTTCAACAAACTACGAAATTTAAAGCACAAAAAGTAAAATGTAAAAAGATGTCAGTTTTTTATTGAACAAAATTTCATCTTATTGCAACAGTTTTCCTCTGTAACCATGCAAAATGATAGACAAAGCTTCAACTGTTTCAGGATGCATGCAGTTACGTTGTGCTGTAATTGTGTGCCGTGCATTAAATGAACTAAAATGTCTTTCACATTCCGCTGACGAAGCTGGTATGACAAATATCCTACGTGCGAAACAATTCTTAGCATGATCTGCCATGTTTTTAGTTCCATAAAGTTTCACTGAACCATCTTTACTTTTTGCCTTGTACATTATGCGGCAAAAACAATCCGCACATGCGGTCCAGCCAAAGATTGGGGAGCCGTCACATGTCTCAAGTATACGAAATTTTTTCCATGATTCTGATTTACCATCATTATTTGGTTTCATAACGATCTGACCTTTCATGATTGCTTCCTTCAGCCAATCTGCTGAGTAAGAGATATTATCGACGTCGTTACATGATGATGTACTCGCCGACATTTTAGAATTAAGTTTAGTTTAGATTAATTAAGATTGAATTAAGCACATTCACTGCAAAACAAAATGTCAACAGGAACAGGAAAGAGAAATCTAAATACACGGGTCATGAAATAGTCGATATGGGACAAAAATATCGATTTTTTAAAAACTGCATATTTTGATAGCAAAATATGTCTAGAATCACTTGTATACTTCAAATTATTAAAATATTATTATTATAATTATTAAAATATTGCATTTTAATACTTAAAAACATGTTTTTATATCAGGGGGCATCTAAATTTGTTGAAAAAAATGAAAAATTCAACTAATTTCAACACACGGTAATGCATAAGTCTTAACTACGACCGTATCATATTTGGTATCGATTTAAAGAGGACGCTGTGTACTACGTCATTTTCTTGATTGTTTTCCAAGCTAAAACTAATTATAGAAACTAGAACACGAGAAATGACGTAGATCTCAAGGTTTTTGGTAACATTGATTGGCTAAAAGGTAGTCAACTACTACATAGAGGTTTATTTTGATTGGTCTCAAGGCGGCCATCTTAGAAACCGGAGGGTAACTTAAGACCACAATGCACAGCGTGTGTATCAACATCCCTGTAAACTTTAAATCCCATTTTTCTCAAAATAAATTTTTCATGACACACACAATCTTGTTTTTTTTTTCTAGAAATCTAGTTGTCCAATTGTTTTGTTATTGCATATATGTGTTCAAATTTTCAAATATATATATACTACATAGTAACAGAGCGAAATTTTAAAACTAAGTCAAGAAATGGAGATATTAGCAGATTATGAACAAATTTAACTTTAATTTTCTATACAAATGTATGGAAGGGCACGTATTGTTTTTGTCGCAAATAAAAAAAATCGCGCAACGACGGGTTTTTTTCAGAGTCAGGCGGAAACTAAGGATGGGTCGTGGGTCAGGGAGCATTGACCCATGACCCATTTGACCCATCCAATTTTGCGACCCATTGACCCATGACCCATTACTTGCTCTGCCACAAACAATGATTAATTTCTTACTTTCCTTGCTGATGCCACATCTTACTATTATCACAAACCTTCATTGGCAAAGTGAATTAACAAAACAAAAAACATGATTCTACATGAACCTAACAATAGAAGCCTTTTTCTTTTCACTGACTAGCTTTATATAAATAAACAAAACAGAAGAACGGACTAACAGATACACAATGTTTACAAACAGACAGAATAAACTTCGATAGATAACATACAGCGATTGGACCCCACGATGACCTGATAACTTTGGTCAAAAAACACGGAAACAAAAACTCTATTACAAGGTCTTCGGGGCTTGCAAAGACCTTACTTCAGGGAACAGTACCAGGAAAAAGAAGAGGCAGACAGAGAAAGCGATGGGACGGCAACATAAAAGAATGGACGGGCCTGCCATTGAAAGAGGCAAAAGACAGAGAGGAATGTAGAAAGACGGTTGACCGATCTTGTGTGGTGCCCTAAAGGTCCAACAAACTAAGGGATAGGTGAAAGTGAAGATAACTTAGACTTGTTCTTTAGTTGTTGTTTTTTTCTGTAATGAAATAGTATCATTGGAATAATGATGCCTTTAAAATGCAAGTCTTTATTCATATGTACCGGTACATGTAAGCCTGGGAAGGAAGTGAGTCTCAAATCACTTAAGTTCGACCAAGAATACCCAGCTCGCTATAAACGCATCAAACAACGCTAATCAATATCTTCGACCCTTATCAGCATTTGTTCCACCACAACCCCTCACATACACGCCTACATGTCACCCATGTCTATGAAAAGGCACGAAGGCTTCAAAGCATCAAGACCTCAGAACCCACGGTTTGATAACGTCTTTGCGCTATCGACCTGGGTGTATCAAGCCAGCCAGCACGCCATTCTCTCAGGCAGCACCAATCAATACCGATAAGCCTGGGACACTCTTGCCTTTAATTCCTGGCTACAGCCATACAGCCACACTCACACACACGAGCGGGAGCACGCCAGGTCCGAAACAACTTCCAACACAAACACACACACATACATGGAGTAACGAATGCGCGCGTATGTGTGTGTGTATCTTAATTTAATTCTGTATCAGGTTTAATACCCAGGCAAAGGGAGACCACAATTCATAATAAAAGACTAGGACACCGTCCTTCTCCATAGCCTTTAACGACTTCTGGTCACGTGGGGTGATAGAAGGGGAAAAAATAAGGTTTTAAGTTTTTTTAAGGTTTTCCGGAATGATGAAACTTGTTGCACACGTGCTGACACAACGATCAGCGAGAATTTAATGTCCACGGTCTTCATAATGATCAAAACTAAACTACAAATTACAGGGGGAAAAAATACAAAAAATATTCAGTCAGTTGGACGCGTTGCATATGTTTCTTTTTGTCTACTCTAGATTGAAACAAAAGGACCGAATAGGCCGTTTTAATATTAGAGTATTGACACTGAAAGATGATTAAATTAAACTAACCCATTCATTCATATTAGTTACCAACAGAATAATGATAGCAGTCGTATGGAAGTAGTGAATTCAGCATAAGCAGTAATGGGTTAAACTTAAGAACAACCACCAAAGTATCCCGTCAACCCAAGCAACTTCCGCCATGTTTCACACTTAGTAGAAACATTGAACACGTTTTAGTGCCTGCCACTAACGCGATGCTACTACAGGGATGCGATTACAAACAGGGATGCGATTGCAAACAGGGATGTGATTGCAAACAGGGATGTGATTACAAACAGGGATACCATACACTTAATAAAAACAGAAACGTACAAACCTTGAAATTCTTTATTGGCAGCGTGACTGTATCTTGAACTTACTAATCCACACCCTTTACTTGGTCATAGAATGAATGTATCCAAAGCGAATGTAATCCAAGCCGCCTAATGTGTAATTATTCAAGATAGCACTAATTATATCCACACACACACATACAGAAAGCATACGTATTTCTCTCAGCTGTAAATCCAACTATCCAGTGTGAATATTAATCCGCCGCGTTATGTTTATCCATGACATCCACCTGCAGGCAAAACAAAAATAGGAATAACATGATTAATTATGTTTAGAAACATCCATATCGTGGTTGCCGGCCTTGAGAACGAGCCAATCATATTAAACCATTTAATTATTGCAACAAAAATCGGTTCAACCAAACATTAACAAAAATATATTACATGCAATAAACAATCGTTCAGTCGAGGTGGATTTCTTCTTCCTTAGAATTGAAAGCGTTTAACTATTCTCTGAAAGATCCAGTGTTTTTCACGTCAGTTGAAGCTAGCCGTAATGAGTGGATGTATTATGCCTGGAAGATGAGATTCGGGTCAAGTAAATATGTTTACAGAATAGACACCATTGTGAAACGTCTGTGCCAAAATTAGCTGCTTAGAACACAAAAAAAAAAAAAAAGAGGAAACCAATAATGTGGCAGTGAAAAAAAAACGCAAAACGGCAGCAGCTTCGCAAGCTAGTTGTAAAATAATTCAACACGACCTCCGCGGTGCAGGGAGGGGGGGAGGAGGGAGGTAAGCGGCTGAGGCGGGGAAACACGGGGTGAGTCATGCAAGCGTCAACTCATGACATTTTATAGAGTGAGTAGCATTAAGGACTTACAGGGAGGAGGAGAGGGGGGGGAGAAAGATGATGGGTACTGTAATGATAAGGGTGAGCAGTACAGGAGGGGGGGGGGGTGGCTAGAAAATGACTAGAAATGCCAAACGGTTTGAGCTTCCGGCCTGGTCTGACCTCCTAATTTAACACTTCCGGTTGGTCAGCCGGTATTACACGAATAGATTAATAAGTATACGAATGACACAACGGTATCTATGAAGCCAGAACATGGGACCATTTCGCCCACTGTTCCAGCAGTACATTAAAGATACGCCATCGAATGTAGCTACCCCCAAGTGCCATCAGGCGAAACTAGCTCTCTCTACACTGTCATCTCAATAAGAATGTCATAAAAAATAAATGAATAAAAAAAATGGATGTAAATAAAACTGTTTGACACAAACCTTTGAAAAAAAGGACACAAGTATCCTGGAATGTTGATGGGATTTGTCCCGAGATCTAGCCTTAGACCTACATAAACTCTTAGACTCACTGGTGATACGAATACAGAAAAAGGATTTTAGGAAACATTAAACCACAGAAAATAGATCAAGTTAAAAGCAAATTAATCGCCAACATAATCCGTTTGACCGTTGCCTGACACTAGACCTACTCGCACGTTGAGAGTCAGCAGAGGAACAGAGTTATGCATACAACAGGCGCGCGCGGCGGTGGCTCCTCCCGCCAACAAATCTAGCAGTGTCGCGTTCGTAGATTTGTAAAGACTACACCGTCGCAACTAGGCAGAGAAACGAGGTTAGCTCTGGGAACGGCAGCAACATTCCACTGATCTAGTTTCACAAGGGAGGCAATGTGGGGTTGACGCCAGGTAAAGCCAGTTCACACAGGCACATTGTGTTCTCTACATGGTCGACTAAAGAATGTAAAGGTTCCTGATGGCACAACAATTGCTGTCGGCATGTTGTTTTTTTTTCTAATAGTGCATTCATCTATCACACTGAATATTCCTGCAGCTTGGTTGGTAACATTTACAGAGAGGGACGCGTTTATGTGGGGAAGAGAGAGAGAGAGAGTAGGTAAGGGAAAAAATGAGACAGGGTGCCTGTCGGGCCCCCTCCCCCTTTTTATCGCCCATTCGAGTGTACATAACTTATATAGCAACCCTCACCAGTAAGCACTACAAAAATTACAAAAAAAATAAAAATAAGTTAACTAACGTGTGGTGGTTTTGACACCAAAATTGGGTCCCCTTAATTTCCGGAGACCGTGGCTGCTGCCCCACACGCCATCCCCCCCCCCCGGTACGCCACTGGCGAGAGATGAAAGTAAAACGAGAAGAAAAAGCGATGAAAAAAAAAGAGAGAGAGATGCGAGAGAACTAGGGGAGAAAAGAGAAAACAACGGCGTAGCTAGGGGAGGGAGGAGGGGGGGGAGAATTTGAAAATGCCCCCCCGGGCCTTTGCTTGAGGGGGGGCCCCTAATGAGTGCTTTTTAACATTAAATTAAATATTACGAAAAATGCAGGGGCCCCAAAGAGATCAAGCCATCCGTTTGACGTTTGCAATAAAGATGTGTATAGCATGGGTAAAAAAAATAAAATATAGATACAGATATAACAAGGTAGATAATTTATAGATTGAATATTACAATTCCTATAGAAAGAAAAACTTAAGCATGACACGAACTAAAAATAACTTTTAATTGTACAGATCATATGTGCATGCCTTTTTCGACCGAGGACTGGAATGACGTCTATGTTTTCACAACTATTGACAACTGCTACGCTCTACATAAGAAACCAGTTGTTTTATAAGCATGACTAAAAGTAACTCTAGCGCAAAAAGTAAACAAAGACCAATTATGTAAAAAAAAAAGCGTTGCACAATGTATTCGAATATTGATTTGATATTTAAAACAGAGACAGAGAGGCAATGACTCGCAGCTATGCGTACTTTGGTATGACGTGTTCTAAATCACAAGGAGGCTCGGAAATTACCGGGAATAGCCGGACTGCGGGAGCTGTGCTGAGTGTGTCACAGATCGATAATGGAAATGTGAGGCTTGACTCATTCTTTGCCTCCACCACGACAGAGCTATTGATCACCAGGTCTTTCGGCCTCGACGATTCTCTCTTACTCACTCTCTTGCCAGTCCCTCCCCCAGCTCTCACTCTCTCTCTCTCTCTCGCCCTGTCTCTCTCTCATCGCCCACCTTTCCGGTAAACTGTTTTGAACAAAATGTATACTGACTTATAAAGTGTTATTCGTATTTCAGACGTGATTGATTGAATTGTCGATATCCAACACCTTGAGAAACATTTTGTTATGAAAATACACAAGTCCACATGACGATAGAACCTTGTACACGCAGAACTGAAGGGGACAAAACAAACACATCACGTACATACGTGTCATATAAAAGCAGATGTTCTCGTGACTAGCACGTTGGTGTGGAAGAAAAAAGTGACAACCAGTCACATCTCAAAACTAGCCCATTCTTTCTCTCAATTTGTAAAGACAGATAGATAGATAGATAGATAGATAGATAGATAGATAGATAGATAGATAGATAGATAGATAGATTTACATTAAGCAAATGTGTATAAGCCGAGTGCAGTACACTGCCACAGTATTTGTTTGGTGTTGACGACTTTATTATTACTGATGTAGTCATTTCAATAAAAATTACACTGCGTGTTTGTGGAGCAAAGAATGTGCCTAACTTGCTATATTTTTTTAATGGACAGTATGTGAATGCAAAGAAGGAAAGGAATAACTACTATATACCACTGTACTACCATCATTTTATAAGTATTTCTCGTTGGGTGTTTGATACTTGTTTCATGACAACTATTCCAAACCCACTAAATGGTAATATGGTGGATGCTGCAGAATACAGAAAAGGACAACACCTCAGAGTTTTAAAAAAAACAACGGCATCCATGGTGCACTAATTAGAACAGGTTACGGAGCTCAGAACAGGTTACGGAGCTCAGAACAGGTTACGGAGCTCAGAATACCGTAATGAATGAAAAGAGCCGAGAGAAAAGAGAGGTGGGGTAGACAAAAAAAAGTTTCTGAAAAAGAGAAAGAGAGATTGAAAGAAAGTGAGTAGGAAATAGAAAGATGTGGATAGAAGAAAAGATAAAGAAAGAAAAGAGAGATAGAGCGTGTATGTGTGAAGAGACATCGAGAGGGAGGGAGAGAGAGGGAGGGAGAGAGAGAGAGGGAGGGAGGGAGAGAGAGGGAAGGAAAGAAAGAAAGAGAGAGATAGAACATCACGTGATATATGTGTGTCAAATACTAACGAGTACCTGGCGTTGACAAAAGTAACAAGTAAACATAGCGTCCTGCACACCAAGTAAGTTCTGCAGTAAAAACGTAGCAGTCAACAGTTTACAAGGACGGGGCTGTGATTTGGCCCCAAACTAAAACCGTTCCCATGTTTCTGGTCAGACTTGATTGACATGTAACGGTGTCAGTCTGGACCCTTAATGACAAGTTGACTATTGTTTTCAGCATTGAAATAGGAACAAGGAAGTGACAACCTAAATGGGTCAACAAATAGAGGCGAGACACTTTATTACATGGCTTAAGTAGTGCAGAAAAACAAGTGGCAATAGTATTATTTATATGTATACTAGCATTCAATACCGGCTATGCCGGATGATTCGTTTCCTGGGTAAATGTTTTCTTTTTACGTTTAAAGCCTTTTTTTTTCTAATCTACTGTCAACAAATGGGTACCCCCCCCCCCCAATCCTATATTTTATCTGCATCCTTCGCATCTTTCCACTCTCACACAGGTTTCTGTCAGGATCGCCACCTCTCCTTTCCTTTTATTCGTTTCCAACGGCCCGGAGTTTAGTCGCTCTTCCCAAATACACGTCTGGCATGTAAATTGTAGTATCTGTTACGTTCAGTTATCCACTCTGTTGTGGCTAGTCATTTGTGGGCTAGTTATATAAAATACTGAATAGCTCCATACGTAGACAGAAGGCACACAACTGCACAAACTAATAAACAATAAATTTTGGTAAAGTATTTCATGTCCGTGCTGCATTGAAAAGAAAAAAAGCCACTGCACAAACTACTATACAGTAAATGTTGGGCAAATATTGCCTTTCTGTGCTGCCTGTAAAAAAAGGGTAAGTTGACTTCCTAAGTCGAGACTCGAACCCGCACACGACCCCTTTCGCTCGGTGTACGTGCAATTGAGTACTGAGCTAAAGTTCTAAATTTGTGACTTTAAATAATTCATTGACAATCTCAGTGTTAGAAACTGCATCTACCACAACTATATCAGGATTATTTCTCTCGAATAGATCGAGATCTACAACTTCCTCTCTAGCACCTATGAGATCTAGATGTAATCTAGATTAGATTTAAGGAAAAACGTAAAAATATAAGCAAACATTAGATAATCTATCATTAAACTGTCTAAATCTAGAATCTAGATCTACTATATAAATCTAGAAATTCTAGAATATAGAGGGGCCGCTAAAAATCCACATTTTAGTGAAAGTTCCTAACACCAACTAGTGAAGTGGGATCTTTCACTAAGTACCTCTTTCTCAACAACAACGGTCGTCGTTGTTCTAGTGCTGGTTACAATGGAACATTGTTGCTTACACTTTACACAATTCTTTTTTGTTTATGGAAGTGGCGGTCACTATGACCTTTAACAAATTAATCCCGAACGAATAGGTCCCAGCTCAATTACCCAGGACTTCCCGCCACTTTATGACGAGCAGAGAATAGTATACAATGGATGATGTTATGAGAACACTCAGAGATGTGTCTGACTATGACAGGTGGTTTACCACAACGAGAGAAACAATCCAAGGAAGAGAAAGGGCGAGCACTAGATGATGTCGAACACGCTGTTTGTTTCACTTCAGTTGAAATGACAATCTGGTGACTTAGGAGGTATAAGTGAGGATACAAGAGGGAAATATATAGATAGGCAACACTATGACACTATGTTTGATAATGACGTCCTATGTATTTACATTAATGCACACACACATAGATAGATAGACAGATAGATAGATAGATAGATAGATAGATAGATAGATAGATAGATAGATAGATAGATAGAAAGACAGACACAGACAGATAGATAGATAGAAAGACAGACACAGACAGATAGATAGATAGATAGATAGATAGATAGATAGATAGATAGATAGATAGATAGATAGAAAGACAGACACAGATAGATAGATAGATAGATAGAAAGATAGATAGATAGATAGACGGACGGACGGACAGACAGACATAGACAGATAGATAGATAGATAGATAGATAGATAGATAGATAGATAGATAGATAGATAGATAGATAGATAGATAGATAGATAGATAGATAGATAGAAAGACAGACACAGACAGATAGATAGATAGAAAGACAGACACAGACAGATAGATAGATAGATAGATAGATAGATAGATAGATAGATAGATAGATAGATAGATAGATAGAAAGACAGACACAGATAGATAGATAGATAGATAGAAAGATAGATAGATAGATAGACGGACGGACGGACAGACAGACATAGACAGATAGATAGATAGATAGATAGATAGATAGATAGATAGATAGATAGATAGATAGATAGATAGATTGTGAATGATTCTGGCATGCAAAAGAAATTAATGATTTATATTTAAACATGGAGCGTGCTACATACATATTATTGATCTTTATTAAATGAAAGATAGAATTCACTTCATACCTTGAAAGGCAGAAAATGGCTTCTTTATACTGTCAAAGAAAGTGGTCAGAAATTCTAAACAGTGTACTCTAGGTGAAGTACTGTTGAATCCAGACCAAGTAGAAATAGGAACCTTCACTAGAGTCTAGAATTTCTTCGATCTTCCAAGTGAGAACTGCTGAAAATGAATCGTGGTTGTTGGCTTTGCTCTCCAAATTTGACAAAGTGGAAGGACCTTGTGGACCGATGGTTCCTAGAGTGTAGCCCAGGACCACATTTCAATCAAAAGTGTGCACGTGGGATAAGTCATCGAATAGCACTTTTGTTGCGTGTTTGTGTAAATATTTTTAAATAACAGGTCGCACTGAAGGACTTTAATTTCAGCTATTGCGGCTGAAATTGAAAATGTTTGAGAACCTTTGTGATAGAGACAGACAATTCTTTTCTATCTGTATTCTATATTTTTTTAAATATTCTTTGTAGCCAGCATCTGATGCTTTTAACCAAAACAGAAACAGATACAGAATTAAATATTACATCCAAAGCCTAGAGGTTTATTTTATAATTGAATGTAATGCGGTATAATGCAGGGCCGGTCCTAGCAGGGGATGAGACCTGGAGTGTACATGCTTCGAGGGGTCTTTACGTCGCCCGATGTTGTACGCTCATTAGTATTATCTCTTCTATCTGAAAGCGCGTAGCTGCGCCCCCCCCCCTCATACCTCCCACAGGACCAGACACATGATTGAATCAAGGAAGTAAACAGTTGATAGATATTACAAACTTATCAAACATTTGTTGTGTATACTTAGGAACAGTGGCGAAGTTAGGGAGGGAGGTCCGAATTTCAAAACCCCTACGGGTCCCTACTTGAAAAAAAAAGGGGGGGGGGCAAATGAGTGTGCGAAATTAGCTTTTACATTAATTATTACATTAATTATTACGCCATTATCTCAACTCTTGTCGAATGTGGAAATGAAAGGGCACCTAAAGAGATCAAGCCCCCCCCCCCTGTGCCACGAAATCCGTAGCTACGCCACAGTTTCAGTAGAAACTTTGCCCAATTATCCATTTTCGATGACAACACATGAATTAATCACAAAACTAACCAATAAATTAATTAATCATTAAGTCGTAATTAATTCATTTTGTTTTAAAAGACAATGTACTAAGCTAACGAAAAATGTGAGATTTGGTAGCGATTGAACAATGTCCCCCCC
The DNA here is from genome assembly GCA_036873155.1 of Biomphalaria sudanica. Taxonomy (NCBI): domain Eukaryota; kingdom Metazoa; phylum Mollusca; class Gastropoda; family Planorbidae; genus Biomphalaria; species Biomphalaria sudanica. The sequence continues at coordinate 3,359,025 of JAZGLO010006691.1, forward strand.
CCCCCCCGACAACCAAGCTCTACGGTATTGCATGTATTTGATTAAATTTTGAGTTACTAGAAATTAAATCCACGATTGATTAAAAATAGATAACAACTGATACAATTTCTCTCAATATGAGCGAGTTGCTCTTTCATTTTTTGTTTTATTATTTTTTTAATGGAGATAGAGGTTGAAAAGTTTTTTGTTTGCATGGAAAGTTGAATGAACGTTCAAGCTACTACTTGTGAAAATGTGTACGGATCTCAACTTTATTCAAGTGAGGAAGAGAGGGCTACTTTCATGAAGTACTTCCTTATTTTACAAAGTTCAAGGCGAGTTGGTACCAACCATTGACTTACGTTGACCACTTCTGTAACTTATCTCTAAATTCTGGGAAACCAAGAGCTTCAATTTACCCCCACACACACACACACTGAGTGTTTCTTCTTTTTCTTGTTCATAAAGAGAATTCAGGGGCGAATCTATGCTATCGTTCATAATGTTGCTTTGTTTTCAACTTTGTTTAGTCCCTCCTGCCCGACTTGAGATATTTTACTATCTATTAAAAACCACTTCCCTTACCCTCTATAACTATGAACGGTTCTTAGAGCAACGAGTTACAGTCCAGAAATTGGCCTAAGAAGATCTAGAACTCCCATCTTCAGCTAGGCACTTTGTTTATTTCCTGTTCTCACATCTGATTTCAGCCATGTCCTTTTTATTGCCACTCCAGACTGTAGGAAGAGAACATTGAAACACCGGGGAAAACAAAATCTATATTCTAATCAAAAACGAATAAAAAAAAACAACAACTTAATTTCTTCTACCGGTAACAGTCTAAGAAACAAGGAACAGAGCAAAAGTAAATTGATTTTCTTTTGTACAAACAATATTGAAGTGAATGGGGTAGCATACTTCTTCACGTTCTACTTTTATCATTATTTTAATTGTTCTATTTAATGTGGTTTTTTGTTGTTGATATTTTTTCAACAATCAATGGCGAGTCTGTGGTGTGAGATTGTGCCAGGGTGTATGTGTGTGTGCGTATGTTTGTTTGCGCGTGTGTCTCTGTGTGCTTGAGCCTATTTCGAAACACATAAAAATAAGATTTTTTTTTACAAGCAGATAAAAGAAAGAATTTATTCCGTAACTATAAAATGAAAAATAATGTTGAATGCATAGATCAGGTCCATGATACTGAATTATTAATACGGTAGAATAGGTCATTGATAATATAATCAGTCATCATATAAAATGGATCCATTTACTGTAGATTTGGTTACATATCAAACTCGCACACATTGCACTGGCCTATGCACAGACACTATACTTTTCTTAAGTAGAAACAATGATAAAAAAATACTTCAGTCAAAGTAAATCGTGCAACAAAACGTGGTTTAAATGCGACAGCGGAAACACAGCCAGTTTGATGCCTCAAGATGTATCCCTACGCCCCGTTTCTGGCACAAATGTCAACAGGCGCCCACAGCTAACTACTACCGCTTAATGCTAGGCAAAGGACATGACGGGAAAGATCATGTATGATTATGATAGAATGACTTGACAACGAGATAACGATCAGGTAAAAAAGTATTTAGAATGAGAATTTAGTATCATGCAAATAAAATACTAAGTTTGATATTAAGAATGATAAATAAGTATATTGCGCATGAAATAGCTTGAGTGTAGTAGACCAAACTACTGTATTGTATTCAGGGGCGTAACGAGGAATTTTCCATCGTTTGGGGGCCCCGGGGGCTTGACCTCTTTCGGGGCCCCTGCATTTTGCGTAATATTTAATTTTTAATGTTAAAAACATTCATCCCGGGGGATATTCAAATTCTCCGTCCTCCTCCCCCACCCTAGGTACGCCACTGATTGTATGAAAAAAAAATCATTCAGTAAAATTCACATATTTGCTTAAATTTGGTATTAAGGATAATCAATAATTATAAAGCATATAGAACTGCCTATTAATACGCTGGGAGTTGAGGGGGGGGAATATGTCACGTAATGTAACGCGTCAAGGTCGTATGTTTAAAAATAATTTATTTCGTTGGTCACTGGCGTATTACTAGAACATAGAGTAATTGCGCAGCATGAAGATATTTGTGTCTAAGACGCCATTAGCATTGTCCATACATGCCAAAAATAACTTAGATAGTTCAAGCTAGACATTGATTGTAAAGACTATACAAGCAGATGCATTCATTGTTTCGGGGCCTCAGTGACTGCTGTGAATGTATGAAAATTTAATTGTATTTTGTATTCATGACGTGTGCTCATCATTATTGTGATTCCAAGTTCTGGAACAAATGCTTTGGATGTATGTTAAAAAATATTTCTGTATGAGTTCAAACTAGTATCTCCGGTGTTACGATGGTGATTGAGTGATCAGACATTAACTTGGGGGAATAAATATATTTAATTACTCAACCACAATCGCATCGTATGGTCTACACAATCCCATCGTTGAAACATGTAAGATTTGAAAAAAAAAATCCTAATGGATGAATCACGAGGACTGTATGTATTGTTCTAAAGGAACAGACGGAAGAAGGAAGCCTCCAGATGACACGTCGAGAGGGACAATGCTATGATTCACAAAGAGGGGGGGAGGGTGAAGTTTGAGCACGTTTAGCTTCAACTGGAACAAAAGGGGGGGGGGGGGCTGAGGCGGTTGGGGGAAGAGACTATAAGGAGTGGTGCCCAAGGAGAGATAGGGCTAAAAGGAGGTGAGACACATTATCGGGATTGGGGTGAGTGTGGGGGCCTCTACAACTAATCGATTCCATGAGATGGGCTCAAGAGTTGATCTAACAAAAGCTGCGAATTCAGACCTTTTTTTTAGGGGGGGGGGATTAGATACCGGATATGAGGGATACAAGGAAAGATAAAGTTGGTAAAACGGAATCCAACGTGATAAGTGATGCAATATCTTGTGACAGAGAACGTCAGCATGCAATATGTGTTGTCAAATAGCGCTAAGGTTACCAAACATTATAGGGCCTATTTGTTGGGGGGGGGGGGGGGGGGGGTCCAATGTTTTCTTCAGTAAAGAGTGAATTATCTTTTGAACTACCTCCCATTTTTTCTTTTTTAAGAAAATGACTAACTATGAAATACAAAATGTGTCATTTCAATAATTTGACAGCTGACAAACCACTAAGTATTTCTTACCAGTTTTGGGGTTTTTTTTTTAGCTTATGTTTTTAACATTTTTATACTGAAAAAGAAAATAAAAAATCGCATACGTGATTTGAAATACAAGCATGTTAAGGTCGGAGCCATAGACTTATATATATATATATTATATCTAGACTGGAAATCGAAAACAAATTCTTATCCGCGATTGATCGATTCACAGACCTATATATATATAGAGAGAGAGATTTTTATGGACGTAACGCTTTTTCAAGCTTTAATGGAAGTCGCCCCAATCAATCTTTTCTGTCTTAGAAAAGTTATGATCTTTAGTTTTCAAAGCTTAGAAATAATGCAAAATCACTTCTTAGATTTTCTTTAGAATGGGCTATTAATCACAGAACTATTCACGCAAATATACGAAACAAAGCTATTTCCTGTTAGTTTCTGTTGAGATAATGCTTCAAAAATCCTAGATCAAAATAATTCATGTCTGTTGATTTTAATCCTCTTATGTACATTTAATAGATTGATTACCTCGATCTTTTTAGATTATGTATCTAAAAATTGCAAAATAATAATTATGAGACGAGAGTATACTTATATCTGATGTTCAATTACTAGATATAGATCTAAAAATTAAATTATATGTTACATAGGTTAGGGTTTTAAAAAATTTACTTCGCATAACTACTTTACAAAACAACGCCTTGCTTTTTAAAACATTTTCACTACATTTTTTGTAATGTTAAAAGATCTCCATGTCCAGTCTAGATATAATATATATTTATATATATAGATTATAATTATTGTGCATTCTTTGTAACATGGTTAAAGTAATTCTCAAGATACAAGTTAATAGCTGTATGTTGTCTTACTACTAGAGACAAAACCAAACCAAATAAAGCGTCTGGACCTGAGGGTATTCCAGCTAGATTACTCAAAGAACTAAGCAATGAGCTAGCCCCAGTGTTCAAAATACTCTTTCAGGCATCGCTTAACCAGGGCAGAGTACCAAAGGACTGGAAAGAAGCTAATGTCACCCCCCTATTTAAAAAAGGAGAAAAATCTGATCCAGGAAACTACAGACCAGTATCACTTACCAGCATCACATGTAAAATCCTAGAACACATATTATGTAGCAACATCATAAACCACTTAGACAAACATAATGTCCTCACCCCATACCAACATGGCTTTAGGAAATATAGATCATGTGAAACACAACTAATAGGACTAATTGATGATTTTTCAAAAGGTTTAGATAATAGTGAACAAATAGATGCTATCTTACTAGATTTTTCCAAGGCTTTTGACATAGTTTGCTTAAAAAATTAAAATATTTCGGCATTTATGGTCCATTGCATAAGTGGATTAAAGATTTTCTCATAGGGAGAGAACAAACCGTAATAATAAATGGCTCTAAACCAACACCAATAACAGTAAACTCAGGCGTACCTCAAGGAACAGTCTTAGGTTCACTAATATTTTTTATTTACATAAATGATTTACCAATTTGCATTAGTTCAGGAACAAAAGTCAGATTATTCGCAGACGATTGCATAATATATAGAACAATAAAAACAACACAAGATACAGAAATTTTACAAAGAGAATTAGATGAATTACAGAAATGGGAATCAAATTGGAGCATGTTTTTCCACCCAGATAAATGTCAGTTGTTAAGAGTAACAAAAAAACTAAAACAAATTAATACCACTTATCTTATTCATGGCAAACCAGTAACACAGACTAAAAACGCAAAATACCTAGGTGTTATAATAAATGAAAAACTGTCAGGAATCCCCATATTGATGAAGCTATAAAAAATCAAATAAAGCATTAGAGTTTATTAAAAGAAAATGGCCGGAGCCAGATATAACCGGATAGTAAAATTAGATATTCGGCCGGAGCCGGAGTCGAATACCTACATGACTCGAAAAGCTCGTTTTACTGAAGTTTTTGCAAATCTTCTATATAACATACCTATATTTATATTATTTTGTTATAACTTTCTCACTTTAAACTCTATCACTGATTGATAAATTAAAATCAACAGCATTTTGTTTTTACAGATATGCTTATCATAAACTAATCTTTTTAACATGAGATGGTGGTGTATGAGGCCGCTAATTATAAAGTAGAATGTGGGATAACTCATGCAGAAAATATAAACTTATATGTAACTAATGTAAATCTTTCAAAGGTAAAGTTCAATCTTGGTTTTATAGCGTAAATCTCTCTTAAGTACAATCTAAGAGGTATAGTGGGTAGATGTTTGTGTTCATGTATTTTACACCATCAACTTGTAATTAGGCTCGTGTTTTAAAGGCCACAAACATAGCTGCTTCGGTCAAATGACTCATTCAACCAATGGGCAGTTAAATCAAAATATGATTCGGTGGTATTATCAGCTGTCCAAGTGTCCGTTGAGAAAGCGATGCTTTTAGCTTCAGACAGCATTTCACGAAGCTTTAAGGAAATATTGTCGTAGATATCTGGAATAACGCGATCTGTAAAATATTTGCGACTAGGCACAGTGTATCTTTTCTCCAGTACTTTTAAAAGTCCAATAAATCCAGGTTTCTCAACTACTTGGTAAGGTTCTATGTCAGTTGCAATCATCTTTGCTATGGCCAAGTGAATGCGTTTGGCACTATCACTATTAATATCCCACAATTTAGCTTTGTCTAAGACCTCTTTAATCCCTGGTTGCTGCTTGTGTGTGAGGCTTAACGAATCACTGGAGCTCGTAGACGTACTGGCACAGGCAGTAATATTACTTGATGCTGATTTCAATGCAGTCATTTCGTTGAATAAGTCTGGGTGTTTCGAGCGTAGATGACTAATCATATTGCTGGTTGAGAAGTCTTTAGGTTTGCCTAGTTTACCACGTGACAGAACTATTTTACAAGCATTGCAAACTGCTTTAGAGTTGTCCATTGTTTTGACATTAAAGTAACGCCATATAAGTGACTTTTTATAAGCCATAATAATTACTTTTCAATTTACTAAATGCCCTTGCAAGCCACTTTTATACCCGTGGCTTGTGTAACAAAATACTTGTAGGGGTGTGTCCTGTAGTTCAGCGCTCTAATTGACATTTCTCTCCAAGTAAACAAACTTAGTGTCATCATCTAGTGACCTCTAGACAGTGTCAAAATGTCTTAACAATTTGCGTTAATCCATTCTGGCTTAAGAATGGTCAATGTCTATATTCTCTATCAAGACATTGTCATGGATTAAACAAAAAAGAAGTTGGGGGTGTTGAGTCTCTTGAGCCCTCCCTTTAAAGATACCCTTGGTCAGTGTCTGTTTGGCTTGTAGTCCTGACTCATAATTGAGACTTAACTCAAAGTAAACAAACTTATTACCCGTCCAATAGTATAAAAGGTGTGGTTTGTGGTCCAGACCCTTGATTGACAACTTATCTCATAATAAACAAACTCATACCAAATTAACCTTATAGAGATTTGGCTTGTAGTCCCGCCCCTAATAAAAATTCTACTCCAAGTAAACAAACTCAGTTCCCTCGAAAGGTGTGACCACTTCTTCTTCTTCTTCTTCGTTCTCATTGATTATGTTGGAGTGTTCAGATGAGTAGACCAATACATGAGATGAAATGCGCAGTGGTTTCCAGATCAGGGAGCTCTCCATATAGTTTCTTTTCTATTGGGGTGATTTGGGGCCAATGTCTTATACGAGCCTCTTGGTATAGAGAGCAGTTTTGGAGGACGTGGTCTGTATTCTCTGGTGATTCTCCACATGGGCAGATTTCACTGGTTCCAATTTTGAGTGACCACTAGAGAGTGTCTATACGCTGACATTAAACCTACGTCCATCGTATTTAACTTGTGGTTACCTGCCTATAAAAACTCAATGTGATGGACTAAACAAATAAAAGGGGGTGGGAGTTGTTCATCTCTACCTCTGGAGATATACCCGCACAGCTAGACAGACGTCTGGTCAGCATGACGTAGTCAAGGAATGTAACATTTTAACATGTTAACTAACTTACTCAAAGGTCAAGACAAATTGAAAAAAGTGCAAGCCATTGCATCTCTGTATGTAAAGCGCATTTATGAGTTTCATCTCTATTTATATTAAGTTATTAACTTTATAATAAACGATGTTTGGTGCATATTTATAATGGCTCTATTTTTAAGCACATTATTTTGTTTTCATATAAACATTAATACATTCTATAACAGACAGTAATGGAACGAGGTCCACTTTATGCATATTAAATAGGTCTATTTTTTTACTATCCGGTTTACTATCCGGTAGTGATATCCGACCGGAGCCGGATAGCACCGGATAGTAAAAAATGCCGGATATTCGCCAGAAGCCGGAGCCGGAGGGACTATCCGGTGCACCCCTAATTCATAACAAACGAATATTCACATTTGACTAGAGTAACACCTTTAGTAAAATCACTAAATTTAGAAAGCCTTCAAAACAGAAGACTCAAAAGTAAAGTAGCAATTATACATAAAACACTGAACCATAATCTTCAAATACAAAAACAAAATCTAATAAAATACTCTGAAAGACACAAAGATAAAGGCACATTCCTCGTCCCATATGCTAGGACAAATTCGTACAAATGCTCCTTCTTCCCTAGTGCTATTAGAGCATGGAATGGGTTGCCTGAGCTAGCCAGGAAAACCAGTGACTTGGCAGAATTTAAGTCATTGGTTAATATGCATGACTAAATGCATGACGCGTAGGACGTAATCATCTTCTTTTTTGAAGTAACGTCTGTATTATATTATATAAGATAAGATAAGAGACTCTCTAGTCTTAACAAAACATTTATTATTGGCATAGAAGACTGCGTGCGCGACAGCAGGGTATTGATGTATATATTTACAAAACAAAGACAGAGACATGTACAAAAAACAAAAACACGCAGTTTTAGTTTCATCGTTACGAAGAACTTCGAACATTAGTTCTAATTATTACGATGAAAAAATGCGGATTATTTGCCTTTAACCTATCGCTGATATGTCCCTTGTATTCTTTAAGGGCTGCGCTCAAGATCTTGACAAAGGCATAATACAAACAAGTTAATAACTAGTATAATAACAACAGCAGCAACAAACTTCGATGTCGGTGCACCCACGCACACAAGATGATTGACGTAGACAGATTAAAAGCCAGAGAAAGTAATCTACTCGGCCAAGACTCAATCAGTCCCGAATGTGTAGTACAGGCAGTCAGACAAGGCTTCGATTCTCCGATAACAAAAAAAAGCAATGCCATTGCCATCCAATCCAAAGTAAGGACATGAATGACACGACCATAACACCAGATCTAGCCGTTAACAGAGATATTGAACAGCACTAATGGATCCAATAAGGTTTTGACATTCTAGTCTATTTTATTTTAGCGGTATGAAAGAAAATTGATGGTTGAATAACATATTCAACGTAAGTATAAACTAGTATTTTTCTATCAGAGAGCCTCACCAGCAGCAAAGAAACAACATCAGATAATCATCATCTCTTCTACTGTGATTTTTCTACATTCAACCTTTTATCTCTAAGCATCCCATGAGCAGTCTCTTCAACACTGCGCTCTCTACACCAGTGTTAGCAGTCATGTACGAACTCGTTCTAACACTCATTAAAGCATTCAGACATATTCCTGAACAGGGAAACTAAAGGATTGACGAAGATTAAATATTCAAAAAGTTTAAACGACATGATTAGTGGTTAGAGCTGGGCATTAAGATTTTTTTTCTTTAAATCTATAAGAACAGATAACAGAAAACTTAAGTTTCACAAGAAACACTACTGATCCCTATGTACTTAACAACACGTGACTTGAGTACCGGTGCCTCCAACTGGCTTCCTAACGTAAGCTTATATGAAGAAATATTGTAGGCCAAACTAGGAAATATACCAGCTATATGAAGAAATATTGTAGGCCAAACTAAGAAATATACCAGCTATATGAATAAATATTGTAGGCCAAACTAGGAAATATACCAGCTATATGAAGAAATATTGTAGGCCAAACTAAGAAATATACCAGCTATATGAAGAAATATTGTAGGCCAAACTAGGAAATATACCAGCTATATGAAGAAATATTGTAGGCCAAACTAGGAAATATACCAGCTATATGAAGAAATATTGTAGGCCAAACTAGGAAATATACCAGCTATATGAAGAAATATTGTAGGCCAAACTAGGGAATATACCAGCTATATGAAGAAATATTGTAGGCCAAACTAGGAAATATACCAGCTATATGAAGAAATATTGTAGGCCAAACTAGGAAATATACCAGCTATATGAAGAAATATTGTAGGCCAAACTAGGAAATATACCAGCTATATGAAGAAATATTGTAGGCCAAACTAAGAAAATACCATCTATATGAAGAAATATTGTAGGCCAAACTAAGAAAATACCAGCTATATGAAGAAATATTGTAGGCCAAACTAAGACATATACCAGCTATATGAAGAAATATTGTAGGCCAAACTAGGAAATATACCAACTATATGAAGAAATATTGTGGGCCAAACTAAGAAATATACCAGCTATATGAAGAAATATTGTAGGCCAAACTAGGAAATATACCAGCTATATGAAGACCCCCCTCCCCCCATAGTAACGAAAATAAAAAAAGGAACAGATTATGTTGGGCAGGTTATCTCAAAAGAATGCCAGAGAACAGAAGAGCAAAAATTGTTCACCGGAAAAAACAAAATGCAGGAGCCCCAAAGGCAGGCAATGAGTACGGATGCTTGATGCCATACAGGCAGATCTACAGCAGCTAAAAGTCCGGGCATGGAGTTGTAAAGCTCAGGATAGATCAGAATAGAAAAATGTGCTATAGCAGACCAGGGTATGAAGTTGTAAAGCTCAGGATAGATCAGAATAGAAAAATGTGCTATAGCAGACCAGGGTATGAAGTTGTAAAGCTCAGGATAGATCAGAATAGAAAAATGTGCTATAGCAGACCAGGGCATGAAGTTGTAAAGCTCAGGATAGATCAGAATAGAAAAATGTGCTATAGCAGACCAGGGTATGAAGTTGTAAAGCTCAGGATAGATCAGAATAGAAAAATGTGCTATAGCAGACCAGGGCATGAAGTTGTAAAGCTCAGGATAGATCAGAATAGAAAAATGTGCTATAGCAGACCAGGGTATGAAGTTGTAAAGCTCAGGATAGATCAGAATAGAAAAATGTGCTATAGCAGACCAGGGCATGAAGTTGTAAAGCTCAGGATAGATCAGAATAGAAAAATGTGCTATAGCAGACCAGGGTATGAAGTTGTAAAGCTCAGGATAGATCAGAATAGAAAAATGTGCTATAGCAACCAGGGTATGAAGTTGTAAAGCTCAGGATAGATCAGAATAGAAAAATGTGCTATAGCAGACCAGGGCATGAAGTTGTAAAGCTCAGGATAGATCAGAATAGAAAAATGTGCTATAGCAGACCAGGGTATGAAGTTGTAAAGCTCAGGATAGATCAGAATAGAAAAATGTGCTATAGCAGACCAGGGCATGAAGTTGTAAAGCTCAGGATAGATCAGAATAGAAAAATGTGCTATAGCAGACCAGAGCATGAAGTTGTAAAGCTCAGGATAGATCAGAATAGAAAAATGTGCTATAGCAGACCAGAGCATGAAGTTGTAAAGCTCAGGATAGATCAGAATAGAAAAATGTGCTATAGCAGACCAGGGTATGAAGTTGTAAAGCTCAGGATAGATCAGAATAGAAAAATGTGCTATAGCAGACCAGGGTATGAAGTTGTAAAGCTCAGGATAGATCAGAATAGAAAAATGTGCTATAGCAGACCAGGGCATGAAGTTGTAAAGCTCAGGATAGATCAGAATAGAAAAATGTGCTATAGCAGACCAGGGCATGAAGTTGTAAAGCTCAGGATAGATCAGAATAGAAAAATGTGCTATAGCAGACCAGGGTATGAAGTTGTAAAGCTCAGGATAGATCAGAATAGAAAAATGTGCTATAGAAGACCAGGGCATGAAGTTGTAAAGCTCAGGATAGATGAGAATGGAGAGATGTGAAAGCAGGCAAGGACCCTCCATGAGCTGTAGCGCCACTAAGATGGAAACTAGGAAAGCAGTATTCTGGATTATTCATACATGTTTTAACTTGAAATTATACTTTGTACAAGATATCTCGATTAGATTCAACAGCACACTCTGTACTAGAGTGTCAGTGTTCGCGAACAAAAAACCTGACGCATAGGATTTCAGTTCTGTCGAGGCATTAAGCCATTAAGAGTTGGCAGGCAGAGCGATCAAATGGTTGTCTCTGGGCGCCAAGCTCAGGGGAAGTTTGATGATGGCGCACCATGAAATTATGCGCATACGTAGGCAAAAAAAAAAAAGTGCGTGCCCTTTGCTCAAGTACTTAATACCATCTATAATTTAAAAAAAAAATTCACTTAAAAAAAAACAGGAATCACCATTTATTTTGATATTTTTATGTATATACGAAAGAGATATTTGGCGTATTATAGAATATTGATAATCTGTCATGTTCTGAACTTTAAACAAAAGCAGTGTTAGAGCATAGTGCAAGCACATATACACACTATGCAGTGCAAGCAAGCACATATACACACTATGCAGTGCAAGCAAGCACATACACACACTATGCAGTGCAAGCAAGCACATACACACACTATGCCTAGACACTGCAGAGATGCACTGAACACGTCGATCAACAACACTGATCGATCTAGACTGGCATTCTGAGTCTATAAACCACCCCCAACCCCAACCTCCCCCCCCCCTCAGCCGTTCTGTTCCAATTGCTGCCTTGTTCTCATGTGGTCAATCACACTCAGCTGCCAACTTCGATTTCGTCAATTCGGGAAGTTGGAGGTCAAACATGGACGTACAAAGCAAAACTGGTTTTAAAAAAAAAAGTAGGCGCACGACTTCAGTGATCCCCGTACTGTTGATCAGAGTCGATACAGCCTTTATGTGACCAGAAATAGGGACTATACATTTGAATATGTTCAAAATTTCAAACAGGACATAGCCCTAATTTAATTCTGGCAACTGAACTATAAATTAGCTAGAAAACTGTTCTGTACATGAATGAAAACAGCAATACACCGACTCAAAGTTATAAAAAAAGTACTAATTTTTGTATTTCCTTTTATTATTTTTAATAAGTATAAGTAACGTCTTTTAAAAGAACTTTTAGGTATGGTAGCACACATGAATTAATGTGTATATACTAATTTGGCAATGTATAAAATTTAGTATATCAACTCCCATAGAAATACAGACAAAAGGTATTATTAGCAACCAAGTACTAAGGAATAAGCCCAACCGACCCCCCCCCACCCACTTCCCCAGAATCAAATGAAAATAACTCTTTTCGAAATGGAACAGAAACAGTTAGATCTTCAAATGTATAGGCCTTCGTTTTGAGAAGCACAGCGACTTAAAAAGAGCACATACATGTAACAGCATATTCAGTTGTTTAATCTCTGTTAGGGATAAAATGAACAACATGGAGCGTACCGTTATTATTATTTATTGTATTGAATTTTTACATACATTTCTACCTACATCTTCTATGTTTATGTATGCATAAAATATATTCAGTTCAGTTTTCAAAGATGCTTGTTCGTGTTTATTTCAAATTTGACATAAAAAGCTTGATGTTTATATCTGTCACACCATTGTTGGTTAGACATTGTGACATAAAGTAGTTGGAAATCACGGAGTACACTCATTTTATTGTGTTTCATGTGAAAAAGAAACCTAATTAAGAATTATGGGTAAAAAGTCTCGTCCTGAGAGTCGACCACATGGTTAGAAATCAGTAGTAGCCATGGTCAGGGAAGTGTAAGATGTTTCTTACTAATTGTATAAAAAGCATTACTAGCTATGTACTTGATGAATTCTATTGGATTATAGTATTAACTTATGTGAAGTATCGCACTAGTACCTTGATGGCTGGACTTGCCAATATATTGTGAATCGTTATTATATACATAATAAATTGTATGCCTGCTACAATTGAGTTTAATTTTAAATCTATGTGTTTGTTGTGATAGTACTCAGTAGATCTAGATCTAGTAGACTAAACAACAAATTTGGTGTGAAGAAGGATATTTAATGAATACAAAAGAGACATTCCTCTACTACCAGAAGAGGTATTCAAATAATACAAAGAAACGTACATTTACAATATCGGTTTAGTTTTAATGGCTGTTTTGGAGCTACAAATCAACATCAAAGGTAGGATAGTGTACGGCAATCACTGTTGTAAGGAATAGAACCCTTGAATGGCAATCAACACTAGAGATTTTGAACTAAGAAATATTTGCATCGTATTTAAAAAAATGCATAATATTTATGTGTTCTCCTAAGAAAACATCCGTTCATATTAATTTGTGTACAAGCCAGAGTGTGTACACATGAAAAAAAAAATCCGTTCTCAGCAATGCCTCATTCCAGATATAAAAAAGAAAAGAAATTGAATGATTCACAACCAATGTTTTTATTTCCCTTCCTTCCCAAAAACAAAGGGACTTAATTCAGAACGTGCAAAAACTACAGCAGACGAGATTAATATAGATTTTCCAATCCATCATTATGCAATACGTTTTGCATGGAATTTTACATCAGAGTTTCCTTATCAGATTACATATCAAAGTGTACACATATAACCCAATGGCGTAATGAAACCAAGAATTAATTAGTAATTAATGAGTATGTTAATGAGGTAGGGGGCTGGGTTTATGGTTCATACTCTAATGAATTAAGACATTAATAAAAATGTGTATTTGAATAAAAGTATCCATTCAAATAATATTTGTTTATAAAGACTGCGAATAATAAGTGTCAATGTCGAGGTTGTTTAAATTGTAATTTACCAATTTATCAATACTACTAATAGTAGCCATGGGAGTTTTTTTTAAAAAGGGTTCTGGTTCTTCCTTATATGATAGAAAAAAACAATTTTTAACAAGATTCTGCCAACGCCTTTGGGTACCGGTACATTTTTTTTCTTGCTGTGTATTGGTTCATAATCCAAAATGCAATACAAATTGATTGGCTCATGAGTGTAAGTCCAATGTGAACATCACTTGTTCGACTACATTCACTCTTGTTAGGGTTCAAGTCTTCAGGAGTACGGGACTGAATTTGGAAATTTTGGAAAATGTCTATAAATCAGAAGTCTAACTCCAACAATGAGAGAAAACAAAAGATAAACATGATCTAAGTTTCTTAATAATGTAAACACAAAAAAATATTTCCTTGAACTAATTTCCCGGTACTACAGCACCAAAATGCCTTTACACAAATACCGTTAATAGAACGTGATATACAGTTGCCAAGATGCATAGAGCCCATTTAGCTAACAAAAAAAATTATCCACAGATAACGGCCAGATACTTGGATAACGCAGCTTGTTAGTTTCAATAATTCATGACCGTCATACAATGCATCCAAGACCGCTCCAGACAGGAACAGGATGGGCAGTGGAAGAGACGGAAAGAAAAAAGGTTTTAAAAGAGGGAAAGTTGAGGTGGGGGGGGGGGGTCCAATCGATTATTCCATTATGACGGCTTTTTCAGTTGCCATGCACCGTGGTGAGATGTCCCTTCACTGCAACAAGTTCACAGTTGGCACACTATCGATGCCCCACAAGAGCCGAACCCACAAACAAGTAATGATAATAATGTGAAAGGGCAACTTGTTGTGAGTGAAAATGGTGTAGTCTATGCTTTTGTAGGTCTGATCTAGTAACATGACACAGACAAACGGAAGCAGAGAGAGAGAGAGAGAAAGAGAAAGAGAGAGCAAACTTTTCATTTAATAGAAACCGGGGACGCGTGAGTAGCCACTGGACCATGACGACACGAAACTTTGTGTTGTTCATTCTAAACTTCTAGCTAGTCAAAGTTTTATCCATTTCATCATCATCATCGGTGGCGCGGCTTCCGAACCGGAGGGTCCCTGGTTCGAATCCTGGTGAAGAGTGGGATTTTTAATTAACGTATTTTTATGGCGCCTCGGAGTACACCCAGCTCTAATGGGTACCTGAGTAGTTGGGGAAAAGTAAAAGCGGTGGGTCGTTGTGCTGGCCACATGACACCCTCGTTAATTGTATCAATTAGTTTAGGTCAGTGTGTAATTAAATTTTAAAGAGATCTAGACTAACAATAAAAAAGCATTTATAAAAAAAAAGGGGGGGGGGAACGATCTGAATTCGAGCTAAATAGCCTTCTCAGGCATCTCAAGTCTACACGGTAACCACTGGGGCTAGTGAAGAGCATATGGTTGTATATCTATTGTTTCTATGGTCTCGTCCCATTTCATGTTTGTGTTCACTATAACTCAGACGACGACCTATAAAGGGGACTAAATCAGCTTACACCACCGCGTTAGACAATTTCAAGTTCTTTCCCTTATTCGAGATACCAAACAAAATAATGAATTACCTATAGTTAATTAACTGTTTGTTGTTTTTTTTTTGTTTTTTTTTATTGTTTAATTGATTCTTGTGTTGTCAGTTTAAAGAAACAATTGTGCAAAGTTTCAGCTTGATCAGAGATTGTGTGTGGGAGAAATAACGTGTCCAAACCTTTGACCAGACAGACACGGTGAGTTGATATAAGCTTTGTAAAAAAAAAGGAACTTTTGATTCTATTAAAACATTTGTTTCATTAAATTTTAGACTGATGAATGAAAAAAGCACCGCTAGCACAGCAACTGAACTAAACGTGTCTTTTAAAAGTTTGTTGTTATCAGTTTTAAGTTTAAAAATTCAATTAACAAGGAAAATTGAAAAAAAAACAACAACATTAAAATGCAATCTTAAAGAGAAATAAAATCAATAGTAATTGTACACTAATTAAAAGCCTTGCAATGATGGGACAATGCAATGCTGCAAAAAAGAATCCATGAATTAACAAGCTTTTAAGAAATAGTCGATAGAGAATGCAATGTCCGGTCGTAATTAAGCGATTAAAAATGAAGGTTTCCCTTCTTGCAAGTTTATTTGTTCATCCTATTTTAATGTCTGTAGCAAACATCAACATCATTGTCTAACAAAGAACACCATCCAGTTAGCAATGTACGCGGACAACTAAAGTAAATGTAGTATGAGCTTGGTAGCACAGCCATGTTTCAGAAAGTCAAACCTGAGCTTTATATCTCAACCATCTCAGATACAATCTGAACTTGATAGCAAACTTATCTTCTGTAAGATGCAATCTGAATTTGAAATCTCAACCATCTTTTGTAAGATGCAATCTGAATTTGATATCTCAACCATCTTTTGTAAGATACAATTTCAACTTGATATCAAACTTATCTTCTGTAAGATGCAATCTGAACTCATCTTCAAAAAATATTAAGACAAAGTTTCCAAAGATGCGATCTGAACTCGATAGCAAACCCATCTTTTGAAAAATGCAGACTAAAGTTGATAGAAGAATCTTTCCAAAGATGCAGTTTGAATATAAAAGAAGACCAATTGTACGAAACATGCACTAAGATTTTGTTGAAACAGTCATCTTGAGAACTTTTGTCTGTAAGGTGTGAATAACGGCTGCGTTTCATACCATAGTATATAATAAAAGAAGACCTATCTGGGGACTTTTTGAAATGATGTGCTGTGCAAATTAATGTGTCAGTAAATGACGTTCTATAGTAAATTCACACCTTTTGCAAGCCTGCATGCAACATAACAAGGCAAGCCCTAACCTGGAACCCTCAAGGAAAGAGGAAGAAGGACGGCCCAGGAATACATGGCGCCGCGATTTGGAAGCAGATGGGCAAGACAGAGGGGACAACAAACAGAGATGAGATTTGATGAGATAGTACATTCTTTGCAAGGAAGAATGTTCAGTGGGAAGTAAAGGTACAAAGTAGATTGTTGAATGTAATCTGATATAGAGTGAGATCCAAAAACCAACATCCAAAGTGAGTTCACTAAAACTAAAGCTGACTTTGCAAGTCATTTCAAGCTTGGACCATCATTTCAGAAGAACATAATAGAACTATGGTTTTCTAGTTGGATCACAAACGTGAATCGCGCCCTATCTCTGTGTCTGATTATCTCCCGATGATTGATCTCAATGAAAGCACCCCTACCTCCCTGAATCTTTAGCAAGGCGCCCTACGGGGAGCTTGCAGCTCTCGTAGACAGCAGAGTAAGGTGAATCATACAATAAAGCACTCAACCATTCAGAACTTCTTTTAATTACTAATGTTTTCCATTTACAAACCAGCTTTGGGTATTCTCTTAACCAATTCAGACATCGGAGTGAAAAAAGGAAAGAAAATTCAAAGCAATAAAAGTTACAGCGCAAAAGAAAAAGTCTAGCTCTTCACAGCGAACTACCGACTGCAATATCTCTCTGCGATATCTAGCCAGTAAAACAAAAGGATACAGTACTAGAAGTTTTTGTTTTCATATCACATTTAGGACTTTATTTTATTTAATCACCATCTCCCTTCCACTTTGAACACATCCATCGACCGCATGTTCAATCAAATCTACTCCTGTGAATAACTTAGTATTATCAACACAGGGATGATTGCACGAAGCTCTGCCAGACAAGGGAGTGGGAAGGCAACTATGTAGCTATGACATTTCTGGCACACAACGATTGGTTCAATTTGACACGTGACATTTTTCTGAGCTGCGGAACACGCTCACAAGTGACTTTTAATTTCCAGCCAGACAACATGGTGGATGCCGTTCAAATCGATACACTAAATTTATGACCCAAGAACAACAAAAAAAATGGTATGGTCACTTAATAAGGACAACCAAATAACCAACACTCAGAGCTTACGCCAGAGCTTACTCGTACAAGGAGAGAGGAAAGCCAAGAAAAAATTGGAATGTCGAATTAAAGCGATATTGAAAAAAAAAAGGATCTCTGAGCTTACATTTCGCTAATATAAGTAAGTAACCTTCTGCGACACCTCTTCGAAAGAAGGATTAAGTGTTAAATACAAAACAAGAGAAATGAATGTTCCTCATAAATAATAAGACCCTGTCAAATGGATAGATTCCCATAGATACTTGAGCAATGTTCCTCATAAATAATAAGACCCTGTCAAATGGATAGATTCCCATAGATACTTGAGCAATGTTCCTCATAAATAATAAGACCCTGTCAAATGGATAGATTCCCATAGATACTTGAGCAATGTTCCTCATAAATAATAAGACCCTGTCAAATGGATAGATTCCCATAGATACTTGAGCAATGTTCCTCATAAATAATAAGACCCTGTCAAATGGATAGATTCCCATAGATACTTGAGCAATGTTCCTCATAAATAATAAGACCCTGTCAAATGGATAGATTCCCATAGATACTTGAGCAATGTTCCTCATAAATAATAAGACCCTGTCAAATGGATAGATTCCCATAGATACTTGAGCAATGTTCCTCATAAATAATAAGTACCTGTCAAATGGATAGATTCCCATAGATACTTGAGCAATGTTCCTCATAAATAATAAGTACCTGTCAAATAATATATTCAATAGATTCCCATAGATACTTGAGCAATGTTCCTCATAAATAATAAGACCCTGTCAAATGGATAGATTCCCATAGATACGTGAGCAATGTTCCTCATAAATAATAAGTACCTGTCAAATAATATATTCAATAGATTCCCATAGATACTTGAGCAATGCCCAGGAATGTCAAGGAGTAGCACACTATTGTTCAACAGAAACAAAATAAGGTTCAAGTTATGCGGTGCAGAGAAATAAATGAACATATAGAACTGCCATTAGCTGTAATTATGTGTATACAAATTGAAACGGGGGGGGGGGGGGGAGTGAATGTCCCCAGATCTCAAAATATTCAGGTTAAACATGCTCTAACTAGAGTTAGGTTAACGTTGCAAGGGAAATAACTGTGTAAAATGTATTTGACTAATATTGGAATTGTAAATGTAGGCGTATATCGATCTAACAATGTAAAATTTCATGTAGGAATCAGTGCTTATTAATACCAGAGGCGTAACAAAATTGAGCCCCTATTAGCAATTAGAAAAAAACACATAGAGGACAGCAAAAAAATGTAATGGGGATCCTTTAAGTTTAACCATTCACGAGTTCCCATTCCGTAACACGCCCATGACTGTACATTAGTGAATTCACACCAGCGGTTCTAGCAGCTTCGGGAGAGAAGCACGAAGCCAAGCCAAAGCCGTATGCATGTCTTTTGAAAAAAAAAAAATATTTAAAAAATTTAAAATTCTAAATTTAGTTAGTGAAAACTTTTGGCGTTTGAGTCTTACAAACCTAGTGGTCATGTATACAGCGTTGAGTAACTCTTTGCACGTTATCAAAATACCCAGAGAAAACAAAAAGGTTTGATATAAATCTCCCCTTGCTGATATAAACTATTCACAAATATTATTGTTTAGAAATGTTACACTATAGATTTTTCTAACAGACTTTAGCTTCAAACAATTATTTATTGTGCCAAACAAAATACGAATGAATTTAAACAATGAACCAATCGGTCCATTAATTATTGGTCATTACTCAGTTTGTTTGAGATCAAAAAAGGGAAATAAGTTATACATTAGTGATATATAGTTGTAAATATGGACTTAATCCCCTTAGGAAAGCTTTTATGTTGTTTTTTAATATATATATTTTGCTTTTATATAAATACAATTTAAAATAGGGGCATTTGAAAAAAAGAATCCAGTAATTTAGTAATTAATGTTTAAAGTCGTATTTTAACACTTTTCAACAGAACATAATGAGTGATAATAGCAAACCTAATCTACATGAATAGATTAAAATATATACAGTTCCATCAATGTTTTACATCATACTGGAGTTATCTAGCAGAAACTATTCAAACAAATACTACACTCTCAATGAACATACCATAAGCCTCACAGAGGCTATAATTGGAGACGTCACGTGACCAGGAGGAGCCACCGGGAGAGAGAGCAAGGCGAGACACTAATAGATAGCGGTTATCAGGCTATTTGAGCCCCCATTGTTTCTCTAGTGGGGCGGAAAAGAAAGCAGAAACAATAATGTCAGATTGTAATGATGGGAAAGTTTGGTTGTTGTTTGTTTTTTTTTTTGGGGGGGGGGGGGACTATTCAAGCCAACTTGGTTCTTTCTGCATTATGCTTTGTTTTTGTCTTATACGCATCTTTTTTTTAATATATATTATAAAAAGCAAAATAACAAATTTAAAGACGTGATTTTTTTAAATTCCATTTAAGACTTAATCATTCTGAGTTCTGACCTGAAAACCATTTCCACTCGTTGAGATTGCAACGATGTTAAGTCTTTTGGTAAAACACTAAAAGTGCATGTGTGTGTTTGTTCATTCGTGTTTTGTTAGACACTGGCTTCGCGAAGTTTGAAAACAGAAAAAAATGGAAAGGAGTCAATTAAAATTGAAAAGTTTGTACTTTATTTCCTGGTCGAAAGGTTGCTATTTAAAAACCAATAAAAAGAGGACACAAGGTTGTATTGGGTCCCTTCAGTTAATAGACTTCAAGCTTCATGTTCAAAATACTTTTGTGTAAATCTATTAACTACGTCCTATTGTGTGTTCCTAGCGTGTGTCCAATCTTCTCGTGATTTCTATTCTTGAAGAATTAAAATGTTTTATCTCGTATAGAAAATGTATAATTTCGTCCACTAAACAAATATCTGCGGCAGACTTCGCACATTGTTCATTCAACTTATTCAAATTTTAAAACGTAGAAATAGAGTTAACACCATCGCAACAAGTCTAACCATTGTGGAGATTAAAATGGGGCTGCTGGTTCAATAAGTCTTGTAAGGATGGAGAAACGTGATTTATACGGCTCGTTACTTTCAGACTAATATCGGATGACCAAATGTCCAAAGTACCGGTAGGCAGGAAATTAAAAATTCAAGAAATAGAAAACGTTTGAGAATCATTAATTCATAGAAAAAGAAGAAATTAATTCGAATACACTTTGAGAATCGTTGACTCAAAGAAGACAGCAATTTAAATAAGTTTGAGACTTGTTCCTTCACGGAAATGTAGACCAATTCTTTAGGTACTTTTACAGCGGATAACGGAAATAATATTTACTAAGCCATCGGTTACCATGACTACGATTGCTTCATTCGCCCAAACAAAACATCCATCAACCAGGCATTAGTTCCAGTTCAAACATATCATCTATAAAAAGATGGGGGAGAGGGGTGTACAATAGGGGGAAAGGTTAACGGAAGAGGAGCTTTTCCCACGTGACAACTGTGTCTAATACACCCCAGTGTTCGTTCATCTGACGGCCGTACTATTGATTCACCTCTTACACGCCTTATTTGTGCCGCCACTGAAGGGAGCCAGAGAGGTAAAACATGAGACCTGCAACAAGATCTAATAAGGGTAGTGTAATAAATTTTCTTAAAGTTTTTGTCCTTTTTTTTAAGGAAAAAAAATTATCTTTTGAACTAAAGCGAACTTCAAAAAAATAATAATAATTAATTTCATGTCATGCAGTTAGCCACTAAAAGGTTATCAAAAAAACGTATAACAGTTATTTTAATCACTGCATTTCTAATGTAATTAATCATTGTACAAGCGAGTCTTTCACATTAGTCAAATTATATAAAAAGGAAAGGGCAATACTTGATCACAGTCAGAACAAGAGCTACACAGATAAAAAGAACAAATCTGTTGTATTATGTATGTTCGGTTGTTTGTTGACTGTATAAAGATGATAGTTGTCAGGTTTTTGATGGGAATTCGAATCGCATTGTTTGACTAGAAATAAAATGGTTATTGGCTCATCGACTATGTGTTGTTGTTTTTTTTTAGTATATTTTTGCTAGTGTTCGGATGACAGTAGGAATAGGTATGCATCAGATGGGATTTAAATGAACGCTAACTGAGTAAAGAACAGCATGTATATTAAGTGTCAAAAGCCAAAATTGCATTTCCAGCCTTTAGATCGAGCTGGAAAAGGAAACAAGGATGCAGGAGAAGAATGCTTCTAGATTACCTAATTTTAAAGACATTAAATTATTAAAATATTAAAATAGAAACTAAGATTAAACTGGTCAGAGTCATCTTGCATGTACAGACATCCATAAAACACAAGAATGACTAGTCACAACCCATAAAATGTCATGGAATAAGTAGAAGACACAAGAACTGCATAAGATCATAAAAAGAATGCTGACACCAGTTGTATTGCAAGGTACCCCTGGGCCCAAGTTCTGGAATACTGGGACAACGATTGTAAGCTGAATGTGACAGAACCCAAATACTGTATCCAATGTGAGAGTACATTGCCAAGAAAACAAGCAAAATACACAAAAATACTTTAAAAAAAAACAAAGCTTATATTATGTACATCAATTAGTTTGGATCAGTCATGTAATAAAATTTGTAATAAGCCTCAGACGACTATCTATAAAGGGTACTAATTCAGCTTATACCACCACTTCAGTCAAGTAATATTTCTTTTCCTTGGAAAGGGGACTAACTCAGCTTTTACCACCACTTCAGTCAAGTACAATTTCTTCCCCTTGTTTGAGATACCAAACAAATAAATTTATTACCAATAGTTATTTAATTAATGGATTAATTTTGTTATTGATTCTAGTATTGTCAGGTAAAAGAAATAATTGTGCAAAATTTCAACTTGATCTGAGATTGGGTGTTGGAGAAATAATGTGTACAAACTTTTGGTCTGACAGACACACAGACAAGAGTTGATATAAGCATTGTAACAAGACATAAGACAGACAGACAACACACAAAGTACAAAAGTTTCTCGTGGGGTAAACGAGATCAAGTTCCTCAAACTTTGGGTCATATGAAAAGTCAGTGTTATTGTTATTGGTCAACCATGTAACTTGCTAGTATTCTGAGTCACATCTTCATGTATTCTGAATGTGTCACAAGATAAAAACCTGAAATCTGTCCAATGTCCTGACTGAATGTTTTACAACTTCATAGGAAACAAATGTTTTTTTAAGCACGTTTGATAAGATCGTTGTTTATCCTACTCAGTAGAAAGTCAATCTCGAGCTCAGTTTTTAAGTAGCCATACAAATATTATAAAATACTTTGAAATAAATTTGGGTGCGGACAGAATTAAGCATCATTTTGTATCTGTACAATAAAAGACGATGTGCAATCAGTGGATTAATTCAACCCTTAAAATGTAGGATAAAGTTAACGGTGATGACTCGACTGAATTAAATTTACTGTCAACAGATATTATTAATTCATGTTTTTAACTAGTGAATACATAATGTAATATTAAAGAAGGAAACACTCAAACAAAAACAAAAAATCTTATCTGATAGAGCACTTTCACAATGGTTACAAATATGTGATCATTTTTTTGAAACCCTAACACATTAGAATTTAATGAAACTCGGAACAGACAATTTAAGAGGTAGCAAAGTTCATTCTACAGTACAACTGTACCTTGATTTCCTCACATATAACCCGCAGGTTATAGGCAGCTGTTTTCTGAGGTATACAAAGGTGCAGGGTTTATAAGATTTATTTACTCATAAACAAAACATAACAGAAACTATAGACATACCGGTGAGTCTTTATTAACTCCATTATATTGCTTCATGGTTGTGAAATTTACGTTGGAAAGATTTTTCAATATCTTATATCAAAGCCGCAGAGAATCTTTAACATACCAATAATCAATTGTGACAAGTTTACGGCATGTCATATATTGCACATGTGGGGTATATAAGGGTGCAGCATTTTGTTTGTACTTATTTTGTAATTTGTGCGAGGTATAGGCATATACAGGTTAGAAGCATGAAAATATGGTAATCAGATTTACATCAATTTGCTATTTTGCTAATTAGGCCTACTAAGTATACCAGAAATATAATTGAAGAACAATAAATATACAATGATTAAAGTAAAACAATGTAATAATTTAAAACATTTAAATTCTTACAATCAAAACATTTTTTCCCCTTGCATGGGCTCGTTCGCACCCTAGTTGCTATGCCACTGACAGACACCAGAAGGATTTTTTTGAACCATGCCACTAAGTAGCTACATTAAGTCGGGATGGCTGCCTGGTCGTGCGGTTTGCGCGCTGGACTATCGTTCAGATTTATCGATGGTCCAGGGTTCAAACCCTAGCCGCTCCCATCCCCCGTCATCCTGCGGGAGGTTTGGACTAGGAAGTAATTATCAACAGTGAGGAGTATCAGAGGGAGAAGAAACAGAAGTAAAGGTGGATTGCTGGAGCTGGAATTCCAGCAGGAAAATCAATTCTTAAGCCTAATTATTCAAAGGTCTAGCAATTAGTGAATGTCTGTCTGCTATGTCTCTTGAAACACCTGTCCTGGTCTGCATTAGAACAAAGAATAGGATTGGCACTGTTAGTGGGCTAATTCAGTTTTTTTTTATATATACTTATCATCACCCACCTTACAGCTATTTAAAGGACCGCAAAGTACATTTTACATAGAGCAAGATAATAAGGATAATGTAGGTCAAATTTGTCTGAATTAATAAATGAAAACACATGGCCTCTTTGACCTTAAATAAAATAACAAATATATATATAATACATAGGTTTGGGGTACAAATATAAATTTATAAGTAGTCATCATTTATTCTTCTTAAGCTAAAGAAGATTTGATACTTCATTTTCTTTTCTATGTCGAACCATTGTCAAATAATGCGCTGTCAAAGTCAAACTTTGAAATTTTGGCCTATAAATAGGTTTAAGTTTAATAGTAAATAGGTGTCCGAATAGCATAAACTACTCTGTCTCTATATCTAGATCTAGAGAATAGTTCTAGCTAAAGTTTACTAGAATAACTGAACTGATGAATAGGAAACAATAAGAATAGTTATAGAATAGTATTTTTGTTTTAGTATAAGAGATAATTAGTTCAATAGTCGATGATAGATCTAGACTAGATGATATAAATTTTAATAATCTAATAGACATATTGATCATATATATGTATAGATATAGATCTAGACATAAATATAGATTATAATAGATCATCATCAAGTAGATCTATCTAGATTCTAGACCATAATCATACTTAGAATTTAATCACTAATCATAGACGATTACCGATGATTATTCAGAGTATCATTAAGACATTATAATGTAATGATTATTACTATAATAAATAGATCTAAATTAAATCGAATACTAGACTATAAACTATAATTACTAAAAGACTAAGTCTAATGCTTATTCATATTCTATATGATATATCACAGATGGACTACTCACAAGTTTCTAGACTTGACAGTCACAGTGTAATGAAGATCTAACCCTAAGAATAGAATAAATAGATCTAGAATCTAGATCTACATTAGATGAGTTGTATGATAGAATCATTGATAATATTAGATAGATTATACTAGATCTATAACTTATTCTTATAGTCTGAGTATAACAATTCAATATTGAATATTGACTATATACTATGAGACGACTCTGGTTGTTCACATAAAAAAAAAAAAAAGAGTACAATCCCTTGCGGTATCGATCACAATCAAGTTTTTTTAGGCTATAAATGTTTTATAAATAAAGTTAAAGCAGGTGGCCCTGTGGCGCAACGGTAGCGCGTCTGACTCCAGATCAGAAGGTTGCGTGTTCAAATCACGTCGGGGTCAGCGATATTTTTGCTTTTTTTTTCTTGGTAATTTCCTAAAAATGGTTATTCACATTACAAATGATTAAGAAAAAAGGGCCTTTAGCTTTAAGTGCAATGGTGTTTTTGTGTTTTTTTATGTTTAAGTCTGTTTATCATTAGTACACAACAATTGTTAAATAAGTTAGTGTGATTTGTATTTAACACTTCTAGTTCTTTTAGGGAGATTTTCCCTTATATGTAAAAACAAGTTGCCAATTATGTACGTACGACCCTAAATTTAAATGCCTAATTAATAAATACTACCGAATATTTGATTTAAAAGAGGTCGAGTTTATATTTAGCTGAATGTACCGAAGCCACATTTTGAATTAGTCAAACCGCACCTTTGACATAGTCACAGAGGTCACTGTCAAACCCGGGCATGCTATCTTGCCTCATAGTGGCGCCCGGATGGAAACGATCGTAGGAGGACGCATTAGGCTAAAGGGTAGCAAAACAAGACTCCCGTGGGGGTGCCTAAGGGGGTGCGAGAGCATCCTCATTGTACTCTGCGGAGTTGTTAAAAAGCTCCCACAACCTTGTCACAATCCACTCCTTGTTCCTCAAGGGGCCGTTACATAAATGGCGTGTCTCGCACGGTTAGCTTGGTATAGAAAAGGAAAATGGCGAGGGTCCCGGTGTACGAGGCCTCTGACCGTGAGTCTGACCCCCCGCCAGACAGAACAGTGTACACTATTCTCATTCATGCCGGTGAGAGGGAGCTTTTGTTCACTTTTGCTGGCCTAGAGTTCCAAGAGCCGAAGGCTCAATTCTAACTGACAGTTACAAGAATTGGTCAAAAGAAGAGATAAATGCTATTTGCCTGGTTTAAAAATGAATGTAGAAAAATAAATTCATGTATTAGCTATATTCACGATAAATTTACAGTTTGATTTTCAATATTAATACATTTTAAAAAGCTTGTATCAACTCTCACTCTGTCTGTCGGGTAAAAAGTCGGGTAAAAAGCAAACATCCTAAACAAATACTTTGCATCAGCATTCTCAGCCCCAGGAGACAAAGACATATTTCTTAATTTGAACCAAGTAGACAACATAGAAGATTTAGTAGTACAAGAAAATGGAATTAAAAAACTATTAGCCAACACCAAACCAAATAAAGCGTCTGGACCTGATGGTATTCCAGCTAGATTACTCAAAGAACTAAGCAATGAGCTAGCCCCAGTGTTCAAAATACTCTTTCAGGCATCGCTTAACCAGGGCAGAGTACCAAAGGACTGGAAAGAAGCTAATGTCACCCCCCTATTTAAAAAAGGAGAAAAATCTGATCCAGGAAACTACAGACCAGTATCACTTACCAGCATCACATGTAAAATACTAGAACACATAATATGTAGCAACATCATAAACCACTTAGACAAACATAATGTCCTCACCCCATACCAACATGGCTTTAGGAAATATAGATCATGTGAAACACAACTAATAGGACTAATTGATGATTTCTCAAAAGGTTTAGATAATAGTGAACAAATAGATGCTATCTTACTAGACTTTTCCAAGGCTTTTGACAAAGTTCACCACCATAGTTTGCTTAAAAAATTAAAATATTTCGGCATTAACGGTCCACTGCATCAGTGGATTAAAGATTTTCTGATAGGGAGAGAACAAACTGTAATAATAAATGGCTCTAAATCAACACCAATAACAGTAAACTCAGGTGTACCTCAAGGAACAGTCTTGGGTCCACTACTATTTTTAATTTACATAAATGATTTACCAAATTGCATTAGTTCAGGAACAAAAGTCAGATTATTTGCAGACGATTGCATAATATATAGAACAATAAAAACAAAACAAGACACAGATGTTTTACAAGGAGAATTAGATGAATTACAGAAATGGGAATCAAATTGGAGCATGTCTTTCCACCCAGAAAAATGTCAGTTGTTAAGAGTAACAAAAAAACTAAAACAAATTAATTCCACTTATCTTATTCATGGCAAACCAGTAACACAGACTAAAAACTCAAAATACCTAGGTGTTATAATAAATGAAAAACTGTCATGGAATCCACATATTGATGAAACTATAAAAAAATCCAACAAAGCATTAGGGTTTATTAAAAGAAATTTCTATAAATCAAATAAGAACACAAAACTAAAATGTTATTTAACCTTGGTTAGGCCAATAATAGAATATGCATCCACCGTGTGGGACCCTGTCACGAGTCGAGTCTGTGACCTATTTCGACCAGTTTCTAGAACCTCGAGGTCAGCCAGTGCAGGTGTCCAGCGTAAACAAGTTAATTTTAGATGTCCAATCGAAGAAAGAGGTTAAGGGAAAAAAATAGCACACGTCAGCTTCTAGAAGGTCAAAGTTACTAAAATAATTATCAGAGAAGGTTCCAGGATTCTGGAATATACGATCAAAGAAAGTATAAATTAAGGGAAAGTGAGTCAGACGGGGTCCTCGCATAGTAGTAGATCTTGTAGAGCGTTGGTCCTCGCATAGTAGTAGATCTTGTAGAGCGTTGGTTCTCTCTCAGTAATGAGTTATATGTTATTAGCGGATCCATTAAGTAAAGTTTTAGCAGTTGAAGTTGAAGTTATACTAAGAGAAGTTTTATGTAACATTTAAGTTTTATTTATGAAGTATCAAGTCAAGTTGTAATTGAATTAAGAAGTTAATTTTGATGTGAAAGTTTGAAGAAGTTATTAAGAAGTTTGAAGAAAATACAGAGAGATGTTTCTTTCTTCATTTCATATGAATTCGTCAACTTATTAATACTATCCTTCGGCCCAAATCGTCACATATATTGGCACCTCCGACAAAGAGCATCGAAGAGTAAAGGCGTCACATATTATGGCACCTCCGGCAAAGAGCATCGAAGAGTAAAGGCGTCACATATATTGGCACCTCCTGACGAAAAAAGGCTTTATATAAATAAAGACAACGACGAAGTCAAGCATCACATATTACATTTTCAAAGAGGAAAGTCGACACATTCTAGCAAGTTCTACGAATTTTCATAAAGCCTCTAACGAGTGATTTATAGCCTCTCTGAACGACAAAGCCCAAATAAAGCATTATAAGAAAAGCCTCTTGCAGAATATTTCAACAAGACAGCAATCTTTGAAAGGAAACTTTGTAATGAAACGTGAAAGATCATCTGTTTTAAGGTCAGTACCTTACATTTTATATTTACTAAGCTGTGAAAGCTACATTTACTAAGCTGTGAAAGCTACATATACTAAGCTGTGAAAGCTATATTTACTAAGCTGTGAAAGCTACATTTACCAAGCTGTAAAAGCTATATTTCCTAAAGCTGTGAAAGCTATATCTATAAAGCTGTGAAGGCAACGTTACTAAAGCTAGAGTACACTGGTTTGTTTACATACACTGACCACTTACACATTCCTCAAGAGGAGACACCGATCGATATTTAACTAGGTCAGTCATTGTTAACCTCTCACCTGAGGACAGGTGTCGGTCATCGCTAGTGTAGGCAGTACTTATAAATAGCACAGTTATTAAGTTATTACAATGGCATTAGTCTCGTACTTGTGGAAAGAATACATCAAATTAGCCGCTGCCTTTCACATCCCACAAGAAAGAATGGAGGAATGGTGCACTACACAAATAAATTACGATATACAAAAACGTAGAGAAGATAAAGAGGCAGAAGAAAGAAGACGTAGAGAAGATAAAGAGGCAGAAGAAAGAAGACGTAGAGAAGATAAAGAGGCAGAAGACAGAAAAAGGATTAGAGAAGAAAAAAGAAGACAGGAAGAAAAAGAGGCAGAAGAAAGAAAAAGGATTAGAGAAGAAAAAAGAAGACAGGAAGAAAAAGAGGCAGAAGAAAGAAAAACAATTAAGGAAGAAAAAAGAAGACAAGAAGACAAAGAAGCAGAAGAGAAGAAACTTAAAGAAAGAAAAGAAGAAGAAGAAAGAAAACTTAAAGAAAGAAAAGAAGAAGAAGAAAGAAAACTTAAAGAAATTCAAGAAGAAGAAGAAAGAAAACTTAAAGAAAGAAAAGAAGAAGAAGAAAGAAAACTTAAAGAAACAAAAGAAGAAGAAGACAGAAAACTTAAAGAAATAAAAGAAACAGAAAGAAATGAAACTGAAGAAAAAGAGACAAACATTACTGAGGGACCTGACATTGTTTATGAGTACAACAAGAATACTACTGAACTTCAACTATTTAATAATGAAGAATTTAAAGCTGACCAGAGGAAAGATATAACTTTGACAAGATTGTA
This sequence comes from Biomphalaria sudanica, assembly GCA_036873155.1. NCBI lineage: Eukaryota > Metazoa > Mollusca > Gastropoda > Planorbidae > Biomphalaria > Biomphalaria sudanica. The sequence continues at coordinate 3,389,033 of JAZGLO010006691.1, forward strand.
CAATAAGGCGCAAACAATTGTAAAGCAGCCAGGACTTCATGTACCTTATTTCAAAGAAGGAATACTTGTAAAGAAAAGTGTTAATTATGATACCTATGAGTTTGTTGAACAAATCATTTTACCACTGAAATATACTCAAGACATCATTGAAAAGAATCACAATTTTCTACATACGAAACTAGCGAGTGTGACGAGGACAAAGAAAAGAATTCTTGACAAATTTTATTGGCCTAGTATTACGAAAGATGTTAAGAAACATGTTAGTCAATGTCAAGTTTGTCAAATGAACAATCCTAAGACAAAAGTTCCAGATCAACGCGCGAATGTTGAACAAAGCTACAAACCTATTGAAAATATTATACCAGACAAAAATGACTCATTGTATAAGTCAAAACAAAATAACTCAGAAACGAAAACATTTCAACAAGATTTTGATAGAAATATTACAGTTTTAAAGCCATGTGGAAAAACTCAAGAAGCTGAAGTCAATATTCAAAGTGAAACAATTTTAAAGGATTACAGAAAGCTTAGAAATTTAAAACAAGGAGACAAAGTGAAGTTATGGTTACCTGACATGAGCAACAAGCTGATTTATACATGGCAAGGTCCATTTACTATCATCAGAAAGATTTCAAACGTAACTTATGAAATCAACATTAACAAATATATCAAAGTGTTTCATGTTCATATGCTTGAAAAATACAATGAGGATACAGATAAAGAAAACTTATCAAAAGTACTAGAAGAAAGTGTTACATGCTTAGCAACAATTCCAGAGGAAAATGAAGACAATAGAAATGAACTATTACCAACGACATCAAAACAAACTGAATCTATCAAAGACATTGACATAGATCATTTAAAGTTGAAAAGTATGGAAGACCTGTTGAATACAAGTGAAGAATATACTGAGATATTTCATGATGTTCCTGACATATCAACATTAATAGACAATGAGATTAACTTAAAAACTAACAAACTTGCCAACTCAAATGTTTATTCTCTAACTTTGCACAATAGAGATTTACTGCAGAAAGAATTAACTGATTTATTAGCGCCATGCTTGCATGAACAATCGAACTCAATGTTTTCTACTTCAATCGTTTTACAACGTAAACTGTCATTAAAAGAAAGATTTAGTGTCAATTTTGGACAGTTCTTATTTGAACATATGAAAAGCAAAGAATATTATAAGGACAATAGTTGTATGTTGCTTAAAGCTAGAATGAAACATATTCATGAACTGAAAGACATTCTGTACCAATTGAAACAACGTACATTTGTAGCTAAACTAAGTATGTTTGTATTGAAACCAAAAGTGACATTTTTCAACAGCAGAGTTGAACAAAACTCTCTGAAAACACAGGACAATATTGTTAAACGTATTTTGAACTATAAAGAACCAAGAAAGAAGAAATGTACAGATAGACTAGAATTATTTCCAGTGCCCGAACAGAAGAAATATACAGACAGACTAGAATTGTTTCAAGTACCTGGAAAGAAGAAAGTTGTAAATCTAACAGGACTGTACAGCTGTGTCAATATTTATTTTAATAATTATGTCATGCAATTGTTTATTACTTAGTATATTTACCTTAGTACTGTTGTTATAATAGTTTTAGAAATAAGTAATTTGACATTGTACATGTTTAGATTTCATATATTGAAAAATAAGTTAATATTCAGATATTATGTATTAGCAAATAATATGATAAAATGACAGATATTTTTCAGTATTGTGAAGTTGTATAATTTTGATATTTTCTTGAGTTACAAAAGCTAGAAAAGTTCATACTCAAATATCATATAGTGCTGTATGGAACTAAGCTGTATTTTTTGTGATATTTACTATATATGCTAAATGTGTATAATATTTTGAATTATGTAAATATAATGGAGCAATTATTTGAATTATGAGCTCTGTAATTTTAATGCATGAATTTTTTAGTTTTTTGTGTGCATATATTAGAATAGTAATAAAGTTATTTTACGCATTTTATATTGCATACAAAATGCTAAAAAGGCAAGGGGGTAATGTCACGAGTCGAGTCTGTGACCTATTTCGACCAGTTTCTAGAACCTCGAGGTCAGCCAGTGCAGGTGTCCAGCGTAAACAAGTTAATTTTAGATGTCCAATCGAAGAAAGAGGTTAAGGGAAAAAAATAGCACACGTCAGCTTCTAGAAGGTCAAAGTTACTAAAATAATTATCAGAGAAGGTTCCAGGATTCTGGAATATACGATCAAAGAAAGTATAAATTAAGGGAAAGTGAGTCAGACGGGGTCCTCGCATAGTAGTAGATCTTGTAGAGCGTTGGTCCTCGCATAGTAGTAGATCTTGTAGAGCGTTGGTTCTCTCTCAGTAATGAGTTATATGTTATTAGCGGATCCATTAAGTAAAGTTTTAGCAGTTGAAGTTGAAGTTATACTAAGAGAAGTTTTATGTAACATTTAAGTTTTATTTATGAAGTATCAAGTCAAGTTGTAATTGAATTAAGAAGTTAATTTTGATGTGAAAGTTTGAAGAAGTTATTAAAGAAGTTTGAAGAAAATACAGAGAGATGTTTCTTTCTTCATTTCATATGAATTCGTCAACTTATTAATACTATCCTTCGGCCCAAATCGTCACAGACCCCTCAACTCAAGAAAACATTAAGAAACTGGAACAAACACAAAATAGAGCAGTGAGATTCATAACAAACGAATATTCACATTTGACTAGGGTAACACCATTAGTAAAATCACTAAATTTAGAAAGCCTTCAGGACAGAAGACTCAAAAGTAAAGTAGCAATTATACATAAAACACTGAACCATAATCTTCAAATACAAAAACAAAATTTAATAAAATACTCTGAAAGACACAAAAATAAAGGCACATTCCTCGTCCCATATGCTAGGACAAATTTGTACAAATACTCCTTCTTCCCTAGTGCTATTAGAGCATGGAATGGGTTGCCTGAGCTAGCCAGAAAAACCAGTGACTTGGCAGAATTTAAGTCATTGGTTAATATGCATGACTAAATGCATGACGCGTAGGACGTAATCATCTTCTTTTTTGAAGTAACGTCTGTATTATATAAGATAAGAAGATAAGTGTGTACACGTTATTTCTCTCACACCCATTCTCGTATCAAGCTAAAACTTCGCACAATTATTCATTGAAATAGACATAACATGAATTGATAATTTGTTGGGTTTAGTACGGTACCCTTAAATATTTGTTAACTATATTGTTCCCTCACAGATCCTCCGTTCAAATTGGTACTTAAAACAATTATTTATTGTATCTATCAAAATACGTATCAATAAACAAAAAACTCTAATATTCAATTAATTATTGGTAATTAATTATTTTGTTTGATATCGAATGAAAGAAAATACTTGTACACTATTGGTAGATATAGTTTTTAGGACGAAGTTCTTTTCCTTTAGATAAGCTTGGGTTTTGTTGTTTTTTTATATTTTTTTTATATATTCCTTTTTTCAACAATGAAAAAAATTACAAGTAAAAAAGAGAGACCAATATGGAGAAATGTGGTTGCGATATACTCTACGGTAGCTTCTAGAAAAATTAACTAAGGGGACCTTCACAGTCTCTTTGTAGCTTAGGGGATCTGCCTTTCCGTATCCGAGGGTTGAATAGCAATACCAGTAACCCCGAGGCATTGGCACGTTTGTCGTATCTCTACATTATATCTCTACAGTTCTTGATCGACCTCTGCCTCCGTTACCGCTCTTAGCTTTCTGAAAAAAAAAAGAAAAGATAATAATAATTATAGCTTTTATATAGCGCTACTTCATGCTTATAGCATGCTTAGAGCGCTTTGGTCCAATCTCAGTTGTGGACCGCTGGGAAGTGGGGATATCTAGGAGAAGGTTTTTCCGTGCTGCCTCTAGGCGCTCAGTAAACACAACTCTGCCCGAGTCGGGAGTCGAACCTCGAGCCCCCTTCATAGGTAGCCAAGCCAAGTTCAAGATCTTTCCATACGAGATAACCAGTGCTTTTACACTGTCCCCAATGGCAAGCATCAGAACATCGTAGCCTTGTAAACCTAAGCATCAGAACATCGTAGCCTTGTAAACCTAAGCAACAGAACATCGTAGCCTTGTAAACCTAAGCAACAGAACATCGTAGCCTTGTAAACCTAAGCAACAGAACATCGTAGCCTTGTAAACCTAAGCAACAGAACATCGTAGCCTTGTGAACCTAAGCAACAGAATATCGTAGCCTTGTAAACCTAAGCAACAGAACGTCGTAGCCTTGTGAACCTAAGCAACAGAACATCGTAGCCTTGTAAACCTAAGCAACAGAACATCGTAGCCTTGTAAACCTAAGCAACAGAACATCGTAGCCTTGTAAACCTAAGCAACAGAACATCGTAGCCTTGTAAACCTAAGCAACAGAACATCGTAGCCTTGTGAACCTAAGCAACAGAATATCGTAGCCTTGTAAACCTAAGCAACAGAACGTCGTAGCCTTGTGAACCTAAGCAACAGAACATCGTAGCCTTGTAAACCTAAGCAACAGAACGTCGTAGCCTTGTAAACCTAAGCAACAGAACATCGTAGCCTTGTAAACCTAAGCAACAGAACGTCGTAGCCTTGTAAACCTAAGCAACAGAACATCGTAGCCTTGTAAACCTAAGCAACAGAATATCGTAGCCTTGTAAAAAGAAGAATGGCTGAGATTTTGAAATAAATAGACAAACTTAACAGTGTCAAACAGTCAAAGGCACCATATTTAAAGATCTCTGCCGACTTCTGAAAAATAAAGTTCTTTGTGCTAACAAAAGTTTACACATTTATTCAACAGATTTGGAGAGTCTCAAGATATACTCTACAATGTCAAGGTGCCAAGGACACTTATAAGCGTTTTAATGTTGTCACCTGTGACCTTGTATTATGGTTAGGTCAAACGACCAGTGACTTCTGCGGTACTGGCAAGTTAGTCCAGTGGTATTTCGTGGTCCCAAATTCTATTACCTAGGCTATTAATTAGAACCTCTAGATCTATAACTTACTGAGACGTACAAGTGAGAACAATGAGAGTTCAGTTAAAACTAATAAAGAGTTTATTTAGGAACAAAAGAAGAAGTTCATTATAAGAAAACGGACATAAAGGCCAAGTCAAATAATGAAAAAATAATCAAACTAGTAGGACAGGTTCAGTTCAAAATAATCAAAGAACCGCCATCACAGAGGCACAATAGTGTCTCATCTCAAAAACAAAACGATGGCTTGCAATAATATAATACAGGTCCTAACAGTTAAAGGACCTCCATGAGACACACTACTGTCTTGTATCAAGACAAAAGTTTGTTTTTTACATACTATACGACCCAAAGCTGGTCTTGATAGAAAAAGAAAACACATACAGGAAAGGATAAGAGACTAAGTAGACATAGTATTTACCTAAACCAACTTATTAATAACAAATAAATAAAGTCTACTTAGCTCGTTATTGAAAAATACATTCTCATAAAGTGGCACACTCCTCTTGAGTAACACAGTCAGAGCATAACAACAAAACTATTATATAAACATTTAGTTAACAATAATGTACACTGGTCAGTTCAGAGGCTAAAGAGGAAGTGGCCATTGTATACAGTTAACAGGGACTTAAATAAGGTATTGAAGGGGGACTAACTTTTATTGAACAAAGTAGCTACCCTTAATGTCCCTCTTGTCACACTTTAAGAGTTTAGAAACTTTGATTCTGCAGTGCTAGATAGTGCAAAAGATAATTATTATCACTTATTAAGACAACTTACCTTATCAACAAGCACTTTATCCTGTACACCAGATACACCAAAAAACTTTTTATTTATAAATTGAAAAGTGAACACAACAAATGATTGTATGAAATGCTTAGCTTCTTTTTCTGTAAAACGAATGTACCAAAATGCTTGCTATTTGTGGATTTTATTGTGTTTAATTTGAATATTTGTTTGTTTTGTTTAACATGTTTCGGGTGTTCCTTCAGATTGGAAGATAGTTACATCCTAGATCAAACCTCTCGCAGGACGACGGGGTATGGAAACGGGCAGGGTTTGAACCCTGGAATATCGAAACAGTCTGATCGACAGTCCAGAGCGCATACCACAAGACCAGGCAGCCATCTAGTCGTTTCTTTGTAAAAAAATATATATAAATATTTTCATAGTATTTTTGAATCGTTGTGCAAATAAACACACAAAAAAAGGACTAATTTGTATTAACCTGTATGTTTGCAATAATTTGTTATACCGTTTAATATAAAATAAATATACCAGTAATATACTGGATTGTGGAAGCACGTGAAGAGTTAGCATATTACATGGGCTTAGAAATGTAAACAAGAAATTTCATTAAATGTTGGAAAACTAACCGTCACACTTGTATTTATTCTAAAAAAGCTTTGTACCCACATGTATTTCTAAATCTAAAGCTTAAACTAAAAAAAAAATTGACTTTCTCAAATTTGCAAAAACACTAGCAGGAACAGCAACTGCATAAATTCTATTAGATATTTTTTATTTTCAGTCGTCTCTCTTGCATCAATGCAGTCCCCTGCTTATTACCGAAAATGGGTTATAAGAAAGTCTCTAAAATTTAAGATTTTGTATTTTTATTAGGACATTTTTATGAACTTTCATGATATTTTATAACTTTTTTTTTCGTATACTTTGCAATTTCATGAGATTTCCTGGAAAATCAGGAGGCCTCGGAAACCTTGTTAAGTTTAATTTAATAATTTAGAACTAGAGTTAGCGCGGGGCCTATGAAAGTGCGGGACCCACTTCGGCCGCATAGGTTGCAGTGCCCTAAGGCCGGCCCTGTACCCAGATCTAGGGCTATATGAGTTTAATAAAACAGTACCTAATGTTTTTGACTGCTTTTGCACTTTAACAATGAATGCTGTAATGAAAACCCACATTACTAGTTTCAGTGGACATCTAGAGGACGTTCTTGTATGCATATGTCGTAACGTAAGCTGGTAACTGGAACTGTATGGCATCCGGGTCTCAATCAATGACTGGCAAAGCTACAAAAATGAAATTTATTGTTCAATGGACAGTATAGAGTAGCTTTATATATATGTTCCCTTATTAGTGCTAGGGATTTATTTCTAGGCTTCTTTAAAATTATTTTTTACATAATTTTAATTTCTTTGATATCGTCTCTATTTCACTAAGCTATTCAAATCTGTGATGCCCAACCAAATTTTTTATCTTAAGGTATTTGGAATCGACAGACATTACAGAAAGCATTAGTGGTCGAGGGGCTAAGTATGCTTGAGCTTGGCCTGGCTTGGGGGCTCGAGTTTCGACACCCGACTCGATCAGAGTTGTTTACTGAGCACCTAAAAGCAGCACGGAAAACATTTTTAGATTCCCTCCCCCTTTCCCCCACTTGTCCACAAACGAGATTGGACCAAAGCGCTCTGGGCATGCTATTAGCATGAAAGTAGCGCTATATAAAAGTTAAAATTTAATTTTTTTTTAAATTTCAAATGATAGCATATGATCAGTCATCATGACTCAGAGCTGTGAAAGTTGGTGCTACAAGATACGAGGTACAGAAGATAGCAGCCTTCAAGAAATTGATCAGCCTAAACAAAACTTAACAGCAAAAGCAGGGAATTATGTGATAGACCCAGCCTAGCCAAACCTAGGGTGTAGTACGTTTGAGTGTAAATCTTTTCAAAGAGAAGATCGGACTGTGAGAGAAATAACGTGTACATAACTTGTTCCGCCAGAGTGAGTTGATTTACGCTTTGTAAAAAGTGTAATTATTTTCATCATGTCCTTTTCCTTAGCGTTTCTTTATTGCAATAGCAAAATTAAGAAATAATATAAGACTAAGACTAAGACTAAGACTGCTTTATTGATCCTTACGGAAATTTGTTGTGATTACAAGGACTCTTTTCTCATATAAAGACAACACAACAGAAAAATACACATAAATACAACAGACAACATAAAGAGTTCATTCAGCGACTACACACAGGTATCTTGGTGCATTTCATGTTCCCTGATCAATGAGTGGAGGTGGTAGAGTCTGACCGAATGAGGTACGAACGAGTTTTTGTACCGCTCCGTTCTTGTTTTGATTGACAGCAGTCGCCCACTTCGCGACGACCTGACGTAGTTCTGATGGAGCGGATGGCCGTTGTCTTCCAAGATTTTTTCGATTTTTCTTAGGCACTTTTGTTCAAAAGGTTCCTTTAAATGTGGTAATGTTGTGAGTTTAATTTTTGATGCTTTTTTAATGATGTTTTCTAGACGTCGCAACAGTTTAGATGAGGCGTTGCCTTGCCAAGTTATTCCGTATGTTAGCAGATTTTGTATAGTCGCGCCGTAAAAGGTCTCAAGGATCTTCTTGTTTAGTTTAAAGCTATTGAGTTTGTATAGAAAAAAGAGTCGCTGGGCTGTTTTCTTTGTCAGAGTTCCATGGTGGTCTTCCCATGAAAGCTTGTTGTTCATGATAACACCTAGATATTTATATGCCTTTACTTGTTCTATAGATGTAGTGTTTATTTGCAGTTCACGTAGAGTTTATTTTTTCTTTCTAAAATCTATTATAAGTTCTTTAGTTTTTGTTACATTCAGTTCTAGAAAGTTGTCGGTGCACCAGTTTGTAAACTCTTCTATTGAGCTTCAATACTGAGTTTTGTCTCCTGAAATAAGACTATGGCAGTATCATCAGTGAATTTAATGAGTTTAACAGAGTCATAGATGCTTCTTATGTCATTAGTGTAATAAAGAGTGTATAGTACAGGAGAAAGTACACAACCTTGTGGAGCACCCGTACATAGTACTCGAGTTGACGATTTGGTGTTGTTTACTTTAACATACTGGGGGCGTTGGGTTAAAAAGTTTAGAACCCATGCTTGTAAGTAAGGGCTTACATTTAAGTTACTCAGTTTGTTTATCATTAGATGTGAGATTAGATTATGGTATTGAAAGCCGAGGAGAAATCAACGAAGAGGACTCGTGCATATGTTTTGGTATATTGAGATGCTTATAAAGCTGGTCCAAAAGCAATAGAATGACATCCTCAGTTCCTCTCAATGCTTTGTATGGCAATTTGTATGCAAATTGGTGAGGGTCTAGGCTGTTATTGACTTTTGTTACAAGTTGTTTAAGCATATATTTTTCAAAGCATTTCATAACAATAGGTGTTAGTGCTACTGGGTGGAAATCATTTAAGCAATCTATTTTTGGTTTCTTAGGCACTGGTATAATATCTGAAGTTTTCCATATGTGTGGAATTACGCACCTAATGAAAATTTGCAATGAGAGTTAAAGATGTTATTATTATTATAGCTTTTATATAGCGCTACTTTCATGCTTATAGCATGCTCAGACCTATTTGGTCCAATCTCATTTGTGGACAGGTGGGGGGGGGGGGGTATCTAGGAGTTGGTTTTCCGTGCTGCCTTTAGGCGCTTAGTAAACACAACCCTGCCCGAGTCGGGTGTCGAACCTCGAGCCCCCAAGCCAAGTTCAAGCGCACTTGGTCTCTCGACCACGCCTCCCACAAATAAAAGATGTGATTGTGACAGAGGATAGAAGAGATTTACTCCGCACATAGCGGAATTTTGTCTGGTCCAGAAGCTTTTGTTACGTCTACTCTTTTAAATAACAAGGTCACTTCATCCTCAGTTACAAGCTTTTGTTACAAAGGCTCATGTTTTCCTTTGGACAGAGGGTTGAAAAGTTCTTTGTTCTTAGCTCAACAAAATCTTCTTTGTCAAAACGAGAACAAAAATAATTTAGTTCGTTGGCGAATTTTTCATTATCATCCACTGAAATTTGTTCTCGTTTTGAGGCGCAGCCTGTTATTTTCTGTAATACCTCCCAGCATTGTTTTGAGTTGTTATTTGCAAAGAAATTCTCAATTTTTTCTTTGTATGTTTTTTCCCTTCAGTTATTATTTCTTTTTGTTTATTTTTAGCATTTTAGCTTAACAATTATTATTTATAATTTTAGTTACCAAACCTGAGTTTAGTGTTTTGATTTGATTTTTTTTTGTTCGATAGAGTTCACTGATTGATTGAAAAATGTAATTTACTACTCATCATTATCATTTCACCTTTGACATAAGTTACTGTCATTTTTAAAAAAAATTAGTTTAATGGGTTATTAGGTAAATTTTAGAGATAGTTCATGATTGAAGTAGACTACAAGTCGTTTTTGTTTTAACACATTTTATTCCTGTTATTCAATTTTTAATTAACGCAATTTGTCTCAATTTTTTTTCGTTTCTTTATTGAATGTAATTTTGTTTTGTTTTGCCGATTAAGACGTGATGAGATAGAAAAGGGAAAAAAATAACAAAACAAAAAAACAACCAAAAAAAAACAAATTCAAATGAATTGAAAGGATCGCAGTAAAAAAAAAAAGTTTTTTTGCGTAGCTTGCGTACAAATGACTCTGTTGACCGCTCTTTGTAAATAAGTGACTGATGCATGTCTTGCACGTGAGCGGTGAGTGATTGTTGAGTACTGGAATGATCACAGTGGAACTTTAAAGGTGAGGTGCTCAACACACTTGTTTACCTTGACACCTGCTGATTCAGGTTGCGCATCCAGTGGACAAAACTACGACCCAACCCCCCCCCCCCCCCCCCCGCTTTTGCCAATTTCACCTCTCCCTTAATCCTATAAAGTCATTCACCTGGTTTATGAAGGACCTGGTGCTACGTGCGAGGACGAAACAACAATCGCGACCTACTTTTGCTTATATTGACGTTGCAGGTGACAGGTAAGCTTTCCTGAAGAACGCGGCCAGTCAGTGTAAACAAGTCGCTACCTTGAGTGACCAGGGGAGTTCATCAGCATATATAGGTCGGTGTGAGGCCTAGCCAGTCAGCTATAAACATAAACAGAACGGGGGGTCATGGGAAGGGGGCAAATTGGGTTCATTGGCGGGTTAACGTGAGGACACATAAGGAAACAATGAGATACCTGTGATCGTTGACACTTCCCAGCGGGAGGCCTAAAGAAGTAGCCTAGGGGTTGGCTTTTCCCAGCGGGAGGTCTACAGGCGAAGCCTAGGGGTTGGCAGTTTCCAGCTGGAGGAATGCAGAAGCAGCCTAGTGGTTGGTAGTTCCAGGAGCGTGCAGTTAGCAATGGAAAAATACTAAGGACGAAGCCTTATATATGGGATAGTGGTCGGTTGTAAAGAGAGCAATGCATGCCCTTCACCTCACTTTATTGAACAACTCTATTTTAATCAAAGTACTATTGATAAAAACTAATTAGGTAATAATTCAGCATTACAGCCATTGTCAATCTAAACAAGAACAGAGCGGTACAAAAACTCGTTCGTACCTCACTCGGTCAGACTATATCAACGCCACTCGTTGATCAGGAAACATGAAAAGGACTAAGATGCCTGTGTGTAGTCTTTATGTTGTGTCTGTTCTATTTATGTGTATGTTGCTGATGTGTTGTCTTTATATGAGAAAAGAGTCCTTGTAATCACAAAAAATTTCCATAAGGTTAAATAAAGCAGTCTTAGTCTTAGTCTAAGCCTTACTGATTATTTAAAAATATTTCAGACTTTGGCAATAATTCTCTACATAAATGAAGCCCAAATTGTATTTGTTTCTCAACCTTTGACCCTGTAAGTTAAGTTAGAAAAAAAATAAAAGAAAAAAAAAGAACTTCTTTCTTCCTCTGCCAATTCATCTTTTGTCTTATTATGAATTGCTCCTTTACTAACAAGCTAAGTCATGAACAAAAAATAATAGATATCTATAACCTGACATATAAAAACGATAATATTAAAGATAGATGTTTATGTCTACTGGTTATAATAAATATAATAACTCTGTCGAACGTACAATATGTGTAATTTGAATATTAACACAGTTTCTTCCCTTTGAACAAAATTAGTATCTTGAAGGATTTTAAATGTTTGTTTGTTTTTTATTGTTGTTTTTTTTCCAAATCTAGATTTGTTGTTAATTTGCAAATGAAATCATGACACATAGAACGTACCCAGAAGAAGACAACATCTTATTATAGAGGTTACAATCTAATTGTCGAAATAAAGTAAATTTAAAAACTGAAACTCATAATAGTAACTTCAAGACAAGCAATGTTTTCTCTAGACTGAACAATATGAGAAAAATACTTGACAGTCAATGGGGAGTCTACTTCTCTATAGGGTCCACTGAACAATATGAGAAAAATACTTGACAGTCAATGGGGAGTCTACTTCTCTATAGGGTCCACTGAACAATATGAGAAAAATACTTGACAGTCAATGGGGAGTCTACTTCTCTATAGGGTCCACTGAACAATATGAGAAAAATACTTGACAGTCAATGGGGAGTCTACTTCTCTATAGGGTCCACTGAACAATATGAGAAAAATACTTGACAGTCAATGCGGAGTCTACTTCTCTATAGGGTCCACTGAACAATATGAGAAAAATACTTGACAGTCAATGCGGAGTCTACTTCTCTATAGGGTCCACTGAACAATATGAGAAAAATACTTGACAGTCAATGGGGAGTCTACTTCTCTATAGGGTCCACTGAACAATATGAGAAAAATACTTGACAGTCAATGGGGAGTCTACTTCTCTATAGGGTCCAATGTGTCGATTACTGTGCGTTGACCAGCGAGACGCTTTTGAAAATAAACAAAAAATTCAATTCGCACATGTGGAGGAGCTCCGAGTTACAGATTGCACGCGAAGAACCTCTATTATTTAGAAATACCGATGTTTATGCGGGCGGTTGTCAATGTTTCATCTTTCTGTCCAGCAAGTAATTTTAAGCATTATTGTTCAAACAACTAAACAATATTCCACTCCTTTAGTTCACGTTAGGCATGGCAAGACATCATTTTTGAGTGACTTTGTGTTTGAACATGCCATGGCAGTAAAGAAGTCAATAAAAGCCGGGCATTTTTACACTGCCAGCCGGTGGGAGGACATGACTTCAAAAAGAAAGACATGTCCTCCTTTCGCCTGACGTCAATCATAGACAGTGCTTTTTTTTTTGTGACGGTACGCACCGGTACGGCGTACCGGCACCTTTTTTAACGTGCGGAAAAATTATTACTTTTCTTGTATTTTAACGTTTATTATTAATTTATTAGTAGTTAAAAGTTAGGCAATACATCAATGAGTACCGGCACCTAATCACTGAGTACCAGCACCTAATCACTGAGTACCGGCAACTTATTTTTTTACAACAAAAAAGCACTGGCTAGGTCTCTTCGGAAACATCGTCCTCTCGTTTGACCCTCATCACTGTAAGAGTCTTATCATTGTTTGGTAAAAATGTTTCTTTACAATGTTTGACATGTCTCGGAAGTTCCTTCTGAGTTGAAGATAATTTACTTCCTAGTTCAAACCTCCCGCAGGAGGACGGGGAATAAGAGCCGGCAGGGTTGGAACCCGGGACCATCTATAAGTCCGAATGACAGTCTGGCGTTCAAACGGCGCGACTAGGCAGCCATCCTGGTTTTCATGTCTAGGAGTTGCCTAAAGCATCTTTATTGGTTTTGTTTTTATTTCAAATTGCGATCTATAGGGCAGATGATGTAAACGACATCTGTTTATATGGTCAATGGTAAATGAGGTGTAATGTGACCATCAAACGCCATTACTTTCCCCAACAAATTTCAAGGTGGACTCAGGGGCGTCCTAAAAATCTCCAAGTTCCAAAACCTTCATTCAAACTTGAGATCTTTTCAGTTCGGAAGCCAAGCGCTTTACCACTCAGCCAAAACGCCCCAGAAAGCATTTGGGTGGACTCAAGAGCTGGGTGGACTCAAGGGCGTCCTAAATCCCGACATTGAAAATCCTTGCCTTCACCGAGTTTGGAGCTCGACTTGCCAGATAAAATAAACTTTATGAAAATCAAGTTTCAGTGACGCCATTGTAAAACACTGTCGTATCAGGAGACACTCTAGCAATATGGAACCAATGTGAGATATTATTTGACAAGCGTTTTAATTTTGGTTACTGTAGTTTTTCATACATGGCGGAATAACTATTGATTGCAAGCTTTTTGGTGTATCCGGTGTACAAAATAAAGGAAGTATAGATACGTTTTTTGTTTGTTTTTTATACTTTTTTTTGCACTTTAGAGCAACTACAGATTCATATCTTTTAAGCTCTCTGACGTCATTTACTTTCAATACAGGCCATAGGCGTAGTCAGGGGGGGGGGGGTTCACCCCCCCCCCGAAATGAAATCCCCCCCTCCCCGAAGAGGGGAAGTCGGAATTTAGTGACTGATTTTTTGCTTTGATTTTGTTTATTTTAGGTGAGATTTTAATACTAAACCATCACTTGCCCCAGCACAACCAAAGGGGTTTTTAGTTTAAAACCCACTACCAGGGGGGTTCGAGTTAAAAACCCCTACCATGGGGGTTCGAGTTTAAAAACCCCTACTAGGGGTTTTGAGTTTTAAACCCCCTACCTGGGTTTTTGCAGTTAACTCCCCCTCTTCTATAAAACAAAAACAAAAAAAATGCTAACGAAAATCCCCTAATTCCAAGAGCACAGTTAAGGAAGATTTTGATTTTAAAACCCCGTCTAAAATTTACGATAAGCCCCCTCTTTAAAATAAAAAAAAAGCTAATTACGCACTCAAAATATTATGAGCGTAGCTAAATGGGTTTTGACTCAGTTTTGAGTTTAAACCCCACTTCAGCGGGGTTTGAAGGTAAAAAAAACCTCTTTAATAATAAAAACAAAGCAAATTATACACTAAAAATGTTATGAGTGTAGTCTAAGGGGTTTTGAGTTTAAACTCCCCTCCAGTGGAGTTTGAAGCTAAAAAGTACCTCTTCAATATAAATAAAAGAAAATTACTCACTCTAAAATCTATGAGCGTAGTCAAAGGGGTTTTGCGTTTAACCCCCCCCCCCACCCCGCCAGGGGGGTTTGAGGATAAAAAATACATCTTCAGTGTAAGAAAAAAAGCAAATTACGCACTCAAAATGCTATAAGCGTTGCCGAAAGGGGTTTTGAGTTTAAACCCCCATTCAGAGGGGTTTGGTGCTAAAATACATCTTCAATATAAAAAAAAGCGAATTACACACTAAAATTATTTGAGCGTAGCCAAGGCTATTCGGGGTTTTGAGTTTAAACCCTTCTTCTACAGATGGCTTTTTTTTAAATTTTAAAACCCCTCCAGATGGTTTTGAGTCTAAGATCCCCCTACAGAGCATTTTGAGGTGGAAAACCCCCAACAGAAGATTTTGACGATAAAACTTCTCTTTTCGATATAAAATCTAAAGCAAACTACAGTCACTTAATTCCAAGAGCGTATTCAAGTGAGGTTACGGATTTTTACCAGTGGCAGGGCTCCATTAATAAACTGCAGTGAATAGTCATCTACCGAAATCGAAAAACACTAAATTTAGCTCAACAAAGATGGCTAAGACAAATTTTAGAAGTCAGTTTTGAGATCGGGTCTAAATCAAGGAAATCCTATGCCGAACTGGGAGTCGTCCCCTTAGTAAGATTGTGAGAGAGCGACGCATGAGGTTTGCGTGACATGTTCTCCGACAAAATGAATTACGCATAAGAAGAGTTGCAATGATATCCTAGTACAACTTGACGCCACTCATTCATGGAGGTCCTCATGGTAGGTGGGAAGAGGCTTCAGACATTACCAGTGGCAGATTTTTATGGAAACAGCTTGACGTCAAATGCTCCGAACGGCGTGGGAGGGTCTAAGTCAGTAAGAATAGCACATTAGGTTTTTGAAATAAAACTTTTTAATAGCAGGAAAATGCAGTGTAGATACCTCAGAATATGCATTTTTTGGACTTTCAATGCCAGAAATAGTGCTTGGCGGCAGGGCTTTGCCCCAAGCTGAGGAGCTCCTAGCGCTCCCCTAGACCCCCTTGCTAGTAATGTCGGGGAATCTACAATTTTTCCACTAACTCATGGAAGAACCTATTCTAGGGCACAATAAACGTCTTCCGAAAGAATGAAGGGTCAGAATGTAATAAAGATTATGTACACACACACACATAAATACACATAATTTTTTTTCGCGGGGGGGGGGGGAGGTCGGGGGAATTCCCCCCCAACCCCCCCCCCCCCCCAAAAAAAAATCCTGGCTACGCCCATGATACAGGCATTTGCACCATTTTCATTCATGTCACGCTGCGCTCTGACCGTAAAACAAAAACACACAGTTCAAAGGCTAATTACAGACACTAATATAGATTTAGATCTAGGTTTTTTTTTTAGGAGTAACTAATTGAAGATGAGTATATTTACAACTTATTTCTAGATGGTCTAATTCAATCAGTACGCTATTTTTAAACGCTCGCTCTTCAAATAACAATGATAACCACGCTAATGGAGAGTGCACTAAGAGGGACAATAGAATGGAATGAGTCACTTTGAACATCTGGTGCCAGCGGTGAGCACACCTATATTGGTCCAGTCACAGATGGCTCTACTGCCACGGCTTGCTATGTAGAGCGCTGTGTTGTTTTTTCTGACGCTTTTCATTGCAGACAGAAATAGGCCAAGAGAGAATAACTCCGCGCAATTAATTAGAGTATTTAATAATCAGACTTGTTTCATTTTAACAGCTCTTATATGTCAATTATTATATTCTATTCACACACTGTTGTATAAGCCGGCTGCGACCCTTATTTTGATCCTGATTGGGCCTTTCTTGGTTCCCCCCCCCCCCACCCACCCTTTCTCACACTGTGATCGTAGCCTACTTTGGTAAAGTTGCCGTTGATGTAGGTAAAGATGAGAAATGTTAGTTCTTGTCAACGTTCAAACAGTAGAGAAGATGTAAATGTGAAGTTTCTATGGCCGACGATTAACGAGAGTACAGGCTGTCACGTGGCCATCACAACGACTAAACGCTTTCACTTTCCCCCAACAGACGTCAGATACCTATAATAGTTGGGTGGACAAAGGGGCGACCTAAAAATCCCGAAATTCAAAATCTGTCTTCACAGATACACGAACCCTTGGATCCTATGTTCGGAAGCCAACCGCTTTGCCCCTCAGCCACCTAGCCCCCCCCCCTTTTTTTTTTCCTTCTTTTTTTCCAAAAATTTAGTCCTTACATGGGATTACTGTTTGCCTGTTTAAACGCCAGAATGGTGAACCAAATGCAAGCAAGCTGTCTACCCCACCCCTCTCCTAACTTCTATCCCCCTTTCCTCTATAAACTCTCTATTTGCTCCTTACAACATTCGTTCTATCCTTTCAACAACGCTCCTATCCTGAAAGGCAGTAGATCTAGTAATCGGAAAATCTGAAAATCTGTTGTCTATAAGCGTCCGAGTATAATGCCATGAGTGGAAAATTGATTCATTCAATAGTTTCCTTGGTTTGAATGATTCTTATCTAAGACTAAGACTAAGACTGCTTTATTGATCCTTACGGAAATTTGTTGTGATTACAAGGACTCTTTTCTCATATAAATTTAACACAGCAGAAAAATACACATAAATACAACAGACACAACATAAAGAGTACATAACTACATAGTGTTACTATTAGTTATTATACTATTATTGTTACTATTACAGTTACTATTTAACTTTTTATTTTATAACCTTAATCAGCTTAAATCGAATAGTAAAAAATATTAAATATTCTTTATGATTTACTAGGCGGCAGAAGAAATTCAATTTCATTGACCATAATAATAATCATGATAATTGTTATTATTATTATTAGCGGCCCCAAAAAAGAGAATAGACGCTATTTGTTTTGTGTGGTCCGTCCGTCCGTCCGCCCCGTTTAGATCTCGTAAACTAGAAAAGATAGTGAAAATCCGATATCATGATATTTTAGACCTTTCAAAGTTTTGATGCAACGGACACTTTTTTTACCTGAAAGCGAAAAATTTAAATTTTATAATCAACTATGCAAGCAGTATTTTCATGAAAAATACACCATTTTTACAACTTTTCACTATTAATAATGTGTAACACAGGAAGTTATTTAGTAAGGAGGATAACAATTTACCATATTTGTAACACATTTATGGGGACGGTTTTAAATTTTCTGTCAAAAAAAAGTTTTTTTTCTTACAATTGCACTGCTGTGTTAAGTAGGTTCTGTCATACTAGCTACTACTTTAAAAAAAAATGTTTACTTTTTTTTTAAATAGAAAAACTCTATTTAGTATGCATTTAAGTGGAACATAATTTTAAACAACAATTAATAAGTACAATCTCTCCCTTTAGTGTAAACTGCGGCGAGGTATGCAGCACACAAAATACGTAACAAAACGAGTTCAGCTGAAATGTGTTCTGAAAAAAAATCTAGTTCCTCTACATAAATTTTGTACGCCTAAATAATAAAGGCCGTAAAACATATTGGAAAAAAAAAAACAAAAAAGCCCACAAAAGAGGCAAGATAGCCCATACAAGAGGCACATTAAGCCCAAAAAAGAGGAAAAGAAAAGAGGCCTAAGGCCCAAGGATTCCTATGATGATAAAGCTAAAATTGAATAGCCAAATTCTGAGGTTTCCTTTAAAAAAAAAAAGAATTATTTTTTTTACGGAATTTATTTTTTCCTTGAGGCTTTGAATAAAAGATTGACCCTTTACAAACAAGTATATCAATTAGATAATCATTATATGACACTAGTTAGGCCAAGTTCTTATTTAAAGTTAACTTCACTTTCACCTATTCCTTAGTCTGCTGGACTGTTGGGGCACCACACAAGATCTGTAAACCTTCTTTTCTCCATTCTTCTCTGTCATTTGCCTTTGATAGAATTTCTAATATTCTTTCTGAAAATATTGAAACCTGCCTTTTTTACCTGCATGGGTGGACCACTTCGGAGGCCGATTTTGAGTTTGTGTTTCCACCTGTCTTTGTAACCGTGTTATTATTATTATTTTATCCAAAATCAAAGAGTACATTCTATTCTGAGCTAACCATATCTGAGTTTGAAATGTTTTTTCCCAACACAAAATTATTCACATTTTATTATTATGATGAGGTATGTCTTCTACAAGTCATCCTTATATATAATATGCTCTTTAGTGTTATATTGATTAAGTAGATTATTAAATGATGATATTAAAACATTTCCCTTAGGCTATTGTTTCATTTTGTTTTAGCTTTAAGAGTGTTTCAGTTTTAGTCTGTCTTAGTCTATCTAAGTCCTAATCTATCAATCTATATATCCATCTATCTATCTCTATCTCTTGTGACGAACCGATTTAGCTCACTCAATGTATCACTCAGGTCTAAGCATTTAATTTATTTATTTGCACGCTATTAATCATCAATTTTACTAATTTAGCGATCAAGCGCTAAAAACACAGCCACCACCCCTCCAATGCAACCCCAACCCTTTGGCATCGATGTCACATTTTACTATCCCCACCTTGACACGCGCCACACTAGACCCTTGACAAGAGTACACTCCCTCCATCTATCTTGGCAAACATCCGTTGACCCCCCCCCCCCCATTACGGGAGCGGCTGGTCACTTCAAAGCAGCTTCGAGGCTGAACTCGAAGCAATGTTCCACGCACTGGACTGGGTGGCTATGATAGTACGTAACGGGACTGCGTCAGCGAACGACATAGTCCTATTCACGGACTCGGTAGCCGCACTAGAGGCCCTAGAACGGCTGGATGAAGGTGTCAGAAGGGTATGGGACGTTCTAACGGTCGGAGGGCGTCTCCTACAACTCGGTGTGAACGTTACTTTGCAATGGGTGCCCGCCCATTGTGGGGTGGTGAGCCACGACTTGGCTGATCAGCTCGCGAAAAGCGCGGTCGCAACGGCGCTCGAACATGATGAACCGTGCACGTATCAAAGTGTACGACCCCTGGTCGACAAACGCATGTTGACACTTTGGCACGACGGCTGGGATTCTTCGGACAAGGGACGTGAGCTGCACAAAGCAATGAGTAGACCAGACAAAAGAGATGCATGGTGGCAACTGAATCGTGCGGAACAGGCAGTCCTAGCCCAGTTCCGGGTCGGCCACTGTCCAATTGGTGCTTACCTCGGACGGTGGAAGGAAAATTACGACACACGGTGTCGCCATTGCATGGAGGACGACGAAACAATAGAACACATTCTTTACGAATGCAGAGTTCTGCACGAAGGACGATTGGGACAAGGTTTAGATAGAGAGAGTACTGGTTCATGGCCGACACATAGGTTGTCCTTGTACGGGGATAAGGCAACCTTAAGACTCACTGCTCGCTTCCTCTCACGTGCTCTAAGGGAGTAATTCTCAGCATGTTTTTCGTTGTCAATGGGGTTTCTGATTCGGTCACTTCAAAGTGCCCATTCAACTCAAGCCTCGGGCAACGCTGTTCGTCTAGCACTAGCTATTATCAAGGTATAATCTCCCTTGATTTGGCCGAGCTCTGATAATCTCCCCTTGATATCCACCTGACCACCTGGGCTGATTTCCTAGACTTTCAACTCGCGCCTTCGCGCGGTGTCTATCTCCCGGAAACGCCGTCACGGTCAAGCGGGGATCCCTTTGTCAAAAGACGCCGAATAGTCTAAACCACCTTTGCACTTATCTCCCGCCACCCCCCCCCTCCCCACGAGTATATGGACGAAACTTCATCGTCCGATCTCATTCTCGCTGGAGAGCTGACAGGGAGCACATCT
Organism: Biomphalaria sudanica; assembly: GCA_036873155.1. Classification (NCBI taxonomy): domain Eukaryota; kingdom Metazoa; phylum Mollusca; class Gastropoda; family Planorbidae; genus Biomphalaria; species Biomphalaria sudanica. The sequence continues at coordinate 3,409,631 of JAZGLO010006691.1, forward strand.
ATCTCTTGCTTGAGCTCTGGACTATTTTCATTCCCTTATTTCACTTTGGATTGGTGCTTTTATTCATAGGCAACATGCGCATGAAATCTTAGCAACCTAAAGCTGATAAAAGATTTGTTGACACCAGATCTGCAGACATCAGTCCTAATCATCCTTCAAGAGTCCAAGGAACAACGCTAGCCACAAGACTCGTCACTGGCTTAACTGATTGGTAGACGCAGCTTAGCTCTGCAACCATACAACGTTGGACTGCAACCGGAGCCTGGATCCACAACGCCAACCCACCAGCAGACAGCATCAGTACCAGCCACACCCGTCTCACCAGTGCAGCGCAGGACCTAAAAGCTAAGCAACCAGCCTAATGATACTCAGACCACTTGGTTCTCAAATCTAATGATGATAGACCTATACATGTAAATACGCTAGATCCCATCCTAGCAACTGTACAGCATTTTACCTTTTAATTATCCTTTGTATAATAAACTGTACATAATTTTACAACTAAATATAGTATTTGTTGCCTGCATTATAACGCTGTGCTTGTAGTTTATATGTGCAAGTGAGGATTCTCAAACTATAAAATCCCCTAGACACCCGAAACGGCCAAATCTTAATCCGACTTGTCACATCTATCTATCTATCTATCTATCTATCTATCTATCTATCTATCTATCTATCTATCTATCCATCTCCTCTCTCTCTTTATATATATATCTTTATTTATTTATATATACATGTGTGTGTGTTCTTTAAGTAATTCCTTTCATTTCTAGTCCGTTTCTGTTTCATCAACTTAAGAAACCCACTGACCGCTGCTATTTAAAACCAGACATCTCTTTGATGTAGTCCAACAGCTGGTTTCCCTAGTCAGGTCATTTCCGCCTGTCCAGATAGAGCAAACAGGAGTGACCTGTTGACCTAGTCCAGTCAACCTATGAACACAGTGACCTTATGGCTGCACTACAAAATAACGCTGCAGCATGTTCTAGAAATCTGTGGGTTCTTTTTTTTTTTAATACTATGTTGGCGCAGCGTGTATTATCGCATACATGATAGACGCTCATGTAACTAAGAAAATAATTGCATGTCGTAAGTACTTTCCCGTCAACCAAACCTTATTTTTGTGTTCTTTATCGTCATCAAAACTGAACATGGTAAAAGAATTTTTTTTCCACTTAATAGATAGACTTTATTTAGACTTATTACATTTGTTGAATTGACATCGTCAGAATACAACAGCCCTATGGACTTTGTTATCCCACAGAGTACGGTGTATAGTGAAATTATAATAATAACAGGAACCCCTTTCAGACCTGCAATCTGTGTACTGGGCGGATGATTTAAAGTTCAACTGTTTCTGTGGGCGACGGCTAAAGAGACTCCTATGTGGCCAGCACAACGACTCATTAGAATTGGATGGACCGAGACCAGTCGTTATAGTAGTCCTCAACAAGGATCTGTGACGTCACAACCTGTGGGTAGTGGACGTCACACGTCTGTACGCACAACATGCTATAAGTCCTCCCTGACCATACGTTACAACGTCACAGGTTAATGTTCAGGCTTACTTTGGCGCTTTGGTCTCGGTGGGGCTCATTGGGGTCCTTAAATCCCAAGGTTCAAAATCGTCGTCTTCTAAAACATTCGAACTCAAGCGCTTTACAACTCAACTACTACCATAATAACAATAATAATAGTAATAATAATACTAATAATACAATTATAGTGACATTTTAGAGTCGACAATGTCGGTAGTCAACAACTTGAGTAAACGCGAATCTAGAATAACAAGTAGGTCGCGCGCTTTGAATGTCTGTGTTCATGTACGCGAAAGTAAGCGTGTTTATTTCGTCTGACCTCATTTTCGTGAATAATGTTGTCAACCGCAAGCTGACAGATTTCACTGCGTCGTCTTGCGCATTAATCTAGATTATTTGGACCAAGAAACAAACTACGCGGCTTAAGTCGCAATACTGAGGCTCTTCAACGAATTGGTATCAACGAAGATCCATTTTTTAATTTTTATTAATAATCAAAACTATTTTGTTCTTCTTACTTGTTAGAAAAATCAGCTTCTAAGTTATTCTAAACTGCGAAATAAAGAAGTTTTCGTGCGATCTAAAAATAAGTGGATACTAGGTCAGGGAACCCCTCAGTATTAAATATAGAACACTGAAAAAAAGGTGAGGTGGACGTCTATAAACAGAAAATGACGCCGAGTTATAAATTGTGCAAGCGCGGATTGGTCTGATCAATGAATTGATTAAACTCAATGATGTCATGTTGTTAATGGTACTGTCAACACAATCTCTGAGATAACCTTAGTAAGAGAATTACATAATGCTGTCAGTAATCAACTTAGTGTGGATCTCTATTCTTTTTTAATTTTTTATACTAGATAAGCCAAACAGCTAGCTATTTATACCTATTAGCTTTACCTCTTAACAACCCTTTTCTACTAATACACCAGCGTTTCCTTTCATAAAATCAAATGTGTAAGAAGCGTGTCACCGTGCATTATTAAAAGAAAGCTCAAATAATATTAATCTAAAGTAATGAAATCATGTACTCGTTTTTGGTATATAAAATCTACATATTATAGATACGATACGTATGTTATTTACACCTATAATAATCAGCATTGACGCGAAGAGATTTACGAGGGGGTTTAGAAAAATAAAGGGGGGGGGGGAGGTAAAGAATTAAAAGGCGACTGCACAAGAACTGGCGCATAAAGTGCCCCTATCTATCTATCTTAACATATATCTCTGGTGCCAGATATTAAACTCTTACACCCAGGAGGCCCCTCCCTTTTCTACTCATTCCCCTGTTTCTTGTTTTATGATCATTTTATACTTTCAAGTACTTAAGTGTCACGGAATGGTGCGTAAATGTGTTTTTTTTTTTCAAGTCGGGGGGGGGGTGAATGTTGTATTAAGAGGTCAGGAAAGACTTGGAAGAAGACGTGCGTTACTATTGACCTAAAATAGGCAATAGTTCAAGGTCAAGGATGAATTTTATTGCAACGTCACGTTAGCAGTAGTTTTTAATGTCAGAAATATTTGATAAGGGCCTGATTGTAAGTGAATCCCAAACTATACTAGACTCATAGGACACCCGTAATGATTGTTGATGTTCAAACAGGTTCATATTGCAGGTCAAGGTGGCTTTCGCTTTGGTGGTAGAGAGGCTGGTCATTTTCCGTGTGGCACGCTTTTCTTCCAGAGCTGAGGCCCATGTTTTCTCGCTTTCCATAGCTTTCATGGTCACCGTCTCTCTTCATCTAGTGCGGTCTAGGGCTATGTCTTCCCAATGGTCAGTATCAATGTTCACTGATTTTAAATTCCGTGTATATATATATATATATATATATATATATATATATATATATATATATATATATATATAATTTGTTATCTCAGTACACTGGATCAACTATTTGAGAATAGTTCCAGTTTGTGCTCTGCACTCTACTAGGTTCATGACGAGGTCGACGGATTTCTAAATGACGCGTAGGCGTTTCCAAAAAACATATACTGTAGTATTACAGGATCCAACTCAGTGGTTCAATGTGACGAGTAAATATGGCTATGTCAACACATATCATAATGGTCCTGAAGATCGTACACGACGCACGGGTGGGTGAGTAAAAGGGAAGGCTGGTGGGATCTTTGACGAGTTTTTCAAGTACTTGCTGGTCATGAAGGTCTGTCGTGTATAGCCGTATCAGCGAGCAGCCCACACGCCGCTTTGATCAAAGGTTAATGGTAGTGTAGTGGTTCCCAATCTGGGCAATGTCACGCAATGGGGTCGATATAACAAAACAGTAAATGTACTGGCTGTATGTAATTAATAGACTGTTTTGTTTTTCTAGTGTTTTTTTTTTAAATTGCTTCGAAGTGACTTAACTCATTTTTTTTTATTTTTTTTGCTTAATAAGAGGAACGTTATAACCGAACTATTATATCGATACACTCAATATGAATGTCTTATCAGATTCTGTTCACGTAAGACACTTTGAACAGACTCTCGACAAACTTGACTAGACGCATGTCTCGACACTGATTAGACTGGATCTCAATCCATTTGTTCTCGCCCTTTCTTTATTGAACATTTAATTTTTGTTGGTTAATTAATGTGTTCACTTCGTACATTGTTCAAATTATATTCATTTGGTATTTTCTTTAAAAAAAAACAACATTTGTTTGGCTATTTCTTTTAAAAATATTCTCTAAATATTTTCTTTAAAATATACTCGTTTTTTATTTTTCTTAAAAAATTATTGTCTAGGAACATTAAAAAAAAACACATTCGTTTGGTATTTTCTTTAAAATAATTTTTTTGTTATGTTCTTTAAATAATATTCTTAGAGTTTCGTTTACACAATATTCTCTTTGAAATTTCTTCAAATTTGTTTCGTACTTTATTCTGTTACAATTCTATGTTTTTACAAAGCTTATATCAATTTCATCTGTCTGTCTGTCTGGTATAAAAGTTCGAACACGTTATTTCTCCGACAACCAGACTTAGACCAAGCAGGGATTTTGAATAAATATTTCTTTTACCTGACAACATAAGAATTAATGACAAAATTAATTAAGTATTTGAAACGATACGAAACTTGCATGCAAAAGTTAATTTGAGTTTTTCCCAAGCAAATCGTGGGAAACTTTTATTTTTAACTTAAAACAATTATTTTCCTGTCCACCCATAACTAAATTCTTATAGCATTTATCTCCCCTCGCACTGTTTCTCACGGGACGAATCTCAACGTAAAACATTAACTAGCTTCTCTAGGGCTAACTTTTAATTTTTGACCGCTGTGCAGGTGACCAGCACACAATGGTCGCGGCACCAGCGCTACACGCAGTGGCCTAATAACTTTTCACACCTATTTCCCCCCCCCCCCCCCGCAGAATACGCATCGCTCTAAGAATAGCGTTGCACTCGGGCTGGACAGATACATATTCGCCTTAGTCCCTACTCTCACGGTACAGGCCATAAGTCGGACATGACGCCTGACATGTCCAGTATATAGATACATGTGAGAAAATCACCTAGCTTTCTTCCCCACCCGTTAAACAAAATGCCCCAACTACATATAGAGAGAGACTAAAGCCTAAAGTTAGGCTCGCTAGGATTCTTACAGTCTCCTCTGTTAGGAAGTTTAGTTGTGAGGTTTCATTAGGGACAAACGGGTGAGTGTAAACATTTTACTATACTTATTTTATCTTATAGGAATGTGTGAGTACACATTAGTAAAAACCACGTTCCCCGTCATTACATTATGACTTTATTGTGTATGTACATTGTACTCTTTTATATTGATGCTATATCTCCATATAGTATTATTAATGCCGCTACGGTTGTCTACATTTGAAGCCATAGTTATTGTATTTGATTTGTTATGTTTCATCCATTCCTGTATCTAAGTGATCGATGTAAATAATAACCCTTCGTGAATCTAAGTACTGTCTAAGAACTTAGATCACAGTGCTCTAAACTTACAGAGCGCATGGGACAGTAATTATCTCACATTATTATTATATATCCCTCATGCATATCATGTCTCACACCCTTGTGAACTTATGGTTCCTTGGATAAATATGATTTTGATTAATTATATCAAACCCTTACTACTGTAGCCATATCCCTAGTATTTATTTTCATCTTATCCTATACTATGCTCATTCCCCATTTTACTATAACTGATTACTTATCGACGTAATCATATTCAATGGATGAATCTTGACTAGTATCATCCTACATTGTATAATAACACATTTACTGTGGTTATCTTACTTGTATTTTGTTTGTTATTGAGTATATGCGTACTTTAAGATTGTATACCTAATTGTTTTAAATGCCTTATTGGGATTGATACCAATGCCTGTATCTTAATGATTGCATGACATATGGGAATCCCTGCTCAATACCTTTAGGAGGTTCCTAATTGTCTGTCTTATCCCCAGCCTGGTTGCTACACACGATTGCTATACCCGATTGCTATAACTACGAGATCTCCTTAGAAAGCTTTAACCAAAGCCGACCACACCAGATACCCCCCCCCCCCATTACATACCTGTCAGCAAGAAATCATTGCCTACTGTCCTTGGCCATAAAATATTGCCCAGTCTCCACAGTGCCCTATACTGCCCAGTATCATCTGCCCAGTACCCGGCCCAAACTGTCCACTGTCCAATAGCTGTTGTCTAATGCCGACTGCTTAGAGCAACCTTCGCTACAGAAGACAAACTGGTGTGAGTCAGCACGGCCATCTACAAGCTAGAGATCACAGCTGAGAGGTCCACCCCACTACAACTTAGTCTGCAGCACCAACCCTCTACTGCTAAACAGGCAGCGGCCTCACCCTAGAGCTAGCTTGCCTTCAGCATAGAGACTATCTCGAGCCGACGTCCTAAGACAGAGCCGGATGAATCATCCTTCTGAATGCCAGTCCTTCGAACGCCAGAAGACTACCCACGACCCACGGGCTAGCAGCTAAGAAAATAAGTAGCCAGACATAGGAACATTCTTCTCTTCCAATCACTCAATAAATAGCAATCCATGATGAGCAGTTATGTTACATATTAGCACCTTCATTTAATTTCTCGATTATAGTTTTATTTGATCATTTATCTTTTGTAAACTTTCATTTATTAAATTATATTTATTTATAAACTTATAATATTGGTCTGTTCTTACTGTTAGTTGCGGTGTGCCTGTACAAAATCTTATATGTGAGCGGGATAAATTAATAAAATTTCCCCTAGACTTAAATAAACAAGCCCACTATTTACTAATTAAACATCTCGTCACAGTATTGGTAATTAATTTTTTTTGTTTGGTATCTCAAACAAGGGTAAGAAATCGAACATGTCTGATGTGGTAGTATAACCTAATAAGTCCCTTTTAGATGTAGCGGCTTTAAAGTTGGTAGCTAACAATAGATAACTTTAAAACCTTCTAAGTATAAGCACTTCGCTAGCACAGTGGGTAGAGTGTCAGCTTGGGGAGGTTTAAGTTCGAATTTAGGTAGTTTCCCCCATTTATTTTATAAAAGCATTTAAAAAGCGATCACCCAGATACCCCCACCCCTCCCTTCCCAACTGGTCTAGACAAATGATAGGATCATAGCGTATTGTGAAAGCTAAAAGCATGAAATTGTGCTAAACAATAACAATAGGTAAAAATATTTCTAATCGCACTGATTTATTATTGTTAGCCTAGATCTATTACAAATTTAATTACATATCTGATCCAAACTAATTGATACAACTACGCTTAATATAAGCTGTTTTTTTAATGTATTTATATATTTATAGATTTTAAAATAATTTTGTTAAAGAACTTTAAATATTTGTGAATTTGTTTTATTTTTTTTTGTAGTAGGGATTCGAGTTCAGATTCCGAGTCCAGCTGAGTTGTGTCCCTCTGAGCGCCTTATGGTAGCAGCAGCACGGAAACCTTCTCCCAAATACAACCTTCCCAGATCTATCAGCTAAAGAGACCGGGCCGTAGTGCAATGATCATGCTATAGAATAAAGGATACACTATACAAACATAATTTTAAACAATGAACATAAAACAAAAATTAAACAATAGAATACTATCAATTAAGGGAAGGAACAACGCACTCATTTCAAATAGAATACTCTATAGTGTTATAATGTAGAAATCATTTCTATTTTGCGATTTCAAACAAAATAATTATTACCAATAATTGATTGACACATTTCTTTTAAAATTAATTCATGTTTTGTTCGGAGAAAATACATACCTACGTAAGGTTTCAACTTGATCCGAGAATGGCTGTGGGAGAAACAACGTGTACACTTATCTAAGGGGACAAAGCGTCACATATTTAGCCATATATTTAAATACTGAAGGACAGGGGCGGACTGGCTATATAGGCATTTAGGCCAATGCCCGGTTGGGCCGGTACTCAAATGGGCCGGTAGGGCCACCGAAATGGCCGTATCGATGCCACAATGGCTAATATCAAATTGTTAAAGGTTTTATAACATACTCTTATAAAAAGGCGCCCTCTGAGTATCGTGTTTAAAAGCAAATCTTTCACAGACTACAGTGTAATACTACTTTAATTTAACACATTTTCCGAAATAACCTTCATTCGTGGTCAGTAGGCTTCATTCTCATAGGGCCTACATACCCAGCGATTAAGAAGCAACATAAGACCTATAAGCCCTGTTTCTAATACAGCTGTAGAGTTCGCCGTATGCATGCATATCGATACATTATCAAACTTATATAATGATCTTGAAGACAGGTAGACCTAGAAGTAGATGTCCATCATATGATATAGAAATTGTGGGCCGGATTATATAGAAATGCCAGGGCCGATTTTGACACCCAGTCCGCCCCTGCTGAAGGATATTTTTCCCTTTTCTGTATCAATCTAAATAATTAATTTATATTAATTAATAGATTATTCGGTCTATGCAATAAATAGTTGTGCCAAGTTTCATTTTGATATAAATATAAGTGGGAGAAAATTAGCGTATTCAAAATTGTTAATATACCGACAGAGTGAGTTTCTATAATAAGCTCTCTAACAATCAGCATCAGTTTAGATATCAAATGCCAGACGATGACAAAGAAATCCAGGTGAAAGTGTTTCGTTAATTTTCATGCAAAAAAGTGTCTAAAACATTTATTTTTAGGATTTTCATCAGTTTCATGTGACATGATGTGACCCAAGACGTCAACAACAAATTGTGAATTTTCTTGGCATCTGGTGTTGACGCTCGTTGACAAGTAGCACCAAACTGCTGGTAGACAACTCATTCACTATGGGCGTAGTATAGTTTAACTGTGAAAACTTGAAATAACTTTAAAAACGCCTTTGTAAACAAAACTAAATATAACTTTTATTACAATATAGACAAAAGCAACTTGATATGAAATAAACTTATATTTTTCAACAAAACGAACTCACTATAAAACGTCTTCACTCTCTGGCATCCCGGAGTCGTGTGGCCTACCCAAGACCGGTTACGACAGAGCCGCTTATCTTGCATCATTCACACTGCATGGCCACCAATCAATCGCCAACATCCTCTCACCGTCACTATAGAAACACACACACACACACACACACACACACAGCATTATGCCTCTCACTTTGGAATAGCCCCCCCTTCCCCTCCCCTCTTTTCTCCGCCTTGTCGTTTTGCTTGTTTGTCTGTTTGTTTGTCTGTTTGTTTGTCTGTTTGTTTAGTCACGATGCAGACAATGTTAGATATTTATACTTCATTGAATATGATACTTATATTTTTCTAGACTCCAATTCGTCACGCAGAGATAATGTTTAGAAATCCACAGGAAGACGAACTAATTACATCGGACTTTATTATAATGTGTCATTGTTACCCGTTGATAGAGCTAGGCTTCCCCCTCCCCCATCATTCAACTCATATTCTACTGATAATTTGATATAGCGAAGAATGAAATTTGACCCTAAACCCTAAGGACTACAGGAAAGTTTCGTATTTCAGTTCGTTGCTTCATCTCCGAGTAGTGGAAACCTATCCGTAGACACCCAGTGGCGTAGCTAGTGTGGGGGAGGAGGAGGTTGGGAGTGTTTGAAAATCCCCCTGGTCCCCGAAATGAGAGTTCGAAATTTTTATTTTCATTAAATATTAAATATTACGCAAAAAAGCGGGGACCCCCTGGGAGGTCAAGACCCCCGGGCCCCCAAATGATGGCAAATTCCTAGCTACGTCACTGTATACACTTCTATTTTAATAAAAATGATTTTAAATAAAAAAGACAGTTGTGCACTTACTTTGTTTCTTTAGAAATCGACACTGAATGTTTTACTTTAGAAGTAGTTCTGTCTTTTTGTTTGACAGGAGATATAGATTTGTGTATGTATTACATGAGATATAGATTTGTGTCTGTATTACAGGAGATATAGATTTGTGTCTGTATTACAGGAGATATATATTTGTGTCTGTATTACAGGAGATATATATTTGTGTATATATTTGTGTCTGTTTTTATTACAGGAGATATATATTTGTGTATATATTTGTGTCTGTATTACAGGAGATATATATTTGTGTCTGTATTACAGAATATATAGATTTATGTCTGTATGACAGGAGATATATATTTGTGTCTGTATTACAGGAGATATATATTTGTGTATATATTTGTGTCTGTTTTTATTACAGGAGATATATATTTGTGTATATATTTGTGTCTGTATTACAGGAGATATATATTTGTGTCTGTATTACTGGAGATATAGATTTATGTCTGTATGACAGGAGATATATATTTGTGTATATATTTGTGTCTGTTTTTATTACAGGAGATATATATTTGTGTCTGTTTTTATTACAGGAGATATATATTTGTGTCTGTATTACAGGAGATATATATTAGTGTATATATTTGTGTCTGTTTTTATTACAGTAGATATATATTTGTGTCTGTATTACAGGAGATATATATTTGTGTATATATTTGTGTCTGTTTTTATTACAGGAGATATATATATGCGCCTGCATGTTTGTAAGACATGAGATATATATTTTTATCTGTTCTTATTATAGGATATATAGGTTATGGTAGCATTGTTGCTTTTTTTCAAGCTGACATAGCAAATCATTGATTAAGTTTTTATTACATTTTCTGAAAGCTATTATTGGAAATGTTTCTATATGGAGGCAGATCAATTAAACGTTTTTTGGTGCATCCCCTGTGCAGAACTGTTGATAAGCTTTGTTTTTTTTTAAAGTTAATTGAAAATGTGTACGTCTTTTTTTAACTTCTAATCATTGCAGAATCAAATATTCTAAGCCAGCGGTTCTCAACCTTTTTAGCTCAGAGACCCTCTAATACCATTATCCACTAAGCAGTGACCCCCCCAACCATAAAAAAAATTTCGGCCTTAGGCTTAAGTAGGCCTTCAATGTGATTGTGCTAACGTTATAAAATCACAATCTAATTTTGTTAATTTATGATGTATTGAAGCTTCCCATCATTGTATGGGCTTAAATTACTATAAAAAAAAATAATATTCTGTTCATAATGAATACATTCTCTTCAATAGCTTGGGCTAGAAGACGATTACGTATTAATAGTTTCAAGACAAGCTCCAATCTTCACCATTATAATAATGTTTGATTCCGCAAGGGACTTAAGCAAAGCCATTGAAAAAAAAAAGTAACTACCAAATGGAAAACTATGTCTACCTTCAAGCGATGATGTTACACTCACTACATGTGTCTCCCCCCCCCCCCACCCTCCAATTTTATTTCATTCAATTGACGCTTCACAATCGTTTAATGAGTTATCTTAAATAGCCTTAATCTGAGTAATATATTTTTACTTTATACACTAGATTGTAATTGTGTACCATTTATGGTAAACATGTACCATTCCCGTAAGATATTACATAACAAAACAAATTTTCAATGTAAAATGAACGAAAAAACAAAATTTCCGAGGGTCTTAGGAGACCCCTAGCAAATGGTCATTCGACTCCCCCCACAGGAGTCGCGACCAACATGTTGAGAACCACTGTTCTAAGCTCTTCCGTTGGTAGCTGTTATTTAGGAAGTAACATTTAGCGTCCTTGACATTGTTCACTTAACGCACGTAAAAATCTTGTATCCAAAAATTGCTTAATTTGTTGTTTACTTCCCTTATAATCTGCATCTGAAGTCTTGAAGTGTTTTCGAAACCATTTTAATGAAATTGAAAGCTTTGCTATTTCGTGCTCTCATGATTCTATCCACATAATGAACCGAATGACCATTTAGGTTTATATGATTCTCTCTATGAGACTAATGGGGACATGGGTTGTGTACACAAATAATGGTAAAGGTAACGTTTTTAATAAGAGTGGGATTCTCTTATCTCTTATCTAGGGGAACTATTTCGCACTTTCAACTATATCTCTCAATAATGTAGAAATTATTTCCCTTATTCGATATCAAACAAAACAATTAATAACCAATAAAGCTTTGTCTAACTGGTCATTTTTTTAATTTATGTAATCTTGTTTTTTAATTAATTAACATTTTGCTAGTTACAACAAATAATTTTCTAAAGTTTCACATTGTTCTGAGAAAGGGTGTGGGAGAAATAACGTGCCCAATTATCCAAGGGGACTAAACCCTACATATTTAGCACTATATGTGAATAAATAAAAATTAAACGTAATTAATTGACTAATTTTATTTTTTTTCATTGATTCATGTCTTGTCGATGCCAATGAATACTTGTGCAAAGTTTCAACGTAATCCAAGGACAGTTGTGGGAGAAATAACGTGTATAGCTTTTTAAACAGACTGACAGAGTTGATATAAGCCTTGAACACATTCTTCAAGTGGAATCAACAGAAAAAAAAAGTAAACAGAAAGGTTTCCAGTTGTTTTTTTTTGTTTTTTTGTTTAAAGCTTTGTGTCATTCCTCTGATTTATTAACAAGTGAATAAACACTTTAGATTTATTCCTTGCCAGCCATATATTTCTACTTTTATTTGGGGGGGGGGAGGGGGGAGGAGCAGGTTCTGTAAGAACAATGCAACACGAAATAAAACAAGCAAACATAGGTAAATCTCAAAGAAAAAAAAACCCAATGTAGATGAGGATATTAGTTTACACAATGGAGAAGAAAGGGATATTTAAACAAGCATACCTATCATAGATCCACGGGCTCGCAAAGACCACTCTTCAGGGAACAGTACCAGGAAAAAGAAGAAGAGGCAGGCAGAGAGAGCGATGGGAGGACAACATCAAAGAATGGTCGGGCCTACCATTGAGAGATGTTTTAAACAAGGCAAAAGATAGGGAAGAATGGAGAAAGACTGTCGTCAAATCTTGCTTGGTGCCCCAACAGTCCAACAGACGAAGGGATAGGTAAACGTAAAAGACACATCATAGTCCACTAGACATAGTTTCACACCTGCGCTGTAACCGTTGTCTCTAATTCTCACAACTTCATGTTTCGGCACTGTTCTCGATGGTGCACCGGTGCGAATTGTGTGTATTCAGAACGGTGGTGCGCAAGCTATAACAGCGTGTACACACTGTGTCTGTGTGATGCGTACAACGTGTTTGTACATAGTGCCTTAGACTCTGCAACCTTATTCAGTTATCAAACTCGTTCTTTCAAAAGAAAGCCTGGGTTCTGCTGATGATGTAGAGAGTAGAGTGTGGACTCTATATTCAGTCGTCGCCCAGGTAAAAGGTGACAACTAGTGGAGATGAGGAAAACACTATACTTCCGGTTGGTATCCATTGGTAAAGGGTAAAACAGATTTTTTGGTCGAGTTGGAACAAAACTTGCCGTTCCCTCCAAGCGTGATGGGGGAAGAGCACTGTCCAGTAACATGTAACTAGTGTAGAAGTCCTCCACAGAGACGGTGTCTAATAAGAGGCAGTACCATCATTACTCAGTGTAGAAGTCCTCCACAGAGACGGTGTCTAATAAGAGACAGTACCATCATTACTCAGTGTAGAAGTCCTCCACAGAGACGGTGTCTAATAAGAGGCAGTACCATCATTACTCAGTGTAGAAGTCCTCCACAGAGACGGTGTCTAATAAGAGGCAGTACCATCATTACTCAGTGTAGAAGTCCTCCACAGAGACGGTGTCTAATAAGAGGCAGTACCATCATTACTCAGTGTAGAAGTCCTCCACAGAGACGGTGTCTAATAAGAGGCAGTACCATCATTACTCAGTGTAGAAGTCCTCCACAGAGACGGTGTCTAATAAGAGGCAGTACCATCATTACTCAGTGTAGAAGTCCTCCACAGGATATAATGACGTTCTAGCTCAAACCTCTGGCACTACGGTGAAGAATGGGACAGGATTCGAACCCGTAACCATCGAGGCCATCGAACCACAGGAAGGATTCACGAGATAAAGGTGGGCATGGTAGACGAAGTGCTATTTAATAGTATTCTTATCCATTGTTAACAAAATATTATATGGTAATCAAATTTTTCTAATTTTTGTTTCGACTCCTTGATAAGAGTTGAGCTGTTTTGGTAGACCCCACTAAAACACACACACACACACTCCAGCTCTTTGAACATGACTTATCCTAACAACCAAAGGCAAGGTACTTCAGTTGCGTTTTGTATGGGTTAATGCCACCCCCCCCTCTACTGTACACTTACAAGCAGTCGAAAAAAAAAATCCTTCTGAATTGCCACTGACCCGAGATTGGGTGACTCCTGAACCAATCAATTAATCAAAATATTGATCGCTTTTTTGCTTTACCTGTGATCGATTTAGTTGTCAGGCACTTCCGTGGCTAATAAATGAATGGTGAACAGATTAGGTCCTTTTCTATTGTGTATATGTAAATAACAATAGAGGTATTGGAGGCCTTCCTTCTCTACCCTTCCAATCCACGCATCGGCAAACACACACACACGTATATACACTGAATTAAAAAAACAATGAAAGCATAGACACACACATACACGCTCTGACTACGATAAGTCTCCATTATGCATTCCCAATGTCTCTGCTGGAGCCGTGTCTACAAAGTGTTGCGTGTTTCTAGAAATCAACTCTCCCTGTGTTAAGTCCATGTTTTTTCTTCCAATAACACTGAAAAGGACAACATTCCGATCTGGTGGACCTGGCGTATAAATACGTAAGTACATGCTTTTTTTTTACTGGTTATTATTTTGACTAATCACCGGTAGCAACAGAAACGTGAATTCATCTTCACCGGGCTTAAACTATGACCCATGTATCTAGGGAAACGCGTTCACTACCTAAATATTACATGATGCTGGTGGATCGCTATACCGACCTTTCTGACATTGTCATGACATCTGTATCACTCTATAGCCTCACTATCTCAACTATGGTAAAACACACTCGTGTGTTGCTTTGAATATTTATCAGTGTCTCTTATCATATACAACATACGATAGATTTATTGCCACAGATACAGTGGAATCAAAAAGTGGATCACTTTGAAGCTAACTCGCCCCCCCCCCCACTTCCCACGAAATAATTCTTTTTTTTTTTTGTTCACACGCTTTCGTAATGGACTAATCAAACAGTCAGGTTTAACTTTAAGGCACACTATGTCCCAGTAAGTGTCTTTTTTATTTTATTTATTTATTTATGGACAAGTTCGACAGGCCCCCCAGGTCGTGACGTCACACTGACATTGTGAAATCACTGCTGGGTTCATAGACTAGACATTGCCAAACACAAGTGGATCTATTGCTAGGCAAAAGTATTCATCTCTTTAATCTGTATGCGATTAGTTGGCTACTTGCCAATAGAATAGAAAAGGTGCCATAGTTCACAGAACTATAGATTAACCCCGAATCAAAGTAGTTGACAGATATACAAGCATACAAAATGTAGGCCTACTTATGCCTAGACGATAACAAGACAACAAATTAAAGTACATTTTAAAGAACGATATTTCCATTAAATGAATGACAATAAAATCATATGTATTGTTTAATTGTATAATTAGGTAGGCTACTTTTGTTATATAGACATTTAAAACTAGATCTAGACTTTAAATTTAGAACTTATGATCTAGTCTAGATCTAGAATCTAGCAAAGCTTAGATAAACTATCAGTTCATTTTTAAGAATAACTTCCTTCCTATTTTAATGATAAACTATTACCACAACATTCGCATCGTTTCATTTGATATCAATTTGACCATATATGTAGGCCCGTACATTGTTTTCTTGTACTTTTTGACCAGCTTCTAAAAAAAAAACTTGCCCATCACTGATCTAGTAAAAAAAAAACTTGCCCATCACTGATCTAGTAAAAAAAAAACTTGCCCATCACTGATCTAGTAAAAAAAAAAAACTTGCCCATCACTGATCTAGTAAAAAAAAAACTTGCCCATCACTGATCTAGTAAAAAAAAAAACTTGCCCATCACTGATCTAGTAAAAAAAAACTTGCCCATCACTGATCTAGTAAAAAAAAAACTTGCCCATCACTGATCTAGTAAAAAAAAACTTGCCCATCACTGATCTAGTAAAAAAAACAAACTTGCCCATCACTGATCTAGTAAAAAAAAAACTTGCCCATCACTGATCTAGTAACAAAAAAACTTGCCCATCACTGATCTAGTAAAAAAAAAACTTGCCCATCACTGATCTAGTAAAAAAAAACTTGCCCATCACTGATCTAGTAAAAAAAACAAACTTGCCCATCACTGATCTAGTAAAAAAAAAACTTGCCCATCACTGATCTAGTAACAAAAAAACTTGCCCATCACTGATCTAGTAAAAAAAAACTTGCCCATCACTGATCTAGTAAAAAAAAAACAACTTGCCCATCACTGATCTAGTAAAAAAAAAACTTGCCCATCACTGATCTAGTAAAAAAAAACTTGCCCATCACTCATCTAGTAAAAAAAAAACTTGCCCATCACTGATCTAGTAAAAAAAGTTTCCCTTTCAGCTCTTGTGGTCTATAGGGCTGATGATGTATAGGTCATCTGTTTCTGTGGCCTACGGTTAACGAGGGTGTCATGTGGCCATCACAACGACCAACCGCCTTTACTTTCCCCAACTAATGTTAGGAATCTTTTACAGCTGGGTGGACTCACAGGCGCCCAAGGATACCGATTGATCAAGAGTACAAATCAAATATGTAGTGTATGTCGTTGGATATTATAGGCTTATAAATTGTATTAACTATAAATGCTTATACGTATAGTATTCTCATTAAAATCAATAAAAAAAAATTGTTTCTTTCTTAAAGGTGAAATAATCTTGGACAAGTTTTATGAATACATTATTCTGACTGGACAACAGATAGTACTACAAAAAAATGAATGAAGAAACAGGAGAAGAGCTGCGCAATAAAACAGAAATAACATCGGATGACAAAGAAATAACTGATAATCCTCCAGATGAAAAGACAAACACCAAAAGAAGCAGCCATCCTTCAGGAGACTCAACAGAAGTGTCGTCTGAAACTAAAACACAAGATGAAAACGCAACCAAACTAGACAATATCAACAATACAGAACAGGAGGATTCAGAAAAAAAACACAAGAAAATTAAAGGCAAGAAAGATAATGATCCAGAGGAAAAGCACGAAGAAAGCAAGAGACATAAAGATCCAGAGAAAGCAACTCATGAAGAAAGCGCCCGAAAAGATGATACACCAGAGAATGATCAGGTCCATACGTTTAACCTCATCAACCCCGACCAGCTTTCCGAGCAACTCAAAGTTGCTAATCTCGACGACGAACAGACAGAGAAGCTCCTTCAAAATGCAAAGAAACTTAACGCCAAACTGAGGAAAATCTTACGCCAACAGCAGCTGGGCGATGAGCATTCCCCACCGAGCAGAAAATCCGGCTCCATCCCGACGCGGCGTCATCCAAACGGAGCCAGAGCTTCAGCGTCCAGCATACCTACTGCAGGTGGTCGAGTGACGTCTCCCAAGCGAGAGCGCGGTTCCGATGAGAAAAGTAAATCGTCAACCAGCACATTACCGCCAATACATGCCAAGTCTGGCCAGGCCAGAGTCAAAACCGCCAAGTCCTCAACTGGTTCTGCTAAAAGTCGAACTGGATCTCGGCGCAGTGCTAGACCTGAATGGAACGATCGTTTTATGTTTACATAACTATATGCTGTTGAGGGTTTAATGTAAACAGTCCAGAAGGACAAGTGACGACCTCCATTAGCCCACATAGACAAAGTACAGCCTTGGTTCACAATTTATATATATAAATATATATAGAACAGCAGGACATTTCCCAGTCTACACTCTGTGTATACAAAGTGTAACTAGATACATCTTCTTCCCACTATTAACAAGCACACTTATGGATCTAGATCTACTTCAACATTGACGTATCCAGCATTCAGTGTTGTGTGCTGTTATTGTAGACACTTTCTAGAACGTAGCATGTGGGCCCCAAGTGAATTACTGACAGAGATCTTAGCTTAAAGATTTATGAGGCTTTTTTTTGCCCCCTATCTCCAGAAGTTTCTTCTTCTTTTTTGGCATATTTGTAGCTGTGAAAGTGTGTCCATGTTAAGTTTATGTTCGCCACACTGACAAGTTGAGGACACTTCTTGACGTTCATGGACACCAAGGCTCCACGCTCCAACTCTCAAGAATAGCGTGGATCTATATCTTATACTAAAGAGTCTACACAAATACACAGATCTATAGTTTAATGTGACTTCTGTTTGATGTGATCAATAAAGTTTTTATTTTATATATCTGCAAGTGCAAACTTTTTTTTTTCCTTTGGTGTCAGGCTTTTCTTTGTTTAGTTTAATGTACTGCTTTGCTTGAATTGTTTCACTGATGGTTATGGTTCAGTTAATTTTTTTTTTTATGGGGAGGCTATCAGGGTGGGATTTCAGATTAGCTAGGGTATGATATTATGGTCCCGTATCCCCAGCCTGAACAGAGTAACAAAAGAACCTAAAGGTAATAGCATGTAAAATACAAACATTGAATAACAGTAATTCAACTGAACATTTAGTGAATAACAACAGTTGCCAACAGGAACAATATTTAATTATACTTAATTTTAATTTTCAAACGAATTTACATGTACATCAATATCATTGAAGTTATCATTTGATTACTAATTAGTCTAGTATCACACCAACAAGTTTCCGTAACACACCTTCACGCTCACACTCCATCTCGGCGACCAGCAGAACCTCAACTCTCTACACCTCAACACCGATAGTTACTACACAACTCCAAGGGCGGAAAGACGACACACTTTCCCAAAGCCTAACACCCTGAAACGAAAAGAAAACCTAGATCTAGCGATGCCGCTACAAGAAAGAACTTTTCAATAGCGGCACCCGTACCGAAAGTTCAGCTTACTTAAAACTATGTACTTACGTACCCTTACAAGGGGAACCAACAAAACCAGCTACCCAGCTCACAAAAGAAGCTCTCTCTCTCTCTTGCGGGAACTAAGGATGACGTAAACACAAACACACACACAATATTCTAGACAAAAAAACGCACTTAAAAGAAACTACTTCCTATACGCTAAAACACCAATATTAAATGCAAAGAAAACTTCACGCGCGCACGACAGAGGCTATTTCTTTTAGATTAACATCCTCTTAAGCCCTGGTGTGTTAAAACATCCTTCTTCTGTTCTTCATAACATCATTATCACTACTTAGCCTACTTGATGCTGATTGATCAAAGGGTGTTTGGTTAAGTGATGTATGTGTGTATGCTTTTAATCATTAGGATTTTAACTATGTTTAAATATATATATACATATATATAAATGTAGAAAGAGCGTAGTAGTCACTCAATTTCTCCTATTTTTTTCTTTTGGTCTCACTTAGTGACTCAAACATCACTTCAAAATTTTCAATGGGTGGCGTGTATTTGGAAGTACAGATACATAGGTCTCTACCTCACTTCTTATAATGGTTCTTGTAATATATATCCAATCCATTCTCTCTTTCTCTCTCCCTCTCTTGTAATGTATATCCAATCTTTTTTTTCTCTCTCTCTCTCCATTCGTTTAATATTTCTTGTAATGTATATCATCTCTTTTTTTCTCGTTCTCTCTCTCATGTTATGTATATCAACTATTTCTCTCTCTATCTCACTCACTTATTCAGGGGGTTATATTTGATGTTTGAGCTGATGTACCTGTGGGTGGAACTTTATAAACATTACAAGTGGATTTATTTCTCTACAATCTACTACTTGGTATCTATTTGTCCCCCACTCTCTTTCTCTCCATCTATCTATAGATAAATATCTATCTTATCTATCTATCTATCTTATCTATCTATCTATCTATCTATCTATCTTATCTATCTATCTATCTATCTATCTATCTATCTATCTATCTATCTATCTATCTATATATCTATCTTATCTATCTTATCTATCTTATCTATCTATCTATCTATCTATCTTATCTATCTATCTATCTATCTATCTATCTATCTATCTATCTATCTATCTATCTATCTATCTATCTATCTATCTATCTTATCTATCTATCTATCTATCTATCTATCTATCTATCTATCTATCTATCTATCTATCTATCTATCTATCTATCTATTAATCTATCTATCTATCTATCTATCTATCTATCTATCTATTAATCTATCTATCTATCTATCTATCTTATCTATCTATTTATCTATCTATCTATCTATCTATCTATCTATCTATCTATCTATCTATCTATCTATCCAATCTATCTATCTGTCTGTCTGTTTGCCTGTCTGTCTAAATCCTATTCGTATACAGTATACAGTATCTATTTCCTCACTTCTCCTCTCCTCTCCCCTACTGAGCTAAACCAGATAACATTGAAAAGTACACGAATGCCATGCCATGGAGAATTACGACCATTTCCCCTGTGTTGAGTTCTAGGTCTGAACATTATCAAGAGACGTGGCAAGTCTCTCCACACCCACCCCTACTTCAGTTTAATGTTTCGCCACATAATCTCAGAACTGATTACTTTCATTAGTTGTCTTACTCTGGTCAATATTTTTAGTCTTTAGTATTTTTGTGTACTTTCATATTCTGGTGTCATTGCTTGATGTTTTTGAAAGAAATTTCTTCTAATCTTTTAGTCAAGTTGAGGAACTGAAAAAGGGGAGAGAATAAAAACGGAGCTCAAAATGGAAAAAAAAAACGTAACAAATAATTAAAAAAAAAAAGCTAATATTAAGTGTAATTGTATCCCACCCGATCTGTCAAGTACGATTTCTTTCCCTTATTCGATACCAAACCAAAATAATTAATTACCAACAGTTACTTAACTAATTAGTTATTCTTTTTTTCATTGAATCTTGCATTGTTAGGTACAAGAAATAATTGTTACACTTGTGTTTACATTTCAATTTTGTAAGGATCCAGTTCACTTTTCTTTAAACAATACAATATAGTAAAGGAGAAACAAAAAAAAAGATGAGCAAAATGAAGAAATGTGGGGGAGAGGGGGAGATATTAAAGGGGGAAAAAAACGTAAGAAATTAAAAAGAGAAACAAATCTATGAGGAAACAACATCAGGGACTTGGTCACAGTCAATGTCACATTCCCAACTAGATCATACAAATCTATGAGGAAACAACATCAGGGACTTGGTCACAGTCAATGTCACATTCCCAACTAGATCATACAAATCTATGAGGAAACAACATCAGGGACTTGGTCACAGTCAATGTCACATTCCCAACTAGATCATACAAATCTATGAGGAAACAACATCAGGGACTTGGTCACAGTCAATGTCACATTCCCAACTAGATCATACAAATCTATGAGGAAACAACATCAGGGACTTGGTCACAGTCAATGTCACATTCCCAACTAGATCATACAAATCTATGAGGAAACAACATCAGGGACTTGGTCACAGTCAATGTCACATTCCCAACTAGATCATACAAATCTATGAGGAAACAACATCAGGGACTTGGTCACAGTCAATGTCACATTCCCAACTAGATCATACAAATCTATGAGGAAACAACATCAGGGACTTGGTCACAGTCAATGTCACATTCCCAACTAGATCATACAAATCTATGAGGAAACAACATCAGGGACTTGGTCACAGTCAATGTCACATTCCCAACTAGATCATACAAATCTATGAGGAAACAACATCAGGGACTTGGTCACAGTCAATGTCACATTCCCAACTAGATCATACAAATCTATGAGGAAACAACATCAGGGACTTGGTCACAGTCAATGTCACATTCCCAACTAGATCATACAAATCTATGAGGAAACAACATCAGGGACTTGGTCACAGTCAATGTCACATTCCCAACTAGATCATACAAATAAATATCTCGTGCACAAACAAGCAAAAGTCAAGTTCCCACTTTCAGACCTTGTGGTCTATCGGGCAGGTGATTAAAAAGTCCTCTGTTTCTGGGGCCTACGGGGTGTCACGTGGCCAGCACAACGACCAACCGCCTTTACTTTTCTCTAACTCATGTCCAAAAGATCCCGATATTACAAATACCAGTCTTCACCCTGGTTTGGAAGCCAAGCGCTTTACCGCTCAGCTACTACGCCTCCTCTTTGTGCACTAGGTGTTATAAATTAGATTTTTTTAGTGCTGAAATGTGCACAAAATTATTCTAGGCTTTTTAAACAAAATGCTTTTGCATTTTTTAATATATTTTTTTACACCGGACACACCAAAAACCTAATGTATACCCTCCCCCACCCCCACCACCACCACATGCGATTTTCTTTGATTTTCTGTGATTTTCTGTGATTTTCCGCGATTATACAGTTTTTAATATGATAATGAATTTTTAAAAGTGAAAGCATCGGAATGATTTTTTGTGTGTCTTTTAACGTAATTCTGTCTTCATGTTAACATTCCAAAACGACAGTATGTGTCTCTGTCGTGCATGTTTTGGAAGAGGGAAGCCTAATAGCGAAAGCAGGAAACAGTCAGTCAGATCGTGCGGCTTGTTTTATGTAGGATGTCAGTAGCGCTATACCACCTGACAAGCATGTTAACTCACCCTGTCAGTGCTGATGGGTCACTTTGCGACGCATGTCATGTCCAGGGACGAGGGGGGGGCGCTCAATGACACTCCGACATCTTGTCTCTTTAATATGATTTATCGCTGACAATAACCTCCCGTCCCTCCACCGACTCTTAATGACCCTGGCTATTAATGACCTATGTCTGACGTGACATGAAGACAAGTGACAAGTTGTGTCCCTTTAGGAATGTGAACTTTTTGTTTCTCACTCTTCTCTTCTTATGCTATTTGTGTCGTTGAGTGGTAGGTAGAGCCAAAGACTTTTACATTCTTGGTCTACATGTCGTGGGTTCCAGTTCGTGGTTCTAAGTAAACTTAAATCGCGCACTTCTTCGGTTAGTTGATGGATGCTGTGAAAGCTGTCGGGGGGGGGGGGGGGGCGGCGGCGGTGGTTGAGCGCTTGGCCTCCAAACCTGGGGTTCTGGGTTTGAATCTTGGTGAAGACTAGGGTTTTAAATTTCGGGATTTTTAACTCTAATGGCTACCTGACTTTAGTTGGGGAAAGTAAAGGTGGTTGGACGTTGTGGTGGCCACAGAAACAAATGACTGCTCGTTAACCGCTGGCCTAAGAAATGGTTGACCTCAACATCATCTGCCCTATAGATCGCAAAGTCTCTTTCTCTTTCTCTTAATTAGTCAGCAGAATAAATTTCATACTTGAAATAAATTACAATAAAATCGCAAGTGAGATCCAGATATCTCAGTCATCCAATAACATACCTCAGTACAGGAACCTTGACAACTGACTATCTTTTGAGTTGATCTCGAAAACGACACTAACGATTTTGACAGAAATTTAATAGTTGATGCATATCGCTGAGAAAGGAATTAATAGCTCGTTGACCACATGGGAAAACTCTGAGCGTTATAATTTTTCAAATAAAAAAAAGAAATGTAAATTTGGCTGGAGAATAAATCTAGGTCTAGATCCAACATGGATTTCGAAAGGACTATCGCGTTCTAGAATTTTCTAATGTAAGGTATTATTGATTCAATGCAGGAAAATTTTGCGCATCGTCTACTAAGTCCAAATCGAAAGGCCTATCATTGGAATATTTTTAAAAGTGTTGTGGATATATACATTTGCTTAACCAGGATTCTTTCCTAGGGTAAAGGTTAGGAGAATGGGGCGCGTTAAAAATGTTCCAGTGGTTTTTAATCTAACATTCATTAATTATTCAGAAATAAAAAGGCTCTACAAGTTGTATAAAACAGGTGTTGTCTTTAACAAAAAAGTATTTTAAATGTTTTTCTTGTAAACCAAATAAATGAACATGACTGTATCTGTTGCATTTAAGAATAGGTATAGCTTTGTATTGCTAGTCTAGAGCCACTGATCTCACTGATTGTACTATTTAGTTTCTTGTAAGAAGATCGAAATAGAATTCGGCCAGAAATGAGATTATTGGAACAGAAGGTCAGTACAATCAACGTGAAGAATGGCCACCTTAAAGCTTGAAAGTTGTTACAACATGCAAAAGATTAGCATATAATTATTTAATATACTTGGCACATCTGACTAGTAGACACTATCAGCGCACCGTGCTTTAATATTACTTGTTTTTCCTTGGCATGAAAGAAGAATCCAATTTCAGAACTGCTAGTTTCCGAGTGTTTCAGTGAATCCGTCTACAGCCCAAGCCATTATAGAAACTTTGGTTTATTTTATCATGACCTCCACTACCTGTGACGTAACTTTGAATATTTTTGCAGTAATAAATTCGGTCATCGCCAAAACGTTGTCTCACTCTCAAATACAAAGAAATTTTAATTTACAACTAAGTTTCATTGAAAGTATTATTTTCCAATGTAGTGTCGTACCAGTACCACTGCGTACCGTACCAGGCAAAAAATCAAGAGAGTGTCAATTTGATCTTCAGACGACGTTAAGTTCAAGCCATTACGTTAAGTACTTCCAATATTTTATATTCTTTACCAAAGTATCATGTGGGAAATTTTATGACCTGATTTTTTTTTTTAAGCTTGCACTGACAGACAAAAATAGTATTCTTTTTTTTAAAAAATCTCTTATCCTCTGTTTTTTTCCTCAAAAGGGCACAATAAACGTCTTAGCACTAGGCCACATATATTACGTCTATTATAACAGCAGTGCTCTTTGCAGTAAACGTCTTAGCACTAGGCCACATATATTACATCTATTATAACAGCAGTGCTCTTTGCAGTAAACGTCTTAGCACTAGGCCACATATATTACATCTATTATAACAGCGGCGCTCTTTGCAGTAAACGTGTTAGCACTAGGCCACATATATTACATCTATTATAACAGCAGTGCTCTTTGCAGTAAACGTCTTAGCACTAGGCCACATATATTACATCTATTATAACAGCAGTGCTCTTTGCAGTAAACGTCTTAGCACTAGGCCACATATATTACATCTATTATAACAGCGGTGCTCTTTGCAGTAAACGTCTTAGCACTAGGTCACATATATTACATCTATTATAACAGCGGCGCTCTTTGCAGTAAACGTCTTAGCACTAGGCCACATATATTACATCTATTATAACAGCAGCGCTCTTTGCAGTAAACGTCTTAGCACTAGGTCACATATATTACATCTATTATAACAGCAGCGCTCTTTGCAGTAAACGTCTTAGCACTAGGTCACATATATTACATCTATTATAACAGCAGTGCTCTTTGCAGTAAACGGGACTTGAAAAGAAAGTCATAAAACTGTTATTTCACATATCCATTGAATGTAGTTCTTGTTATTCCACATATAGTTTTACAATCCATTGAATGTAGTTATTCCACATGTAGCTTTACAATCCATTGAATGTAGTTATTCCACATGTAGCTTTACAATTCATTGAATGTAGTTATTCCACATGTAGCTTTACAATTCATTGAATGCAGTTATTCCACATATAGCTTTACAATTCATTGAATGTAGTTTTTCCACAAATAGCTTTACAATTCATTGAATGTAGTTATTCCACATAAAGCTTTACAATCCATTGAATGTAGTTATTCCACATATAGCTTTACAATTCATTGAATGTAGTTATTCCACATAAAGCTTTACAATTCATTGAATGTAGTTATTCCACATATAGCTTTACAATCCATTGAATGTAGTTATTCCACATATAGCTTTACAATTCTTTGAATGTAGTTATTCCACATATAGCTTTACAATTCTTTGAATGTAGTATCCCCTGAACGTAAAAAAGAGTTCAACTGTAGATAGGTTATTTCTTTTCTGTTACACTTAGTGGCATAATTAAACGCGAATTTCTTTCTTGAGCTCCATCATCCATCTCCGTGACGTAGTCAATGGAGGGCTCTGGGCTGCTTTAGCATATCCTTCCATTCAGATCTTCTCTCTTGAGCTTTTCCTCTGCATGCCCTAAGTCGCTGCAGATCTGCCTCTACATCTTTCAGTGCATTTTTCCCCGAACTACTTTCTTTTTAATAGGTTTGTATTGTAATCATCTTTTTTTTTTTTGAAGTAACGTCTGTATTATATAAGATAAAAAGATAAGAAAAGGAGAAACTTCCTATCTCTCACTCCCCTTTAATAGTTTTGAACCCCCTCACTCTAACAGATATTTTTGTTTTCCAATATCCTCTCAACTCAATTCACCTCAACCAAAAGAAAACCCAAATTCCTATCTACGTCGTTTCGCTGGTCCAGGCACTCGTCAAGACACTTTCAAAGACATGGAAGACACAGATAATTATCAAACTCCTTGGCACTGCTCAATGTTACGCCTTTCCAAACAATTACTTATAGAACTATTGATGTCAATATTTGGACGTGGGCGACCATCTGAAGTGCCAAAATAAAGAAACCCAGAAACTTGTTCTTCTATAAAAACATAGTTATGACAAAACTATGATTAGAATGAAAGTATTTCTCTACAAGTCTACTATTTCTCTTATGAATCAGGTTTCTCTATCCACCCACTCCCATTTACAGACCATTTATTTATTTTTTAAAGAAAACTTTTTTTTGTTACCAGAAAGCAAGTCGGAGACATCCACACGTAGAGAAGGTTGAAATGGGATTTAAAGTTTTTGGTAGATGGATCAAGACTCTTTACAAAATTAATAATTAATAATTATAATCTAAATTTAATGTAATCACAAATTTAAAGGGGCAAGCAATGGTCTGTGTTTAGAAAAAGGACGTAAGGCAAAAGAAAAGGGAAGTAATGGAGAAAAAAGAGAGAAGTGATAATCCCAGAATTATCCATAGACATTTCTCTTCCTTCGAGCTTTTTTCATTTGATAAAAAAACTCTCTCAGTCCGCTTGTTGAAGATATTGTTGGTATATCTGTTACAGTAACACATTTAACGTTAAGTGCAATATCTCTGCAAGAATAAGTTTCTCTTTGTTTGAATATTGTTTCAAGTATCTCTACAATCAAAAATTCCTGAATCATTCAAATCTCCCTCAGCCAGTATCTTCTTAAACCCTGACACACGATCTTCTAGTATTGACAATGTTCAACCTTGTAAACCTAGTGACAGGTTCATTTTCTTGTCTAGAGTTCTAGTTTTACAATCGTATGCTGTAAAAGTTATTGAATTCTATGCAAGTCTTCGACAAGATTTTTTTTATGGACTTTTCAAAGAACGTCTAAGAGTTATGTTGTTTTTTTTCTCCGACTACTTTGGCAGGTTTTGTAAAGAGGTCAAGAAGCTGGTCACATGTCCTCTCAATGTGTGCCTTGAGAAAACCACAACGTGACTCTGTTAGTGGACTAGATGGGATTGAGATAGTGTAGTATATCTAGAGTTTGTATTTTTAGTATAGCTCGCAAAGACCTTCCTTTAGGGAACAGTAACAGGAAAAAGAAGAAGAGGCAGACAGAGAAAGCGATGGGAGTACAACATAAAAGAATGGACGGGCTTACCATTGATAGAGGTTTTAAACAAGGCAAAAGACAGGGAGGAATGGAGAAAGACGGTCGACAAATCTTGCTTGGTGCTAGTGGTGCACCGGATAGTACTTTTTGATATCCGGCCGGAGCCGTATATGACCGGATAGTAAAATTTGATATTCGGCCGGGGCCGGAGCAGGAGCCGAATACCTAAGTGTTTTGTAAATAGCTTGTATTGCTGAGCATTTACGAAACTGTAAATAACATACCTATATTTGTTGGTATTATTTTTTTCCTTTTATATACCTTATTGTTTTAAACTCTTTTACTGATTGATTTATTAAAGATTAACAGTATTTATAAACATAAATTAATCTGTGTAGCATGAGCGTGTCTGTGTGTATGTTCGAGGCCACCAACTATAAAGGCTGTGTGTTGGAGGGTCAATGTAAAATATGTTAGTACATATTTAACTAGTTACTAATGTAAATCTCTCATATGGCTTGTATGGTGGTTGGATGTATGTGTTCAATAAATTCTGACCAACAACTGGTCATCAGACTTGTAATTTTAAGTCCAAAGACTGCTTCTGGTTCTGGCTTCAAGGCCTAATACTGATAGCTGTTAGTTAATAGTTGGAATCTGAAGCGTAGTAGGTCATATATTTATTAATCCATTTGCGGCAAACGATATTTTATTAACAGCAGGAACATCTATTTATACCTACTCATAGCCTGAGCTTTAAATGTTGCGAAGCATAGATTTAATTGTAGTCTGTAGGCCTATTATTGTTATCAATGTTTAGATCTACTGTTATATAGATCTAAGAGAATTAGGAAAACCAACTATAGAAGAAACAAAATCACACACACCCTCCCTACCAAAAAAAACCCAACATAAATAGACTTTGTGTTCGACTGATTGTTACAACCTGGTTAAATAGACGTAGTGAGCCTACATATGTAGTCCTAGTGTAGTGTGTATAGATGATTGTGTTGACCTTCACGCGTTTTTTTTTCCTTGGGCATACACAATAGTGTTTAGTGTGCAGGTAAAAAAAGATAACACATTGGCATGATCAGTCAAGCATATAGATAAATTATCTCTGTACCTTAGTTACAGAGGTCAAGTGTTTCTTAACATTCCAGCATATTTTTCTTTGTTTGCTAGATCTAATTGTGGTGCTTTAGATCAATTTATTTTCTGCGATGTTAAATTTAAACTGTAAGGTTTTCATTTATATATTAAGTCAATAGAAATAAACTGTCAATAGAACTAAACAAAAAAAATTTCTGGCTTAAGAATGGTCAATGTCTATCAATACATTGTCATGGATTAAACAAATAAGAAGTTAGGGGTGTTGAGCCCTCCCTTTAAAGATACCCCTGGTCAGTGTCTGTTTGGCTTGTAGTCCAGCCTCCTAATTGAGACTTAAAGTAAACAAACTTATTGTCCCGGCCAATAGTATAAAAGGTATGGCTTGTTTCCAGACCCTTAATTGACAACCTATCGCATAATAAACAAACTTATACCAGATTAACCTTATAGAAATTTGGCTGGTAGTCCCGCCTCTAATAAAAATCCTTCTCCAAGTAAACAAACTCAGTTCCCTCATAAGATGTGACCTCTAGAAAGTGTCAACACGTTGACATCTGGCTTAATGTGGTCAGCTGCCTATCTGTGA
The DNA here is from genome assembly GCA_036873155.1 of Biomphalaria sudanica. Classification (NCBI taxonomy): domain Eukaryota; kingdom Metazoa; phylum Mollusca; class Gastropoda; family Planorbidae; genus Biomphalaria; species Biomphalaria sudanica. The sequence goes on from JAZGLO010006691.1 coordinate 3,438,711, forward strand.
ACTCAATGTTATGGACTAACCAAACAAAAGGAGGTGGGGGTTGCTCCTCTCTACCTCTGGAGATATACCCGCACATCTAGACAGATTATCAGCGTGACGTAGTTAAGGAATATAATATGTTTACTAGACCACTCAAAGGTCAAGACAAGCTTTTAAAATGTGCCAGACATCGCTGCTACGTATGTAATGCGAATTTATAATGTACAGTCCTATTTCTGTTTAGATTAACACGCCTTGTCTTTGTACTAAAAAATATTTGGTGCATAGTCATAGTTTATAGTTTTAAAAACAAATCCTTTTATTTAAAACAAAAATGTTAATGTATTTCAGAACTGACATTATTGAATCATGTCCACTTTAAGAGTATTGGTTTATTTTTATTAACATGGAGATTTAGTTTAAACTTCTTGTTGGACATTTATCAGCATCGATTACCTTTATATTGTTTGCCTTTCGCCTGTGTTGTTTTGATATTTAAGTGTTACCTCCGTTTGGCGTATCTGGAAAAGACTTAGCGCGGAGGCGCATAACAATATTAATAGAAATACAGGTGTAGCTTTTATTATCCGGTTTACTATCCGGTAGAGATATCCGACCGGAGCCGGACAGTGCCGGATAGTGAAAAAGTGCCGAATATTCGGCAGAAGCCGGAGCCGGAGGGACTATCCGGTGCACCCCTACTTGGTGCCCCAACGGTCCGACAGACTAAGGGATAGGTAAAGGTAAAGGTAAATAGCTTAAAGAATCGAACTGTTGCAACCAGAAATAATGCAAATAAAACAGGATATAAAATTACACATAACAAAAGAATCGCACGTCATTAGTGATTTCAGTTATAGTTATATGACATTAGTTATGTGTCATTACTTATTTGTCATTAGTTATGTGACATTAGATGTATTATTTGGTATGTGACATTAGTTATGTGACATTAGGTGTGTAAAATTAGATGTATTATTAAGTGTGTGACATTAGTTGTGTGACATTACTTATGTGATATTAGTTATGTTACATCAGTTATGTGACATTAGATGTATTATTAGTTATGCGACATTAGTTTTGTGACATTAGGCATGTGACATATGTGTGACTTATGTGACATTAGTTATGTGACATTAGATGTATTATTAGGTATGTGACATTAGTTATGTGACATTCGTTATGTGACATTAGATGTATTATTAGGCATGTGGCATTAGGTATGCGACATTAGTTATGGGACATTAGTTTGGTGGAAATAATATAATTACCAGATTCTCCAGCTAACTTTAATGGATTGTATCAAATGGGTCAAGATTTGAACGTCGAGGAAATTGTGAAAATTGAAAGTCGGGATTGAAACACCAGGCGTAGCCGGCAGCTAAAAATATAATGTGTTTGTAATCTCTACATCTCATGTACATAAAATGCGCATAAACTGCTTTACACATGTAAGTCATCTTAACTTTTGGTCCGGAAAGTATTCTAGGTCAATTAAATTCTTTCCTGGTCATCGACCTCCCCAGACTTAATGTCGTCCTGACCTCGTGTAAACTGTCGAAATATTAGTCAGTCAATTTTTTTTTAAATTAGGTAATGTCATAATCTATTTTTAATGCTATTTACATTGTTCTGATAAAATTCTCGAATCCATCAAATTTTTATCAACATCAAAATATTTTTTTGCTTAAGAAAGTTTAGTAATTTTTCACTATAAAACTCTATGCAAATATGAAAAGTTGGCAACTGGACTAACCTAAACGAAGGCTGATGAGTTCGACATGAAAGTCCGTCTGGCAAGATGACATTATGTATGTGGAAGGAGATAGCCCAAGACCGGACAGCATGGAGACTGGACGTGCTGGTACGAACTTTGCAGAATGCAAAAGAAACGAAGCTTCATCTGCCAAGAGAAAGAAAAAGAAAGCTGCCCTGTCAGCTAGCCCTAGGACAGATGCATATACATGCACGAACTGTGGCAAACTCTGCCGATCCAGAATTGGCTTGATCAGTCACTCAAGATTCTGCCCCGTGTCAAGACAAAACCAAAGCTAGTGACTCATCTGGGCGCATCCATTGTCTTCCGAGACAGAATGAGCCATATATATATATATATATATATATATATATATATATATATATTATATATATATATATATATATATATATAGAGAGAGAGAGAGAGAGAGAGAGAGAGAGATAGATAGATAGATAGATAGATAGATAGATAGATAGATAGATAGATAGATAGATAGATAGATAGATAGATAGATCGATTGGGCTAGTTATTCTTACGTCGGTGGTCATGTTTGGGGTTCTTTTTTTTACTCCATAATAACATAGGAGTCTAGGAGAAGCGATCTCAAAAGATGAAATGATTTCGATGTAGAAAGGGTGGGGAGCAATGTTATTATCAGTTTATCATTCATCTATCCCTGTGATCAGTTTATCATTCATCTATTCCTGTGATCAGTTTATCATTCATCTATTCCTGTGATCAGTTTATCATTCATCTATCCCTGTGATCAGTTTATCATTCATCTATTCCTGTTATCAGTTTATCCTTCATCTATCCCTTTTATCAGTTTATCATTCATCTATCCCTGTTATCAGTTTATCATTCATCTATCCCTGTTATCAGTTTATCATTCATCTATCCCTGTCTTGCTACATCCCAATAGGGCTCCTATCCTCTTTAATGCAACTATTCATTCAGACAGGGCCGCCGCTACCTATTGTGCAATGTGCAGAGAGGCGGCCGACTTTAGGGGGCGGCCAAATCATTATTCCAAGGATTCCTTTTTTTAAATTATTAAATTTTAAAAAATTAAATATTTTAAATAAATTCTAATTAGTCCATTATTCTTTGAAAATATAAACGATATTTGTACATAAGGAATTATTTTGAAAACTAGAACAAATAAAATATAGCAGCGGCCGAGGGATTCCCACGGGTTTTTCCTAAAGCGCCTACTCATCTCTGGCATTAAATTTTCGCGGGTTGTTTGCAATTTTTGTTTTGAGTCCAATGGCCCGCCCTGTAAGTAGATCTATTACTGGTAATTTAAAAAAACATTTTCATTAGTGGGGGGGGGGGCGTTAGTTCCTCTCATATGGAGGGGGAGATCGCGACGTCGTGACAAAAAGGGGTGTTATGGAGTGTGTTATCGAGTGTGTTATGGAGTGTGTTATGGAGTGTGTTATAGAGTGTGTTATGGAGTGTGTTATGGAGTGTGTTATAGAGTGTGTTATGGAGTGTGGTATGGAGTGTGTGTGTTTCCTAAGCGTTTGGTGAGAAGAGGTTAAGCGATTGTTTGGTTGGTTACACAGTGACAATGATGAAATTAACGTACCTAGTACAAATGTGAGACGATCTTAAGACATGAACGAGTAAAGACTTTATCTTTTTTGAGAGCTAGATTTTGTTTAAATATCAGTTTATTTCATTACTATTAGATCTATATCTCATCTCAAGTTAAACAATTATATTGAGTTCTTGTTCACAAAGAAGTTAGTGGAAGTTATTCAAAGTTTATTTATCAAAAAAATATAAAACGCCTTCATCGGTTCATTTGTACTAGTTGTTTGGAGTTACAAGCCAACAACCGACCAACAACAAGGAAAGGGAGGGAGGGGGGCAAAAAAAAAAAAAGGTTCAGACCCGTTGCCGACTTGAGCGGAAACCTGCCGCAACCACAATTCTATCTCCATGAATAACTTTTTACAACACTTTAAACTTATGTAGGCAACAGAATTTCCGAAAAAAAAAAAAAAAAAAAAAAAAAAACGTTTGAGTGACAACTTTCATGGCCTAACTTTGGATTCTCTACACAACAGTGTTCAATTAATAGAAATGAAAAATAAATCCTACAAAATTATGACTAAGTTTCTTTTCTTTTTTTATTACATTCTTTAAAAAATCTCAGGGGCTTCACTGTCGAGGCCTACATCGCTCCTCTGGACTCTAACTTCTATTGTGGGCTTAAACGAAAATGCTACTAGGGACTCTCCACCTGGGAATGTGAGAAACACTGCAGTACTCTGTTGTTTTTTTCCAAGTCATTGTTTAAGTGACTTTTACTTAGGATTATTTACTTTCTTTAAACTCATGAAAAATATTCAGCGCTTAGTTGATTCATTTGTTGAATAAATTTGTAGGCAACTCTGAATCCGTGTATGTCAGATGACTGTGGATACAATGCACATCTCTCCAAAATACAATCGTGATGATTATCATGAAAGTGTTCAGAACGTTGAAAATGTTCCACTGTCAATGGCTTTTGTATTTCAAGCTTTTTTTTTTTTCGGATTATGTTTTATTTTACAATAACAATTAACAAGTTAACATAGCAAGAGTCCAGACCATATAACACTGTTGGGTAGTCAAAGTTATTGAGAAACGGTATATAGATGATCATTTCCGCTGTTCATTGTAATATACCCGCCCGAAGCTCATCAATTATAAATTCATCGTCACAAATACAGGAGCATAAGTCGTCTGAACGAGATACGTTTTTATAAGTTTATCACTAAACAACAACAACAACAAGATGTCAGGTTTCTGTAGGCACGTATGTCTGAAATTGTCCCTAGTGCATGATTCATGGTTGTACTTGTGGGGTACAACAACAGGATGGCTGCCTGATCGTGCGGTTTGCACACTGGACTGTCGTTCGGATTTATCGATGGTCCCGGGTTCAAACCCTGCCCCCTCCCATCCCCCGTCGTCCTGCGGGAGGTTTGGACTAGGAAGTAAACTATCTTCAACTCTGAAGGAACATCCGAAACATGTAAAACATTTTACAAACAAAACTGTGCGAATATAAAAGGGAAAAATAGAATGGCCTATCAAAATGGATTTTAATCCAATGCCATGTTTGGAACAGTGTCCAGCTCAGTCTCAATGAATTTTTTTCTATAAAAAAAAATGGGGGGGGGGCGGCATTCTAAACTTTCGCACGCAGGCGGCCACAACCCTCGCGGCGGCCCTGCATTCAGATCTACCTTCACCTTATTAAATATACACATTTAAAAGAAAATTGTGCAACGTCAATCGTGTTGCAAACAGTATACTGTATATAGAATGTAACATGTAAGCCTTGAGCGGCCTTGCGTTGTTGCATGTATTGATTTAATTATTAACTTAAAAATAAAAAATAAAGTTTTTTTCTAAAACATGTAACTTGTATTAATTAATTTGGATCAGTCATGTAATTAAATTTGTAATAGATCTAGACTAACAATAATAAATATTTGCGTTTAGATATAATTTTTTTTTAAATTTTACTAATTGTTTTTGCTTAGCGCAATTTCATGCTTTTAGCGTTCTCAAATCTCAATACACTATGATCCTATCATATGTCTAAATCAGTTGGAGAGGGGGAGAAAGAACGGGGTGTCTGGGAGATCGCATTTTAAATGTATTTATTTTTAAAGGGAATGACCTGAATTCGAACTTTTGGGCTGAAGCATTCTCAGGCTTCTGATGCCAACGCGTTAACCACATCTTTGCTTCTATTTCAGAGACAGCCTAAAATAAAGGGAAGTATTTCAGCTTATACCACCACTTCAGTCGATTACTATTTCTTTCCCTTGTTTGATGTACCAAACGCAATAATTAATTACCAATAGTTAATTAATTAAATGGTTAAAAATTGTTTTTATTGATTGTGTTGTCAGGTGGAAGAAATAATTGTGCGAAATTTGGTGTTGGAGATATAATGTGTACAAACGTCTGGCCAAACAGACAGACAGACAGCTTTGTAAATGGTGTTTTGGCGGCCCATGAAAAGAGAAAAGCTGATATTAGTTTGGTTCTACGTCTTCAGTGTCTTGTTATTTTATTTCATGTTAAAACTTAAATCTGTACAGATAGCAGAATATTGGCTCATTTTACTATCTACCTGTTGAAGAACGTAAACAGAAAAGTTACGTTCCATTTGATCATGTGAGTTATGTCCCTTGTGGGTTTCACTGGTTACTGTTAAACAAGATGACTTCGTAATTAAACATCAAATTTAAACTGATAAGAGTGTTACAACCAAAAATAAAACAAAATACATTAAAAAAACACCAACAAGAAGTAGATACTAGTTCGCAGTTGGTCGTTATTTGATCAATACCTCCCCGTCCCCCCCTTCCCCCCCCCCCCAAAAAAAAAAAAAAACTTAATGAGAATTGTTTTAGACAGAACAGAAGGAATATTCACATGACAATGTATTGTTATAGTTTGTTTTTTTTAAAAGATGGTAAGATCATGTAGCCTATACTTGGGAAGATCCTTAACATGAGGAAGTAGATTAACACATGAGCTAGTATGTGACAGTTATGTGTAAACTTCACTTCAAGGTGACATCTTGTATATATGTTAAAAAAATGCAATGCAATATATATATATATATATATATATATATATATATATATATATATATATATATATATATATATATATATATATATATATATATATATATAAACATATATATTCACATTTGACTAGAATAACACCTTTAGTTAAATCACTAAATTTAGAAAGCCTTCAAGACAGAAGACGCAAAAGTAAAGTAGCAATTATGCATAAACACTGAACCATAATCTTCAAATACAAAAACAAAATTTAATAAAATACTCAGAAAGACACAAAGATGGCATAACATAGTTCACCCCATATGCTAGGACAAATTTGTACAAATACTCCTTCTTCCCTAGTGCTATTAGAGCATGGAATGGGTTGCCTAAGCTAGCCAGGAAAACCAGTGACTTGGCAGAATTTAAGTCATTGGTTAATATGCATGACTGAATGCATGACGCGTAGGACGTAATCATCTTCTTTTTTGAAGTAACGTCTGTATTATATAAGATATATATATATATATATATATATATATATATATAAAAATATATATATATAAATATATATATATATATATATATATATATATATATATATATATATATATATATATATATATATATATATATATATATATATATATATATATATATATATATTGCATAATGGAGCCCCAGAGACTCGACTCCTTTGGCTTTGTTTTTTTGTGTGTGTTTTTTTTTGTTACAAAGCCTCTATGCCACTCATTCTGTCTGTTTGTACACGTTATTTCTTTCACACCCAATGGTAGGTAGTTTTAAACTCAAAACCCCTGGTTGGGGGTTTTAAACTCAAAACCCCCTGGTAGGGGATTTTAAACTCAAAACACCCTGGTAGAGGGTTTTTAACTCAAAACCTCCTCGGATGTGCTGTGGTAAGTGATGATTTAGTATTAAAATCTCACTTAAAATAAACAAAATGAGTCACTTAATTCCGTTCCGCCCCTCATTTCGGGGGGGGGGGGGATTAACCCCAACCCCCCCCCCCTGGCTACGCCCATGGGTCACATTTATTTAAAAGTTCCAATGTTGTCACTTTTATAGAAGGCTCTTAGTCCATTATGAAATTTCAATGTACTGCTTCACTTCTAAGAAACAATGAATAGAAACACAAAGGAAAGACAAAGATACCTTGACAAAGGTATCAGACCTATGGGCAGATGACGCGGGTGTCATGTGTCCAGCACAACGTCCAGCCGCCATTACTTTGCCAACATATGTCTGGTACCCATTAGAGTTGAATGTACTCAGGAGAGTCCTAAAATATCTCTGACTTCAATGGGATTAAAACTTGACACTTATCGGTTTACTTTATTACTCGGCCAATATGTTCTCTTTTATTTTAATAAACTGATCTAGAAATAAAAATACAAATATTTATCTTTTTTTTTCTTTGGTCGATGTCTTCCTGCTCAGCACTACACAACAATGTTAAGTAGTTCCATACTATCTGGGAGGGGCGCTGAATTTACAAGCAATCGTTCCTAATGCGTACATGTAAGTGGTTAGAAAAGTGCCCCCCTCCCTTTTTTTCTCTCCCCGCCCTTTTCAAGGGCGTTGCCACGGAGTTAAATGTGAGAAGTGAGAGGTGACGTCACTGGTATCAAATAATCGAATCTTTGATCTGACACTTTGATCTAGTTTTTATTTTTGGCAATCACGTGACTTGTCCAATGTCTACGTCAGAAACTAACGTTTAAAAAAAGAGAGAGAGAGAGCGAGTGAGGAGGGAGGGGGGGGCGGGCGCGAACCTTTGAAAATAACAATATGATTAAACAAAGTTATAATGTCAAGGAGAAAAGATAAATAAATTAGACTTATCTCAATGATTCCGTGTCAACTAGATCTACTAATGTCTGTATTAAAGTTGATTAAAAAAAACTATCATACCAAAAAAAGCTGATAAAAGTAAAAACTATGTAATATTTTATTTTTAGCAGCCAATGAAATGAGATGGATTAGACATTAGGTCATGAAAAATGGAGGCATCTTAGACAACAGTTCTCAAGTTTTCCTTTGACAGTTTAGTGTATAAGTTACCTTTATATGTATCTAACCATCACTGCTGGATTTACCGATAGAAAACACAAGATGTAGTTTAGCGACACCATCACTGCTGGATTTACCGATAGAAAACACAAGATGTAGTTTAGCGACACCATCACTGCTTGATTTACCGACAGACAACACAAGATGTAGTTTAGCGACACCATCACTGCTGGATTTACCGATAGAAAACACAAGATGTAGTTTAGCGACACCATCACTGCTGGATTTACCGATAGAAAACACAAGATGTAGTTTAGCGACACCATCACTGCTGGATTTACCGACAGACAACACAAGATGTAGTTTAGCGACACCATCACTGCTGGATTTACCGATAGAAAACACAAGATGTAGTTTAGCGACACCTCTTGCTTGGGGACTACCACAGATGATACTTTTTGATATTTCCAATCATTTTGAAGAAAAAAGAAAAGGAAAAAATGTAAAAGAACCCAAACAGACAGACAGACAGACAAACAAACAGATGGAGTGAGGTAATATCCATCTTCACTTTCACCGCCTCAACCTATCACTTACTCTGTTGACCAGTTAGGGCACCACACAAGATCTGTCTACCGTCTTTCTCCATTTCTCTCTGTCCTATGTCTTGGATAGAATTGTATTCAATGACAGACGTGTACATTCTATGATGTTGTAGAATGTAGATATACGCTTTGTTAAAAATGGATTAAGTCTTTGGTCTATATTTTTTATATTAATTTTCCCCTCTTTCTAAACTTCTACAGCTAACAGTGCAGTGTTATCTATGAAGTTTTATATTGTGTACATTAGGTGAAGGCTGTTCAAATTAATGAACTACAACAGAAATACCTAGAAAACTCCAGAACGTGTGCTTTGTGTGTGTGTGTGTGTTATTGTTCAAAAAAACAAAAAAAGAGAACTGTTTGACGAGTCAATGTATTCTGGCCCAAGTCGGGGTCACCTTGAAGATAAGTTGCTACTTTGGGTCTCCTGAATGAAAGCAGACGATGTCCCACGTGGCTTGCAGAAGACGATAACTTATCAACAACTGGGTGGAGGCCTTTTAGTGTCCGTCTTCCGTGTCCCCCCCCCCCCAACCACCGTCTACTCTTTGCATCTATCCACAGTAACAGATCATTAGCTAACATTTTAATGATGCTTGCTTAACATCCCACATCGCCTCTACTAAAGTAGTGCTGCTAACGAGCAGAGTGAACTGTGCACCGATGACAAATTGTCAGCGTTTTTTTCTATTCTTTTTGAAAGGTCAAGGTTATCCATTGTTCTCGAACGTGTTAGAGTTATTTGTCCCTACAATGATGTAAGGCCGGTGATGGGCTTTGTTAAAAAAAAATTTTTTTTACAAAACTTTTATCAACTCACTCTGTCTGTCTGTCTGTCTGTCTGTCTGGTGAAAAGTTTGTACACGTTATTTTTCCCACACCCTATCTCGGATTAAGCTGAAATTGGTGCACAATTATTTCTTTTACCTGATAATACAAAAAGCAATGAAAAAAATATGAACCAAATAGCTACCAAAATGGGAGATATGTGTCCAGGTTTCACCCAGTCTTTACCACCCAGAAAGTTTTAGGTTCCACGAAGATACGAATTGAATTAGGGTATTGTAAAAAAATAAAAAAGACAATTCATCCATAATCAAGTTTTCTACCCCGCCTCTATTCCCCCCTTCCCATTAAGAAAATAATATTTGAGCGTATGCAAAAACACAAATGTTTGACATGTTTCGAATGTTCCTTCAGAGTTGAAGAGGATCTACTTCCTAGTTCAAGCCTCCATCATGACGATAGGGCAGCAGGCAAAGTATGAACCTGGGACCATTGAGAGGACCGAAAGACAGTCCAGCGCGCATACCACACGCAGCCATTCATTTGATTTTAGTGAGCTTTGGACACACAATATGTAGATGTGATCTAGAAAGAACTCCCCCCCCCCCCCTAAATCACCGAATCAGACGGATCGCGACTGTGAACATAAATGTTTTTGATAAAATAAAACATGCTTCCGGTTTTTCTGCTACTCATTGAGTCACAAGGCACACTGAGTCACGTGTTTGTGATGTCGATTTTAGCACTGTGAGCGAGTCAGTATACAGAATAAGTATATATGACTAAGAATACTTGAGATCACATAATGTCTCACCCCCCTCCCAACACACACACACACTACAACTTTCATTACAAAAATGGCCAGCATTGTATTTCATTTGCGTTACGACTGAGTCACACAAAAGTAGGCATGAGGTCAATGGCAAAAATCTATAGATGGAAAATGAAAATTTAAAATTGGCAGCATATTTCTTTCTTTCGTTTTCCCTTGACTCTAAACCTCTAAGTCTGACTCAAGTACTTGTTTTGTTTTGAATTGTCTTGGAGGTAGCAACACTTCGCAGTGTGCTCTCTTACAGTCTTATAGTGTTCATGTCGTATGGAGTATAATTTTCGGGAAACAGTACTACAGTGCCTGCGGGAGTAAAGAGAAGTGTCATGGTTTATGTTAATAGGATTGTCTCCAGAGACCCGACTAATGTCACTCAGACATTCAGTCATTAGTGATCAGTAAGTAACAAGCAGATGATATTGTAAATAGTTATTAAACAGAAGGAAGCTTTATAGGCCTGCAAATAAAGATGGCGGTTAAACAAATACAAAAGTATTATGCACATCAGTGTAATAACAAGCTCTACATGCAAGCAGTGCTGTTTTTAGAATTGATAAGGCCCTAAGCTATTAGAGTTATGGGAGCCCTTGGAGACTCTTTTTAAAATCAAAATATTATTTGTGAGTGCTAAATAGTTCTTGGGGAGGCGGAGTTTCTCCGTGGCATATACTGCCTATAACAGGGGTCGGCAACCTTTTGAGTCGAAAGAGCTAAAAATTACAATTTACAAAATTTTAAATTTTTAAAGAGCCACAAAGTTTTTCTTCAACAATAAATAGTAATCTCACATTTTTAAATGAAAAAAGAAAATGTTTATTATTTATAAGTAGTGTTCTTTCACAACAAATTAGATAATATATATATAGCATTATTCCATAATTATTTTTTTATTTCGGTAACAACTAAAACAGTTAAACATTTGCTTACAACACTAACTTGAACTTCAATAACAAACAATTAAGCAATCAAATGCAATGGCGTTGGCTTTGCATGGTTTTAGAAAGTTTGGATACATTTGGCTCAAAAGTTGTTGTTTTTAGTTTCAAACACGACTCTAAATTTTCAATTGTTAGTTGGCTTCTTACTTTGCTTTTAATTATGTTCATGAAAAAAAAAACGCATTCTCGCACAAATATGTCGATCCGAAGGTAGTCAGCACTTCAAATGCCAACTTCTTCCCTCTCGGTAGCAATCTGGAAGAGTATTCCATGCGCCGAATCAACTCGCGGCATTTCTTATAAAGCTCTCCATTTTTTGTTGCGATACGTGAGAGGTTGCAATCCTTGAAGTTCTTCTTTTGGACCTTGGGAAGACATATACCTAACAAAATGGGCAACCTGTGCCGTGTCTTTATGTAGCGAGATTAGCAAGTGATAGGACAAAAGAAAGTTGAATATCTTACAACTGTAAATATGTTACATTTGAAGACATTTTAAATATTCTACCTTGCTTTTATTTTTTAATTACAATGTCTGGTTTGTTTTTGAAATCACGAAACAGTTCTTCAGATGCACGTAGGAAGCAGTCTTTGACATACTAACCATCTGTAAATGGTTTGCCTTTTTGTGCAATTTCGTGTGGCAAAGCTTGCCGGATTAGCATTACTTGTAGATTGCTTCTAACTTTGAGAAGATAATTGCTTCTAACTCCTTGGCTTGAAACAACAAACTTTACGTCACAGCCAAAGCACGTGGTGAAGTCGCCAATTCATCTAGCGTCGAAAGCGACTTGAAAGCTACATAGAAACATCCGACGATGGCGTCATTAGAGAGCCTCTGACGGACTGACAACAGATTCAGAACTATTTAAAAAAATGTTTTGATAAAATAAATAATATTTTCGTATGGAACTAAAGAGCCACAGCTTCACACCCAAAGAGCCGCATGTGGCTCGCGAGCCGCAGGTTGCCCACCCCGGGCTTATAACTCAATCCTGCCCTGCGTGCATGCATAAGTTACGTAATTTAATTAAAACAAGGATCACAGTGTTAATCCTGCACAGCGCAACATTACTAGGGGTCCAGACTGTCACGGCCATCACAAGACCCCCACTGCGCTGCAAGGTGGTCGTTAAACTCAAGGCTAGCTCAGTACTAACCCAGATTCAGACACAGGATTAATAGTAACCAACTAGATTGTAAGGTCTCCAAGCTTGTCCTCGGCAAACAATAGACAATGACTGTAAACACCACTCTAAGGAAATTTAGTTACGATGAGGAAAGAGTGGATGAAATATATTGTCCCTAGACTAACCCTTAACTGGTTAACCAAAAGCTGAAACAACTGTAGACTATCAATCAAAGATTAGACAACAACTTACAGCGTCAAGTAAAAACAAACATGAACGACACCAGTTGTGCTAAAGATGGCTTTATGTGATGTCAGTTTTGGAAAACAAAACGCAACCCGAGGACTTCTTCGTTTCGATTAGTGTGCATGGAATAAATATTTTTTTGTATTAAAAGTCAATTCCTCTTTATGTTAAAATAACATTGTGAAATAAATGTTCAGCTTTTATTGTTTATGATTTGTCTTGTCTTTGAGGACCTTTGAAAATGTGATGTATAGGATACTCAGTAATAACAAACATTTAATATACCGGTAATTGTTAGTTTCCTTAAGATCCATAAGTGTTCAACGTTAAATTTAAAAAATAATAAATTCAACAATTAATGAAGTAATCTTTAAAAAAAAATGTGTAGTCACCCAGCACGAATTTATGTGCGCCAAATCAGTTCCATTGCATAATGAAAAACTGCCGTAACAAATATTTATATAACATTATTATTACGACAAAAGTGTTGGTTATTTTAGGAATTGAAAAAAAAAACTTTAACTGTTCAAAACGTATTTCTTTTTTGACGCTTAAAAAATCATCCAATTTTTATCAGTTATAAAATAAACAAATTATTTGAAACCAGGCGACATTTAATGTCTTGTATTTATTATGAGGATGCATGGTGGATGAGCGGTACAGGGTCCGGGTTTCGAAACCTTGTGAAGATTTTGGATTTTTAATTTCGTTATCTTTGAGTCCACCCAGCTCTAATGGGTACCTGACATTAGTTGGGGAAAATTAAAGGTGGTTGGTTGATGTGCTGGCCAGGGAACTTTATTTATTTACTACTGAGTTCATTTGTGGCTTACTCTAACTGACCACTATTGGCTGTCTGTATTACTTTGCATTGGGGGAAACAAAAGTAGATCTATGTCTCTTGGCTGATTGAACAGCTTATTTGAGAACCCTTAAAGTAATTACAAGTCCATGATCTATATGCACTTCTTGCACACTCACCATGACATGAGCTCTATGCACTTCTTGCACACTCACCATGACATGAGCTCTATGCACTTCTTGCACACTCACCATGACATGAGCTCTATGCACTTCTTGCACACTCACCATGACATGAGCTCTATGCACTTCTTGCACACTCACCATGACATGAGCTCTATGCACTTCTTGCACACTCACCATGACATGAGCTCTATGCACTTCTTGCACACTCACCATGACATGAGCTCTATGCACTTCTTGCACACTCACCATGACATGAGCTCTATGCACTTCTTGCACACTCACCATGACATGAGCTGTATGCACTTCTTGCACACTCACCATGACATGAGCCATGTACCATGCACGTCTCGCTCTCCCCACTGGTCAGGTGTAAATTGATTCTTTCGTATACTCCCTCTGCCCCCCTCCCACCTTTTTTATTTCGTCCACCCCTCTCTTGCGAGAGTAGCACACGTGACTGCCACGTCACATAGATAAAAAAAAAGTCTACTGTAGATATACGAGCTGATAGTGTCGCTAGCACAATGACCTACATACGCAATAGAAAAAAAACAACAACGCAATTAAAACATGTCGGGGGGTAACATCAACTCAAACTGATTCACTTTTGGTGTGTTATATCGTCCCCACCCCCACCCCCTACATCCTTCCCCTCCAATTGAAAAACTCTACGCACTATTGGAATAAAATTTTCCATAACAATTTTCCTATTGTCTCACCCCGCCCCCACCCACCACTGTATCTCAAACCATTGTCGTTCAACACATAGCTAATGTATTGTTTTTTGTTCAAACTATTCCATTAACCAATGAACAAGATATTTGCCCCGTGGTGATGTAATGGTCTCAATGAGCAAAACATTCAATTAAAACAGAAGAGAATCAGATCCCGAAAACTTGTCTGTTTTAACGTCAGGTGATGCCGGTGGGGAGGATTTATCGTGACAAAAGTCAAAGCGCTACCATACGGCCAGGTAGTGTGATTATAACCTTGACCTTCACATAGAAATAATATCGAAACACATGCAGATTATTATTATTCGATCTTCATTCAAGATCATTTCAAATCAAGTCCACTTTTGAAACTTTTGTAATTCAGTTGAGCTAAAGAATCAGCCCCCACCTCATTCGTGTGTCTAACATTGAAGTTGTAGTTGTATTCTTATTCAAAATGTATTTGATGTAGCGCCATAAAGATGACTCAAAGTACTTTAAAAGCACTAAAAAAGGCCGACATAAAAAAAAAATCTAAATATGCAAGCGAAATAGAAATGTTGAAAATGCATTTAAGGGCCTGAGATCAATGTAGAGCGAGTCTCAAATCTTCAACCAGTTGTTTTGAAAAGGATACCTGAAGAGATAATTCCATGGAGCCCAGGGATCCCTTAGTAAAGACCTACCTGCGCTTCAGCAAATAAAAAATTAAAAATAAAAGTAAAAAAGTAGCCTACTGAGGTCAGTACATCTGAACTAAAACATTTCACCAAGAGAAATATGTTTGGAAGTTTTACATTATTTTGAATTTAAAATTTCGTAAGTTTCTTTGCCTTTTTTTTTCTGTATTTTTTTTTAAATGTCGTTGGATGTTAAAATAATTGACTACACGTTGATGCTTAATTTGCATACATAATCATTTTCAAACATATACTTAGAGACAGAGAATTTAAAAAAAAAAATTAGATAGTTTGGTCTGTTAAGAGCAAATTAGTTTTAAATTAAAGCTGTCGTGTTTGTGTGTGTGTGTTTGCTCGTGTTTGTATACATGTATGTAAGTGCACAAACGCTTTCAAGTTATTTATTTTCTGTTGTCAACATCTTCCATTTCATTACAATGAAAAATACAAAGTACATATTTATTTACCAGAATGTGATCTATATGTCTCTACACATTTAACACAAACATATCTTATACAAACCCATCTTAACACACACACACATCTAACACACGCATCTAACACGCATACATCCAACACAAACACATCTTGACACGCACAAATCTAACACACATACACACACATCTAACACACATACACACATCCAAAGAATGACGACATTTCCATGTAATTCAGCCCTAAATCTTGTGCTCGACCAGTTTCAAGTTTCAATGTCTAATGTGAATCCTGAAACTTGAGTCCCGGGTGTAACAAACTAATGAAAGATGTGCAATCTTCAGAGGTAGTCATTTACGTTTGACTTTGATTATGGTTCTACAGCACGACAAGTAAATGGATTCTTGACCTATTAGACTTTCAACTCAACACATGATTGTACTTAACTTTAATGCCATAAAAGCTACCGTCCACTGTAACAGAATTAATCGGTTACCATGATGATGCTAAAGCAGTGTGTTTCCCAAATTTATTCCTTAACAGAACACTTAGCACATTCGGAGCATTTAGCGTATCACGTTGCTTATTTTTTTTTAGAGAGATTAATTAACGTGGTAGCCTATTAGTTAATTAATCCAGTATTTCGCGGAACACCTATTCAGGCCTCGCGGGACACTAGGGTTCTGTGGTACAAAGTTTCTGAAACACTGCGCTAAAGTACTCCAGACTTTTTGTTCATTCAGATCCATCCTTTCGTATTACAGTCATTCTCCTCATTTTATTCTTTAAAAAAAACACTCTTTTTTTTCAGTTTCTAATTGACTTTATGTTAACAACGAACAAAGAACGTAATTAATTGTTTAAGACAAAGGATACAGATGTATACATAACAGGGGCAACAAAATCGTTTTGGTTTTACAATCGTTTAGACATTCCTGCCAACAACGTTCTGGGCGTGACCACTTGTTTATATAGGTAGGTGAGAGATTTGAACTCAGTTACTTGTATTACTGACTGACTCTAGTTTATATAGGTATGTGAGAGATTTGAACTCAGTTACTTGTATTACTGACTGACTCTAGTTTATATAGGTATGTGAGAGATTTGAACTCAGTTACTTGTATTACTGACTGACTCTAGTTTATATAGGTATGGGAGAGATTTGAACTCAGTTACTTGTATAACTGACTGACTCTAGTTTATATTGGTATGGGAGAGATTTGAACTCAGTTACTCGCATTACTGACCGATTCGGGGAAACGTGTTCAGTGCTCGAGTCCCCCCTGGGAAAAACAAAATGGAGTAGTAAGCATGTTTTGAAGTTATAACCTGTCACGCCAATGTCAAGAGACTTTTAAAAAAAAGAACGATTAGTTTGTTTTGTCATTGAGTGACGATTGATACTTCACATTTAGGTCGACTGTCTTGGGTTTTACTGAGTTAAAAAAATGGTTTCAATTGTTTTACAATTATTTCTTTATTCTGACTACCTCTTTATAATACTCTTTGTCTATATTTTTCTGACTCTCTCTGTCTGCCTATCTCTGTCTTTCTCTCTCTGTGTGTGTCTCTCTCTCTGTCTATATCTCCGTCTCTCTGTTTCTATCTCTCTTTGTTTCTGTCTCTGTCTCTATCTCTATATCTCTGATTCTGTGTTTATCTCTTTGCCTCCCTCTCTTTCTCTCTATCTCTCCATGTCTCTCTCTCTCTCTCTCTGTCTTTATCTCTCATTTTCGCCCTGTCTCTTTCACTTTCTCTCACTCCCTCTCTTTCTTGCTCTATTTTACACATTTTATCTTTCTTTCGTTCTCTCTCTCACTCCATCCTTCTCTCTTTCCTTTTCTCTCCCCCTCTCTCTCTATCTCTCTGATTGTCAGTCCATCTCCCAGTCTCACGCAAGTCTCTAGTCACTGTCGCTCACTCCTGACAACTTGTCAGTTTGTCTCCACACATTCGAGCACGTGCTTTCACCCACGCCTCCAGATACACTATCTCTCGGCTACAAACTTCCTGATAGCGTCACTTCCGGTGGCTAATTTTTAAATACAGGTTATTGCTCTTGGCGATAATGTTGTTTATTGTTTAAACACTATTTGAATTGGTGCACAAAATAGTTTTGATGTTTTATGTTTTAAAAGTGTGCATCAATTTCATTGGGTTTGTCTCAAGTAATTGAGAAAGCATGTTTCAAGGATGACATGTAATAGATGCGCTTGACGTCACTACAGTTAAACTTAGTGGTTCTCAAACTTTTACTTTCAACAACCCCAATCTAAAGAAACAAAGTTACTTTCGCTCCCCCCCCCCTTTTATTTTAGTCAGCTAGGCAAGTGTTACGTGCACATCTTAATGTCAATGTGAACTGGTGCGATTGCGTGTTGAAAGGGGAAGAAAACCAAAATGGAGGAATATGAACAAGAAAGTGTTTTCAGTGGTAATAAAGATTAATTTTTTTATATTTTTTTAATGTATTTAAATTTTATTATTAATGATCCTTATCCTCTCCTTCAGAACTTTCTATTTCCAAAGGCTCTACACTCTCACTTTCTTCAGGCTTTGGACCTAGCTCAGTCAAAAGCTCTTCAATGTGAGTTAGTAAGCCTTTACCTTTACCTTTACCTATCCCTTAGTCTGTTGGACCGTTGGGGCACCAGGCATGATTTGTCGACCGTCTTTCTCCATTCCTCCCTTTTTTTTGCCTTGTTTAGAACCTCTCTCAATGGCAGGCCCGTCCATTCTTTAATGTTGTCCTCCCATCGCTTTTTCTGTCTGCCTCTTCCTTTTTTTTTCTGGCACTGTTCCCTGAAGGAAGGTCTTTGCGAGCCCCGTAGATCTTGTAATGTAGCCAAAGGTTTTAAGCTTTCGTCTTTTTACAATAGTTAGCAGGTCGTCATGGGCTCCGATCGCTACAGTAACCCTGTCTCTGATTTCTTGGTTTGTGATGCGGTCTTTGAATGTGATGCCTAGGATCCTTCTGTAGCATCTCAATTCCATTGCTAGGATCCTCCTCTCAAACTCTGCATTCTAGTAAGCCAGCATCATCATATTTCACTTTAGCATATACCTCTTTTCCCTTAAGCAAGTAATGTTTAGCATTACTGTAAAACTCTTGGCCTTGTAGATAGTTTGCCCATCCAATTAAATACCAAACATCAGGTACTTCATCATCTTCGTCTAACAATGTTTCCAGTACATCAGTTGCCAGCTCATCTTCCACTTCTATTAATATTTTCCTACACTGAACTCTTGCATTGTAAGCTAAAGGACATGTATCAACTGGATCAAAGTCTTCATCTGCTACATTTCCTGTATCAGCAGCCTCAAGTTTGGGTAGCCACAATGATACACTTTTCTTGATGAGTTCTTTAGCTTCTTCTATTTCATCTTTTGATAAATGGTAACTGGCTTTTATTTGAAGTGCTTCTGCATTATCAGGATCTGCTTCTAAAGCCTTGTCCTTAAACTCCTTACATTTATTTTCTGCAGTATCATCAAAGCAGCAGTCTGTTAGATATATCTCTGCTATAGCACAATAGGCGCTTGAAATATCTTTGTTAGTTACATCTCTGTCATTTTTGCATGCAGCTGCCACTTTTAACATAATTTCTATTCCTTTCTGATAGCATTCTACAGCAGAGGAGCCCTCCAAAAGTTGACCCATCATCATATACTTAGTGAATCCTGAATGAGGACACAGCACAATCGCTCGAAAAACAAAAAGTGACTGCAGGGAATAAACTGGCAAAATATAAAGGTTTGATATGCAACGAAGACAAAATGAACAGACATTTTTTTGAAGAAGTTCGAAATAGAAATGAGAGAACTGGAGTACCCTGAAGACAAATGGAAATTCTTATTGTCGAGATCATTTACAGCGGAGGTGCCTTCAAAAATATGTATGAACCAGGGTAACTACAGCATTGTGAAAGAACAACTACTTCGAACTTATGGGAAAACAGAAGCTTTCTACCGCCAACAGTTTGTTAATTGTGAGATAGAACCAGAAAATGACCCGCAGACCTTCTTGGACAAAATGAGCAGCCATTTCGATAACTGGATAGAAACCGCTGAGGTAGAAAAAACCTTTGACAGTCTTAATACATTTCTCATGCTGGACAAAGTGATGTACGAGTGTCAGGAGGAATTAAAAATATTTCTGTTGGAGAGGAAACCAAAATCCATAGAAGACATAGTAAGACTGATAAGGGCTTATAAAGTGGCACATCCCGAGAAGAAATTATCTAGAGGCAATGATATAGAAGAAATAGTTGCCTTTAACAGAACATGTGAGACACAGAATAACTCTCACAGAACTAGGGAGACACAGAATAGACATTATAGACGTGGTACAGATGAAAGACAATATGATAGCCGCAACGGAAGATATCAAGGAAACAGACAGGAAAGAAAGGACTGTGAGAAAGGTGGAATAGAACAAGGCTTATCATTGTCATCTGATACTGGAACATTGGAGGTTTTTCAGACATTCGTAGGGAACAAGGCAGCCAAGACCATCAGGGATACAGGGAGCACTATTATTGGAGTGAACAAGAAAGTAGTGGAAGACCATGAATATACAGGCGAATCTAAGAAGTGTGTTATGTTTAATGGGAATATTGTACAATTACCGATTGCTAAAGTTATTATAGACACACCGTATTTTAAGGGGACAGTAGAAGCTTGTGTTGTAGAGCAGGGTGAGATAGATTTAATTATTGGGAACATTCATGGGGTGAAAATATGTTCAGTAGGGGAGATTGAGAATTGGAAGAAATATTATGGGATAAAGTCTACTCGATGTAGAAATGGGGAGGTGGAAGAAGACATAAGATCCCATGCTTCAGACGACATGGGTAGCAGAGAGCACGCGAAGAAGGAATTAACAGATAATGTAGAAAGCAATGTAATTACAATGGGTCCAAATCAAAGTAAAGTAAGGCAATCAGTGGTACAGGGAACGCGATATAAACCCACACACAGACGTACAAGTCCATACATCGTATGCTTTAATTGTGGGAGAAGGGGGCACACTAGGAGACAGTGTCAACAGTTAAGCAGAGTTAAGGAATTAAGGTACAATAGTGGAGAGGCGTATGCGAGAAAAGAGAGGAATAGTAACAGGGTAGTAAACAGTACAGCTGAACCATTCTGTAGTGGGATCACAATGGGACATCATTGCAAAGGAGGGAAGCGGAAAGGATGGCATGTCAATAATGTTAAAATTATAGAGATAGGATTAGGAAAGGTGGGAATGATGGACACTAATTATTGTTCTATTCTACAATGAATAAATATATGTGTAATGAATTGGATCTTATCTTATCTTATCTTATATAATACAGACGTTACTTCAAAAAAGAAGATGATTACGTCCTACGCGTCATGCATTTAGTCATGCAAATTAACCAATGACTTAAATTCTGCCAAATCACTGGTTTTCCTGGCTAGCTCAGGCAACCCATTCCATGCTCTAATAGCACTAGGGAAGAAGGAGTATTTGTACAAATTTGTCCTAGCATATGGGATGAGGAATGTGCCTTTATCTTTGTGTCTTTCAGAGTATTTTATTAAATTTTGTTTTTGTATTTGAAGATTATGGTTCAGTGTTTTATGTATAATTGCTACTTTACTTTTGAGTCTTCTGTCCTGAAGGCTTCCTAAATTTAGTGATTTTACTATAGGTGTTACTCTAGTCAAATATGAATCTTCATTTGTTATGAATTTCACTGCTCTATTTTGTGTCTGTTCCAGTTTCTTAATGTTTTCTTGAGTTAAGGGGTCCCAAATGGAGGATGCATATTCTATTATTGGCCTAACCAAGGTTAAATAACATTTTAGTTTTATGTTCTTATTTGATTTATAGAAATTTCTTTTAATAAATCCTAATGCTTTGTTGGATTTTTTTTTTAGTTTCATCAATATGTGGATTCCATGACAGTTTTTCATTTATTATAACACCTAGGTATTTTGCGTTTTTAGTCTGTGTTACTGGTTTGCCATGAATAAGATAAATGGAATTAATTTGTTTTAGTTTTTTTGTTACTCTTAACAACTGACATTTTTCTGGGTGGAAAGACATGCTCCAATTTGATTCCCATTTCTGTAATTCATCTAATTCTCTTTGTAAAATATATGTGTCTTGTGTTGTTTTTATTGTTCTATATATTATGCAATCGTCTGCAAATAATCTGACTTTTGTTCCTAAAGTAATGCAATTTGGTAAATCATTTATGTAAATTAAAAATAGTAGTGGACCCAAGACTGTTCCTTGAGGTACACCTGAGTTTACTGTTATCGGTGTTGATTTAGAGTCATTTATTATTACAGTTTGTTCTCTCCCTATCAGAAAATCTTTAATCCACTGATGCAGTGGACCATTAATGCCAAAATATTTTAATTTTTTAAGCAAACTATGGTGGTGAACTTTGTCAAAAGCCTTAGAAAAATCTAGTAAGATAGCATCTATTTGTTCATTATTATCTAAACCTTTTGAAAAATCATCAATTAGTCCTATTAGTTGTGTTTCACATGATCTATATTTCCTAAAGCCATGTTGGTATGGTGTGAGGACATTTTGTTTGTCTAAGTGGTTTATGATGTTGCTACATATTATGTGTTCTAGGATTTTACATGTGATGCTGGTAAGTGATACTGGTCTGTAGTTTCCTGGGTCAGATTTTTCTCCTTTTTTAAATGGGGGGTGACATTAGCTTCTTTCCAGTCCTTTGGTACTCTGCCCTGGTTAAGTGAAGCCTGAAATAGTATTTTGAACACTGGGGCTAGCTCATTGCTTAGTTCTTTGAGTAATCTAGCTGGAATACTATCAGGTCCAGACGCTTTATTTGGTTTGGTGTTGGCTAATAGTTTTTTAATTCCATTTTCTTGTACTACTATATCTTTTATGTTGTCTACTTGGTTCAAATTCAGTACTATGTCTTTGTCTCCTGGGGCTGAGAATGCTGATGCAAAGTATTTGTTTAGGATGTTTGCTTTAGTTTCATTATCATTATGTATTATGTTATGTTCATCTTTTAATGGCGCTATGCCTGTTGTTTCCATTTTCTTAGACTTAATGTATGACCATAGGTTTTTGTTGTTATCTTTAGATATTACATTGTTTATGTATTCACTCTGCAGCTGTCTGCTTACTTTTTGGGTTAAGTGTTTAATTTTTATATACTTTTTGTAAACTCTTTCTGCCTTAGTTTCTTTAAATTTTCTATATAGGTTTTCCTTCTGTTTACAAAGCTTCTTTAGTCTATTATTAAACCAGCATTTATTTATTTTGTTTGATATGTATTTAGTTGGTATATAATTTTCTATAATGCTTTTAATGAACTTCCAGAGGTCATCGACTGGTTGGTTAATGTCTTTTTCTAATAAGAATGTTTGTTGAAAGTTTAATACAGCTTGGTGTAGTTGTGTTAG
This sequence comes from Biomphalaria sudanica, assembly GCA_036873155.1. NCBI lineage: Eukaryota > Metazoa > Mollusca > Gastropoda > Planorbidae > Biomphalaria > Biomphalaria sudanica. The sequence continues at coordinate 3,461,848 of JAZGLO010006691.1, forward strand.
GTTACATTTATTCCAGAGTAAGATTTTTGTTATTGTTGTTACATATGCATATAGTTTAAGGATACTACATTATAGAAGTTTAGTTAAGGCTATATAGGAAATGTAAAAGAATATAAGTAGTGGAAAGTAGATACGTAGATTTTGCACAATGTATTTAATTTTGTGTGGTTCTGTTTGATTATAATTATTCTATTAAAATTACATTTGTAAGAAAATTATCGAAATGGTGTGATAGAAATACATAAAAAGAAACGTCAAGACTGGAATTATTATATAGGCCTGATGATACTAATAAGTAAATAGCATTGGGTTAAATCTATGGTATTAGGAGTGTTGTAAGTTGGGTCATGTTGTTGGGGGTACAATAGGCATGGAGCAAGATGGAATTGGTTTGTTTACTATTTGATTGCGGCTGGAATGAGGGTGTTTTGTACAGGCATAAAATTATGAGTGGGGAGTTGTATTAATGAAATGTGATACAATACTATTAAGCAAATCATTAATAGAAATATGATTACTTATATGTTAACAGAAGTTGTTTCAATTGCTCATAATAAGTTATTATTGTGATGAATATAATTGTCGTTTAGTATACGAACTGTGGTGGTGTTAACATGACATTGTGTATGATTTTGTTTGGTTATTACATCATGGTTTTATATGTTTCAGATTTTTTTTAACTTGGAATACTCTGATAATATATTCAGTGATTTGTATTTTGGACGTTCGATGTACATCGAACTTTTTAAACAGGGAGGGGGGGGGTGTAAATGTGAACTGGTGCGATTGCGTGTTGAAAGGGGAAGAGAACCAAAATGGAGGAATATGAACAAGAAAGTGTTTTCAGTGCTAGTAAAGATGAAAGTATTTATAAGACTGTGATTTGTCGTTTTCATGTCTAAAGAGTCTCATCCAATAGGAAGACGTAACAGCAGGTAAAGTGTTGACATTCTGAATCCTAACTTGTCTTAATCCTTTTGACTCCCAGTGAAGCAAAGGGCCGCCAGTTCTTCGCATCGGACTCTGCTCTGGGTTATTTCTCCTCAGTTGGATCCATGCGAGACCATTCGTTGTAAAAGGCCTCACCACTGACATGCGACATCGCGAACTGTGGGCTGTGGAGGCCAATAGCTCGTTACTGCGTCGTACAAGCCTGTGATGTGTCAAAACGCTATTCGTCTCAACTGCCCACAGGCTGTGACGTTAAAGGTCAGTGTTCAGAACTTTTATAACGAATAGTCTCGGTCCATGTCCATCCCGCCATCTTTGCTTCAGGGTCTACTGATCTACTACATGTTTGCTTTGGTCTTCCAGACTTTCTCTTTCCCTGTGGGTTCCAGTCTAGAGCCAGTCTTGCAATGTTGTCTTATGTTCTTCGCAATGTCCTCCCAATCCAAAACTCATTCGCGTAGTTTCATGTGTCGCAATTAGACAATCGTGACACTATCTTTGCCTTCAACAAGACGTTTGAATGCAGGCCTATTTTATTGGTCACGCAAAAGTCGTCATCAGAAGGATGTAGAAAAAGGGGAGAGAACTGTGAGTATTCTGGCTTGAGAAAGTGGTGCAGAGTTACAATCGCCTTCCTAGGTCTTTAAAATTCATCTAGTTGTGGACTAGTATAGTTCCGTTTTCATTCTGAAATGTCCTTCTCACAATAGGAAACATCTCATTAGTTACATCATTTTACTTTTTGAAACGTTATTGATAATATATGTTTTGTGTTGCATTTGCATAGTACAATGGCTTTCCAAGTTGAATGTACGGAGTTCGATTCTCTGTACGGGAATATTTCGAACGTGGGATCCTGGGTTCGAATCTTGGTGAAGACTGGCATATTGAATTTCGGGATTTTTAGGGCGCCCTCCTTATCGGCACGTCGCGCATACGGGCACACTCTAGAGTTTGAGAACATCTGGTCTGAAAAAGTCGTTACAGATATTATACAAAGATGTGGACTTTTTGATTTGGAATGTACAATGATGAAAGTGGAAGAATTGAAATGATTCTCACACAAAGTCTTCCAGTGCCAATAGATATATCTATTTCACAATAATGTGGCCATGGGTGAAAATGGTTCAAATCTAAATGTATATGATTTGATATAAATGTAATTATATAAAGAAACATTGAATTAAATATCCATTGAATCGTGCATCTATTTAACCAAACGTCTGTTACATCATGCACCCACTGAATCAAACGTATTCGATTATACATATGTTGAATTAAGCATTCAATCAATTAAATACACCACCGAATTATATCTAATACTCTGGATGTCACTTTTATTAGGCGTGGGTACACATTCTTTTCAGCCGTGCTAATATGTTTATATTACGTCATCATTTGTTGTGAATTGAATTTTTTTGTGAAAAGTAGGGCTACTTAGTAGGATGTGACGTATTAAAATAATAGTTTTCAATGTCTACTTTTTTCAACGCAAGTCTCTGTTAATTAATGTCTATGTTTAATTGTCTACAGTAATTTATTTGTCTGTGAAAACGGAACTTTACCTAAACAAGATTACAAAGAGAGTTTGTGTTGCCACACAAACTCAGATGCGGCCCCCGTGGGAGACGGATCACTGTCGGATCCGCTTATTCGCTGGTCGACTAAGGATGGCATCGAGCAGGGTATGAAACCGAGACAAAGAGATAATCAGTTTTGCGCGCTAACCGCACGAACAGGCATTGCTCTTAATCTAATGACAAGCTGGTTACAAACTAATATCCTACTATTGATAATTTATAATATATCTACACATTACGGAATGACAAAATGGCCTAAATGGAACTAGAATGAGGATGTAAATCTACCTAAATTAAACTACTAATTTCGCACTCTCAATATCTATATCTACTAGATCTTGATCTAAAATATAAATTTGGGATAATGTAGATGTAATTTAGATAAGATTTATATTAAAAAAAACACTAGGTAATCAATTAATAGACTAATTGCAAAATTTAAATATTAAAATAGTAGATTAGTTTTAGTATTTTATAACATTGCAATATTGACATATTGACAATCTAGACTTTAGAAATAAAAATCTACACTTTAAGCCTAGAAATTAAAATTATAGATCTTGATCTAGTCTAAATCATGGCTGTCTGGTAGTGCGGTTTGCGCGCTGGACTGTCGTTTGGATTCATCGATGGTCCCAGGTTCAAGCCATGCCCGCTCCCATCCCCCGTCGTCTTACGGGAGGTTTGGACTACAACTCTGAAGGAACATCCGAAACATGTAAAACAACAAACATTCTAAACTAGACCAAGAAATTCTAGATCTAGATTCTATAAGGATTTTAATTAGAACTTAAATCTAAATCTAGTTTTAAAAATCTAGCTCTAGTGTAAGAAAAAAAATCTAGTTCTAGTGTAAAAAATCTAGCTCTAGTGTAAAAAAATCTAGATCTAGTGTAAAATATCTAGATTAAATCTAAATCTATTATGTCTTTTTAAAATGCGAGTCACATTGCGAGGTTTAATAAACATTACTATACCGAGTTGTTTTAGCATTTAAAGAATTTATTCCTTATGACGTCAAAGGAAAAAAATTCACTACGTCACACGGCCTAGTTAGACTAAAACATATCATCTATACGAGCAGCTTGTTGAGGGTTCATAGACATTGGTGCACCGAGTGATTTCTTTTAGCATTTCATTTAAAGAATAACTCCATATGACGTCAAAGGAACAAAATTCCATTACGTCACACGTCCTAGTTAGACTAAAAAATGTCATCTATACGAGCACCTTCTCGAGGGATCATAGACATTGGTGCACCGAGTTTGTTCTTTTAGCATTTCATTTGATGGGCTAGTTAGACTTAATATATATATATACTAGCCTGACATTACCCGCGGCCTGCGGGTCTAAGTTTGTGTTTACTGATCTAGTGGATTGGATTTAGATGTATGTATGTATGTATGATCCTTTCAAGTTTTTTTTCTTTCGCTACGAAAATAAAATTAGGTTTGCGAAAATGGGTTTACCCGAAGCCGATACATTCATATCTATTAAAAACAAAAAGAGCGATAGCTTTGTTAAATGAATGGGATTATAAAGTGAACAATTAAACGAAATAATTTTTAGTACGCGATTCATGAATGAATATAAGATCTAGATCTATCTCAACTCGACTTCGGTTTTGTCCGTCAGTTTGTCTGTCCGTTATGTAAAAAGCGAGAAAAAAAAAAGACTAAAAGCTATTGAAAATCTGATTAAAATTAATTTCCGTTCCGAAACATCGCATTAGTTTTAAGTTTCTATTCTAGATTGTCTGGATGTTCATATATTTATAGTGAGAACAAATATGAATTCCAGATTCATCAAATGCCGTTAATTAAATTTCTGGGATAATCTGTTATGAAAATTAGATGTACCATACCCTTATGGAGATTTTATCAAATCATACTTTGGTGTTAGGAAGTTGTTTTTCTTAAAAATCAGAGCATAATATTAACGATAATTAGATTTTTTAACGTTTTAGATAGAAAGAGAGAGAAGTGCGATTTTACATAAATAGAGTTAAACTATTTTTCATAAAAAATCCGGAACAACCAATTTTCGTAAATGAGAAAATTATTTGTATTATTTATTAGAAGAGGGATTTCAAACATTTATTATCGTTATTAGATTTTTCATATAAACTTCGGATCATTTTTGGCGTCGATTTGTAAGAAAATTAAGGTAATGTAGGTCGATTTCTTTTTGGAAACAAAATCCGGAACATTCTTTACTGATTAAACAACTTTTATTATGTTTCGGCAAGAAAATGAACTGTAAAATAAGTCTAAAAATTTATTTTCAATAATCGTTTCTAGTAAATTACTTTCTTATTTTAAAATCCTGAATAACCTATTGTCGATATTTTTGAAAAAAATGTAATTATTTGACATAAATTTGTTTTTTATAAACCAATATCCGGAACAACTTTATAGTTGATGAAATATAAATCAGTATAGATATTTTTATTTAGCATTTATATGCTATTTACATAAAAAACCGGAACAATATATTAAAGATCACGTGTTTCTTGCAACGTTTAAGCATGGAAATAAATCTACTATAACTTATAAGAGCAAACAAATATTCTTTGGCATTGATTTGTTTTTCACAAAACACCCGGAACAATCTATTATAGATACTTTAAACTATTGCAATATTTCTGAATGAAAAATTAAAGGTTAAATTAGATTTACAAAAGCCTCTAGTGTTATTTGTTAATCTAATCGTGACGGACAGACCGACCAACAGACAAAACGCACAAAAATAAGCTTCTTTTATTCGGATGGGGGCACTAAACAAAAAAATAAATAAAATCTGATTTTTAAAAAAAGTTTAAGGAATTAGTTTAGTACCAAATAATGTTGCGACGTTACGCTACTGCACGAAAGTCGCTGCTTAAAAAGTCCATTTTAAAAAATGTGCAAGATATTTACATACAAAGTGCATTATTAGCCTTTATTAACAAACAGAAATGTTTTCTATTAATTTTAGCAGCTAGTTAACCAGGAAAAACATCTATAAGTATTATTTATATTTGTTGTAAACATTTCCTGTACATTTTATAAAAATATCTTAGTGATACTAATAATACACATGGAATTATCCACCTTTGATAGCATATTGTAACAGTGTCTCCCTTACATTTACGTTATTGTTTTAGAATTGGTGTATTTTTATGAAAAAATCGCTTGCACAATTAATTTTACAAATTAAACGGTTTGCTTTTAGAAAACCAAAAAAGCCATTGCACCTAAACTTTTCAAGCCGGATTTAATGATGAAATAATATTTTTCATATTTCTTCTAGTTTTCGAGATGTGAGTGTGATAGACGGACAGACGCACAGACGGACAGACGGACATGTTGCACAAACCTAATAACGGCTTTTTCCCCTTACGGGGGCCGCTAAAAAAAAACAACGTTTATACACTTTACTTTTTCAATCAAACAAGAGAAAAAGAATAGACAGACAGAATGACAGACAGACAGCGGAGTGAATTTGAATAGAAGTTAATAATACAGTGACAACTCGTAATTACTTGAACATCTTCGGACAATGTTGATTATTTCGGTGGCTTCTTAAGTTAAATAAAATAAATTTGTATCACGAGAAGAAAGAACGCATATCAACAAAACAATCTTTTATTCTGATAGAGTTCGCTAAAATGGTTGTCTTTTAATATGTCAACACATATTGAAAGCAGAAGAATATAAAAGAACTAAGGATTGGGTTAACAAAAGACTTGTATCCGCCAGTTTACATTAGGTCAAATCATGATGACCTTCTACATATGTGATGACCATGAACAGAAACTGACAACATACAAACAGTTTATATCTAGCAGGACTCTTTTGTTGTTTCCGAAAGCCATCTGGCGTCAAACTCTTAGTGTCCAGTTTCGAATAGAAATCTAGGATGTGATATTTTTTTTTTTACACATTCGGACGAATTAATGACATGTTTTTGTAACAATGTGTATCACTGACTACTGAAACTTTTTTCTTTTACCATTTTATCTTCAGACTTGAAGACAGGCGTTATTACTAGTAATATAAGAGTACTTTTGAAACGTTTAAACCATTGGAGGCGCCATGGCTAAATTGTAAAGCGCTTGGCTAGTTAATCCTGGGCCACTGACGACTACTTTATTTTTTACTTTACTACTTCTTAAACTCATTCAACTACCTTTAAAAAAACACTACATTTTTAACAACTGTGGAGCTGGAAAATGTTCAACTTTTAGATGTTGATAGAGTTCAACTTTAGAGTTCACTATTATTAACTTAGAGTTCACTATTATTAACTTAGAGTTCACTATTATCAACTTTAGATTTCACTATTATCAACTTTAGATTTCAGTATTATCAGCTTTAGAGTTCACTATTATCAACTTTAGAGTTCACTATTATTAACTTAGAGTTCACTATTATTAACTTAGAGTTCACTATTATCAACTTTAGAGTTCACTATTATCAACTTTAGATTTCACTATTATCAACTTTAGATTTCAGTATTATCAGCTTTAGAGTTCACTATTATCAACTTTAGAGTTCACTATTATCAACTTCTATTACTTGAAACTGAGCCAATCGAAAGGAAAATAGACGTGTCTGTCTGTTTGGTGACCACTACAGGGATAAGCACACTATCTCTCACGTTGAAACTCTTTCTGAAGCTGAAGTAAACAATGGATTAGACTTGATTCATTGGTTTAAAACGTTAACATACTGATTACAAATCTGAATTCATGTCATTCAGCACTTTAACAATGTATGGTTGCATGTCACCTCAGTATATGATGAGTAAAGTAAAGTTTCCCCTTTCAGAACTTGCGATCTATGGTGCAGATGATGTTAAGTTCATCTATCGGTTTCTTTGGCCACCGGCTCAAAAGCAGGGTGTCATGGTACCCATTAGAGTTGGGTGAACTCAGGGTTGCCCCCCCCCTAAAAAAAAAAAAGGAAATTTAAAAGCCTAGATGCGAACCCAGGACCCCAGGTTCGGAAGCCAAGCGCTTAACCACTTGGCCACCGCGCCAGCAGTATATTATGAATATATTTTTAAAAATCGTGATTAAATTCGTCAGAAGTCTTGAGATTTTTATGGCGTTTTTAATTCCACAAAACTCTGATGGGTTTCTGACAAAAATTTGGGAAAAAATAAGACGGATGATCGTTGTTAAGGCCACACGACACGCTAATTAACCGGTATACACATAAACAGATGAGCTTCACATGATCTCCCCCATAGATCCCAAGGTTCGATAGGGGTACTTTACTTTCTTTTTAATATTTACCCGAAATATTGGTGACAAAATCTAGCCAAAAAAGAAAATATTTTTAAAAAGGACGACAACAATTCTTATATTCTGATAACATTATTGAACTAATTTCAAACAAGACACGCAAAGCCTGGTGAAAAAGCATTTTTCTTAGAGTCGTGATACAGGTTGCTGATAGAGTGGTTGAAACCATTCATACAGATTGTTTTGTTTATAGCTCCACTAATATCCTTGTTTGTCTTGCTGTGTGCATGCTAAGTGTACATGCCAAGTGAACACGAAAACAATGACAATACAAAAGTTATACTTCCTTCTCCTGGCGATAGACTTCAAACGTGATTTTAGTTTGAACCATGCACACAGTTACAGGAAAGTGGTGAGACTTTTGAGTCATCACGTGTCAATAGTACTACATGAATCATTTCCCTTTTTTTTTATCAGTGCTGGATTTACCTGTATGCAACGTGACGTATTCTTTAACGCCCCCCAATCATAATTCCAGAGATATTTTCAATCAGTTTGAAGAAACAAATTGCCTTGTATTGATTACAAGGGGCCCAATATCTTGAAAAGCTTAGCGCATTATCCGGTCTTGTATTTTATAAGAACAGATAATTTCTTTTTTAAATTGATTGTTACAAAAAAAAAATCAAAAATTATTTTCTTATCTTATTTTAGAAAAACGGAGACGTGCTTTCAAAGGGAAGCTAATTACGCCTTACGCGTATCCGTGTGTTAATCTAGTCCTGTCTGTTATGAGATTTAGATCCTAATATGTTTTTTGTGTTATCATCTATATTATAAAGTAGAATGTGAGGTGTATGTATGTATGTATGTATGTATGTTACTTATAGACATTAAAACCGCTTGACCAATCTTGATAAAACTAGGCAGAAATGTTCATTTGGGTACTAACTTAGACCGCAGTGTATGTTTTGTAGCCCTAAAACAAACTTAAGACCCTCAAAAAAAAAAAGTTGTCCGACTCTATTACAGCTATAGTATTTTATGGATCTAGGCCATGGTTAACAATGTTGACATGAGAAAAGATCAAAAAGATTTAGACCAAGATCTAATTTTAAGAAATACACTTTGCGCACATAGTTTTTTACTTTGACACATGAAAATGCAAAAGAAGATCCATTGATTTCATTATGTAATAAAATTAACCTTCAATTTTGTGTTTCAAAAGCATTTTTTACATAAATTAGTTCCTGATATCTGTGACTACAGATTTCCTGGCGAACATTCTTTCATTGGACATTACCAATTGGTTACACATTAACACATCTCTCTACTGAGTCTATTCCTAGGTCTAGGTCTAAAACTCTTATTGAACTCTAAGATGATAAAACTTCTTTTCGCAAAGATAGTTTTGTGCTTCAACGCATAAACATACTAATTATTGTCCATTCATTTGATATTTTAATCAATTTAACATTCAATTTGTTTTTCTAAAGCATTCTTTATACATTCGTTCGCTAAAGTTTCGTAGCCGTGTTGAGATAGGCCTATATTCATTCATGAAAAAAGGTCACGCATGCGCAACACAGAATGAACTCTATAAAAGCCAATTTTTAACTCTAGATTAGTGTAGATTTAGATCTATGTCTACCTCAAGATCTACTGTATATTATAACACATGAACATACAAAATTAAGTCTATTCATCTCAAATTTTAATCAAATATATGTAGGCCTACAAGCAAATGTTTTAATTTGAACAGATGGATTTAAGCCTATTAGTTATTTTTATTTGATAGCTCCATTCACACTATTTTTACATTGACAGATTCGCTTTACTTATTACATTATTATTTCGTTTAATTGTGACTCTTTCGACAGTAATGCGCAAATAAAGACCCGCGGGTCGCGGGTAACAATGTCTAGTCTATATATATATAATGTATACGTTAGTGATAGGCATGTGAAGGGAAGAGGAAATAAAACTTTTTCTTTAATTCTCGAACTCGAAAACCATTCTCTTTTTTCATGAAATATTTATTAATTATTTATTTATGATATTGAACACATGGTCTAATGAAATTAAGATAAAGTCAATGTACACGGACAATGTTTTTATTAATGTTCATTACATTAATCTGCTCTGTGTTTACGTTTGGGTTTGAAAAAAAAAACGGTTACCGTTCTTTAAGCAATAAAGATAATGTTAGATAAAGAAGAGATAGAGCCAAGAAGAAATGTGGGGGCGATTTAATTATTAAGAAATGACAAGAACATCGGAAGATATTTTTAAGAAAGATTGATAATAATGATCTCTTCTGGTGACGGTGAGAAGTAGCTAGAGATTGGTTAGTGGCTATGCAGAGTGAATGATGAGAGTATAATCGGCACTGTCGTAAGCTGTCGCCAGACGACTCCAGAATGCCAGAGTGAAAAGACGTGTTTTTTTGTAGTGAGTTAGATTTTGTTCAAATACCATTTTATATTATTACTAAAGTATAACATGTATTTAATTTCATCACAAGTTGACTTTGTTTATTTATAATATAAATCACAAAGTAAGGCGTTTGTATGTATGTATGTATGTATGTATGTATGTATGTATGTATGTATGTATGTATGTATGTATGTATGTATTAATGGTTTTATGTACGTCTTAATTAAACTTGGTAATTATGTTCCTTGTGTACTAACTGAAACCGTAACGTATGTATAGTAGCCCTTAAACAAACTTAATACCTTCAAAAAAAAAAGTTGCCCAACTATATGAAAGTATTCCTATTTCATGAATCTATGTCATTATAGCCATGTTTACATGAGATCAAGATCGAAAGTATCTAGATCTAATTTTAACAACTGCACTTTGCACAGATAGTTTTTTACTTTAACAAATGAAAAAATCAAAATATAGTCCATTGATTTCATCATTTAATAAAATTAACCTTTAAATTTGTCTTTCAAAAGCATTTTTACCTAAATTAGTTCCTTATATCTGCGAATTTTGACGTGCTTTATATCCCATTCATCGCGAGTTCCTTTCATTCTTTCATTAAAGAAGACAGAACGGTCACTCATGCGCAGAGAGAAGGCTCCACGCACGAGCAGAAAGAAAAGCTATCGAAGACTACATGTAACTTTAGATCTAATTCAAAGACGATAGATCTACCTTATACTTTAACACATGAACATACTTAATAAAGTCTATTCATTTCATAATTTAATCAAGTTAACCTTAAAATGTTGTGTTTCTAAAGTATTGTACATACTTTCGTTCGCCGTGTTTACATTTTAATAGTCCCATTCATGTGTCGTGCACACCGCTATGTAAACACACTATGATTGGATAGGTTACATGAGGCTCTATAAGGGGGATATTAAATATACTAACATGTAATATATAATTAATACGCTTCTTGAGCCCTTGAATTCATTCTTATAATAGTACGTCTATTTCTATTATATAATAGTATCGAAACACTAGATCTAAATCTAAATATATGTAGGTCTACAAGCAAATGTTTTTATTAAAAGAAATGGGTAAGGTCGATTAATGAGCTATTTTGATAGCTCCATTCATACTATTTTTTCATTCACTTTCTTATAAAACTATTATTTCATTTAATTGTTTCCAAAACACTCTCAGTGACTATATAGATAGAGTTACGCAAATTAACTCTTTCTCTCCGTAATTATTTACCACATTCTGGTGGAATCAACGTTTGTATCGTCAGTTAGGAGAGAAAGAGTTAAGACCCGCGGGCCACGGGTAATATAGGGCTAGTATTGTAATAAAGGTTACATTTAGTGTTGTTCACAAAGAAGTTATTCAAGTTATTTCAAGTTTTACAAGTTAAAAAAATTTAATAAGCCTACTGCGGTTAAGTTTTCTACCAGCAGTTTGGTGCTTCAAGTAAGCATCCCCAGAAGTGCTATAAAGATCAAATCAGATGCCATTTTGTTCTCACTGGCATAGAGGAAAGCAGATAGCAGTAGAGGGCCTCTGAAAGAAACACATGGAGCCTGAAGAGATTTCATAAATTTCGAGCTGCACACATTTGAGACTCCTAGAAGAGCCTTTTCTGAAGACAGGTGCAGACAAAGAAAAGGCAACTCAAGTAATCTGTCTGGATCATCTGTGGGCTTGTGGCAGAACATGCAAGTACGTTTCGCGTGTCCCTGTGTGTAACGTTAAGGCAGGTACATACTGGTTACCAATTGTGTCATGTCATTGTCATGTGTTTGTGTGCTGTGGGTCTCTCTACGGGGGTTCATGTGTCATGTCATGTCATGTGTTTGTGTGCTGTGGGTCTCTCTACGGGGTTCGTGTGTCCTGTCATTGTCTTGTGTTTGTGTGCTGTGGGTCTCTCTACGGGGTTCGTGTGTCCTGTCATTGTCTTGTGTTTGTGTGCTGTGGGTCTCTCTACGGGGGTTCATGTGTCATGTCATGTCATGTGTTTGTGTGCTGTGGGTCTCTCTACGGGGTTCATGTGTCATGTCATGTCATGTGTTTGTGTGCTGTGGGTCTCTCTACGGTGTTCGTGTGTCATGTCATTGTCATGTGTTTGTGTGCTGTGGGTCTCTCTACGGGGTTTGTGTGTTCTTGATATACTTCTCTCCTGAATCAAAGACATTATCATCAAGCATTTGAAATGAAAAGACAAAAGATTCCTCTCAGACAGACAGACGAAATGAGAATTTATTTCCTTTTTATTTACTGCTTTGTAATTGACTTATGTCTCGTGGACGTACGATTAATTAAATGTATCTTGTGAAAGCATACATCTAGTCACTCAGGCCACTGAGTCCAAGAAGCAGTATTCCGACTGTTTAGTTTAGTGGCATGCTGTTTTAAAGCACCATATGATCATTTTACCGTCAAGGTTTAATTTGAAAAATCTTGTGCACCTCTTCATATCTACAGCTATACTTTTTATTAATTTATTTTCCGCCTTACGGTTAAACCGCGTAGTGTGCAAGCGACTTAAATCCTGGACACAGAAATCAGGGTTCAAACTGTGTTTAGGAAAGTACGAATATGATCTCTACTTTTCTATACAAGAAAACTGAATGGTTATTATTGTATGAACTTTAATCCAGTTGAATTGAAGTCTGATAACTGATTCAGTTAGAAGCACATTTGTTTGAATATCATGACACAATGTTGACTTTTCTAAAGTAAAAGAAGAGAATCGATTATTATACAACAGACTCTGACATTAAGATTTTATTCTCCTTGTAGGTTATTGTGGATAAATTGTTTCAACAATACAGTTACTGGTAGAGCTTTTTTTTTTTTTAAATTTCAGATAGTGAACTTTTTTTTTTTTAGAAAATAAAAACGTGTGATGTCACTATTTGGTGTCTATTGTGACCCGGATATCAAAGTGATTTAAAAACTAAGGAAGAAAATAACCAGGGATCTATGTTTTTAATACTGACTTTTATTTTTTACTATCAGGAGTCGTGACACGTTCAACAATAGAGTAGACATGATTTAGTTCAGAAAATAGTAGGTCTTAAAATAGTGTCCTAGTTAACATTTGCTATTTATTCCTTTGTTTTACAGTCCCTCACCCCTGACTGCCTGGTCGTGTGATACACGCTTTCTACTGTTGTCACAGTGATCTTGGGTTCGAACTCTGACTCACAGTCTGCTAGTTTCTTTGCTCCGTATACAAAAATAAAATATCGGAAAAATTGATATAAAGTCTTAGTCGAGAATATAGAGGCGCGGTGACTGAGCGGTACAGCGCTTGGCTTCCGAACCGGGGGCCCGGTTAGAATCTCAGATTTTTTTATTTTTGGAATCTTTGGGCGCTTCTGAGTCCACCCAGCTTTAATGGATACCGGACATTAGTTGAGGAAAGGCTGATGGTCATTGTGCTGGTCACATGACACTCTCGTTAACTGTGGGCGAAAGAATCATATAAGCCTCATATTATTTCCCACGTAGATCACTAGGTCTGGAATAGAACTTCCTAGCTCCAATGGAACATGGTAACTTCTATCATCTAAATACTGGACTGCTAGAACTAGAAAAGAAATGTTACTTTTTTTTTCTAAACAACTTTGAGAACCACTGTCTCTATTTAACTATCTACTTTTAGTGGAGTGGATGATACGGTAAGGAGAGATAATAGCCAACTTCCTTTCATTTTATAGATCTGAAACTCATGACCTTCACATTGAGAGCTAGAATGTCTGGTATCATCAACATGATGTTTTTATGTGAGGGAATTAGCTGGAGTGATCGTTGAGTCAGTACCAATGTCACTGAAGTGGGTGAATTCAGTGGCACAACCAATGGACGGGGACACCATTTGGGTACGAATTCTTGATATTACGTTCTAGTAATAAGTGCTTTCCCAATGTTTTCTCCGGCCAGGGGACCATATCAATGTATTTTCCGACACATTTCTCGTGGACCTAATTGTGACGATACGAAACTTGCATACAAAAATTCATTTGAGTTGTTCCCAGCCAACCGTGAGAAACTTTAAATTTTAATTTAATCATTATTTTCCTGTCCACCCATAACTGAATTCTTGTAGGATTTATCTCCCCTCGTACTGTTTCTCACGGGACGAATCTCGTCGTAAAACATTAACTGGCTTCTCTAGGGCTAACTTTTAATTTTTGACCGCTGGACAGCTGACCAGCACACAATGGTCGCGGCATCCTTAATAACTTTTCACGCCCATTCCCCCTTTCTCTCCCCCCCCCCCCCCCCCGCAGGATACGCACCGCTCTAAGAATAGCGTTGCACCCGGACTGGACAAATGCATATTCGTCTTAGTCCCTACTCTCACGGTACAGGCCATAAATCGGACATGACGCCTGACATCTCCGGTACATCGATACCTGTGAGAAAATCACATAGCTTTCTTCCCCCCCCCCCCCCCGTTAAACGAAATGCCCCAACCATATATAGAGAGAGACCCAAGCATTCTAAGTTAGGCCCGCTAGGATTCATATAGTCTCCTCTATTAGGAAGTTTAGTTGTGAGGTTTCATTAGGGACAAACGGGTAAGTGTAAACATTTTACTATACTTATTTTATCTTATAGGAATGTGTGAGTACACATTAGTACACAACCACGTTCCCCGTCATTACATTATGACATTATTGTGTATGTACATTGTGCTATTCTATGTCAATGCTATATCTTCATATAGTATTATTAATGCCGCTATGATTGTCCAAGTTTGAGGCCATAGTTATTATATTTGATGTGTTATGTTTCATCCATTCCTGTATCTTAGTGATTGATGTAAACAATAACCTTTCGTGAATCTAAGTACTGTCTATGAGCTTAGATCACAGTGCTCTAAACTTACAGAGCCCATGTGAAATTAATTATTTCACTTTTCTATTATATCCCTCATACATATTATTGTGTCTCACACACTTGTGAACCTATAATTCCTTGGATGAGTTTAATTTTGATTAATCACATCAAACCCTTATCACTGTATCTCGATCCCTAGTATTTTATTTTCATCTTATCCTTTAGTATATAATATGCTCATTCCCCATTGTACTATAACTGATTGCTTATCGTCGTAATCAAATTTAATGGATGAATCTTGACTAGTATCATCCTACATTGTATGATGACACATTTATTGTGGTTATCTTACTTGTATCTTTTGTTATTGAGTTATACGCATGCTTTAAGATTTTATACTTAATTGTCTTAAATGCCTTATTGGGATTGATACCAGTGCCTACATCTGATTGATTGCAAGGCATATGGGAATCCCTGCTCAATGCCTTTAGGAGATTCCTAATTGTCTGTCTTATCCCCAGCCTGGTTGCTACCCCTGGTTGCTACCCCTGATTGCTACGCACGATTGCTACAACCACCAGACCTCCACCCAAAGCTGTAACCGGGGCAGACCACACCAGATACACCCCCCCCCCCCAATTATATACCTGTTAGCAAGAAGGCATTGCCTACTGTCCTTGGCCTTAACATATTGACCAGTGTCCACAGTGCCTTATACTGCCCAGTATCATCTGCCCAGTACCCGGCCCAAACTGTCCACTGCCCTATAGCTACTGCCTAATGCCGACAGATTAGAGCAACCTTCGCTGCAGAAGACAAACTGGTGTTGAGTTAGCACGGCTCTCTACGAGCTAGAGATCACAGCTGAGAGATCACCCCACTACAACTTAGTCTGCAGCACCAACCCTCTCTACTGCTAAACAGGCAGCGGCCTCACCCTAGAGCCAGCTTGCCTACAGCATAGAGACTATCCCGAGCCGACGTCCTAAGACAGAGCCGGATGAATCATCCTTCTGAGTGCTAGTCCTTCGACCGCCAGAAGACGACCCACAACCCACGGGCTAGCAGCAAAGAGTATAAGTACCCAAGGCATAGGAACACTCTTCTTCTTTTCCAATCACTCACCAATTAGCAATCCATGATGAGCAGTCATATTAAATATTAGCACCTTCATTTCATTTCTTAATTATAAATTTATTTGATCATTTATCTTTTGTAAACTTTCATTTATTAAATTATTTTATTTATAAACTTATAATATTGGTCTGTTCTTACTGTTAGTTGCGGTGTGCCTGTACAAAATCTTATATGTGAGCGGGATAAAATTAATAAATCTCCCCTAGACTTAAATAAACTAGCCAACTATTGACTAATTAAACATCTCGTCACACTAATCACCGCTAATTAACAAGTGAAGTGGCTTCATTATGCACTGTGGATCAAGGATTCGAAGGCTGAATAGCATCGCATCGCTGACCGGATATGGTCTGATGGCCGTAGTTTAAATACGTGCTCTAGATGTTAGATTTATACGGACAGAGCTAGTTTTTCCCTAACTTTATTCTGAGCGCCTCCACTTTTTAAAAAATGCTATTGCAAACCTTTGATCACTTTCCAACAAGGGAAGTAATTGTTGGTTTAAAATATTTTAATAAAAGCACCTATAAATATAGCCTAACTATACCCCAAAAATATGGGCATTTTATAAACGGAATCTTTGCTGTATGCTATGTACAGAAATCCTAAACTCTACCCACTAGCATCACAGAGAAATCTGTATAAATAAGTTGGTGAATGTGACCTTTCACCTTTCACTACAGTGTCCTTGGAATTCTCACAATGTTCCGCTTTTCATTTTTTTTTATTTGGTTTTTTTTTTTCAATATATAGATTTCATTATACCTCCCCTGCATTGCTCCACAAAGATTTCTTTACTTTTTCTCTTGAACTGTATTTAAATTTTCATTACTTAAAGAGCATAAACGGAAATGTTTAAAAATAAAATTGAATCAAAGGCACATACTGTGAAATGTTCAAATATTAAAATGCCCTATGTCCAAAATTATATTTTTAATACGAGAGTTTTTAAAGTCTTAGTCTTCTAACAAATAAATATTCACTGTTTTCTGTTTTTATTTTAGGATGACAAAAAATTGCGCACAAATACGTGCGTTGTGTTTTTATAGCTTATACTATAAATATTTATCGTTGTTATTCATATTATCATCACCATTTTTTCTTTTCATTTAATTAATTCTTATTTTTTTTAACAGTGTGACTTACACGGACCACATGATACCCTACACACCCCACAGCAAGAATCTTACGAGAACAGATTGATAACATGTACCGAGAGCTAAATAACGATGCTTTGATTTATGTTTTTTTAATAACACGCGTTTGGGACGATACTACAGAAACGAAGAGTATAAGGTCCTGGCCCAAATTTCCTGCTGGACCTCAGAGGTTGGCAGCGGAAAATTAGTATCATTACGGTGACAGTCCGAAGCGCGTACCAGACGATCTGTGTTTTGGAACATGTGTGTTTTTTCTCTATGCTCACAGTGGGAAGAAGTTAGCGATTGGTTGTGAATGATGCAAGATAAGCAGCATTGTCGTCAGCTGTCTTAAGAACGACAGACGACTCCAGAAAAGATGTTTTTGTCGTGAATTAGATTTTGTTCAAAATACCATTTTATATTGCTATTAAAGTCTACTCTGTTTCTTCCATTTCATCTCAAGTTGATGTTGTCTCTATTGTAAGAAACATTATATATAATATTGTTCCCAAAAGAAGCTATTCAAGTTTTACAAGTTAAGAAATAATACGCAGGCCGGCCCTAACAATTGCGGGGCCCTATGCGAAACGGATGGCGCGGGACCAAGTCTGGGTAGGGATAAAGATAAAATTGTCTTTGCAATTTATTCACTCATTACTAAGGGACAAAATCGAGATCAAATTACCAGCCTTGCGTGTAACGAAGTCATACAGTATATCATCAAAATTCTGTTTCTTACATATTTAATAGCAATAGCAAGTATTGCCAAATTGTTCAATCTATCTTCGTAAATTGTTCACCTCAAGTAATTGAATGAAAATCCAATATGAAAATTTTTATTTTTCAGAAAATGTGTGTATGATTTTAGGAGATTTCCTTGAGCTCCTGGAAAATCATGAGGCTGCGGGAACCATGTGATATTATATAAGTTATAATGGTTTACTTTAATAATTAACACCTAGAATTAGCGCGGGGCCTATAAAAATGCGGGGCTCACTGCGACGCATAATAGCCTACAGCTATTTTATTGTCTACCAGCAGCTTGGTGCTACAAGCCAACGACCGTCCAAAACAATCCGTCAGCGATCTTCTGGAGTAATAGAAAAGGACAACAAACCCCTGAAAGACCAAGAAGCAGCAAATGAATTCATTAAGTTTTTCCAAAGCGTAGGAACAATACAAATCAATGAAAGTAGAAATAAAGATGTAAACTCAGAAATCCAAGATAGAATTAAAGAAAACAATCCAGCTTACTCCTTGGGAATGACCACTAATCTTAAAATGAAGGAACTTGATGAATCCCTAAAAGTCCTCCAACCAAAACAAGCCCCGAGCTTGACAAAATATCTAATGACATGCTTCTTCATTTGGGTCCTCAAGCCAAAAGAAAACTGCTACAAATATTCAATGCTAGCTGGAAATCTGGCAGAATTCTAAACATCTGGAAAAAAGCCATTATGATCCCTATACTAAAGCACGGCAAACCAAGAAACAAACTGGATAGCTACCGCCCCATCAGCCTCACTAGCTGTACTTGCAAACTGATGGAAAGAGTGATAAATAGAAAGCTGACATGGATCCTTGAGTCAAATAACCTACTCACTGAAGCCCAGGCTGGCTTTAGAAAAGGCAGATCAACAGAAGATCAAATCGCCTTTATCACACAAGAAAAAGAAGATGGCTTTCAAGAAAAGAAACCAACAACAATTGTGTGGGTTGACTTAGAAAAAGTATTTGACAAAGTCTGGGAACAAGGTCTCTTGCTCAAACTAATCCAGCATCACATATCCCACAGAATGTACAACTGGATAAAGGAATATCTAAATAATAGAAAAGCCTTAGTTTGCATGCAAGGACAAAGAAGCCACACAGTGGGTATAAAAAATGGCGTCCTCCAAGGAGGAGTCCTACCCCCAACACTTTTCCTAGTATTCATAAACGATCTAAATCAAAACCTACCAAGAAAAGTTAAAAGCAGCATGTATGCAAATGACCTTGCCTGAATAATTACAGACGAATATGTAGGAACATCGAAATTTCGATTACAAGATGCTCTCGATATACTCAATAATTGGTCCAAAGACTGGGGCATGTCCATCAACACAAAAAGACCACATATACCATATTCTCACTGTCAACAAAACAACCAACAATAAAATTAACATTAGATAAGGAAGCTTTAGAAAAAATGACAGCCCTACATACCTTGGAGTCACCTATGACCCGAGACTAACCTGGAAAAGCCAAATAGATAAAACACAGAGTAAAGGCATCCAGAGACTATCCCTCTTGAAAAAATTAGCTGGCACAGATTTGGGAGCAAATCACAACATCCTGAAAAAGACTTATACCAGTTACGTGAGACCTGTACTAGAATATGGTGCCACAGCATGGGGCTCAGAAGCCCAAACCAACCTAAGAAAAATAGACAAGGTTCAAAATATTGGTCTAAGGATAATGACAGGAGCAATCAAAACAACACCCATAAGAGCTATGGAGGAAACCGCTGCCCTGATCTCTCTGGATGAAAGAAGAGAAATAAAAATCCTTTCCCAATTCACTAAATTGGAAACCATGGAGAGGCACCCACTCAGAACAAAAATCCACAAAACTGGCAGCAAAAAACGTCTCAAAAGGACCAATTTCATACAGGAATCTCTAAACCTAAAAAAGAAACACCAACTTGAAAAAATTACTCTGGAATCCTCGATACACTATAATGAATCTCCACCCTGGGACGAAAGCCCTCTTCCTACTATAAGGGACCATATTAAAAGCATAAAAAGAAAATCTGATTACAGACCAACAGAGCTCAAGAAAATAGTGAACAGTTTTCAACATACCAATTATCTTAGCAATCAGTGGATTAGAGTTTACCCGGATGGCTCAACCCATAAAGCCACCACAAATGGAGGAGCTGGAATACTTATCGAATGGCCAGATGGAGGAAAACTAGAAAAATCCATTGCAACTGGAAAGCTCTCTGACAGTCACAGAGCAGAAAGGGAAGCACTAGCACTAGCAGCTACCATCCTAGCAAATCATCCAAGTTCCCCACACAGGCAGATTGTCTTACTAACCGATGCAAAAACAACCCTCCAAAGCCTGCAAAACTCTGATTCCTCATATATTAAAAACCTCAAAACAGCACTTACAAAGCTCAACAACAACAGCAAAAAAACTGTAATTCAATGGATCCCAGCTCATATAGAACTAGAAGGAAATGAGAAGGCTGACACACTCGCCAAGAGTGGGAGAACTAACACACTAATAAACTCTGCACTCTATCCAGAAGAATTGAAGAAATTAATCGTAAATAAATTAATGAGAAATGGACGAGCTCTCATCCAAATCACAAGAAAGATGACGCTTACTATAAGCTATCCCGACAAGACCAACGTCTAATCTTTCGGCTCAGGACCGGACACAACAGAATGCGACAACACATGTACTGGAAGCTCAAAATTGGAACCAGTGAAATCTGCCCATGTGGAGAATCACCAGAGAATGCAGACCACGTCCTCCAAAACTACTCTCTATACCAAGAGGCCCGTAAAAGACATTGGCCCCAAATCACCCCAATAGAAAGGAAACTATATGGAGAGAGCTCCCTGATCTGGAAACCACTGCGCAGTTCATCTCATGTATTGGTCTAGTCATCTGAACACTCCAACATAACAACGAGAACGAAGAAGAAGAAGAAGGAGATTTCCTTGAGCTCCTGGAAAATCATGAGGCTGCGGGAACCATGTGATATTGTATAAGTTATAATGGTTTTTATTTAATGATTAACACCTAAAATTAGCGCGGGGCCTATAAAAATGCGGGGCTCACTGCGACGCATAATAACCTACAGCTATTTTATGGTCTACCAGCAGCTTGGTGCTACAAGCCAACAACCGTCCAAAACAATCCGTCAGCGATCTTCTGGAGGAAGAAGTTCAGCATTGAACTTGTGTAGTACTTAAGGGTCTGTGTGGATGTCAAGATATTAGATATAGAAAAAAAGGGGAAGGGGGGATGTCCTAACGGGGTCCTCTCCCTGTACACTGGTAGGGAGACCGTGATTATCTCTTCCTGAATCGTGCAAAGATAAACGTTCAGCATGGAGAATTTAACACTGAGCGACTACACGAAGAAAGTGGGAGGCTGGGGGAGGGGGGGGATAAGCGAGAAGACATGGAGATTGAGAGAAAAGCTTCTAGAATTAAAAATTGATTATAATAATAAATCAATGAATCAGTCCATCGGAATAGCGGTTTTAATGATCTTATAACTTTTACAGTGTACATCACATTGATGCATTGTGGAGCTGGGCATCAGATCCAGTACGGCTCAAATGACGTGTTTATTTTGACAATATGTATCCAGTCTCTTGCACATATGTATAGTCCATAATTTGTTACTTTGAAATATGAATGTATGCATTTAATGTATCTAATGCAAATTTTAAATACCATAGTTGATATTCTGATTTGAGATTACGTCATATAGCAAATACAACTGACACGTTTTTGGCTTATAACAAATAGTGATTTTTTAAAAAAGTGCTTATGCAATGCCATAATGTGTAATAGTTATCATCTTTATCATGATAACATTTCTTAATATCACCAAAACAAAATCACAAGGTTATCATACACCATAAGAGATTATTATTACATAAGGTTAACATATAGTTATAAACCTGGTGGTGGCACAGATGGGGGCAGTGTTGTGAGTGTAGTCAGCCGACGCAAATCGCCCCAGGCCAACGCTTGACGAGCGGTCAACCGTGACGAGTTACGACGGTCGGCCGAGACGAGTGTCAACATGATGGTTCGGGAAGGATCGACGTCGTGAACAGAGCTCAGGAGCGTCTCGAGAGTTGTAGTCATCTGACCACCTAGAAACGTCGAGCGGCGTTCTGCCCGGTTCGAGAAGGCCAGTAGGGACCCTATATAAGAGCGGAGGTGTCGCAGTCAAGACGGTTCAGAAAAGGGGTTCACGACAGAAGGTTCACTACAGCACAGTTCAACGGTGTGGTTCTGTACGGAGCATTACAATGGGTTAAGTGCGGAGTACTGTCAAGAACAGTTGAGACGACTAGCGTCTTGATCTTGGTCTGCGATCGAGTCCGACACAATGAGCCTATTGTGTGTGAAGTCAGTCCTGAACTGTTGAACCCAGTGCAAGCCCGAAACGAGACGGAGAGGCCAGTGCAAGAGTTGATAGGGCGGTACGGTGTTATCGGAGAGATATTTGTACAGTGTAAGTGTTGCCAATGGTACAGTATTGGCTGTTATTTATTCAACTATTAAAGTGTTACGTTACTTTGGAGCCCTGAGTTGTCAAGTTCTTTAAGTTGGTGGTGTATGGTGCAGTTTGCAGAGAGCCTGGATAGTGAGATTCGTAACAATATCGTTGCACAGGGATTCTAAAAAAAGATATTAGCTTAGACCCCTCATTTTCTCTCAGTCCCGCCCCATAGACAGGTCCACCTTGGTTCGAAAATTTCATGTATATTTTTTTATTACATACGGTCTTGTTTTCTTTTGGATTGTATTGTTTATATCTAATTATTTTATCTTAAAAGTTATAGATAAGAACATTATGCATATTTATATTATAAATACTAAATCCCAGATATAACCCACATATTTTGTTGCAACATCACGCTAGCCAATTAATAAAAACTACAGAACCTATTTAGGACACATGGAACAATTTAACACTTGTTTTTTAATTAAAAAAACAACAACTGAAGTTCCAATACTTTATTTACTTTAATATTCTCCATCTCTCTGCATTTGATTCGCACAACTTCATGACTTTGTAAAAGAAACTGAGAATTGGTGGGTTGGTTCAGATTCTTGTGACAGCAAAGGGATTGTCTAAAAACATGGAAGTCGTTACAATCTTTCCAACCAAAAGTTAAAGGAAAAGGCAGTGTGATACATCTGTTCAACACTTCACATCTGGATATGCTGAAGATGACTTCAGGATAAATTACTTCAACAAAATTGTGGACATTGCAATTCAATCCTTGCAGCCGAGATTTTAAACCCAAACCGAAAATCTATTTGAGTTTCTTGTCAGCTTCAATAGCCTTTAGCTTTATGACATACAAAAGTGTACAGCGAGCCTCGAGCAAGCATTGACGTCACCAACACATCAGTCAGCAGATATATGTGGGCGAGAAAAAGCAGATGAAATGGAATACTAAAGGCATATTCTACCAAATACCGCCAAAACCCCGGTAGAAATTTTAGCTTATCTGTCCACTAATGAAAGATACACTGCTTTCCCAGACTACTTTGTTGCATTCAGATTATTTTAAACAATACCCGTAATTGTGGTAACTGGAGAAAGAAGCTTCTCGCGCCTCAAACTAATAAAGAATTATTTAAAGTAAACAATTCACAAATTCTTGATATTGAGATTTATCTATATAGGAAACAAATTTTGATGATATTCTTTCTGTATAACTTCGCTACACGCAAGGCTCGTAAAGTAAAGCTAATTTGATCGTGATTTTGCACTTAGTAAAGAATGAATAAAATGCAAAGACGAATTTATTTTCTAATGCACAATTTTAACTTCTACTTTTTATCCTTATCCGTACCCAGACTAGACCCCGCGCAATCCATCTCACATACGGCCCCGCAATTGTTGAGTCCAGCCCTGGGTCTAAGGCAATGTCTTCCCAGTAGTCAACATCGATGTCCACTGTATTTATAATAAGTTTTTAGCCTACACAATAAATACAAAGGTTTTTCTTTTAAAATTAATGATAGTCAACAAGACTAGTTGAATTGGACAGACAAAATCATGCTCACGGTGGTTAGGTACAAAAAGGTGAGTTTGTAAGATGCGATACTAGTGGATCGATACTAAGGAAATCGTGTTTATTCAGATCAAATGCGATCCATAATTGCACTTTTACTAGTATTAAATCTAATCTTTAGTACTTTATTTTGTTTTAGAGCTTTACAAAACAGATAAAATAGAAACTAAATGTAGATATACAACTTTTGAAAAGTATTTAAGACCAACACTTTTAGCATCTTTTTAAATTTAAAACAGTAAAAGGTCAAAAAAAAAGTTCTTGAAATAAGGTTCAAACCAAAGGTCGCGACTCTCACCCACTGAGAATTATGAACACTTGTTGTTAGTTCCATTTTATTTGTTCCCCATTTGTGAAGGTCTTCTCACTTTCAAAACAGATGGAATTGTCAGATAGACGGTTAAAAGTGCGAAGACACACTCATGCACTTAGTAACGCTTTACTGATACACATACACACACAAACACACGCACTTAGTCTTTCACTTTAATACATAGTCAAACTCACATACACTGCGATATTATGGAGCCCACCGGAAATGTGACCGCTGTTTGAAAGCGTCTTCCGGCTCATTGTTTATCTCTGACACCAAACTAAATGGAGGAGAGGGGGATCGACGGGGGGGGGGGGGGGGGGGAGGATGAGGGCGTGAGCGGGCTACGCCAAACAAACTCGGGCACTCCAGGACTAGAAGGAGGGTCAAGAGAGGATAAAAGACGTCTATTTAGTTTAATTTTTCAGGCCTTATTCGTTGTCGGTACCTAAGCCCTTGTCCTTGAGTTGACCGGAAGTTACCTTAGCACTACTTTACAACCAGCTACCAAAGTTCATGTTTTTCAATCAACCTGAATGTGAGTGTATGAATGTAATTGTGTGTGTGTGTGACGGTGTGTATGTGCGGACTAGCTTTGAATGAGAGAAGATATTAAAACAACAATATTTCACCCACTCACGTTTCTCGTCTCATCCACTGCTAGTCTAAATATCAGACGCAACAAGAATCTCAGGTCGTGAACAATCGTATTTTTTTCTTTCGTAAAAACACAAATTTGAACTTCAAAGTTCCCCCTGTGATTTCATGGGACAGCTGAAGTTAAGCTAATCTACTTCTATAGCTCAAATTTAAGGAGGGTGTTAAGTACAGCACAACCACCGAGCTTTGAAAATTTGATTTCTGCAGTGCTAAAAAAAATGCACAAACCTTATTATATAACTTTTTAAAAATATAGATTATTAACAATTCCTTATTTTGTACACCAGATACACCAAAATACTAGCTATTTATAGTTTTTGCGCCACCACGTGAATTAATCTCTCTAAAAAAAAATGAGTAAAGTGTTCCGCTAAATACTCAGATTGTGCGAATGGTTCCGTTAATGAAAAAAGTCTGGGAAACAATGCTGTAAGCATTAAAGATACAAAAACAAAGAAAACAAAACAGTAGTGGCATTCTATTTATTCTTGAATCCAATGTAACCCGATACAAAAACAAAGAAAACAAAACAGTAGTGGCATTCTATTTATTCTTGAATCCAATGTAACCCGATACAACAACAAAGAAAACAAAACAGTAGTGACATTCTATTTATTCTTGAATCCAATGTAACCCGATACAACGAAATGTAATCAAAGTATTTTATTTTTAACATATTAATAGATCAGTTTATTGTAAATAGTTTTATTCATGTTATCTAAAAGATTAGATGTTTATTGTTTCTCATTTTGACCTATTAATTAGAAAATAAAACATTGAAAGAAATATAATGAAATCTGAGGAGACAATGTCATGTCAAAATGACTGTACTCATAAAACTGAAAGAATATTTCCTTTAAACTCCAGATAACCTTAGTAGGTGTTTACAGTTAGTATCTGGGAACACTAGTGGAATGCTATAGGAATGGAAGCAAGGTTTTACCTTATTCACCACTTACCTGAATGTTTCATACGCTGCTTTTGAAATGAAGAAAATTACGCCCTAACCCAAATTCTAATATATAGCGCGGTTGGGGATGGCGAGGTTCGAACTTGGACTGCCAGTCCAATGTTAGTATCACAGCACCTGGTAAACAATCGTTTTATTTTGACCAATGCTCTTAGCGCAGAACGATTTGTTGTCAAACCCAGGCTCTACAGTGACTCGACACCGTGGGATCTTGGTGAGTAAAAGTTATTGGATTCCAAGGACTTAGGTTCCATTCTTTAGACTCCGAGTAGAACATATGGTTGGGAGCTTGGGGCCGTAACAGTACTTTCATTGGACTTCTTTAAGGACGACTCTCCTCAGTTGGGCCCATGTCCATCCTGCCGACTCTGCTACTTGTTCTACTGATCTCCATGTTTGTCTTGGTCTTCCTCCCCTTCTTCTGTGATTCCAGACCTGGTTTTGCAATAGTTTCTGGTGTTCTCTGCACTTTCACAATTTTTTATATATATATCTGAATTCTATACCTATATGGACGTCAAGCTTTATTAAGAAAATCCAGCTTCACACAAATAGATTGTACGGAACTGAGGTAAAAAAAAAAAAAGCTTGTTTCAAATATTGTGGTACTCTTCAGAAAAACAGAAATCATTTTAGTGTTGATCTTTCAGTGTATCTTTGGTTTAAAATAAATTCAGGATCTATAGCGTTCAAAGTGATGTTATAGAATTTATTTTGTTACCTAGAAGAACTAATTTTTTTTTTGTTACCAAGAAGAACTAATTTTAAAAAATTCTGCATATTCTTAAAGATTAATTTCCCGTGTAGGCCTACTAGTTATTCCAGTAGTTCGTGGAAGACCTCGTCAGGCCTCGCGGAACACAGTTTGGGAAGCACTGCTCTAGGCCTATGTAAGCGCCCCTACACTGGTCTGTAGGAACAATCAATTGTTCGGTCTGAACGTGTTACACCTTTACCATACCTTAGTCTCTTGAACCGTTGGGGGCACCACACAAGATCTGATGATAGCCTTTGTCCATTCCTGGCTTTCTTTCATATTACACATACATATAGCCGACTTGATTGATTTCGTGTTCCAAACATATATACTGTTGTTAAAACCTATAATTTCCTGGTGTCCATATTTAGAAACAATCGGGCTGGACCCTTTCATTTTCTTTCTCAGTGCCACTTTGGCCGTGTGAGTCATGCCGGGTATCCGCCGTAAAACGGCCATTTAATGAACGTTGTGACAGGGCTCTCTTCCATCTCCGCAAGTGCAATGAACTCGGTTCCATTTGCCAGCCCAAATAGGGGCTGCTTCCCTAATCGTCTCTCTAACGAATGTTTCCACTGAGTCGCCATGATGAGACGAAGGTGTTGCCCGGGCCATACTTCTACCACTAAGCAACGCAAATCAGAAACCGTGGGTCACCAGAAAAGCACTGGATCACTTCGTCCACCAAGGTCGAATCAGAACTACGATCAAAGGATTTTGGTAGTTGATTGGTGCTTCCACTTCTCGCTCTCCACCAAACACCCCTCCCCTTCCTCAATCATCTACTATCTTTGTTAGTCTTCATCTGACTTGTGGGCTTTTTTTTTCTCTGATGACCTCCGGGCACTCTGTTCTTAAAAACTTCCTTCCAGGGCCCAGGATTGGGAAATGGATGTCAAGGGCCTTGACCCAAGTCCCACGATAACATCACTTTCCTCGTTTCTGGGGTGACCGATTTTTTTGACAAGGTAGTAATATGGTGGGGTTAGGGTGTGGGGGACATTGTCTTTCTCAGTGATGTACTGTCTCTTTTAATTGCATTACAACGTGAGATTAAAAGGATTTTACGAATATGCTGAAAGACTATTCTTTTTTAATAAAATGGAAATTGTTTATGATTTCTAAATGCTGTTTACGCAATAATGCAATTAAGCGGTGTACAGTTAAAGGTTTTCACAGGGGAAGAGTTGCTATAAAACAAGGCACAACGTGCGCCCGGGACAAGAAACTTAATTGGCGCCCCCCCCCCCCATTTTCCATGAACGTCACATAAAAATAGAGGCTTTTAAATGGAAATTATTTAATAATAATTTAATACAAATAACCCAAGAATGTATTACATAGCTGAAATATCTACAATAGTTTTTATGACGCCTCTTTACGTGTGGCAAACCCTTTAATGTGGTGTCCGGGAATTGTGCCCCCCCCCCTCTCCATCCCCATTTGATTTACTAGAAATCAAGAATGTCTGGGTTTGTTTTTTTCCATGTTTTTGGATGTTTCTTGAGAATTGAAGATTATTACACCCTATCCCCCCCCCCCCATGATGGCCTCATTAGGGTTTGAACCCTGGACCATTATGACGACAGTCCAGCCTGCTTACAGACTCAGATGACAAAGCAGCCACCCAAGTCTACGTAATTGACTAAACGTTCATAGGCCATTGGCTTGACTAGAAGTTCAAAAAGTAAACTTTTTTGAAATACTTTTAAACTTAGACCTAATTAAATTAGAAGCAAATGAATACGTTATAAAAGTAACCTGGGACTTGAGAGACAACTTCAGTTCTTAATGACATGAACTTTTTCTGTGTAACATTTTATTGTCTTGGACTCTTTTTTTCACTGATTACAAAATCAAACTTTCAAAGGTATTTATTACTAAGCTAAAGTGAAACGTATCTTTCGAAGCGGTAATTTTGAAAAGTACTTTTCTAATGTGAGGTACTTTAGGGAACATGTTTTTAGCTCTAAAAGTACATGGTCAGAACAAGATGAACAGAATAGAGGCAGGTGGACGTCTAGTGGGCGTCGCCAATAATTAATGTGAATAAATGTAGGCCTAATACATGTAGATGTAATACAAGAGAAAAAAACAATGAAACCCAGTTCAAAACCCAGTTAAAAACCCAGCTAAAAACCCAGTTAAAAACCCAGTTTAAAAAACCCAGTTTAAAACCCAGTTAAAAACCAAGTAGGCGATATTTTTTTTAGGTCGTGTAGTTTTGGGTTATACTGAGCTGTAATACTTTTATATTTGTAAATACGATAAACCAGAGCCGGCCTTAGGTATATGGCAAACTACACAGCAGCCTAGGGCCTCCGATTGGAGGGGGCCTTGCACAGGACAAAGAAATTTTATTAAGAGAAAAAATTGCAAAGCATGGTTTATATCTCAGGTATAGCAGAACTTTTTGGCTCTATGTCTACTAGACTAGTTTTATGACACTTTATGTGTTTACTATGAGTCCAGTTTTATTTACGAATGTTTAGATCTACTTGTCAAGACTACACATGCTAGTCTCTTCCTTTTGGTGAAATGTCGAAACGTTATTTCTTGTTTGGTGATCATGAATCTTCCATGATCAGGGGCGTAGGAATTTGCTATCATTTGGGGGCCCTTGGGAGGGTTTTGGCCTCTTTTGGGCCTCCTGAATTTTGAGTAAAATTTAATATTCG
This sequence comes from Biomphalaria sudanica, assembly GCA_036873155.1. Classification (NCBI taxonomy): domain Eukaryota; kingdom Metazoa; phylum Mollusca; class Gastropoda; family Planorbidae; genus Biomphalaria; species Biomphalaria sudanica. The sequence goes on from JAZGLO010006691.1 coordinate 3,491,379, forward strand.
ATGTAAAAAAACACTCACTTGGGGGCCCACCTAAAGTGGGGGCCCGGGGGGATTTTCTAATTCTCCCTTTTCTACCCCACTATAGCTACGCCACTGTCCATGATGCTATCGTGGCTATTTGAATTTACCTTATTTGTTGATTTAGATATAGATACAGGACGGTTTATAATTGATTGCCTATTTTTCGGTCATAAATTTGTTTCTTTCCATTTGATTTGGGGGCCGCCTATTCGCTTCGCGTAGGGCCTCCTATTAACTAAGGATGTCCCTGGACAAATGATAAATTAATGTGTTTAACAAATTAGTTAAGTAAAGAAACAATGTATCATTCTTTTTAAAGAAACAAAAATTAGCATACAAAATGTATCTAAAACATTTGGCGTCCAAACCATCACGTCATCAAAACGCAATCGCCAATACGACAACGGCGCCAAAACAGCGTCGCCAAAACGCAGTCACCAAAACGCAGTCGCCAAAACGACCACGGCGCCAAAACTACGTCGCCAAAGCGTCCTGGCTATGTGTTCTGGAGTGCGTGTGAGTGCGTTTTTGCATTAACTGTTGTAATTTGATGTAACCACAGGAAGACCATTAGTTTATAAATATGATAGAACGGTGGATGATAGTTGAGTTGTAGTCGTAGACTGAGTGACGGAAGGATGTGTGTTTATTTTCGATTATCCGCACTAGATGACAATTTCCAATATCTATATAGTACTAAATACAACAGGACTACATTGGCATGTTAGAACAAACTCAAGCATTCACTATCTACACGAGCTTTACAGTGGCCGATGTTGTACATGTTATGATAGACTCTTCAATAAATAATAAAGCGCGTACTATTATTCCGTTATGTTTATTCCTGGTCCGGTATTTAACATTTATTATGTATAGTCGTCTGCTTTTAAGACCCAATGCCGGATATTAAGGAGGTAGCAACAAGTTGGGGAAGTGGAATGCTGTCTTGAGTTTGAATGACAATAAATACTTAGCATATCATGCTTCCTCAACCTCTCAAGCTGACCCCCCCCCCCACATCAAAGTGTTCGGTGTTGCTCTTCTCGCCAGGTGTCGTTCTGCGCGTGACATCCTTGAGGAGGATGAGGATGGGATAGATCATACACATTTTAGATCGTCGCGTATCCGGAACAGAAACAATGACAGTATTAATTTTGTATGTGACCATATTTCATTTTTTACGATCTTTAAGAAAAAGCATTCTAAATGTGTCGATCTTTCTTGAAACTAACATTTTTATTGTCAAATGTGTTTTCCTTTTCAAAAAAAAAAAAATCATTTTTCTTTACGTTTCAGTTGAGGCGCGCTTGGCTCCCGAAACAGGGTCCCGGGTTTGAATCCCGGACGCCTCTGAGTCCACCCAGCTCTAATAGATTTCTAACATTAGTTGGGGAATAGAAAAGGTGGTTGGTCGTTGTGATGGCCACATGACATCCTCATTAACCACATAAACAGATAATCTTTACATCATCTGCCCTATAAGGTCTGAAAGTGAGTGAGATTGCATTAATTAATTTGATTGAATGTTGGAATTAATTTTAAATAGATCTAGGCCAGTGTTTCACAAACTGTGTTCCGAGAAACCTAAGTGTTACGAGCGCCTGGTTTCTCAAACCACTGGAATAATTAACCAGTAAGCCAGCACGTAAATTAATCTCTCTAAAAAAATAAGCAAAGTGTTTTTACCTAAATACTCTGAATATGCGAAGTGTTCCGTTAAGGAAAAAGTTTGGGAACCACTGATCTTGACTAACACTAGGAACCCCGACATATATATTTTAGTCATTTTGAAAGAAATACTTTAGATATCGTAAAATATGAATAGAGCCAATAATTTTTTTTGTTTTAAAGTTATCATAATTTTTCATTAATTTTGAAGGAAACACTTTAGATATCTTAAAACATAAATAAGCAAAAATAAAGCAAGATTACAAAGAGAGTTTGTGTTACACAAACTCAGAGGCGACCCCCGTCGAAGTCGGATCCCTGTCGGATCTGCATATTCGCAAAGAATATTCAAGAGGTTATTTAATTTTGATGGTCAAAAGTCATTATGTTTCAAAGATTCATTTCCCGTTGTCAAAAATGTTTTTTGTTTTTGTTTGACATGTTTCGGGTGTTCACTTCTAAGTTTAAAATAATTAACTTCGCGCTGGACGATGGACGATGAACCCTGCCTGGTCGTTTAGTTTGCGTGCTGGACTGTCGTTCGGATTTATCGATGGTCCCTGGTTCAAACCCTGCATGCTCCCATCCCCCGTCGTCCTACGGGAGGTTTGTAATTAAAAAACAAAAAAAGAAAAGAATAGATATATCGTGCTTTTACTTCGATGTCTCAGCACAGTTAGGCCTATCAACAGAGATATCGGCATTTTTATTAAAATGGAACTAGAATGAGGATGTAGATCTTCCTAAATTAAACTTATGATTTAGCACTATCTACTAGATCTAGATCTAAAATATGAGCTTGGAATAATGTAGCTGCAATTTAGATAAGATTTGTGTAAAAAAATATCCTAGATAATCTATCAATAGACAGAATGCAACATTAAACTTAAAAATAGTATATTAGTTTTTAGTATAGACCCTATTATAACATTGCAATATTATCAAAACGTTTGGAAATCAAAATCTACACTTTAAGTCTAGAAATTGAAATTCTACATCTTAATCTAGACTATTTTAGTCTAAGCTAGATCTAGAAATTCTAGATCTATACTCTAAAAATTTTTTAATAAATCCAGAACTAGATATAATGTAATAAAAATCTAGATCTAGTTTAAACTTACGGGGGCCGCACAAAATCTAGATTAGATCTAAATCAAGATATCATTTCTTTTTTAAATGCGAGTCACATAAAGAGGCTTAATAAACATTACTATACCGAGTTCTTTTAGCATTTCATTTAAAGAATTAGTTCCATGTGACGTCAAAGGAAAAAAAAAAACACTACGTCACACGGCTTAGTTAGACTAAAATATGTTTTCATCAATACGAACAATTTTTCGAGTGTTCATAGACATTGGTGCACCGAGTGCGTTCTTTTAGCATTACATTTAAAGAGTCTATTCATATGACGTCAAAGAAAAAAAAAATGCCATGACCTCACAATAGGCTAGTACCGGTACCATAAAAAAATGTCTTTATTTACACGAGATATTTAACGAGGGTTTATAGACATTGATGCACTGAGTTCTAATAGAATTTATTTAAAGAGGATCAAAGCCGCATTGTTTTTGCGTTTTGTCTGTCAGTCGGTCTGTCCGTCATCTTAATATTAAAAAAACAAACTAAAAGCTATTAAAAATTGATTAACCTTTATTTTACGTTTCAAAACATCGCAATAATTTTAGGTATGAACATAGTTGATTTAAGTTTATATAATAGATTGTTCCGGATGTTTGTATAAATAGTAAAAGAAAAAGAGAATTCCAGATAAATGTAATACGTTAATTAAATTTGTTGGATGGTCTCGTATAAAAATTAGAAGAACTACAGCCTTGTGGAGAGATATTCATACCATACTTTGATGTTTGGATGTTGTTTTCCTTAAAAATCGGAACATAATATTAACGATAATTAGATTTGTTGATGGTTTAGGTAGAAAATTAATTGTACTGTAAGAGAGAAGAGAGTTAAAATATTTTTCATAAAAATCCGGAATAACATTATTTCGTAAATGAGAAAATTATTTGTTTATTAATTAGATGAGGGAGTTCAAACAGTTATTTCGCTTAGTAGCTATTTAAATAAATTCGGAAATTTCTGGCGACGATTTGTAAGAAAATGTAAGTAATGTTAGTCGATTTCTTTTCAAAACAAAATCCGGAACATTCTTTATCGATTACTAAACTTTTATGTTATGTTTCAGCAAGAAGATTAAATGTCTAAAAAGTGATTTTCAGTAATCAATTCTAGTAAATTACTTTTTTTTAAAGCTCTGAACAACCTATTGTCGATATTTTTAAAATTTGTTTAAAGACGAAAATACGGAACAATTTGATATCGATAATCAAATTATAGTGACGCATTGTCAAATAATTAACGTGTAATATTAGTCAATTATGCGATTTCAAACAATCATTAGACATAATTCATTTTTTATAAAACAATATCCGGAACATTTTTACATTTAATGAAATATAAGTCAGTATAGAGATTTTGATTTAGCATTAATATGCAATTTACATAAAAAACGGAACAACATATTATTGATAATGAGTTTTTGCAACGTTTAAACATGGAAATTAAATGTAATATAAGTTAGAAGAGCAAACAAACATTTGTTGGCGTTGATTAGTATTGCAAAAAAAAAATCCGGAACAATCAATTTTAGATACTTAAAACTATTGAGATGTTACGGGAGGAACATTAAAGGGTAAATCAGATTTTCAATAGCTCTTGGATTTATTTTTTTTATCTAATCGTGACGGACAGACCTACCGACAGACAAAAGTCACAAAAATAAACCTTTTTTATTCTGATGAGGGCACTAAACAAAAAATTAATAAACTCTGATTTTTTAAAAAAAGTTTAAGAAATTAGTTTAGCACCATGTCAAAGCCGGGCTTTACGCTACTACACGAAAGTCGCTACATAAAAAGTCCACTTAATAAATGTGCGTGATATGTACATACAAAGTGCATTCTTAGCCTCATAAACAAACATAAATGTTTTCTTTTAATTTTAGCAGCTAGTTGACAAGAAAAAACATCTTTAACCATTATTTATATTTGATGTAAACATTTCTAGTACATTTTGTAAAAATATTTAACTTAGTGATACCGAAAATACACCACAATGCGTGGTGTGTGTTTGCATATTGTAACATTGCCTCTTTACATTTACGTTATTGTTTTAGAATTGGTGTATTTTTATGAAAAAATCGCTTGCATAATTAATTTTATAAATTAAACGGTTTGCTTTTAGAAAACCAAAAGTAGCCGATGCACCTAAACTTTTCAAGCCGCATTTAATGGTGAAATAATATTTTTCATATCTTTTCTAGTTTTCGAGATCTGAGTGTGACAGACGGACATTTTGCACAAACCTAATAGCGGCTTTGTCCCCTTACGGGCGCCGCTAAAAAAGGTAAAATGAATAATTTCAAAATATAGCATTTATTTACATTATGAAAGTAAAAGTGTACTTAGAAAATACGCAAAGATTCTTGTGAAGTTTACACACACACACAAACTTTCACAAAGATTGTAGGAAATGTCACGTAGAAATTCCATCACTGGCTTGTTTCCGTACATTGGCAATATAGCTTCAACTCATCTGTAAAGTTGGAGGTACTTTTCTTGCTTGCAGCTTTACTTCGTTCTCCCGCAATGCACCTCAGAATCTTGTTCTCAGTGTTCTCCTGTTCACTGAGGAAGTAAGAGATTACCTTGTACACATTAGGGTGATGACCGTCAAGAGACAGCTGAAATGTATGGTGCCATCCCTCCACTGAACTGTTTGTTCTTAGTAGATTGTCCTGTACTCAATCTCTAGCATTTCATAATGCTATCAGAAATCTTGGATTCACTCTGCGGTTTCGTCTCTGGCGACCAATACAGTTGTCCTCTCAATAGTCATACAAATTCCTCACGCCCTGTTTTGATTTAAAGAAAGATGCCGCAGATTTCTAATTATAGTAAAACACACTTTCGTATTTCCTATCCTATTTTATCGGGTCACCACATTTCAAGATCCTATTTTTAGCAAGTTATACTTTTTAATCAAAGGTGAAAAAAGGGAATGATATAAAATTTAAAGTACTCTCGTTCTCTGCAAATATTGCATAATTTCAGATGTTTTAATATTGAAAAAGATCGACAAAAATGATGCCCATGACATTAAATTACTAATAATCTGGTACTTTTATACACATCATGTATAAGTCCGCGCTATTTTGTCTTGTGCTATTTTGTCTGGAAATTTTGCGCTATTTTGTCGGCGCTATTTTGTCCGCGCTATTTTGACGGGTCACCCTAACATTATTACATTTGTGCAATTGGAAATATTTCTATTTTTTGTTTTAGTTTAGCGCAACTTTCAGTGCACTATGGCTTTTACAACCTCATTGGCCCTTTCTTCTGACGTCTTACTTTATAGTACATTCCATCGATTCGGCCCTTTCTCTTTACCTTTTCTCTATAGTACACTTGAGTGATTTGACTCTTTCTTCTGAAGTCTTTCTCTATAGTACACTTGAGTGATTTGACTCTTTCTTCTGAAGTCTTTCTCTAGAATTGTAGGTAAATGGCACTTATGATGGCTTTTTAAAATTTCTTCAACTTATTAATTTCTTTTTGAATCATTCTTCTGTATTTTAGTGAAACATAAACGACTGGACCGGAATAGTCTTGTTGCGATAAAACGGATGACTACTGACCGAGATGAGTTGAGAGCCTTGGTTGCTCGCATTGTTGCAGCGCTCCTATGACTCTAACCAAATGAGAAATATTGTGGAAACGTGACGTACTACTGAATGTTTTTAAGGGAAAAAAAAAAGAATGCGTTTGTTACTTACTGTGTCAAATAAACAAAATGAACAAATGTAAGCCTGCTAGTTTAACCTATAAGTAAGTAGGCGCCTATGACGTTTTTAATTGTTTCATTAAGAAATCTATAGACCCACTCGTAGCAATCTATTTATGGTTCAGCGGTTACTCAAAACAAGTGACGCGAAAGAAAACAAACAAAACAAAAAGGCGCGACTCTCCTACATAGACAAATAAAATACCTCCCACTCAAAATCAAAGCTTTCCGACTATGACGTCAAAATGAGCAGACGACGACACCCTTCACCTGGAATCCGGGACTTTGTTTTCGTTGCATGTACTTTAAGGTGAATCTGGGTCACATCTATCCAAGTCAAATATTTAGAGTAGACTAGTCACTTAGGGTTGTGGAGTCCAAACTATAAAATTTGATTGTCGTAAATTTTTCATTGATATTTTGATTTTAATTTATTGTAATTTATATATATATATTATATAAATATATATATATATATATATATATATATATATATATTTATTTATATTTATATATATATATATATTATATATATATATATTATATATATATATATATTATATATATATATATATATATATATATATATATATAGAGAGAGAGAGAGAGAGAGAGATAGATAGATAGATAGATAGATAGATAGATAGATAGATAGATAGATAGATATAGATAGATAGATAGATAGATAGATAGATAGATAGATAGATAGATAGTAGATAGATAGATAGATAGATAGATAGATAGATAGATTTGGAATAGAGTTACAAAATTTTAATTCGTTTACTTCAAGGTGGTTTTTTTTTCCATAATGTAACATTTAACAAGTAACAGATTGGAGCTGGCCTGATGGCGTCATTAGGCATTAAGAAATGTGCAAAAGTATGTGTTGCCAACTTGATATTTACTATTGTTAGAAATCTGTTGTTCTGAGCCCAACCTTTGATTTCATATACAGGTGTATTAAGGTTGAATCTGGCAACTATTCTAACCCGTCTGAATTTTTTTTTAAATTATGCGACGTTAAGCCTGATATTAAACTTTAAAACAATGAATACGTGTAATTTTTTCATTTTTGATAAATCTAGCATGATATAAATTTGTATAGATATTGAAAAAGTAATCAATCTTAAATGGTTAAATGTTTTGTAGAAATCACTTCTGCTATACTTTAGTTAATATCAGGGCCGGCCTTAGACAAAGGGAAACTAGTGCATCCGATCGGTGGAGGCTTCGCACAGGACCAAAAAACATTTTGTAGGGAAGAAATGGTGAAACTTGTCCCAAATGTTTTTGTTGGTCTACACACATTTTTTAATAAATTGCTCAATTTTTAATTTTTGCAAAATATTATGTATTTTTCTATTTCATTGGAGGCCACCAAATTCACTTTGCCCAAGGCCTCCAATTATCTAAGGCCAGCCCTGTTCATACCATATCATCCTGGTTGAGATCTTCAGACAACTGGACCAGTGTTGTCGGCGGTCGTTGGCTTGTAGCACCAAACTGCTAATAGACAACTAAATCGCTGTAGGCTTAATATATTTTAATTTGTTAAACTTGAAATAACTTGAGTAACCTTATTTTGATCATATATATATATATATATATAATTCTCTTCTTCCTTCAAGAGTTTGGACGAGAAGCAAGAAGTAATGGAAAGATCACTCTCTTATTTCTGCAAATTTTTTTTTTGAGTTTTCAAAAGATTTTAATAATTTCCGGATATTTCCATGACTTTTTCGTATATTTTGTTATAAGTTATAAAATGGTTTAATTTAATAATTTACACCTAGAATTAGCGCGGGTCCTTTGAAAGTGATTGGCACACTGAGGTCACATAGGGGCCTAAGGCCGGCCCTGCAAAATAACTACGTATGCTACGCGTGGGTCGACTAGTACAAAATGTTATTGTGAAAAAAAATCTAACTCACTACAATTACACGTCTTTTCAGTCTGGCAATATGTAGTCGACTGTTTTAACTTAGATCGCTGAAGACAATGCCGTTTTATCTTGCATCATTCACAACAAATCGCTAACCTCTTCCCACCGTTACCATAGAAACACACACACACACACTCCATAACAACAAGGCAGACATATTTATTTCGTACAAAAATCCAGAGATCAATGCGTCACAATTAGCATGATAATATTAACATTCACATCCACTTTTGTATTTTTAAATCTAGAAGGGTGGCCCGGTTGTACACGTTCTGGACTGTCACGAAGGCCTCAGCTTCGAACCCTGCCGTCCTGGGGGATGGGTTGAGCAAGATCTAGTTTAGATTAAATGTGCAATGTAAAGGAACAAGATGGAACCAACCAAAACTAAGCCGTCTCTGTGTGTTTACCCTCTGTGTGTGTGTGTGTGTGTGCGCACTTTAGAAGGTGTTTGTGTATAGTCTGTGCATCTGTGTTTGTGTATGTGTGTCTCTGTATATTCTGTGCATGAAGGTGAGCCAAGACGAAGTTGACGCTGTGGCCAGACAAACAAATCAATTATTTACAGACGAAGATCTCGGTCATACAATGCGCACTTTCGCGAAGTCATCGGAATTAGTATCCGTTCGATCAAAATAAAACTTCTTAATCCGTGGAACAATCTCCTACATCAATTGAACAATTAGAAGAATAGTCTCAGACACGGGGATAAGACTTTCACAGCCCACCCACCCGCAAACTTTCCCCATGTATGACTTCACCCCCCCCCCCCACTCCTCCCATTGTTTACGAACCAGCCACAATTTGCCCATTTACAAACCCCCCCCCCCCCGTTTTTTTCCTTTTGACAATTATATCTCCAGTACATAATCCCAAAGTTCAATGTCCGACTTTTGAACACGAAGTAATTTGACCTGACCAATAGGATGAAAGTACACTTGAATAATGTGTTTATAACAGAAGAGTCTTATTACGAAGATAACTGCAACACATTATTCAAACGAATGGGCGGCTCTATTTTTGTGTGTGCTGAATATGAAAATATGCATTGCCGAAAAGAGGAGAAAATTCAACAGCAATTTGTAGTCGGTTGATTGATCTATTTATTGGTTTTGAATGATTTGTCTCGAAAGATTAAAGTTGACATAATGACAAATAGAGTCGTGAGTTCGTGGACCAATTATGTTTATTGGTAATATTTTAGGATGCTAATTTAAGAGTAAACAAACGATGAACCAGATTAACTCAGTTTAGAAGAAACACTTTGTGCTATTGCAATTAAGGCAACTGATGTGGAAGTAAATAGCAGTAACCAGGTACCGGAAGTAGACGGAGTAGAAGGGCAAAGTTCTGGGCAACATGATTTCTCCCCACATCAGAGGCGTAGTGAGCGGGGATAGGGGGAACGATGCTCACTGCGCCTCTGCCCCACACCCTTTGATTTTTGGGTGAGGAAAAGAAAGCATGTATGTGATGGTCATCATAAATGGGGGAGGGGGCGCCAATAAAGTACCTTGCCCGGCCGCATGTTTTACTCACTGCGCCTTTGCCCCCATACCCTTATTTAGGGGCGAGCGCGAGCAAAACAAAAAGAAACGAGCAAAATCGTAAGAAAAGTGCACACTTTATTTCACTCACACTACACCCTCAACCCCCGCCCCCGTACTGCGCCAATGAAAAAAATATTCACTCATGTCAAACCATAACTGTGTCCTGTACAACAAGCCATCGCCGAAACCGCTCTTTTCGACTTTCACGTGCGGTGACTATTTAGTCAATATCCTAATCCTATCCCTGACCTTATTTTCCTTAGTGTACACCACTTCCTGTTCTTTACTGCTCTCACAATATAGATTTAAGTATTCATCCTTGTTCGTCTGCTACGGTTAAATAAGGAGAGAAAAAAACCTACGTCATAGATCACATGACCAGTCACCGATAAAACTTTTACAAGTAAAGAAAGAAGAAAAACGGGGCGGGAACGACGTACTCTCTAAGCTTCATGTTGATGTCTCTTTTATACACTATGCTTTTCAAGTCAGTTTATAGATACAGGCTTGTTAGCAGGGAAACGTTTTCACCCGCAGCTGCTGAAAGCCGCTTTACGAAGTGATTTTCCGGACGAATTCTTTCCCATGATGCAATCGGCGCGACAGGAATCTATGCGGCTTTCTTCCTGGAGAGTCAATAATAACAGCTTGACCGAATTTAAATCTGCTAGGGAAATAACCCCGCTAATACCAAATGTCTGAATAAAGTCATTGAGGATATTGGTAGAATAGCAAAACGGGTGTGGGCAGGCCTGGTCTAGTTTTAATTATAACAATGACCCCGAATTCAGGTCATTGCCCGCACTAAATGGTCACCTGGGAGTGACTGGAAACAGAAATTCAGTTAATAGATGAGATACATTCCCCCCCTTTCACTCCCCAATTTCCCCTCCTCCCAATACATTGATACTTGGATGTCAAACTGTCTTCATTAGCATTATTCATTTTTACAATACTTCAATTCGTAACTTCATGGGGAAAAAAACGTGGGTGGGTGGACGCGATTCTCGAAAACGGCTCTAACGATTTTCTTAGAAATATGTCAGTATCTTTAAATCGCTTTGAAAAGAATTACTGAACTCGTTGGCCGCAATGGAAACATAAATAAACAATACATTTCAATTGGTCTAGAGAACGAGAAACTATTTCTCTTGAACGGACCATACGTCTTCGGGTATTTCCGCTATAAAAGGCCTCAACACTGACCTGCGTCACAACCTGTGGACAGTTTAGACCAATAGCTCGTGGTCACGTCGTACAGACCTGTGACGTGGCAACCAGCTAATATAATAATGATTATACTACTAAGGAGTCAGCGTCTACTGCCACGTCAAAGAGTTATCACCTCCTATCACAGTAAGGATCAATCACTTTCTGTCACAGTATGAGAAAGGAACCATGTTAAAAAAAAACATGTTAAAGACATAGACCTATATACACATATATAGACTGGACCAACTTATACTTTAAGTTTTGGCTGATAGAGTGTTGTATTATACAGCAATTTCCAGCAGTATAGAAAAAGCCTTATATTATCCCACACTCTTAAACGAGCAATTCTTCATGTATGTATGTATGTTTGTATGTATGTATGTATGTTTGTATGTATGTATGTATGTATGTTTGTTTGTTTGTAATTAGTATGTACGTGTATATGTATGTATGTGTGTATGTATGTATATGTGTATGTATGTATGTCTGTAAATAGTATGTATGTGTGTATGTATGTATATATGTGTGTATGTATGTATGTATGTTTGTAAATAGTATGTATGTGTGTATGTATGATTATGTGTGTATGTATGTATGTATGTGTGTATGTATGTATGTATGTTTGTATGTATGTATGTATGTATGTTTGTTTGTTTGTTTGTTTGTAATTAGTATGTACGTGTATATGTATGTATGTGTGTATGTATGTATATGTGTATGTATGTATGTTTGTAAATAGTATGTATGTGTGTATGTATGTATATATGTGTGTATGTATGTATGTATGTTTGTAAATAGTATGTATGTGTGTATGTATGATTATGTGTGTATGTATGTATGTATGTATGTATGTATGTATGTTTGTAAATAGTATGTATGTGTGTATGTGATTGTATGTATGTATGTGTGTATGTGTGTGTGTGTGTGTATGTATGTATGTGTGTATCTGTGTGTGTGTATGTTCGAGGTCGTAACAAAAAAGAAGTTCAAGAACTACTTGAACATTTGGAAACATTCTAAACATTCAAACACACACAAAAGATTTCTGTTTAAGGCACTTAAATAAAAAGAGCATTTGTCTAATGGAAATTCCGTGCCTGCTGAGCATGGCATATAATATGTATTTATGGGCAATGATGCGTGTATGACGTATTTATAAAGTGTGTGTGTGAGTGTGTTTTAATATGTATGTGTGTGATGAAGTGTGTGTGTGTGTGCATTAGTTTCAACTTGTCATGCTCTACTGACTCCTTACTGCTTCAGGTTTTTTTTTTTGTTTTTTTTTTACTTACCTCCATAGAGCAGAGGTCGTGTCGTCTGCGACATAGTCATGTGGCGGGAAATAGATTCGGGTGACTTCCCTTTTGTTTATGTGTCAACAACACGGCAGCAGATGCAAACAACTTGTTGTGTTTGTGCTTTTTGTAATGTCAAACTGCAATGTTCTCATGTGTCAGCGCGCGGGTCCGTGACTTTGCTAAACGTGCCTCGGCTGAGGGCGGGGGAGTAAAGGAGAAAGACCACCATCAACCTGGACCAAGGCCAGACCCCGAAACTTAATATTTTTTTAAGGGGGCTAGGTTATAGCTAGGTGCGTTTTTATTCCTTCCGAAAAAAGAAAAAAAAAACACAATTTCCAAAAATAATCACTTAATCATGTTAATAATAGATATTTTAAATATTTTCTCCATTTCTCTCTTTTACTTTTATTTCTCTCTCTCTCTTTCTGTGTTTGTGTGTGTGTGTATCTGACCATCTCCCCTTTTCTTTATCTCTATCTAAAAAAAACATTAGAGGCTGGATCAAATCATGACATGGTCAAGGAGTCCAGGGAATCATTTGTAGGTAGGACAATAAAGGTGGGGGAGGGACGAGATCGATATTAGCTTATCTGCTTTACCCCCCCCCCCCCACTCCCCCTCTTAAAGTAATATAATAGTGTATAAGACTTGCAAAAGTGCCAGGCCCCTGGTCACGACAACTAATGTTACATTGAGGTGAGGGCTGTACAATGGAGTAGCAATGCTACTATATTATTTTGAAAGAGTTTGACATGAACAGATTCATTGCCTCGTTCTAAAACTCAACTCCTTTATATAGCCATAAGAATTGGCTACTTAACAGTTATTGTCACGTTCTTGACACATTTGACAACTAAACATCTTCTACACCTGGCATTGATGATGGTGGAGACATTGGTTGATACATACCAAAGCCATGGAGTCGCACACGCACACACACACACGCACGCACGCACATAATCTTATGAATGTACAACCTAGATTAAAAGATTGATAGCAGCGATGTACAGATTGGGACACTCTTAGAGTGGTTCTCAGATTGTTGTTCGCGGACCTGCGAAGAACTCTTTTGAGGTCATGGAAGGAAGAGACAGCGTCTTCGGACAAAACAGAAGATTTTTTTTTTTGAGTGAAAACTAATCAAATCACGTGTTCAATTATTTAATTTGCTTTGGAAATGGTCTGCGTGATCTCCAAGGGTAATCAGCTTGAATGTTAACTTTATGTCAATAACAACGTCAAACTAATTGTGATTGGCGCTTGAAATATTAGACATTCTCGGGAAGAAGACTCCACATCGCAAGTTTTTCTTTGGTGTATCCAAGATAAAAGGTAAGGTTGATAATCTATGTTTAATTTTTTTTTTTGTAGCACTGATCAAATGATGTAAGCTCTTTAATTTTTAGCTCTTTTTTATTATTATTAAGCTCCCAGCATTCAATTTAGCGTCCTTGACATTGTCTACATGACAGTTTCCACAGTATTCCCATCAACTATAAAACTAAAATATTTTTTAACCATGGTTAGGTTAATAATAGAATATGCATCCTCTGTTTGGGGCCCTCAACTCAAGAAAACATTAAGAAACTGTAACAGATACAAAATATAGCAGTGAGATTCATAACAAACGAATATTCACATTTGACTAGGGTAACACCATTAGTAAAATCACTAAATTTAGAAAGCCTTCAGGACAGAAGACTCAAAAGTAAAGTAGCAATTATACTTAAAACACTGAACCATAATCTTCAAATACAAAAACAAAATTTAATAAAATATTCTGAAAGACACAAAAATAAAGACACATTCCTCGTCCCATATGCTAGGACAAATTTGTACAAATACTCCTTCTTCCCTAGCACTATTAGAGCATGGAATGGGTTGCCTGAGCCAGCCAGGAAAACCAGTGACTCGTCAGTATTTAAGTCATTGGGTAATATGCATGACTAAATACATGACGCGTAGGAAGTAATCATCTTTTTTTTTGAAGTAACATCTGTATTATACAAGATAAGATAAGATAAGATAAGTGTAAAAGTAAGCAGATGGCTAGAAGTCTAGTCCGTTGATTACAATCTTTATTATTCAACTTTAGTTTGAATAAGATGAATGTTAGCTGTCTTTATTTAGAATGTTTTCTGTCTTTATTTATATATATTTTGTCTTTTTTAGCGGCCCCCGTAAGGGGAAAAAGCCGCTTTTAGGTTTGTGCAAAATGTCCGTCTGTCCGTCTGTCACACTCAGATCTCGAAAACTAGAAGAGATATGAAAAATATTATTTCACCATTAAATGCGGCTTGAAAAGTTTAGGTGCAACATCTACTTTTGGTTTTCTAAAAGCAAACCGTTTAATTTATAAAATTAATTATGCAAGCGATTTTTTCATAAAAATAAACCAATTCTAAAACAATAAGTTAAAAGTAAGGGAGGCAATGTTACAATATGCTAACAAAGATGGACATTTTTTGTGTATTTTCAGTATCACTAAGCCAAATATATTTATAAAATGTACAGGAAAAGTTTACAACAAATATAAATAATGGTTAAAGATGTTTTTTTCTGGTCAACTAGCTGCTAAAATTAAAAGAAAACATTTCTGTTTGTTTATAAAGGCTTATAATGCACTTTGTATGTAAATATCACGCACATTTTTTAAAATGGACTTTTATGCAGCGACTTTCGTGCAGTAGCGTAACGTCGCAGAATTGAAGAGGTGCAGACTTACTCCTTAAACTTTTTTTTTAAATCAGATTTTTAAATTTCTTTTTGTTTAGTGCCCCCATTCTACTAGCATGTCATTGAAGAATATAAGACATAGACCAAACCGCATCGGGCACGGTTTGAACTCGGGACTTTGGTGACTAAGGTCTGAATGAATCTAGCTAGTATGATCTTATATGAACTTATGATACATTCTGACAGAAAGACAATCAGCATCAGATTTTGTAAATAAGTATGGATTTTCACGTGTTAAATGAGATATATATCATTCAACACGCGAAAGTCCATACTTATTTACAAAATCTGATGCTGATTGTCTTTCTGTCAGAATATATGTGTATATATATATATATATATATATATATATATATATATATATATATATATATATATATATATATATATATATAAATATCTATACTGATTTATATTTCATTAACTAATAAGTTGTTCCGGATATTGTTTTTATACAAAATAAATTATGTCAAATGATTGTTTGAAATCGCATAATTGACTAATATTACACTTATATTCTTTGACACTACGTCACTATATTTTATTTATCAATATCAATTGTTCCGAATTTTTAATTTAAAACAAATTTATGTCAAATAATTTTATTTTTTTCAAAAATATCGACAATAGGTTATTCAGGATTTTAAAATAAGAAAGTAATTTACTAGAAACGATTATTGAAAATCTATTCTTAGACTTATTTTACGGTTAATTTTCTTTCTGAAACATAATAAAAGTTGTTTAATCGGTAAAGAATGTTCCGGATTTTGTTTCGATAACGAAATCGACCTACATTACCTTAATTTTCTTTCAAATCGTCGCCAAAAATGATCCGAATTTTATATGAAAAATCTAATAACGCTAATAAATGTTTGAAATCCCTCTTCTAATAAATAAAACAAATAATTTTCTCATTTACGAAAATTGGTTGTTCCGGATTTTTTATGAAAAATAGTTTAACTCTATTTATGTAAAATCGCACTTCTCTCTTACACCACATTTAACTTTCTAGCTAAAACGTTAGAAAATCTAATTATCGTTAATATTATGCTCCGAATTTTAAGGAAAACAACTTCCTAACACCAAAGTATGGTTTGAAAAAATCTCCATGAGGCTATAGTAAATCTAATTTCCATAACAGACAATCCCACAAATTTAACGGCATTTGATTAATCTGGAATTCTTATTTTCTCTCACTATAAATTTATAAACATTCGGAACAATCTACTATAGAAACTTAAAACTAATGCGATGTTTCGGAAGGGAAATTAAATTTTAATCAGATTTTCAATAGCTTTTAGTCTTTTTTTTTCTCGCTATTAACATAGCGGACAGACAGACTGACAGACAAAACAAAAAAAAAGCGTCTTTAATCCTTTTATATATATATATATTAAGTCTAATTAGCCCATCAAATGAAATGCTAAAAGAACAAACTCGGTGCACCAATGTCTATGATCCCTCGAGAAGCTGCTCGTATAGAAGACATTTTTTAGTCTAATAGGACGTGTGACGTAATGGAATTTTGTTCCTTTGACGTCATATGGAGTTAATTCTTTAAATGAAATGCTAAAAGAAATCACTCGGTGCACCAACGTCTCAACAAGCTGCTCGTATAGATATTTTTTAGTCTAACTAGGCCGTGTGACGTAGTGGATTTTTTTCCTTTGACGTCATATGGAATAAATTCTTTAAATGCTAAAACAACTCGGTATAGTAATGTTTATTAAACCTCGTAATGTGACTCGCATTTTAAAAAGACATAATAGATTTAGATTTAATCTAGATTTTTTACACTAGATCTAGATTTTTGTTTACACTAGAGCTAGATTTTTTACACTAGATCTAGATTTAAGTTCTAATTAAAATCATTATAGAATCTAGGTTTAGAATTTCTTGGTCTAGTTTAGAATGTTTGTTGTTTTACATGTTTCGGATGTTCCTTCAGAGTTGTAGTCCAAACCTCCCGTAGGACGACGGGGGATGGGAGCGGGCAGGGCTTGAACCTGGGACCATCGATGAATCCAAACGACAGTCCAGCGCGCAAACCGCACTACCAGACAGCCATGATTTAGACTAGAACAAGATCTATAATTTTAATTTCTAGGCTTAAAGTGTAGATTTTTATTTCTAAAGTCTAGATTGTCAATATTGCAATGTTATAAAATACTAAAACTAATCTAATATTTTAATATTTCATATTGCAATTAGTCTATTAATTGATTATCTAATTGATAGTTTTTTTTATATAAATCTTATCTAAAATACATCTACATTATCTCAAATATATATTTTAGATCTAGATCTAGTAGATATAGGTATTGAGAGTGCTAAATCAGTAGTTTAATTTAGGTAGATTTACATCCTCATTCTAGTTCCATTTAGGCCTAAATGAAAATGCTCAATACCAAAAGATTATCTAAAATCGCTCTTCTGACATATTGTACATATCCGGTAGTTGTCATTCCGTCATGTGTAGGTATATTATCAATAGTAGGCTATTAGTTTGTAACCAGTTTGTCATTAGATTAAGAGCAATGCCTGGTTGTGCGGTTAGCGCGCAGGACTGATTATCTCTACGGTCTCGGTTTCATACCCTGCTGGATGCCATCACAGTCGACCAGCGAATATGCGGATCCGACAGGGATCCGTCTCCCACGGAGGCCGCCTCTGAGTTTGTGTTTCTTGTTTAGAATGTTATCTGTCATTATTTTAATGTTTTCTGTCTTTATTTAGAATGTTTTCTTACTTTATTTAGAATGTTTTCTGTCTTTATGTAGAATGTTTTCTGACTTTATCAAGAACGCACTAAATTCACACTTTAACAAGCTGCCCATAACCATGAACAATTGAACGGTGGCCTACAAGTGGAAACAATGTAGGGAACCACCGAGGCAGGCTACATATATCCGTCTGCCATGTGTTGGATGTACTCCATGGAGCATGTCAGGTGTGGTATTTTATATGCGTCGTTTCTTTAACAACCTACATGGATTCCTTCTTTAACAAACTCGCGCCATCACCCCCCTCCCATATTACCACTACCACAAACAGCGAGTGAACTTTCTGTGACAATATCAAGAATCAATGTAGTACTGTTGATTGTTAAACTAGACACAATGACCTATATAACAACTGTGTGTAAACTATTTTGTGTTGCCTTGACTGGCAACAGTTGAACAACGGTGTACATCTAATAGGTTGCGTTCCTTTTCTATAGCAATATATATATTTTTTTAAATTGTACACAGCTTATATCAAACCATTATGTCTGTCTGTCTGTCTGTCTGGTACACGTTATTCCTCCCAAACTGCACACCCATTCCCGGATCAAGTTGAAACGCTATTTTAACTATTTGTTGTACTTAATGTACAGAATATACAATAACATGAATTAATATAGAAAAGTTAACCAATAAGTTAATTAATTAGTGGTAATAATTTTTTGCTAGGTATCGAATACAGGAAAAAATTGCTACTTATTGAGGGCTATGTCTGTATATATGGAGTTATTCTCCTTACTATGTTTTGTACGCGTTTCCTCTCCCTTTTTCCATACTCGTATCAAGTTGAAAATGTGCACAATCCTTCATAGGTGATGACCATATATCAATCAATCAAAAACAATTGCAATTACAAAATTATAATTTTGTTTTGTTGTTTTTAATTTTTTAATTTTTTTTATTTTTCTTGCTTCCCATTTCTTTTTGTCCATCATCTACCCTTTTGTTTCCCATTTCTTCTTGCAGTTCATCTACCCTTTTGTTTCCCATTTCTTCTTGTCCATCATCTACCCTTTTGTTTCCCATTTCTTCTTGTCCATCATCTACCCTTTTGTTTCCCATTTCTTCTTGCAGTTCATCTACCCTTTTGTTTCCCATTTCTTCTTGTCCATCATCTACCCTTTTGTTTCCCATTTCTTCTTGCAGTTCATCTACCCTTTGTTTCCCGTTTCTTCTTGTCCATCATCTACCCTTTTGTTTCCCATTTCTTCTTGTCCATCATCTACCCTTTTGTTTCCCAATTCTTCTTGTCCATCATCTACCCTTTTGTTTCCCATTTCTTTTTGCAGTTCATCTACCCTTTTGTTTCCCATTTCTTCTTGTCCATCATCTACCCTTTTGTTTCCCATTTCTTCTTGCAGTTCATCTACCCTTTTGTTTCCCATTTCTTCTTGTCCATCATCTACCCTTTTGTTTCCCATTTCTTCTTGTCCATCATCTACCCTTTTGTTTCCCATTTCTTCTTGTCCATCATCTACCCTTTTGTTTCCCATTTCTTTTTGTCCATCATCTACCCTTTTGTTTCCCATTTCTTCTTGCAGTTCATCTACCCTTTTGTTTCCCATTTCTTCTTGCAGTTCATCTACCCTTTTGTTTCCCATTTCTTTTTGTAGTTCATCTACCCTTTTGTTTCCCATTTCTTTTTGTAGTTCATCTACCCTTTTGTTTCCCATTTCTTTTTGTAGTTCATCTACCCTTTTGTTTCCCATTTCTTTTTGCAGTTCATCTACCCTTTTGTTTCCCATTTCTTTTTGCAGTTCATCTACCCTTTTGTTTCCCATTTCTTTTTGCAGTTCATCTACCCTTTTGTTTCACATTTCTTTTTGCAGTTCATCTACCCTTTTGTTTCCCATTTCTTTTTGCAGTTCATCTACCCTTTTGTTTCCCATTTCTTTTTGTAGTTCATCTACCCTTTTGTTTCCCATTTCTTTTTGTAGTTCATCTACCCTTTTGTTTCCCATTTCTTTTTGTAGTTCATCTACCCTTTTGTTTCCCATTTCTTTTTGCAGTTCATCTACCCTTTTGTTTCCCGTTTCTTTTTGCAGTTCATCTACCCTTTTGTTTCCCATTTCTTTTTGCAGTTTATCTACCCTTTTGTTTCCCATTTCTTCTTGCAGTTCATCTACCCTTTTGTTTCCCATTTCTTTTTGCAGTTTATCTACCCTTTTGTTTCCCATTTCTTCTTGCAGTTCATCTACCCTTTTGTTTCCCATTTCTTTTTGCAGTTCATCTACCCTTTTGTTTCCCATTTCTTTTTGCAGTTTATCTACCCTTTTGTTTCCCATTTCTTTTTGTAATTCATCTACCCTTTTGTTTCCCATTTCTTTTTGTAGTTCATCTACCCTTTTGTTTCCCATTTCTTTTTGCAGTTCATCTACCCTTTTGTTTCCCATTTCTTTTTGCAGTTCATCTACCCTTTTGTTTCCCATTTCTTTTTGCAGTTCATCTACCCTTTTGTTTCCCATTTCTTTTTGCAGTTCATCTACCCTTTTGTTTCCCATTTCTTTTTGCAGTTCATCTACCCTTTTGTTTCCCATTTCTTTTTGCAGTTCATCTACCCTTTTGTTTCTACTTCCATGCTTTCATGTAGTATAGGTATTAATACATTCATTTATTAGCATGAACACACACACTCTCATACACCAATTAGGTGAGGAGAAAAAAAAATAAAGCAAATTACTTTTGCCTGGCCAAGATCGGCATGACTTAATCAGGCCACAGGGTCTGTGCTCGAATGACATTAGAATAGGAAGAGTTCTTACATGATTTCTTTTTTTCTCTTTGTTTTATTAAGCGAGAAGTACCCAGTTTCGGAAATGAAAATTCGAAAATCTCTATCTGAAAATTTCACTTTTGAAAGTGCTT
Source organism: Biomphalaria sudanica (assembly GCA_036873155.1). Taxonomy (NCBI): domain Eukaryota; kingdom Metazoa; phylum Mollusca; class Gastropoda; family Planorbidae; genus Biomphalaria; species Biomphalaria sudanica. Next base: position 3,512,317 of record JAZGLO010006691.1, read on the forward strand.
GAAAAAGATTTTTTTTAAAAATGAAAAATTGCTCATGTTTTGAAAATGAAGTTCGTACATTTAAAACTACATTTTTTTTTACATTATTCTGAAAGCTAAACTGTTTCTGAAAAAGTTTAATTATTAAGTACCCAACTCCATACATAAGAGATATCAACCATGGTATCACCAATAGGACCGCATTTACCTATAGGCAACATAAACTAAATCAGGACCCACATGAAATATTTAGCATTGACATATATCCGAACCGAACATTGACTATTCATTTCTCGCACAAAATTATTGTAAGGATTAACTTGGCTGAATATACGTTATGAGCGATTGTGAATCAATTTGAGCTGGACCCGATTCAGCACTCAATGAACTTTTACACATTGAACATTGCAAGGATGCTTCATGGGCATAACCTTAGTGACATGACTGACAATGACAATGTGCTTGCAACCATGGCTACGTGTGGGTCTACAAGTCTGTCATGAGACGTCCATCGAGAAGGTCTGCTGAAGCGGCGTCCCGGACCAACTGTTCTGATGACAACTACAGGGATCGCCACACTACCTCTATACGTGTCAGAAAGCGAGCGTCACCAACAACGGTCATGAAGAAGTCAACGCAACGATCACGGCATCGTCTCAAGAACGGACTGGCCCATTGGAGAAATAGAAAGAGGCACCTGCAATGCTATAACTACGCTCCCGCGCCGACACTGATGGTGCGCATCAAAGCACCGTTCAACACGAGCAGGAGAAGACATGTTTGATTCTACAGGAAGGACTGTTGAAGATCTGAACTGTCTGGGGCTAAGTGACGTCCTGAGTGATACCGGTGAACTGTCTGGGGCTAAGTGACGTCCTGAGGGATACCAGTGAACTGTCTGGGGCTAAGTGACGTCCTGGGTGATACCAGTGAACTGTCTGTGGCTAAGTGACGTCCTGGGTGATACCAGTAAACTGTCTGGGGCTAAGTGACGTCCTGAGTGATACCGGTGAACTGTCTGGGGCTAAGTGACGTCCTGTGTGATACCAGTGAACTGTCTGGGGCTAAGTGACGTCCTGAGTGATACCAGTGAACTGTCTGGGGCTAAGTGACGTCCTGGGTGATACCAGTGAACTGGGGCTAAGTGACGTCCTGAGTGATACCAGTGAACTGTCTGTGGCTAAGTGACGTTCTGGGTGATACCAGTGAACTGTTTGGAAGACCTAGAGCGACGACACTGGGAAGTGTGTCGGTGGTCTGTTCTAGTAGGACTTTTAGAACTTAAGACATTACTCCCTGTGACTTAATAACGGAAGTCCAAGCCTAACTATTTGTTGATAGCTGTAAATAAATACATGGTTTATTATCACTTCCTGCCTTTAGTTGAGTGATTGCATTAGATTTACAACAATATATAAATATATACTTTTATTGTAATATGATTGATTTTACAATACAATTGATGTCGACGTGAAAATTAGTGCTCGGAGGACAATTTCATTTGTATAAGCTACTAATCAAGTGGACTCAGTCCACTTACATTATATACAAATGGACAAAACATCATCTAAATATAGGCCTAGATTTTTTTCTAGATGAAGATTTTTTTTAATGTTACAAAAATTTGGAATGTGAATAAACAATTTATATTTTTAAAAAAAAATGACATCTCCAAGAAAGAAAATGTTGTATTCATTATTCTCTTTATGAAGTGAATACTCTCCCCCGTTCTTCTTGCCCCCGTGTTACGCCACAAGAGGGGGGCAGATGAAGAGATGACTGGAATGTTGTGTTTATTGCTGTGTCACGTCACCAAGGAGACAAAGGAACATTGCCTCCTTCTGCGTGTTGTTCATTTATACTGCCGTCTGGTGATGGACGAGCTCCAATGAAAGAATGTGTCTCCACGTCGAATAACAGACGCAGTAGATGTCAAGGAGGATTGGAAGGGGGTCAGGTTCAAATAGATCTAGTTTTAACTTTGACTTAAAATGCAGACAGGACATGATCAAAGTGTGACCCCCACTCCCCCTATTATTGCCGCTTTTTTTTCACTTCATCATCTAGATCAGTGGTTCCCAAACGTTTTTTGTCTCGTAGACCCCTTGGAAGTCTTCGTAGACCCCTAGGGGTCTATTATATAGACCACTTTGGGACTCACTGATCTAGATCTAGTATTTCCCCACACACATTAAGTTAAATTACCTTCGCTGTTTGCATGGTTCTGTAATCTTAAGTAGGGTACGAAGTTGCTAGTGCCGACTCTGGTTTACACCTACTATAGTTTATAGTTAAAATTTCATTCTTTGTGGGCTTCTCAGACGGCAGACGGACGACATGGCCTTCTTTTTGATGTCATTTCCTCCGAACGACAGGCATTGGCCTCACATGTAAAAAATGACCGTCTCTCGCTCAGTTGTTTACTGCAATGAAATATTAGTAAAATTAAATTGCTAATATCTTGAAGTATAAAGAAATTAACTTATACATGAAGCATTGTCATATGTACAGAACTTCTAGGGATTGTGTATTGGTGTGATCAATGTTCTCTTGTTTGTCTAGGGATTGTGTATTGGTGTGATCAATGTTCTCTTGTTTGTCTAGGGATTGTGTATTGGTGTGATCAATGTTCTCTTGTTTGTCTAGGGATTGTGTAGTGGTGTGATCAATGTTCTCTTGTTTGTCTAGGGATTGTGTAGTGGTGTGATCAATGTTCTCTTGTTTGACCATAATAACAACCTGAAATTTTTTTAACTTCCTTCATGAACTAGTAAAATAAAGGGGGATTGCCATTTTTACTGTTTTAAAAGTGCTAGTTCTAAATGAAATTTCATCATTTATTTATATTGTTACGTATTTCTGAATCTTCTGGCTAAATGTATTAGTAGACACACAAATAAAAACACTGCAAAGAACTTTACGACTAAACTTTCAGTTTCATATAACTTTATTGACTATTAACTCTAACAATTCGTCACTGTAACATGTAGCGTAGAACAGTGGTTCTCAACCTTTTGAGATTCAAGGACCACTTAAAAATGTGTGTCTCAGCCACGGACCACTACTAAAAATTTTGCTACTGGCGCACTAGAAATTTATATAGTTTTATAAAAAAAATATAAAGTTGATATTTAAAATCATTTATTATATATTTTAATAAATGTTTCAACCTTTTCATCCTTTTGTAATGAACAAATATCAGTCTTACTGCTAACAATAGTTCGGATTAGAAACAATGCTACATTTAATTTTAGTGCGAGCCTTGAGCTTGCAAATTTGAGCACAGCTTGTCTAAACGAGGTGTAATGCTTGAAAGACTCAGTCGGAGTTCATCTTCGACTTCAAGCCGTGAACGATATTTTGTTTTAATTGTAACCAGTGCAGAAAATCCACATTCACAAAGATATGATGTTGCAAAGGGTAAAATTATTTTGAAAGCTTTCTGAGACAGTTCTGGATACTCATGCGAAGCTTGTGTCCAAAACTTCATCAAGCTCACTCTCGGATGCATCATCTTCAACGTAGTATCACTGGTCAGTTCAATGAATTGGTTTAATTCCGATGGTGGTAAATTTAATGAATCAATGTGTGCAAGAAACGGACTGGAAACCCACGAAAAACTCTCAACGTTCAAATTACCAAAGTAGAAGTTAAATTGATCCAGCAATGATTGAACATGTTCAGAAATCAATTTCACCAACTCGGGCTTGTTGATTTCAGCATTTTCTGGTTTCTCGGTGAATTCATGCAATTGATCAAACATTTCAAAGTTATCCTGAAATAATCTTGTCTTCCACAGAGCAAGTTTTTTCGTAAAAGCAGACACTTTATCACTGAGATTAATTAAGTTTGTGTGCTTCCCTTGCAGAGATGAATTGAGTTTATTCAGCTGTTCAAAAATGTCGGCCAAGTAAGCTGTGAATTTTTACTAACAAGAAACTCTCGAACAGCATCACGTAATTCAAACAGTCTGTTAAACACTTTTCCCCTTGATAACCAGCAAACTTCAGTGTGCATCAGTAACTGCTCATGATCAAAATCCATATTCGAACATAATGAAGCAAAGAGACGAGAATTCAATGGATGAGCCTTGATGAAATTAACAATTTTTATGGCCTGATCAAAAATAGATTTCAAGTCCGCGTTCATTCTTTTACTCGCAAGACTTTCCCGATGAATCATACAGTGCGTAAATGTGGCAGTTGGCACATTAGAACGCACACGTTCCCACAAGCCTGTTCGTTTTCCAGTCATTGCTGCAGCACCATCCGTGCACACTCCGATACACCAGGACCATTCGATGCCAATGGCTGCCATAAAATTATCAAGGATAGCAAAAAGTTCTGCACTTGTTGTGTGACCTGGACAAGCTTTACAAAACAAAAAATCTTCTTCAACTTCATCCATCCAGATATATCTGACATAAGCCATTAATTGTGCCTGGCCGGAAACATCCGTTGATTCGTCCAATTGAATAGCAAATTGTTTAGAATCTTGCAGCCTTGAAATCAACTGTTCTTCAACGTCAGCTGCCGCCAAAGCTATACGTCGTTGAATTGTGTCGTTTGAAAGTGGAATTGTTTTCAGTTTACTTGCCAAGGCATCACCAAACATCTCTCGACACATATCTATAGCAGCAGGCATTATAAGAGTTTCTGCAATTGTGTGAGGCTTTTTGGTCTGTGCAACTCGGATAGCCACTAAAAATGATGCTCTTAAAGCCTTCTCATTGACTTTAGTTGCTTGGAGTATGCAAGACTTCTGAATACCAAGTGAATGTTTCTTGCGCATAAAATATTCCAATGGTTTCTCCGAGCAGTCAGTATGATTCGTTTTAAGATGTCTTCGGAGTTTCGCAGGTTTCATCGCTTCATTTGCAAGAATTTGTGAACATATTACACACTGTAGTCTGGGTTGATTATTTACTAAGACGCATATAAACCCAAAGCGCAAATACTTTTCATCATACCGTCGTATGGGAGTTCGTCTTTTTTTCTCCGCAACTGCATTTGATTCACACTCAGGTTGTGAAGATGAGTCAGAGAAATCATCACCGTTGTCCTTATGTTCGGTTGCTTTCTTTATTAAAAATGTATCCATGTGTTCAATCAATTTAATTATTTTGATTAGTTTTCAAATAAAAAAGCGTATTTTTGAATATCAATATAAACGGGAAGACGCCAGGGCCCATCTGATTTCCGGTGTAACTAAAACTTAGAGTAAACATAATATCGAAACGCACTTTTGCGCTATCACCATCTAGCGATTTAAAATCAATAATTTTAAAACTGACTTCATATATTCTTTTTCATGTCTTTAATTCTATTATTTTTCATATTTTTTATTTTTTTTAAAAGCATGCAATTCGGGTTTTGCTCGCGGACCACCAGGCAAATGTCCGCGGTCCACTAGTGGGCCGCGGACCACAGGTTGAGAACCGCTGGCGTAGAAGACTGTACAATATCTGTCAGTTTACAGTTAGCTATACTTCGTTGCAATTCATTTCTTCACTTCGTTGCAATTAATCTCTTCTCAACTTGCATCTAGCCGTATTCCACAGAACAGAGCAACGACACACTTCCCAGTGTCGCTCCAGGTCTCCCAAAGCTGAACCAAGTCGTACTCAAGTCTACCGAATCAGAGCCGCACACGTCTTACATCGACTGTAACGGCTCAAGTCCACTGTAGTTCGCTGTATAGACTTTAACGACAGTAGTCCACTCCAGTTAACTCTACCTAGTTAACTTGTATCGAGTCGTACACATTCCTCTTCCACTAGAGCCGCACACGTCTTACATCGTCTGTATCGACTGTAACGGCTCACTCACGACTGACTTTTTAAATTAACTCTCTGGCTTATATAGAGTCCCTAATCTCTCCTCCAAAGTTGCACAAACACAGCCAGTATCACCTGAAACAACACGTGAGGAAACGTCACATCCTGTCTTTGTTTATACATGTAGATTACAGAAAACATCGGCTGCAGTGTCATCTTGCCGGGGTCACAAGTTGTGACCTCTATCTGTCACTGGACATTGCTAGTACCTTCTGGAATAACACGTAAGGACACGTCACATCCTGTCTCTGTTTATACATGTACATTCCAGAGAACACCCGCTGCTGTGTTATCTCGTCGGGGTCACACGTTAACCTCTTCCTGTCACTGGTCATTTGTAACACTATTCAATCATGTGATTGATTTTTAATTTGTTCAATTGGAATATTTTTATTGTCTGATTGTTTAAACGAAACTTTCATGCCTATAGCATGCTCAGTGCGCTGTTACTTTGGCGGACGAGTTTGGAAGGGGTATCTGGAAGAAGGTTTCAATGCTGCCTTTTAAAAAGATTTTTTTTTTTAAGTTGCTCGATTCTTGATTTGAACCTTAGGTCCTGAGCCTTCAGAATGCCAGCCCGACGCGTGTAACAATTCGGTCTTGTCTAATGAAATAATGTACGTCAGGACTTCTAAATTCGCAGATATAGGGAACGAATTTATGTAAATTGCTTTTCAAAGACAAATTTGAAGGTTAATTTTATTAAATAATGAAATCAATAGACTATATTTTGTAATTTTCATGTGTCAAAGTAAAAAACTATATGTGCAAAGTGTAGCTCTTAAAATAAGATCTATATCTAGATCCTTTAGATCTTTTCTCATGTAAACTTTGGTAAACATGTCCAAGATTTATAAGATACTAATACTTTCATAGAGTTGGGCAACTTTTTTAGGGTCTTAAGTTTGTTTTAGGGCTACTGTATATATGTTACGGTTCCAGTTAGAACTCAAGGAATATTTCTACCAAGTTGTATCAAGATTGGTCAAACGGTTTCGATTTCTATGCGGGACATACATACATACATACATACATACATACATACATACATACATATATACATACATACACACATACATACATACATACATACATACAAAAATACATGCATACATACATGCATACATACATACATACATACATACATACATACATACATACATACATACATACATACGTACATACATACATACATACATACATACATATATACATACGTACATACATACGCCTTACTTTCTACTTTATAGTATAGAAGTTGCTTCGTATGAGAATAAGGAAACTTAATATTGTAATTTTACAGCCAAGGTTTTTTTAAAGATGTTTCAGTTTATTATGTTTACATTTCTATTTTAATGTTTACTTTTGTGTGTGTGTGTGTGTTTGTGTTCGTGTAGCCTGTATTTTGATTTTGCCCCCCTTTTTAAAGAGTTCTCATCTTTTCTGTCCTCCTTTGGGCCTGAGTGTCACTGGTAAACTACACGAAGATCTATTATCCGTTGTAAAATACTTTGTGTCACAATCAACGCGACCAGGTGCTAGGATTGAAAGGTCTTCTTTTTTTTTTCTTCAATCTTGGATTAAATCTTGGACGTTTTTGTGTCGCCTCTTTTTTTAAATTTTGTTATTATATTATTTTATTGCTTAATGCCAATGGACCTCATTCACCAATCGTAAACAAACAACATTTAGCCACGTGGTGCTTTATCTCTTCTATATAATTTACGATCTCATATTTAATTCATGATGGTTGTCACGTGACAGTTGTTTTTATTGTTTCATCAATAAGATCACGTGACTAAATGTTGTTTGTTTACGATTGTCGAATGAGATCCATTGAAAAAATGCTTAAATTGGCATTATCAATTAGCAACAGGGATGGCTGCCTGGTCGTGCGGTTTGCGCGCTGGACTGTCGTTCGGATTTATCGACGGTTCAAACCCTGCCCGCTATCATCCCCCGTCGTCCTGCGGGAGGTTTGGACTAGGAAGTAAACTATCTTCAACTCTGAAGGAACATCCGAAACATGTAAAACAAAACAAAACAAAACTGCAAATATGCAAATCACTGAACATCTAAAGAGTGCTTGTGTGTTTGTTGCTATTTGAATAATATTTGAACTAAAATTGGTCAAAAATGATTTCTTTAAATGTGCGTTACTCTCATTATATTTATATAAATTTTGTGTGACAGTTTTAGTCCTAAATTCGTGAAAGAAAAACTAAACAAAATGCCAAAATAAAGAGCTCAAAACCATAAAAACTCTAAAATAGACGGAAACGGAGGTAACGACACATAAAAAGTAAAAGACCAATTGATGTCTTCACCAAGAGAGCTTCCCTAAGTACGGCCACAGCTCATGTGCGCCACTTGTTACACGCGAGCAACAGTTTGCTCACCCTAGAAATTGGTGACTTTTTTTGTCATCAAATTTTGATAAAATTACCAGTGGTTGTGACATTCTTTATCACAGGGGGACTGAATGAGGGACTGAATTTACTTCTATTATTATCAAAACACACATACCGCTATTGAAAATACAAACTGTAGGGTGAGCTGCTTGATCTGAAAACTATTTCGCAATTTATCTCAGGCCGAGGACTAGTTGAGTTATCTGAACCCTTCAACAGACAAAATGAAGGAAGTAGAACAAGAATTAAAACCCTCTCTCTCTCCATATATATATATATATATGGCTCCTGTGACAAAAAGTGGTGGACATTGTGAATGTGATATTCCACAATAATTTATTGCACGTAACAAAACATGAATCAATAAAACAAAATTAACTAACTAGTAAATTAATTATTTGGTTTGATACCAAAATGTAGGGCAATATTTACTTGGTCATTGAGAGATCTAGTTCTCAATTTTGTAACCGCTAAACAAATGAAGTTTCGAACTTGAATTGAGGCGTTCCATAGCTGCCTAGTCTTCAACTTCATCCAAGTTTATATGAGAATAAATTCTGAAATGTTTTTTGATCCTTAATTTTCATTTAGAAAATTGATTACTATCAAAACCATAAATGTGTAACTAGCGGTCTTAGTTTGCTTTAGTTTTTGATTATTTTATGTGAACACGTCTGATACACACAATTGTTCTCAGTTTTTTCTCTTATTATAGTCTCATTTTTTTTGATCACCTTATACACTTCTTTACAAAATTAATAATCTTTAGTGTCAAGATTGATGCAGCCATCAGAACTACAACGACATTACGTCATTTCGACCCTGACAATAAAACTTTAAATTTTAAAAAAATGGCACAGAGATAAATGTGACAATTGATGTATCCTGTTTCTCTTCTTGCTGTTAAGCCTCCACTAATATTCTCCTCAGTATCGCCGCAACTTCCCAGCTACTTGTTTTTTTTTTCTCCACAGGGCAAAATGGCGTCCAGTCGATAGCGCCAAATCTGGATATATTTTTAACTTATTTAGCATCCATCCTCTGATCTTACTTCCCTTAAACCATATCGCTGTAAGTTTCTGTTCCATACACATCTAATTGAGTTCTAGATTCATGTCTTATTAATATCTCCCAGACTATTCATAATTCATATCGCACCTAGGCAACACAGAGAGAGAAAAATGTCAGTCAATAACCTCAGGATTGAATAGCTGACATAAAACATTGTTTTGTTTCTATATTTAGAATAGAACTTCTGTCATTAGTGTGTTGACACTGTGTGTCACGTGTCCTTGTAGTGGAGGCACACATATTTCCATGTAATCTCAAGCAGTGAATAAATTAATGTAATTATTTCACTTGTGTTCTGGTATAAATCTGTATCTACTGTTACAGTATGCCGATGCCTCGAGCAGTGTGACTTATCACCATCTTGTTCTGGTTTATGCTGGGGTATCCGTTGATGGGTGTTTTTTTTTAATTAATTATATAAAAATTATATTATTAATATATGATTTATGACGGGATAGTGAAATATGGCCGTATATTTGACCGGAACCGAAGCCGGAGCTACTATCCGGTGCACCCCTAATAAATATATATATTGTTATAACCCCACCATGCACACCGCCATCCAAGGGAGTGCAGAAGGTGCGCACTATTAGTGACTAGGAGCGGATGTTGACATTAGGGAAGAAGGGAACAATTTCCGCCCAGGTCTAGCGCCGAGATGAAGATGCTGGGCTCAAGGCAGATGTCCTATGTGTCTGTCATGTCTCCATGTAAATAAACATCTATATCTCGTTGAGTTGCCTCCCTTCAGTTATTACAATATATACAATTTTAGGCAAAAAGTCATTGTCTGTAAAAACTATCTTTAAAAAAAATGATTAGCAGAAGAAAATTTAGTATATTGACAAATTTTAATATTAGTGAATTATTTGATTTATACTAGTTTCAGTCTTCAGTACAAATGTGACATGCCGGCAATAGTACTAGGTCAAGCTAAGGTTACCTTTTCAGACCTGTAAATCTAAGGAGGCAGATGCTTCAAATTTAGTCTTTGGCCGACGGTTAACGCTGTGATCATGTGACCAGCACAATCAGCAACCACTTTGACTCCCCCAACAAAAGTGTGTTACCCATTAGGGTTGCGTGGACTCTTGGGCATCCTAAAGTTCAAAATCCCAGACTTTAGCGGGATACGAACTAGAGACCTTCCGGTTCGAAAGCCAAGCACTTTAGCGCTCACCCACCACATCTTACCTCTAAGAAAAAGGAATTAAATGTTTGAAAATGGCACTCTGTCATAGTTAATGTGGTTCACTGATTCAAAAAATGGAGTTGTTGTCCTTTGTTCTTTATGTAACTCAAGTACATCCAAATTTTTTTTTATTTTTTTTTATTTAATTTTTATTTTTTTATCTTTTGGGCTACTAAAGAAAGAGACTGGTGCCTGTAGCCAATGTCAAAGAAAACTTGACCTCGCATCCATTGCTGTGAAGTATGAACAGTACACTAGCATCAATATAATCAGTAGATCACTACATTTTGTGTTTTTAAAACTTTTTTAGTTTTTATCCGGAATCCTAAAACTTTGCATGTGATTTAGCATTAGAAGGAAAAAAAAACAATTTCTAAATTATGTTTGTTTCTTTTTAATTATGGAACGATCAAACTGTATAGCATTCTTCGTTACAAATAAAAAATGTAGTATTATACAAAATATATAGTCTTCAAAACTATTGCATTCATACTTTAGATCCTCACAATACACTTTTGTTTTCTTAGGATACCTCAGCCATTTTTAGCTTTTGACGTCAGTTGAGCTATTTACATCCTAGGAATCCTTGGGCTTTTGCCTCTTTTCTTTGCCTCTTTTTTTGGGCTCTGTCTCTCTTTTTGGCTATTGGCCTCTTTATTGGGCTTTTTTTTTTTTTGTATAGTCAAAAGGCACATATTAGATAGCTACAATTTTAAACAAATTGATTACAGTGTGATCAAAAATGGGAATGAAAATAATTACATTAGGGTTGTCATAGCATTTTATTGTAATACGTTGCATTGTACAGATTATAAATCACACAAAATAAATATTTTTTTAATGTTAAGTACTAAGGATAAATATATATATATACATTCTTTTTATTCAGTAGAAGAGATTTCATTACCAACAACACATAAGACAAAAATTAAAGTTAACTTAGTGCAGAAACTGTCCAATATACAATTTCATATTGTAGAATACTTTATTTATTGCTAAAAAAGATGCACATGTTTTCTAAACATATATCTCAATGATTATAATACAAAAAGGGTTTACAAAATTTGAAACTTATTAACTTATATAAAAATTTTAAAAAGCAAAAAAAAAATTTTTTTTCAAAAAAATATTTTTAAACTCAATGTCGTATTTTAATTAACATGTACAATCCCCCCCCCCTTTTTTTTTATTCATGGAGATGTGGCTCATATGCACTCCAATAGAAATAGATTTTACATTTTGAATATACTTATTTAAGTGTAAGACTTGTTAAATGTCCGGTATCAGTATCGAGTAGAGCAGGTCCGTGAGCTAATCACTTCAAAACTAGAAAATATCTATGCAGGTGTGGAGTTCAACAAAGTATATCCTCCATCTTTGACAGACAACGGATCTACATCGCCCCAACGTAGTCATAAAACAACATATTGACACTACAGGACACATGCTTCCTCTAGTGTGTGTTTTTTTAAATTCAAATCTAATTGACTCCTTCCGGAGATCAATAATGATCAGTCTCAATTACACCTCGACCCAAAAAATTATACTTAAGGATGTGGAACTCGTTCATCAAACCAGTACATCTTCGTGTCCCCCAGGAAACAGCAAGGGGACGTAACCTGTTAACTTAAGTTTATTATTACAAGAACATTTTAATGACATAGATCTAATTAGGGATGATAATTAACAAAGAAAAAGTACACCTAACTTGCTACAGCTTAACAAGTTCAATTAGAGCCGAAGTAGAGTTATAGTAGAGTTGTAAAGATTAAAATTTAACAGAATAATAAGTCGTAGCAATGAACGGTGGCGAGTCATAGCAGACCGGAAGGTGCAGTGGTGAGTTATAGCAGACCGGAAGGTGCAGTGGTGAGTTATAGCAGACCGGAAGGTGCAGTGGTGAGTTATAGGAGACCGGAAGGTGCAGTGGTGAGTTATAGCAGACCGGAAGGTGCAGTGGCGAGTCATAGCAGACCAGAAGGTGCAGTGGCGAGTTATAGCAGACCAGAAGGTGCAGTGGCGAGTTATAGCAGACCGGAAGGTGCAGTGGCGAGTTATAGCAGACCGGAAGGTGCTGTGGCGAGTTATAGCAGACCGGAAGGTGCAGTGGCGAGTTATAGCAGACCGGAAGGTGCAGTGGCGAGTTATAGCAGACCGGAAGGTGCAGTGGCGAGTTATAGCAGACCGGATAGGACAGTGGCGAGTTATAGCAGACCGGAAGGTGCAGTGGCGAGTTATAGAAGACCAGAAGGTGCAGTGGCGAGTTATAGCAGACCGGAAGGTGCAGTGGCGAGTTATAGCAGACCGGATAGGACAGTGGCGAGTTATAGCAGACCGGAAGGTGCAGTGGCGAGTTATAGCAGACCGGAAGGTGCAGTGGCGAGTTATAGCAGACCGGAAGGTGCAGTGGCGAGTTATAGCAGACCGGATAGGACATTGGCGAGTTATAGCAGATCGGAAGCTGCAGTAGCGAGTTATAGCAGACCGGAAGGTGCAGTGGCGAGTTATAGCAGACCGGAAGGTTCAGTGGTGTGTTATAGCAGACCGGATATGACAGTGGCGATTTATAGCAGACTGGATAGGACAGTGGCGAGTTATTGCAGACCGGAAGGTGCAGTGGCGAGTTATTGCAGACCGGAAGGTGCAGTGGCGAGTTATTGCAGACCGGAAGGTGCAGTGGCGAGTTATTGCAGACCGGAAGGTGCAGTGGCGAGTTATTGCAGACCGGAAGGTGCAGTAGTGAGTCATAGCAGACCGGAAGGTACAGTGGTGAGTTATAGCAGACCGGAAGGTGCAGTGGCAAGTTATAGCAGACCGGAAGGTGCAGTGGCGAGTTATAGCAGACCGGATATGACAGTGGCGATTTATAGCAGACCGGATAGTACAGTGACGAAGTATAGCAGACCGGATAGGACAGTGACGAGTTATAGCAGACCGGATAGGACAGTGGCGAGTTATAGCAGACCGTAAGGTGCAGTAGCGAGTTATAGCAGACCGGAAGGTGCAGTAGCGAGTTATAGCAGACCGGAAGATGCAGTGGCGAGTTATAGCAGACCGGAAAAAGCAGTGGCGAGCTATAGCAAACCGGAAGATGCAGTGGCGAGTTATAGCAGACCGGAAGATGCAGTGGCGAGTTATAGCAGACCGGAAGGTGCAGTGGCGAGCTATAGCAGACCAGAAGGTGCAGTAGCGAGTTATAGCAGACCGTAAGATGCAGTGGCGAGTTATAGCAGACCGGAAGGTGCAGTGGCGAGCTATAGCAAACCGGAAGATGCACTGGCGAGTTATAGCAGACCGGAAGATGCAGTGGCGAGTTATAGCAGACTGGAAGGTGCAGTGGCCAGTTATAGCAGACCGGCAGGTGCAGTGGCGAGTTAAAGCAGACTGGAAGGTGCAGTGGCGAGTTATAGCAGACCAGAAGGGACAGTGGCGAGTTATAGCAGACCGGAAGGTGCAGTGGCGAGTTATAGCAGACCGGAAGTTGCAGTGGCGAGTCATAGCAGACCGGAAGATGCAGTGGCGAGTCATAGCAGACCGGAAGATGCAGTGGCGAGCTATAGCAAACCGGAAGATGCAGTGGCGAGTTATAGCAGACCGGAAGGGACAGTGGCGAGTTATAGCAGACCGGAAGATACAGTGGCGAGTTATAGCATACCGGAAGGCGCGGTGGCGAGTTATAGCAGACCGGAAGGTGCAGTGGCGTGTTATAGCAGACCGAAAGGTGCAGTGGCGAGTTATAGCAGACCGGAAGGTGCAGTGGCGTGTAATAGCAGACCGAAAGGTGCAGTGGCGAGAATAGCAGATTGGAAGAGACAGTGGCGAGTTATAGCAGACCGGAAGATGCACTAGCGAGTCATAGCAGACCAGAAGATGCACTGGCGAGTCATAGCAGACCGGAAGGTGCAGTGGCGAGTCATAGCAGACCGGAAGATGCAGTGGCGAGTCATAGCAGACCGGAAGATGCAGTGGCGAGCTACAGAAAACCGGAAGATGCAGTGGCGAGTTATAGCAGACCGGAAGGGACAGTGGCGAGTTATAGCAGACCGGAAGATACAGTGGCGAGTTATAGCATACCGGAAGGTGCGGTGGCAAGTTATAGCAAACCGGAAGGTGCAGTGGCGTGTTATAGCAGACCGAAAGGTGCATTGGTGAGTTATAGCAGACCGGAAGGTGCAGTGGTGTGTTATAGCAGACCGGATAGGACAACGGCGAGTCATAGCAGACAGGAAGGTGCAGTGGCGAGTCATAGCAGACCGGAAGGTGCAGTGGCGAGTCATAGCAGACCGGAAGGTGCAGTGGCGAGTCATAGCAGACTGGAAGGTGCAGTGGCGAGTCATAGCAGACCGGAAGGTGCAGTGGCGAGTCATAGCAGACCGGAAGGTGCTCTGGCGAGTCATAGCAGACCGGAAGGTGCAGTGGTGTGTTATAGCAGACCGGATAGGACAGTGGCGAGTCATAGCAGACAGGAAGGTGCAGTGGCGAGTCATAGCAGACCGGAAGGTGCAGTGGCGAGTCATAGCAGACCGGAAGGTGCAGTGGCGAGTCATAGCAGACTGGAAGGTGCATTGGCGAGTCATAGCAGACCGGAAGGTGCAGTGCCGAGTCATAGTAGACCGGAAGTTGTAGTGGCGTGTTATAGCAGACCGGAAGATGCAGTGGCGAGTTATAGCAGACCAGAAGATGCACTGGCGAGTCATAGCAGACCGGAAGGTGCAGTGGCGAGTCATAGCAGACCGGAAGGTGTAGTGGCGTGTTATAGCAGACCGGAAGGTGCAGTGGCGAGTCATAGCAGACGGGAAGGTGCAGTGGCGAGTAATAGCAGACCGGAAGGTGCAGTGGCGAGTCATAGGAGACCGGAAGGTGCAGTGGCGAGTTATAGCAGACCGGAAGGTGCAGTGGTGTGTTATAGCAGACCGGAAGGTGCAGTGGTGTTTTATAGCAGACCGGAAGATGCAGTGGCGAGTTATAGCAGACCGGAAGGTGCAGTGGCGAGTTATAGCAGACCGGATAGGACAGTGGCGAGTTATAGCAGACCGGAAGGTGCAGTGGCGAGTTATAGCAGACCAGAAGGTGCAGTGGCGAGTTATAGCAGACCGGAAGGTGCAGTGGCGAGTTATAGCAGACCGGATAGGACAGTGGCGAGTTATAGCAGACCGGAAGGTGCAGTGGCGAGTTATAGCAGACCAGAAGGTGCAGTGGCGAGTTATAGCAGACCGGAAGGTGCAGTGGCGAGTTATAGCAGACCGGATAGGACAGTGGCGAGTTATAGCAGACCGTAAGGTGCAGTAGCGAGTTATAGCAGACCGGAAGGTGCAGTAGCGAGTTATAGCAGACCGGAAGATGCAGTGGCGAGTTATAGCAGACCGGAAAAAGCAGTGGCGAGCTATAGCAAAACGGAAGATGCAGTGGCGAGTTATAGCAGACTGGAAGATGCAGTGGCGAGTTATAGCAGACCGGAAGGTGCAGTGGCGAGCTATAGCAGACCGGAAGGTGCAGTAGCGAGTTATAGCAGACCGGAAGATGCAGTGGCGAGTTATAGCAGACCGGAAGGTGCAGTGGCGAGCTATAGCAAACCGGAAGATGCACTGGCGAGTTATATAGCAGACCGGAAGATGCAGTGGCGAGTTATAGCAGACCGGAAGGTGCAGTGGCGAGCTATAGCAAACCGGAAGATGCACTGGCGAGTTATATAGCAGACCGGAAGATGCAGTGGCGAGTTATAGCAGACTGGAAGGTGCAGTGGCCAGTTATAGCAGACCGGCAGGTGCAGTGGCGAGTTAAAGCAGACTGGAAGGTGCAGTGGCGAGTTATAGCAGACCAGAAGGGACAGTGGCGAGTTATAGCAGACCGGAATGTGCAGTGGCGAGTTATAGCAGACCGGAAGTTGCAGTGGCGAGTCATAGCAGACCGGAAGATGCAGTGGCGAGTCATAGCAGACCGGAAGATGCAGTGGCGAGCTATAGCAAACCGGAAGATGCAGTGGCGAGTTATAGCAGACCGGAAGGGACAGTGGCGAGTTATAGCAGACCGGAAGATACAGTGGCGAGTTATAGCATACCGGAAGGCGCGGTGGCGAGTTATAGCAGACCGGAAGGTGCAGTGTCGTGTTATAGCAGACCGAAAGGTGCAGTGGCGAGTTATAGCAGACCGGAAGGTGCAGTGGCGTGTAATAGCAGATTGGAAGAGACAGTGGCGAGCTATAGCAAACCGGAAGATGCAGTGGCGAGTTATAGCAGACCGGAAGGGACAGTGGCGAGTTATAGCAGACCGGAAGATACAGTGGCGAGTTATAGCATACCGGAAGGCGCGGTGGCGAGTCATAGTAGACCGGAAGTTGTAGTGGCGTGTTATAGCAGACCGGAAGATGCAGTGGCGAGTTATAGCAGACCAGAAGATGCACTGGCGAGTCATAGCAGACCGGAAGGTGCAGTGGCGAGTCATAGCAGACCGGAAGGTGTAGTGGCGTGTTATAGCAGACCGGAAGGTGCAGTGGCGAGTCATAGCAGACGGGAAGGTGCAGTGGCGAGTAATAGCAGACCGGAAGGTGCAGTGGCGAGTCATAGGAGACCGGAAGGTGCAGTGGCGAGTTATAGCAGACCGGAAGGTGCAGTGGTGTGTTATAGCAGACCGGAAGGTGCAGTGGTGTTTTATAGCAGACCGGAAGATGCAGTGGCGAGTTATAGCAGACCGGAAGGTGCAGTGGCGAGTTATAGCAGACCGGATAGGACAGTGGCGAGTTATAGCAGACCGGAAGGTGCAGTGGCGAGTTATAGCAGACCAGAAGGTGCAGTGGCGAGTTATAGCAGACCGGAAGGTGCAGTGGCGAGTTATAGCAGACCGGATAGGACAGTGGCGAGTTATAGCAGACCGGAAGGTGCAGTGGCGAGTTATAGCAGACCGGAAGGTGCAGTGGCGAGTTATAGCAGACCGGAAGGTGCAGTGGCGAGTTATAGCAGACCGGATAGGACAGTGGCGAGTTATAGCAGACCGTAAGGTGCAGTAGCGAGTTATAGCAGACCGGAAGGTGCAGTAGCGAGTTATAGCAGACCGGAAGATGCAGTGGCGAGTTATAGCAGACCGGAAAAAGCAGTGTCGAGCTATAGCAAAACGGAAGATGCAGTGGCGAGTTATAGCAGACTGGAAGATGCAGTGGCGAGTTATAGCAGACCGGAAGGTGCAGTGGCGAGCTATAGCAGACCGGAAGGTGCAGTAGCGAGTTATAGCAGACCGGAAGATGCAGTGGCGAGTTATAGCAGACCGGAAGGTGCAGTGGCGAGCTATAGCAAACCAGAAGATGCACTGGCGAGTTATATAGCAGACCGGAAGATGCAGTGGCGAGTTATAGCAGACCGGAAGGTGCAGTAGCGAGTTATAGCAGACCGGAAGATGCAGTGGCGAGTTATAGCAGACCGGAAGGTGCAGTGGCGAGCTATAGCAAACCGGAAGATGCACTGGCGAGTTATATAGCAAACCGGAAGATGCAGTGGCGAGTTATAGCAGACTGGAAGATGCAGTGGCGAGTTATAGCAGACCGGAAGGTGCAGTGGCGAGCTATAGCAGACCGGAAGGTGCAGTAGCGAGTTATAGCAGACCGGAAGATGCAGTGGCGAGTTATAGCAGACCGGAAGCTGCAGTGGCGAGCTATAGCAAACCGGAAGATGCACTGGCGAGTTATATAGCAGACCGGAAGATGCAGTGGCGAGATATAGCAGACCGGAAGGTGCAGTGGCGAGCTATAGCAAACCGGAAGATGCACTGGCGAGTTATATAGCAGACCGGAAGATGCAGTGGCGAGTTATAGCAGACTGGAAGGTGCAGTGGCCAGTTATAGCAGACCGGCAGGTGCAGTGGCGAGTTAAAGCAGACTGGAAGGTGCAGTGGCGAGTTATAGCAGACCAGAAGGGACAGTGGCGAGTTATAGCAGACCGGAATGTGCAGTGGCGAGTTATAGCAGACCGGAAGTTGCAGTGGCGAGTCATAGCAGACCGGAAGATGCAGTGGCGAGTCATAGCAGACCGGAAGATGCAGTGGCGAGCTATAGCAAACCGGAAGATGCAGTGGCGAGTTATAGCAGACCGGAAGGGACAGTGGCGAGTTATAGCAGACCGGAAGATACAGTGGCGAGTTATAGCATACCGGAAGGCGCGGTGGCGAGTTATAGCAGACCGGAAGGTGCAGTGTCGTGTTATAGCAGACCGAAAGGTGCAGTGGCGAGTTATAGCAGACCGGAAGGTGCAGTGGCGTGTAATAGCAGATTGGAAGAGACAGTGGCGAGTTATAGCAGACCGGAAGATGCACTAGCGAGTCATAGCAGACCAGAAGATGCACTGGCGAGTCATAGCAGACCGGAAGGTGCAGTGGCGAGTCATAGCAGACCGGAAGATGCAGTGGCGAGTCATAGCAGACCGGAAGATGCAGTGGCGAGCTACAGCAAACCGGAAGATGCAGTGGCGAGTTATAGCAGACCGGAAGGGACAGTGGCGAGTTATAGCAGACCGGAAGATACAGTGGCGAGTTATAGCATACCGGAAGGTGCGGTGGCGAGTTATAGCAGACCGGAAGGTGCAGTGGCGTGTTATAGCAGACCGAAAGGTGCATTGGCGAGTTATAGCAGACCGGAAGGTGCAGTGGTGTGTTATAGCAGACCGGATAGGACAACGGCGAGTCATAGCAGACAGGAAGGTGCAGTGGCGAGTCATAGCAGACCGGAAGGTGCAGTGGCGAGTCATAGCAGACCGGAAGGTGCAGTGGCGAGTCATAGCAGACTGGAAGGTGCAGTGGCGAGTCATAGCAGACCGAAGGTGCAGTGGCGAGTCATAGCAGACCGGAAGGTGCTCTGGCGAGTCATAGCAGACCGGAAGGTGCAGTGGTGTGTTATAGCAGACCGGATAGGACAGTGGCGAGTCATAGCAGACAGTAAGGTGCAGTGGCGAGTCATAGCAGACCGGAAGGTGCAGTGGCGAGTCATAGCAGACCGGAAGGTGCAGTGGCGAGTCATAGCAGACTGGAAGGTGCATTGGCGAGTCATAGCAGACCGGAAGGTGCAGTGCCGAGTCATAGTAGACCGGAAGGTGTAGTGGCGTGTTATAGCAGACCGGAAGATGCAGTGGCGAGTTATAGCAGACCAGAAGATGCACTGGCGAGTCATAGCAGACCGGAAGGTGCAGTGGCGAGTCATAGCAGACCGGAAGGTGTAGTGGCGTGTTATAGCAGACCGGAAGGTGCAGTGGCGAGTCATAGCAGACGGGAAGGTGCAGTGGCGAGTCATAGCAGACCGGAAGGTGCAGTGGCGAGTCATAGGAGACCGGAAGGTGCAGTTGCGAATTATAGCAGACTGGAAGGTGCAGTGGTGTGTTATAGCAGACCGGAAGGTGCAGTGGTGTTTTATAGCAGACCGGAAGATGCAGTGGCGAGCTATAGCAAACTGGAAGATGCAGTGGCGAGTTATAGCAGACCGGAAGATGCAGTGGCGAGTTACAGCAGACCGGAAGGTGCAGTGGTGTGTTATAGCAGACCGGAAGGTGCAGTGGCGAGTCATAGCAGACGGGAAGGTGTAGTGGCGAGTCATAGTAGACCAGAAGATGCACTGGCGAGTCATAGGACACCGGAAGGTGCAGTGGCGAGTCATAGTAGACCAGAAGATGCACTGGCGAGTTATAGCAGATCGGAATGGACGGTGGCAAGTTATAGCAGACCGGAAGGTGCAGTGTCGAGTCATAGCAGACCGGAAAGGACAGTGGCGAGTCATAGCAGACCGGAAGGGACAGTATCAAGTTAATGTTGACTGTGTGTTTCCAAGATTGGTTTTTGGTGATGTATACTGATGAAGCCACAAAAGGGTCTGTATAAGTTATTGAAAATTTATTTATTAATAATTAACAAATAGTACGCCTCTATCGGTTTCGCTCTCTAGAGCTACAAATCAACGACCAACTAACAGTAAGCAGACCGAAAGTAATTTATAGCAGCCCAGAAAAGTAACGACAATATGTACAAAATAGCGCGGTTGGGAAAAAGGAGGAGAGTGCTCCCACATCGTTCTGGTGTCCAAAGAAACAAAATTATTTAGTAATTACTGTATACGCTTGTAAATTGTAAATACAACATGAAATATTAAAACTGGGGGAAAGTAATGTTATAACCCTGCCATGCACACCGCCAACCAAGATAGTGCAGATGGTGCGCACTATTACCATTATTGACTAGACTAGGAAGGATGTTGACATTAGAGAAGAAGAGAACAGTTTCCGCCCAAGTCTAGAGCCGAGATGAAGATGCTTAACTCAAGGCAGATGTTCTATGTGTCTGTCATGTCTCCATGTAAATAAACATCTATGTCTCGTTGAGTTGCCTCCCCTCAGTTATTACAATTATAAAAAAAATTCATACATTCATGCCAGATCCAAATAACTTTGAATTAAGGCTATTTCTGCTTGTGTTCCACTCTTCTCTTTGAGTTTGTCAACAAAGAAAGAAATGGATTATGGGACTTAGCTGAAAACATAATTCAGAATAACTTCAACCCAAAAGGATAGTCTCACGATTTCGATGCTGCTACTTGTAACTTATTTCTGTCAGCTGCTGAGTTGGTAAACGTAACATGTCAGATGGGCAGGGCCATAGCTATTAATTTTCTATCATTTGGGGGCCGGGGGGGGGGTCTTGACCTCTTTGGGGGCCCCTGCATTCTGCTTAATATTTAATGTAAAAACACTCATTTGGGGACCTCCTCAAATGGAAGCCCAGGGGCTTGTCTAATTCTCCCCCTCCTCTCCCCCCCCCCCGTAGCTACGCCACTGCAGATGGGTTGACGTCTCCAAAATGTAAAACCAAACTAATGCGCAAGTTTTTAGTATTACTATTATATCTTTTGTTGAGAGACATTCTTCTTCTTCTTCTTCGTAATTGTCCTAAGAATTGAGACTCTTGGAACTCATGTCCTTTGAAAGCTTGGCTCCATCTGCCTGTCTGAACTAACTTCTGAATGGGAAAAATTACTACATACGAAAGTGTGTCAGTCACTGATACTTCTCATGGTATTTGGCAAAACTGGCACAGTGGTAGTCATATAGTGCTTCGAATCAACGATGTCCACTTTGATCAGGTACTTGTTTCGGTTGTCTGTACATTATCTTTCTGACTCATGCATTAAGATAATGAACACAATGTTTGAAAAGAATAGCAGAAAGAAGTTATAGAAAGCTGAATAGCGTAACGTTATTCTAAAGCATGCTTCTGTCTGATATGCATCGTTCTTATCGTACGTATAATTTGGCCAACTTGTGAAACCACGGAACCAATCAAGGTTTCTCAATTTGGGGTAGCGTACACCTGGGGTTACGTGGAATAGAAAGGAATTTACTGCACATGAAGCAGCTGACTTTTTGATTTGGAACTGAAGGGAGTTTACTGCACATGAAGCAGCTGACTCTTTGATTTGGGACTGAAGGTAATTTACTGCACATGAAGCAGCTGACTCCTGGTTTGGGACTGAAGGGAATTTACTGCACATGAAGCAGCTGACTCTTTGATTTGGGACTGAAGGGAGTTTACTGCACATGAAGCAGCTGACTCTTTGATTTGGGACTGAAGGGAGTTTACTGCACATGAAACAGCTGACTCTTTGGTTTGGGACTGTTAAAAAAATTATCAATGTACCGAAAACAAAATCATTAAGAAGCATAGTGGCCCAATATTAGCTCATAATAAATGCAACAAGATTACGCTGATCATACAAATTATTAGACACATGAAAGCGATACACCTTTTGCCTTCTAACAAGTATGATATGACTGCATGCGATCAATTTATTTTTTAGATTGACTCAAGTTTATGTTGCATCAAACTTGGCACTTAAAAAAAGAGTTTGATGTCTCCCTGTGACATTTCTGGGTCAATGATGAGAGTGGGGGATGGGGGCTCACGACTTTGCCAAAATCAAATCAAATGTCACGAGAATATCATATAAATGTCATATAATGGACACCAAACGTGTTGCCCTGACCAACTCTCAGACATCCATGGGGATAGGCGGAAGTTCGGAACTTTTCTACAAGTCAACAAAAATGTAGATTCCTGAAACTAGAGATGTTTACGTTGTACAAGATGGTCGAGACATTGTTTTGTGTTTACATTGGTCAGTCTCTCGATCACTCTTCCCTCATTTCTCGAACTGACCACATGGAGACTTTGGTAGATGGCGGGCAGGACGTCTGCGTGCAGTTTCACACATTCCTAGTCTTCTTAATCAGTCACAGTGTAATGACCTTGACCTACAGTTATCTAACTAGTTCAGTCATTGAGGTTAATAAGCTAGTGTAAATTCAACAAATGTCACCATGGCTTTGCATGAATGTTTGCGTCAGCTATGTGAGTGTGTGTAGGTAGGTGGGTGGGGGTAAGTGTAAGCAGACTTAATGCTTGCCCTTTGCCCTTAACCTTCTAGTTGTAATCTTTGTTGGATACTTGAATGTTTATGTTCTGGTCAAACACAAATCTGTTGTTGACTTTTTGTTTTCTTTTATCAAGTTGACCAAAACTGAAACACGCCTACAGGGTCATACAATAGAGAGAGAGAGAGATTAAGTTCAGTAAGTGATACTGGGGGAGGGGAGATCACTAGAACAGGACGCGATGTAAACTTAAGCTTACAACAAAACAAAACCTTAAGAAAAGAAGACTATTTAAAACAAAGACAATTGTCGTCCCTGTGCCGATGTCCAAGCAGGTCACTTTTACATCTCAAGTCAGTGAAGCCGTGTGAGTTAAATCTCAACTCCTTCTCTTTCACATCTCAAGTCAGTGAAGCCGTGTGAGTTAAATCTCAACTCTTTCTCATCTCAAGTCAGTGAAGCCGTGTGAGTTAAATCTCAACTTTTTTCCTTTCAAATCTCAAGTCAGTGAAGCCGTGTGAGTTAAATCTCAACTCTTTCCCTTTCACATCTCAAGTCAGTGAAGCCGTGTGATTTAAATCTCAACTCTTTCCCTTTCACATCTCAAGTCAGTGAAGCCGTGTGAGTTAAATC
This sequence comes from Biomphalaria sudanica, assembly GCA_036873155.1. NCBI lineage: Eukaryota > Metazoa > Mollusca > Gastropoda > Planorbidae > Biomphalaria > Biomphalaria sudanica. The sequence goes on from JAZGLO010006691.1 coordinate 3,535,831, forward strand.
TCAACTCTTTCTCTTTCACATCTCAAGTCAGTGAAGCCGTGTGAGTTAAATCTCAACTCTTTCACATCTCAAGTCAGTGAAGCCGTGTGATTTAAATCTCAACTCTTTCCCTTTCACATCTCAAGTCAGTGAAGCCGTGTGAGTTAAATCTCAACTCTTTCTCTTTCACATCTCAAGTCAGTGAAGCCGTGTGAGTTAAATCTCAACTTTTTTCCTTTCACATCTCAAGTCAGTGAAGCCGTGTAAGTTAAATCTCAACTCTTTCCCTTTCACATCTCAAGTCAGTGAAGCCGTGTGAGTTAAATTTCAACTCTTTCTCTTTCACATCTCAAGTCAGTGAAGCCGTGTGAGTTAAATCTCAACTTTTTTCCTTTCACATCTCAAGTCAGTGAAGCCGTGTGAGTTAAATCTCAACTCTTTCTCTTTCACAACTCAAGTCAGTGAAGCCGTGTGAGTTAAATCTCAACTCTTTCCCTTGTTACTGTGACATATGCGAGAAAAAGAGAGACATCCTTTCATCCATGACTTTTGAGTGTTTGATCATTATACATCAGCTTCTAGATCAATTATGTAATAGTCAACCAAATATGATATGTGGTGGGCGATTACCAGTGTCAAGTTACACTAATAACAAGTATTAATTAATAAATACCACACGAAAGGAAGAATATAAACACACGGCAATAGGTCAAGTATCTTCATCAACACGAGTACATCACCCATCGGTGGGGGTGCACTGTAGATAATCTGATTAATCAATTTCATATGCTTAAATAAATAACACTATTCAATTCAATCTTATTCAATGACAAACGCTTTCCCAAACGACTTCTATACTGGGAGTTATGTGCAGGAACGCGCTCCCAGGGAGGCCAATACAAGCGCTACAAAGACAGTCTCAAGAGCTCCTTCAAGGAATGCGATATCGACATTCACGGCTGGGAAGCACTAGCTCTCGATCGCTCCTCATGGCGTGAAGCTGAGTCTCGGAGTCTCAAGACTTGAAGCAAGAAGAGTGGCCAGTTGCGAAAGAGCGCCGTACGAACAAAAAGCTGAGAGAAGAAGCAGGAATATCTGCAACTGACCTAACCCACCAATGCCACGTACGCGCCGGCTCCCTAAGCGAGGATCTGACCTTAAAGCCATCTTCGAGTCCAAAGGAAATGAGAAATGTGCTCATCTTCGACCACGAAAGAGGATATATATATATATAATAATATTGAAACAAAACAAGATTACAAAGACAGTTTGTGTGCAGACACAAACTCAGAATCGGCTCCCGAAATGATCCGCTTAATTTTAATATTTTCATCATGAATATCAGAAACTTTGAACTACAAAGTACCTACAACTTCACACCATGGCACCGTACATACAAAGGGAAGAGAAGTGTCAAAAGTGTTACCGATATTACAGTACTGTTAGGCCAACTGGCCACATGATACCACAGGGCCAGAGTATGGAGATATATTAATCTTATAATTTTTATTATTACATTGTTAATATTCATATTTACTTAATGGATTGATTAAGCAGATATGGTTCATTGTGGGCCTGGCTAACTGATGTCATTGAATAATTATCTAATTGTAGCTTTTGTGTAGGGCCAATCTCTCATCAAGGATTCTTCCTGACTTACTCTTTTGTTAAGTGTTTAAGTAAAGTTAATTATAGGCCAAAAGCACCCTACTTGTAGGGTATTGCCTACTGCTATATCAAATGTTGTTTTCAAATAATGTTTTATTGATAGACATACTTAATGCATTCTTTCTCGTTGAAAACAAAAAGTAACATTTTCTTTCTATTTTAGTGGCTTGTATAACAACAACAAAAAAATACTTAGTTTAGTAATACAATTTTTTTTTTTTTTAAAGATTATGTTTGAAACAAAAAAAAACCCACTTCATATACATATTTTAATAGTGTACAGAAAAGTAATGTCCCTGTTTTTTCCATATTAATAGTGAATGGTTGTATTTTTATGAAAAACTGCCTGAATATTTTATTTAAAAAATTAAACCGTTCGCTTTCAGAAAGCAAAAAATAACCTAGCATTAGAACTTTGCAAGATCTAAAACTAACACGAAATCAGATTTTCAATAACTTTTTTTCGATCTAAACGGTAGGGACGAACGGACAGACAGACAGACCAGTTGAAAACTAATAGTGAATATTCGCCTTTCGCAGGCCGCAAAAAATAAACTAAATGTCAAGCATTAAAAAACGTATCTCCCTTGTTATTGTTTGGTGGAGATTCTTAAAAGAAATAATTTTATTTTTTGTCTGTTTTAAAATATTCGAACCATAGCAGTTCAAATAGACAGTTGCATTCGATTCAAGACAATTGATATTATTACATTCGATGTTTTCACTACAATTTTTGTTCATCTGAATAAAATAACAAAACTGCAGGTTGTTGGTGAACTGCGACTATTGCGGGATACAAAAAATATCAAAAATAAATAATCTCAAACATTGCAGGTCAGTGACTCTCTTATTATCATTTTTTTTAACTTTGTAAATAAATAAAAATATTCATGTCTTTATTTAGGGATCAAAAAAAAGTATCCCATGAATCTCTGGAAATAGCCAATTAATTCAACCCTAATTGTCTTGACTTTTCATTATACTTCATAACGAACTCTTCCCGTGGGTCTCCTTCCATTCATGCCGTTCTATTAATTGCGACATGCTTGAGGTCAAGGTTGATATGTAACACCCCCCCCCCAACTGAGTTTTAAACGAGTGATACTGTGTTTTGCACGTAGGCCACTTGGTCGTGACCTTGCGTGAAATGTGATCTTCACCTTGCACATTGCTAGAGCTAGTTCGTTTTGAGAAAAGACTCTACAGCTAAGAATGTGAGGTGATGCAGCCATGAGTGTGTATACAATAACTAGCATTGCACACCGGCTACGCCCGTTGATTTGTTCCCAGGCTTTATATTGTTGATTATGGTTGGGAAACCTCCTCCTTTTCTTTTTCTTGTTTATTCCAATAAACGGGCCACATTTGAACGACCCCCCACCCCAACATACTATTTAGCCCGTGAATCTATTACAATGAAATGAAACGGCCCCCTCTTTTTTTCCCCCTCTCTTTCTCTCTCTTTTTGGAGCCCACATTTTTGTTAATTTTTCACTCTGCTCATCGTGATTTCTCCGAAGCAGAAGATTGAATTGATTCGGAATGAACCGCGTCATACCCCCCTCCTCCTCCGGACACACACACACACACACATGCTTCTGGCGCGTGAATTCTAGTATCACTTTTACTTTTCCGCTTTCTTCCCTCCCCCTTCCCTTGTTAGCACATCCAAGAAATAGTCCAACATACAATCTCTGACTTCTCTTCGGCTGCTCTAGTCAATATCTAATCTACTTTTAGTTGCTTTCGACCTTAAAGCCCCCCCCCCCCTTTTTCACATTTTTCGGACTTTTATCTTTTACAATGACAACCCTTAATTTTTTTAAAGCATCTGACATTTCTAAATGTCTACAAAATGTTAATTAGAGATCACGGAAAACATACATTGTCAGGGCCGGCCTTAGGCATTGCTAAACTAGGCATCCACATAGGGACTCAAAGAAATATTTGAGAGAAAACATTGTAAAGTATAGATTTCATCTCACAGCAAAACTAAATGTCTCTGTGTCTACTAGCCTAGCTCTTGAAAGCCTCTACTATGATTAAAGCTTTATTCACAAATATTTATGAATTGTCAGACTAGATATTTATTTCTTTTGAGGAGATGTCGAAACGTTATTGGAAGTCTGGCGATCATAATTCACCCATGAAGCCTATTCGTGCTCGCGGCGCTATATGATTGTAACTAAACGTATTTGTTTATGGACCTCATTCACCAATCGTAAAAAACAACAACATTTAGTCACGTGATCATATTGATAAAACTACACAAAAAAAACTGTCACGTGACAGCCTCTGTGTATTAAAATTAGATCGTAATTTGTATAGAAGAGGTAGAGAACCAGTGGCAAAATATTGTTTGTTTACGCTTGGTGAATGAGGTCCATTTAGATGTAGGTATAGGAAGGCTTATAGTTCCTTGGTACCACCCTATTCATTTTCCTAGCGCCTCCAATAACCTAAGGCAGGCCCTGACACCGTATATGTATTTAGTCAAAGTGTCTATTTGTTTCAGATATTTTTATATTGTCTATTCTATTTCATCTTTAAGATAATTGACAATGTCTCTTTATTCATCTTCTATCTTCTACTACTTAAAATCCTTGGCCACTCATCACAAATTTTCATCCACTTTCTGTGGACGATAAAATACAAAAATTTAACCTGTAATTATTTTTTTCGATAAATAGGGCAATTAAGCCATTGTCATTATCGAAATCGCAGCGATTAAATTTAACAAAAACGATTTTTTTATACGGAATTTCAACCCAATATGTTTTTTAAAGCGACATTTAAATATCTGAAGTAAAAATTGTGATTCCTTCCAGTTAAAGCACTTATTGGTGCGTAGCTTTCTTTCATTCCAGTTTTTTTCTATATATTAATGTTTATTTCTACATATGTGAGCTTGCGCTCCCAGAGCTATATTTTTGTGTATTCTATTTTTTTATAGGCTAGTGCCAAATGTATTATTTGTACTTCCGCTTTTTGTGTAAGTTAGGCTGGGGTGTATAAAAAGTGTGCCACGCTGTTTTAAAAACAGTTCAGTGTACAGTTGACCAGTGGTCAGTATAGTATGTCTGTGTGACAGCCGAAGATCGTTGTGGTCTGTCGTGTACTTATTTTTATTCCTGTACCTGGGACGGCCTATAAGTTTGCTATTGTTACTGCTGTGTTACTGCTTTTAGCTGCTGAAAGTAACTGCTGTTTTAACTGTTGATTTTAACTGTTCTAAGTTGCTGTTGTAGATTTATTTTGTTTCTGTAGATACTAGTGTAGTGTTGCCTTAGAGTTCTATTAGTAAACTTAGTTATAGTCTGTTTCTGTTCTTAGTGAATAGATCTACTAATACTATAGTAAGGTACTAACTAAGGTGTTCTTGTTTTAGTTTTAGTTATGAGTTGGTTGTAGTAGTAGAATATTGTAGATCTAGACTAGTTTATTGTAGTTTGTTAGTGTAGATCTAGGTCTAGTGCTATTAGAGCATGGAATGGGTTGCCTGAGCTAGCCAGAAAAACCAGTGACTTGGCAGAATTTAAGTCATTGGTTAATATGCATGACTAAATGCATGACGCGTAGGACGTAATCATCTTCTTTTTTGAAGTAACGTCTGTATTATATAAGATAAGATCAGTTTGTGTTAGATAGTTGGTTAGTTTGTTAGTGTTTGTAGTGGTGTAGATTTAGAGGATTTTAGTTAGTTGATGGGTTCAGTAGTAGTGGTTAGTCATTTTAGTGTATATATTTTATTATTGATTTGTTTTGCATATGTAAATAAAGTTTCGTTTGTTTATTTATCCTAACTAAAGTTTCGTTATCTTGCTTTCCTTTAGTTTAGGTTAGTTATAGCTAGTTGTCTGGTTACTTAGGCGACTCTAGCCCCTTGGTCACCATACCGAGGTGCACAGATTGAGCCCACCCAGTAGCGCTAACACCTGCCTACTGTTGGTAAATTTTAATGTTGAGCAGAAGAGAATAGGTATCTCCCACTCGCGCCTGCTTGACCTGCTCACACATATATCTTAAATCTAATCCTCATCAAAAGCTAGATTATTGTCACAGTGAATGTGAGGGATTATCCTTAGATTAATGTGATAATCAGATGTGTTTTTGCAAAAAACGTGGAACATCTGTATGAAAGCGCGCGCGCGCGTGTGTGTGTGTGTGTGTGTGTGTGTGTGTGTGTGTGTGTGTGTGTGTGTGTGTGTGTGTGTGTGTGTGTGTGTGTGTGTGTGTGTGTGTGTGTGTGTGTGTGTGTGTGTGTGTGTGTGTGTGTGTGTTTTTGAGAAGACTAGTACAGTTTGAAATGTAAAGGCTTTTTTTAAATAATAATGTGTAACACACTTTTAGAATGACTACATCTTGATCTACAAGTGGGCTTTTGTTCTAAAAAAGATTCGGACTAGGAAGTAGATTATCTTCGACTCTCGGGGAACACTGAAACATGTACAAACAAACAAACAAACAAACATTAGCGTTCCACGGGACAGATGATGTAAGCTTATCTGTATCTAGCCGATAGATATAATGTATGTCACTTGTCGGACAGATGATGTAAGCTTACCTGTATCTAGCCGATAGATATAATGTATGTCACTTGTCGGACAGATGATGTAAGCTTACCTGTATCTAGCCGATAGATATAATGTATGTCACTTGTCGGACAGATGATGTAAGCTTACCTGTATCTAGCCGATAGATATAATGTATGTCACTTGTCGGACAGATGATGTAAGCTTACCTGTATCTAGCCGATAGATATAATGTATGTCACTTGTCGGACAGATGATGTAAGCTTACCTGTATCTAGCCGATAGATATAATGTATGTCACTTGTCGGACAGATGATGTAAGCTTACCTGTATCTAGCCGATAGATATAATGTATGTCACTTGTCGGACAAATGATGTAAGCTTACCTGTATCTAGCCGATAGATATAATGTATGTCACTTGTCGGACAGATGATGTAAGCTTACCTGTATCTAGCCGATAGATGTAATGTATGTCACTTGTCGGACAGATGATGTAAGCTTACCTGTATCTAGCCGATAGATGTAATGTATGTCACTTGTCGGACAGATGATGTAAGCTTACCTGTATCTAGCCGATAGATGTAATGTATGTCACTTGTCGGACAGATGATGTAAGCTTACCTGTATCTAGCCGATAGATGTAATGTATGTCACTTGTCGGACGGATGATGTAAGCTTACCTGTATCTAGCCGATAGATGTAATGTATGTCACTTGTCGGACAGATGATGTAAGCTTACCTGTATCTAGCCGATAGATGTAATGTATGTCACTTGTCGGACAGATGATGTAAGCTTACCTGTATCTAGCCGATAGATGTAATGTATGTCACTTGTCGGACAGATGATGTAAGCTTACCTGTATCTAGCCGATAGATGTAATGTATGTCACTTGTCGGACAGATGATGTAAGCTTACCTGTATCTAGCCGATAGATGTAATGTATGTCACTTGTCGGACAGATGATGTAAGCTTACCTGTATCTAGCCGATAGATGTAATGTATGTCACTTGTCGGACAGATGATGTAAGCTTACCTGTATCTAGCCGATAGATATAATGTATGTCACTTGTCGGACAGATGATGTAAGCTTACCTGTATCTAGCCGATAGATGTAATGTATGTCACTTGTCGGACAGATGATGTAAGCTTACCTGTATCTAGCCGATAGATGTAATGTATGTCACTTGTCGGACAGATGATGTAAGCTTACCTGTATCTAGCCGATAGATGTAATGTATGTCACTTGTCGGACAGATGATGTAAGCTTACCTGTATCTAGCCGATAGATGTAATGTATGTCACTTGTCGGACAGATGATGTAAGCTTACCTGTATCTAGCCGATAGATGTAATGTATGTCACTTGTCGGACAGATGATGTAAGCTTACCTGTATCTAGCCGATAGATGTAATGTATGTCACTTGTCGGACAGATGATGTAAGCTTACCTGTATCTAGCCGATAGATGTAATGTATGTCACTTGTCGGACAGATGATGTAAGCTTACCTGTATCTAGCCGATAGATGTAATGTATGTCACTTGTCGGACAGATGATGTAAGCTTACCTGTATCTAGCCGATAGATATAATGTATGTCACTTGTCTGACAGATGATGTAAGCTTACCTGTATCTAGCCGATAGATATAATGTATGTCACTTGTCGGACAGATGATGTAAGCTTACCTGTATCTAGCCGATAGATATAATGTATGTCACTTGTCGGACAGATGATGTAAGCTTACCTGTATCTAGCCGATAGATATAATGTATGTCACTTGTCGGACAGATGATGTAAGCTTACCTGTATCTAGCCGATAGATATAATGTATGTCACTTGTCGGACAGATGATGTAAGCTTACCTGTATCTAGCCGATAGATATAATGTATGTCACTTGTCGGACAGATGATGTAAGCTTACCTGTATCTAGCCGATAGATATAATGTATGTCACTTGTCGGACAGATGATGTAAGCTTACCTGTATCTAGCCGATAGATATAATGTATGTCACTTGTCGGACAGATGATGTAAGCTTACCTGTATCTAGCCGATAGATATAATGTATGTCACTTGTCGGACAGATGATGTAAGCTTACCTGTATCTAGCCGATAGATATAATGTATGTCACTTGTCGGACAGATGATGTAAGCTTACCTGTATCTAGCCGATAGATATAATGTATATCACTTGTCGGACAGATGATGTAAGCTTACCTGTATCTAGCCGATAGATATAATGTATGTCACTTGTCGGACAGATGATGTAAGCTTACCTGTATCTAGCCGATAGATATAATGTATGTCACTTGTCGGACAGATGATGTAAGCTTACCTGTATCTAGCCGATAGATATAATGTATGTCACTTGTCGGACAGATGATGTAAGCTTACCTGTATCTAGCCGATAGATGTAATGTATGTCACTTGTCGGACAGATGATGTAAGCTTACCTGTATCTAGCCGATAGATGTAATGTATGTCACTTGTCGGACAGATGATGTAAGCTTACCTGTATCTAGCCGATAGATGTAATGTATGTCACTTGTCGGACAGATGATGTAAGCTTACCTGTATCTAGCCGATAGATGTAATGTATGTCACTTGTCGGACAGATGATGTAAGCTTACCTGTATCTAGCCGATAGATGTAATGTATGTCACTTGTCGGACAGATGATGTAAGCTTACCTGTATCTAGCCGATAGATGTAATGTATGTCACTTGTCGGACAGATGATGTAAGCTTACCTGTATCTAGCCGATAGATGTAATGTATGTCACTTGTCGGACAGATGATGTAAGCTTACCTGTATCTAGCCGATAGATATAATGTATGTCACTTGTCGGACAGATGATCTAAGCTTACCTGTATCTAGCCGATAGATATAATGTATGTCACTTGTCGGACAGATGATGTAAGCTTACCTGTATCTAGCCGATAGATATAATGTATGCCACTTGTCGGACAGATGATGTAAGCTTACCTCTATCTAGCCGATAGATATAATGTATGTCACTTGTCGGACAGATGATGTAAGCTTACCTGTATCTAGCCGATAGATATAATGTATGTCACTTGTCGGACAGATGATGTAAGCTTACCTGTATCTAGCCGATAGATATAATGTATGTCACTTGTCTAACAGATGATGTAAGCTTACCTGTATCTAGCCGATAGATATAATGTATGTCACTTGTCGGACAGATGATGTAAGCTTACCTGTATCTAGCCGATAGATATAATGTATGTCACTTGTCGGACAGATGATGTAAGCTTACCTGTATCTAGCCGATAGATATAATGTATGTCACTTGTCGGACAGATGATGTCAGCTTACCTGTATCTAGCCGATAGATATAATGTATGTCACTTGTCGGACAGATGATGTAAGCTTACCTGTATCTAGCCGATAGATATAATGTATGTCACTTGTCGGACAGATGATGTAAGCTTACCTGTATCTAGCCGATAGATGTAATGTATGTCACTTGTCGGACAGATGATGTAAGCTTACCTGTATCTAGCCGATAGATATAATGTATGTCACTTGTCGGACAGATGATGTAAGCTTACCTGTATCTAGCCGATAGATGTAATGTATGTCACTTGTCGGACAGATGATGTAAGCTTACCTGTATCTAGCCGATAGATATAATGTATGTCACTTGTCGGACAGATGATGTAAGCTTACCTGTATCTAGCCGATAGATGTAATGTATGTCACTTGTCGGACAGATGATGTAAGCTTACCTGTATCTAGCCGATAGATGTAATGTATGTCACTTGTCGGACAGATGATGTAAGCTTACCTGTATCTAGCCGATAGATGTAATGTATGTCACTTGTCGGACAGATGATGTAAGCTTACCTGTATCTAGCCGATAGATGTAATGTATGTCACTTGTCGGACAGATGATGTAAGCTTACCTGTATCTAGCCGATAGATATAATGTATGTCACTTGTCAAACAGATGATGTAAGCTTACCTCTATCTAGCCGATAGATATAATGTATGTCACTTGTCGGACAGATGATGTAAGCTTACCTGTATCTAGCCGATAGATATAATGTATGTCACTTGTCGAGCACAGAAAAATCGCCTTTACTTTCCCCAAATTAATGTCCTCATGTACCCATCAGGTTTGGTAAACTCAGAGGCGTCCTAAAAAGTTAAAGTCACAGCCTTCACCGGAATTCAAACTGACAACCCTCAGTTTAAGAAGCCAACCATCAACACTCGGCCACCACGATCTATCCTTAATAATTGGTCATTTCTTATAGGCCTTGGTGATTTCTTAAATGTGATTTGTTTTGGCATTTTCCAACATTTCTGGCTGTTTACATAAATCCACAACATGTCACGATTGTTTATATTTTACAATTACATAGAAATTACAAGACGTTGGACTTGCAAATAAACAACAAAATACATGAGGACAAGAACTCTTTCTTCAATAAATCATGAAATAAAATCAAACTTTTTGATGTTCAATTCACATTTAATATTTGATTAAAACTGTAGTATGAACAGTGGCGTCACTATGGTGGGTGTCGTCCGGTGCGGTCAACTTAGGGTGTCACCACCCACCGCTCAAAAATATTCGGTGTCTTATGTTTGTTTGTTGTGTCATAATACACATACTTTTTATAATAAACTACATTAATTGATTGTTAAACAATTAGATAAAAGAGCATCGATTAAATGTTAACATTCACTTGTTACAATATATCTATAGTTCAATTTCGCAACAATTGTTTTCTTTTTCTTGTCAATTATCAATTAGTTAAAAGTAATGTCATTAACGATTTCATTTTTAGTGACTTTGCCCGTTGTGAAAGTGTCGTCTGTTCCATTGTTGAAAGTGTTATGCTCTAAAAAAAAAAGCGCAAGCGTATGAATAAGTCATTCAAACATTGCAACAAATCGACTACTAGAGCAAAATACATTTACTAAGAATACAGTACACAATGTACAGTCTAAATAAATCCACTAACATTAAAAATAAAACTCCTTCCACGTCATAAATCTATAGCACTCACACGCGCACGCATATATATATAACGCCTTGCTTTGTCTGGAATTAGTTTGTACCATACTTCCATAATTAGGTCAACGCCCCTGGGCGCGGTAAGTGCCTTGTATATCTTAAAGATAATGACCGCTAGTGTACGGCTGGACTAAAGATGGGCTTGGCCCCTCATCTCGACAACTTCTATCACTCACACAGTGTTGGAGTGTACAATTAAGTAATCGCGAGTTTATTTCTCTTCATAGTGCCTACCAGTGGTTCTCATCATAGAGATAGTGCCTACCAGTGGTTCTCATCATAGAGATAGTGCCTACCAGTGGTTCTCATCATAGAAATAGTGCCTACCAGTGGTTCTCATCATAGAAATAGTGCCTACCAGTGGTTCTCATCATAGAAATAGTGTCTACCAGTGGTTCTCATCATAGAAATAGTGCCTACCAGTGGTTCTCATCATAGAAATAGTGCCTACCAGTGGTTCTCATCATAGAAATAGTGCCTACCAGTGGTTCTCATCATAGAAATAGTGCCTACCAGTGGTTCTCATCATAGAAATAGTGTCTACCAGTGGTTCTCATCATAGAAATAGTGCCTACCAGTGGTTTTCAATACGCATTCTACATACAGGAAAAATCTGAATTTGTTAATTTGAAGGAAAGGAACTTATTAAAATATAATCAAATAATTTTACAAAGAAATTTAGTTCTAAAGCAGAATTAGTTTAATATGTTCCGGCCTAGAGACCAGAAGGAAAATTCTAAATCATATGGTCACAGGGCACGTCATCAAACACTTTGTTGAGTATGATAAAAGGGATCCTCAGCGGCTAAAGTATGCACTCTTATCCGAAGTTTTGGGGCCAAATAGCACCGCGTCAGCGTCCAATTTGGTTTGCGGGTCTTAGTTCGGGCATCACTGGCCAATGAAGTTATAGGATTGCAATTCCTGTTTATTCAAGTTTGGTTTTAGCCATTTAAGAAATCAGAATGAATAAAGCTTAACAGACCAAACTGAGGGACCAGGAAACAAATCCGAAAGACGAATTTCTTATTTGAAATGAATCGTACACATCCAGAAATGATAAATTCATTACAGAACTATACAGAGGCGTGGGGAAGAAGGGGAGAATTTGAAAATCCCACCGGGCCCCCATTTAAAGGGGGCCTCCTAATGAGTTTTTTTACATTAAATATTACGCAAAATGCAAGGGGGCACAATGATGTTCAGCCCCCCCCCCGGGCCCCCAAATGATGGCTAATTCCTAGCTAAGCAATTGGATTTATACTCGCTTTTTCAGGCTATCGACACATGGGATTACCAATACATGTAAAAAATGGATATAGACACCAGAGCATTAACAAGCAAAATATACAAATACTTTTACAAAAGGAACAAAGCTTTTCTAAAGGGAATTATAACTAAAGGAACAATTTATCTCAATAATGACGAATTTATTTCCTTCATAGATATAAAAAAAAAGATAATTAAATACCAATAATTAATTGAATACTTGTTCTTTGTTATTGATTCATGTTTTTATTTTACCAGATTCTGCCCCGTCTCAAGACGTGACCAAAGCCAGTTACTCATCTGGGCGCATCCATTGTCATGCGAGACAGAAGGAGCCATATATAAGATACAATAAATAATTGAGTAAAGTTTCATCTGTTTCAATGGGTGCGGAAAAACAATGCTTACAATTATCTAAGGGGATAACATCCCACATATTTAGCCATATTTCTTAATACTGAATGAGTAATTTCCCCTTTTTGATATCAAATAAAATAATTAATTTAATTAGCGGTAATTAATTGACTAATTGGATATTGTTTTTTTTTATTGATTCATGTCTTGTTAGGTAAACTAAATGTGTACAGTTTAAATTTCATCCGAACATGGATGTGGGGGATGAACGTGTTCAACATTTCTACCACATAGACAGAGGAGAGTAAGTTGATACAAACTTTCTAGAAAGACGTTTTTAGTGAAGAGCATGAAAGTAGCTCTGGATTATTTGGTAAGAACTCGTTGTCAGCTTCATAGTTATATACATTGTGAACTGAAAAAGTTCATGAAAAATGCATTGTCCATAACAATCAAATAGGACAAATTGTGCTAATGTGATCATGATGCTGTTAGTAATGGTGAAAGCTTTGGTTTTCTTGGGTTTTTAGAACTATTTGTAGTTATAGTTACTCGCACTTAGTGACATAACTTAGGGCATGAACTCGCAAAAGATTCAGAACCGCTGGGCGAAGAGTGATCTCTGATTAAGTTAGTGATTCTGTGTTGGTCTAGACTAGAGTCCACCAATTGCTCAATCAAATTTTACTTTTAAATGACTTCAAAATGTGTTCTATCATTACTGGCTCCTCATCGTAAATACCTCAGGGATTGAAGAAAATTTCCGGACATTAAGAAAAAAAAACGATTAAAATACAAGGATGGCTAAAAGTACATTACTATTCGACATGACGAATCACCAAGCTACTTACATAAATCATCTTCATCTTTGTCGTTGCAGAACAGGATTCATTGCATTACTATTGACCTTTTTTAATGAGCTCATGAAAGTTATTGGGTTTTTCCTAAGTACCTACAGTCCTAGACAGACCTTTAGATACACAAATTATGTATTTGTTTTGGTAAATGGTTATACGTTTTGTAAGTGTGTCTGTTCTGTATAACAACAGTGTTTTGGTAAACTCAATGTTTGAAGACTTAAGAGCTTCAATGGTCACTCAAGGAAGAGTTTAACACAGAATGAGATCAATAGTATCTTATGACTAAAGCATTCATTAGTCGCACTCGGACTTGAAGTGCCCCTCGTGGGCGAGATCCCCGGTGGCGTACACATCTTAATGTCCACCCTGAACTTGTGTTTAGTACACCAGCCACTGTACATGTACTCCGTCACACCCTGAGTGGGTCAAAAGAGCAGGAACCAGAACAACTTTCAAACATGAGGAGCACATGTTTCCAAGATGCAGACTCTGCAGTTTTAATACAAGGAAATACATTTTAAATCCACTCTCAAGATTTGCATAACACTAATTTAGTAAGGCATTTTTTATATTATAAAGCAGAAAGTAAGGCGTATGCATGTATGTGCCTAATAGAAATCAAAACCGTTTGACCAATCTTGATAAAACTTGGCATAATGTTCCTTGGGTACTAACTGAAGCCGTATGCATATATAGTAGCCCTAAAACAAAAAAGTTGCTCAACTCTATGAAAGTATTACTACTTCATAAATCTAGGTCATACAGCCATGTTTACATGAGACAAGATCAAAAGGATCTAGATCTAATTTTAAGAACTACACTTCACAAAAGATAGTTGTTGTTTTTTTATTTGACACATTAAGATATGAAATATAGTCCATTCATTTCATTATTTAATAAAAATTAACCTTAAAATTTGTGTTTAAAAACATTTTTTACATAAATCCGTTCCTTATATCGCGAATTTAGACATCCTGACGTACTTTATATCCCATTCATCGCTCGCTTCTTTCATTAGAGAAGACAAAAAGGTCACACATGAGAAGAGTGAAGGCTCCACGCACGCGCAGAAAGAAAATCTATCGAAGCATATATCTAAATCTAGCTCTATCTCTACCACTAGATCTAATTGAAAGATAATGGATCTACTTTATACTTGAACACATGAACATACAAAATAAAGTTCCAATTCATTTCATATTGGAATCAAATATTTGTAGGACGTAATCTTCTTTCTGGAAGTAACGTCTGTATTATATAAGATAAGATATGTGAGTCTCTAGGTACAATGGCTAAACATGCAAAATAAAAAAAATATCTTTAAAAAAAGGCTTATCTAAGGGGAAGAACTTCGCACTTACAACTATATAACTCAAGAATGTAGAAGTTATTTACCTTCTTCGATATCAAACGAAATAATTAATTATCAATAATTAATTGACTAATTGGTTATTCTTTTTAAATTGATTCATGTTTTGTTAGGAACGATAAATAATTTCCTAAAGTTTCAAATTGATCCAAGAATGTGGGGAAAATAACGTGTACAATTATGTAAGGGGACAAAGCCCTACATATTTGACCATATCTCTGAATTCTGAAGGATTAATTTCACTTATTGGTATCAAAAATATTAAATTAGTAATTAATTTACTAATTTGTTACTTTTTTTTTATTGAATTATGTATTGTCTACGCCAATGAATAATTATGCAAAGTTTCAAATTGATCCGAGAATAGCTGTAGAAGAAATAACGTGTTCATCTTCGTACCAGACAGACAGACAGAGTGAGAGCGGGCTGTATAAGCTTTGTACCAGACAGACAGACAGAGTGAGCGCGGGCTGTATAAGCTTTGTACCAGACAGACAGACAGAGTGAGAGCGGGCTGTATAAGCTTAGTACCAGACAGACAGACAGAGTGAGAGGGGGCTGTATAAGCTTTGTACCAGACAGACAGACAGAGTGAGAGCGGGCTGTATAAGCTTTGTACCAGACAGACAGACAGAGTGAGCGCGGGCTGTATAAGCTTTGTACCAGACAGACAGACAGAGTGAGAGCGGGCTGTATAAGCTTTGTACCAGACAGACAGACAGAGTGAGAGCGGGCTGTATAAGCTTTGTACCAGACAGACAGACAGAGTGAGAGCGGGCTGTATAAGCTTTGTAAATAAATACTTTTCAAAGGATGAGTCAGAAGACCACTTGTGGTGCCCTAATACGTTTAAAAGTTAATTATTGGTTGAGTTGGTGTTTAATAAATCGTCAATTACAATTTCACAAATATTACATTGTTAGCACCGGTTTTATATCAACAAATTCAAAATATATAACTATGTTCTAATTAATTCGTACCAGGTAGTAGGGCAATGTAGGCTACAAATTATTCATTTCATAACTTTTGCATAGATTCCCTTCTGGTATGTATGTATGTGTGAACTGATTCATCGCCTTAATTCCCTTCTGGTATGTATGTATATGTGAACTGATTCATCACCTTAATTCCTTATGGTTACCGTTCATATATTGTATTCAAATATACTTTACAAAATGCATGAATCAATTGTACCAATTAAACCTTGTCAATGAAGGGAAGAGATATACCATTCCCCGAAATATCTTCAACTGGCCTATTTATAGATAAAACATAATTCATGTCTACATTAATATTCCCAAATAGATTGACAAAATAAGTTTGTCAGGAGCTCACAACAATAGATGGGATCAACAGCCTACCCAAGCCGACGATACAGGTAAAAGTTTACCTTATAAGGTCGTGGATAAATGGTAACTTATTTTTTTTTTATGTAGGAAGGTGGAACAGTTGACGTCATAAAGCTAGGTATAATTTGTTTACAAAAAGTTTACAAAAAAAAAACATACACCTAAAATAGATGGTTTAGTTTGTGGTGTTTTCCTGCCCTCAATAAGCGCTGTATTTAAAATCCATGATTAACATTCAACCCCGAGGACAGTCATCTACAGAACGTATTTGTATTGCTGGTTTGAACTTTCAAATAAAAAGACTTTTGGGGCCTTAAAGTAGATTTTTAAAAAATTCTTTTATGGGATGCGATAAGTTAACTTATTTTCCAAGATAATGGTTAACGAGGGTGATATGTGGCCCATACAACGACCTACTGTTTTTACTTTTCTTGTGTGTTACCAGTCTATCAATCTTTGCTGGGTGAGTTGAGTGGAAAGAGTTCAATCCTACAAAACCCTGCTACTTCCATTGAAACTGTTAACAAGAACTAAGCTCCTTAGCTCAAAACTACTGGGCTACCCCAATGACATATCGAGATCATGATAAAATCTGTTGACAAGTGTTGGGCTACCAACTAGCTGACTTATTAGTTTTAGTAATAATGTCATATATTTTAGTAACAGTGTCATTTTTTATTATAACTTTGTCATAATTTCGTAAGAATGTCATGTTTTAGTAACATTATAAACCAATATAATGTATAAGTATAAATGTCATGTTTTAGTAACAATATAATGTTTTGGAAGTAACAATTTATGACGCAACTCTGCAGACGTAGATGTCAGTACATGTGTTGATAATGTGTCAGACTTGATGTAATATGTAAACAAAAACACAAGATTCTACTTGAATGTTGGACAGTGGTTCACAAGTTTTACAAATTCAACGACCGCTTTCAAATAAGTGTGTCAAAATGGAGGACAGCCACTTAAAATTGTGATACATTTATGTTCGAATATTCCATAATCTATCACTAGCGGCCGACACATCGTCCACATTTAGAAAAACTACATTTGAGAAATAGCTTGTACCTACTGGTTATTGAGAAGAGTTGCATAGACTGATCAACCAAAAACGAAATAATATATGACATATACAGGGTCCTCAGGTTACCTCACTTCCGACATACGATGTTTTTGTATATATATAAAGCTTTGTTTCGTGGTTACTTCTCCAATATACTATATAAAGCCATATTTCGTGGTTACCACAAGTGGTTTTGTATCGTAAACGTCGTTAGCACATACTTATTGTGTGGGAACTTGTTGGTTTGCGCGGCGGAGAAATACGCCATGACGCGACTGTAGACCGATGAAAACGGCGTCACTCTAGTCTCCTTGTACGCCATTTTGGATTCTAGTTCTGTGTTAGTAGACTAGGTGTTGGGTAGGATACGGGTTTACAGTATTTACTTACGAAACATGAGAAATTGGGAAAGTAATGAAGCCGGCGTTAAACTCTTCACCTGACTTAATTGGTACTTTCTAAATTACGTCACTCTTTGAAATACTTCTGGTTACAAATGTTAGACCAGTCCAGTTTCATTAAGTCTTTAGCGTAAGTAGAAGAATTAATGACTTGTGGGCGTCAGTCCAGGCCATTGTTTTCCTTGTCTGTGTCAACAGTTACCCATTAATTGTGTCCAGTGTTTGCGTGTGCTGTCTTCACAGACTCAGGTGACTGTCGGCATTTCTGTTTTGGTAAACAATTAGTTTGGCGACCTACGTAATGGAGTCGCGTTCTATTTGACGTTATGTAACTGATTGATGAAGTCAGTTGGTTGGGGAAACGGAGGGACTATGGCCCATTCTCACTGCTGGATTTACCTGAAGGGAACCCAAGCTATAGCTTATAGGGTGCCCCCTTCGAAAGGTTCTAGATATTTTCAATCGTTTTAAAGAAATAGAAAATATAAAAATTGTCTGATGTTGTAAACAACATGGGCGTAGCCTGTGCGTGGTTGAACTTATATGGGGTTCCATATCCAAATAGCTTAGGGCCTTACCAATTCTAAATCCGGCCCTGAGCATTACCATATCTTAGAAGGACGAAGTTGAATGTCTCAGATATTCCCTATTTATTGTGCTAGCCACGCGACCCTAATACAATTTGTTTGGGGCAGCTTTAATAACAGATGACCCCCCCCCCCAAAAAAAGATCAAATGTACATGTTGTATACATAGAATATGTACATGATTCTATTTGTCTATAGATCTACTGTGTACATAGAATATGTACATGATTCTATTTGTCTATAGATCTACTGTGTACATAGAATATGTACATGATTCTATTTGTCTATAGATCTACTGTGTACATAGAATATGTACATGATTCTATTTGTCTATAGATCTACTGTGTACATAGAATATGTACATGATTCTATTTGTCTAAAGATCTACTGTGTACATAGAATATGTACATGATTCTATTTGTCTAAAGATCTACTGTGTACATAGAATATGTACATGATTCTATTTGTCTATAGATCTACTGTGTACATAGAATATGTACATGATTCTATTTGTCTATAGATCTACTGTGTACATAGAATATGTACATGATTCTATTTGTCTATAGATCTACTGTGTACATAGAATATGTACATGATTCTATTTGTCTATAGATCTACTGTGTACATAGAATATGTACATGATTCTATTTGTCTATAGATCTACTGTGTACATAGAATATGTACATGATTCTATTTGTCTAAAGATCTACTGTGTACATAGAATATGTACATGATTCTATTTGTCTAAAGATCTACTGTGTACATAGAATATGTACATGATTCTATTTGTCTAAAGATCTACTGTGTACATAGAATATGTACATGATTCTATTTGTCTATAGATCTACTGTGTACATAGAATATGTACATGATTCTATTTGTCTATAGATCTACTGTGTACATAGAATATGTACATGATTCTATTTGTCTATAGATCTACTGTGTACATAGAATATGTACATGATTCTATTTGTCTAAAGATCTACTGTGTACATAGAATATGTACATGATTCTATTTGTCTAAAGATCTACTGTGTACATAGAATATGTACATGATTCTATTTGTCTAAAGATCTACTGTGTACATAGAATATGTACATGATTCTATTTGTCTATAGATCTACTGTGTACATAGAATATGTACATGATTCTATTTGTCTATAGATCTACTGTGTACATAGAATATGTACATGATTCTATTTGTCTATAGATCTACTGTGTACATAGAATATGTACATGATTCTATTTGTCTAAAGATCTACTGTGTACATAGAATATGTACATGATTCTATTTGTCTAAAGATCTACTGTGTACATAGAATATGTACATGATTCTATTTGTCTAAAGATCTACTGTGTACATAGAATATGTACATGATTCTATTTGTCTATAGATCTACTGTGTACATAGAATATGTACATGATTCTATTTGTCTATAGATCTACTGTGTACATAGAATATGTACATGATTCTATTTGTCTATAGATCTACTGTGTACATAGAATATGTACATGATTCTATTTGTCTATAGATCTACTGTGTACATAGAATATGTACATGATTCTATTTGTCTAAAGATCTACTGTGTACATAGAATATGTACATGATTCTATTTGTCTAAAGATCTACTGTGTACATAGAATATGTACATGATTCTATTTGTCTAAAGATCTACTGTGTACATAGAATATGTACATGATTCTATTTGTCTATAGATCTACTGTGTACATAGAATATGTACATGATTCTATTTGTCTATAGATCTACTGTGTACATAGAATATGTACATGATTCTATTTGTCTATAGATCTACTGTGTACATAGAATATGTACATGATTCTATTTGTCTAAAGATCTACTGTGTACATAGAATATGTACATGATTCTATTTGTCTAAAGATCTACTGTGTACATAGAATATGTACATGATTCTATTTGTCTATAGATCTACTGTGTACATAGAATATGTACATGATTCTATTTGTCTATAGATCTACTGTGTACATAGAATATGTACATGATTCTATTTGTCTATAGATCTACTGTGTACATAGAATATGTACATGATTCTATTTGTCTATAGATCTACTGTGTACATAGAATATGTACATGATTCTATTTGTCTAAAGATCTACTGTGTACATAGAATATGTACATGATTCTATTTGTCTATAGATCTACTGTGTACATAGAATATGTACATGATTCTATTTGTCTATAGATCTACTGTGTACATAGAATATGTACATGATTCTATTTGTCTATAGATCTACTGTGTACATAGAATATGTACATGATTCTATTTGTCTAAAGATCTACTGTGTACATAGAATATGTACATGATTCTATTTGTCTATAGATCTACTGTGTACATAGAATATGTACATGATTCTATTTGTCTATAGATCTACTGTGTACATAGAATATGTACATGTTTCTATTTGTCTATAGATCTACTGTGTACATAGAATATGTACATGATTCTATTTGTCTATAGATCTACTGTGTACATAGAATATGTACATGATTCTATTTGTCTAAAGATCTACTGTGTACATAGAATATGTACATGATTCTATTTGTCTATAGATCTACTGTGTACATAGAATATGTACATGATTCTATTTGTCTATAGATCTACTGTGTACATAGAATATGTACATGATTCTATTTGTCTATAGATCTACTGTGTACATAGAATATGTACATGATTCTATTTGTCTATAGATCTACTGTGTACATAGAATATGTACATGATTCTATTTGTCTATAGATCTACTGTGTACATAGAATATGTACATGATTCTATTTGTCTATAGATCTACTGTGTACATAGAATATGTACATGATTCTATTTGTCTATAGATCTACTGTGTACATAGAATATGTACATGATTCTATTTGTCTATAGATCTACTGTGTACATAGAATATGTACATGATTCTATTTGTCTATAGATCTACTGTGTACATAGAATATGTACATGATTCTATTTGTCTATAGATCTACTGTGTACATAGAATATGTACATGATTCTATTTGTCTATAGATCTACTGTGTACATAGAATATGTACATGATTCTATTTGTCTATAGATCTACTGTGTACATAGAATATGTACATGATTCTATTTGTCTAAAGATCTACTGTGTACATAGAATATGTACATGATTCTATTTGTCTATAGATCTACTGTGTACATAGAATATGTACATGATTCTATTTGTCTAAAGATCTACTGTGTACATAGAATATGTACATGATTCTATTTGTCTATAGATCTACTGTGTACATAGAATATGTACATGATTCTATTTGTCTATAGATCTACTGTGTACATAGAATATGTACATGATTCTATTTGTCTATAGATCTACTGTGTACATAGAATATGTACATGATTCTATTTGTCTATAGATCTACTGTGTACATAGTATAGCCGGCTAAACATATAAAATAGGTTCATGAATTGATGTTTTTTGTTCTTCTTTTTCCAAATCTTAGGCCTACAAAACAAGGTTACAAAGACAGTTTGTGTGGAAATACAAACTCAAATTCGGTCCCCGCAGTGGTAAAAAGGCAGATTTCAATATTTTCAGAAAAAAATATCAGAATGAAATTATATCAAAGAAAGAAGGTTGACCGATCTTGTGTGGTGCACCAACGGTCCAGCAGACAAAGGGATAGGTAAAAATGAAGGTGAAGTTAGATGTGAACCTGGCCTAACTGATGTCTTATAATGATTATCTAATTGATTTAATTGTTTTGATAAGGGTCAATCTCATATTCAAAGCCTCAAGGAGAAATAAATTTTCATAAAAAATAAACATTTCCTTTAGTTAGGTATTCCACTATTATAGTGTCGCGCTGCAGTTCACGCGATAATATGAAAAAAAAACTACTTATTAATTGTTGTTTAAAATTATGTTCCACTTATATGCATACGAAATAGATTTTTTTCTCTTTAAAAAAAAAGTTAACATTTATTTGTAAATGTACTAATTATTATGACAGAACTTACTTAGCTTAGCAATATAGTGCGTTGTAGTGAGACTATTCGTAACAGAAGGCCTGAAGAAGACTGCACCTGCAACGTCACAACATATTGGCAGTTTTGACCAATAGCTCGTTGCCACGTCGTACAGACCAGTGACGTGGCAACAAGCAATTGGTCTATACTGCCCCTAGGTTGTGACGGTGTAGGTGCAGTCTTCAGGTCTACTATATCGAATAGTCTTGGTTGTAGACGCCAGGAGAACGAATTTCTGAAGCTAAGAAAGCAGGAAAAGCTTGACGCCGGGGGCTCCTACACCCCGCTCCGAGAGCTTACAGCGTTACCCAAGTGTTATAGAGTGTTTGTGTGTGTTTCTATGGTGACGGTGGGAAGATGTTAGCGAATGGTTGTGAATAATGCAACATAAACGGCATTTTCGTCAGCGGTCTTAGTTTGGACAGACTCCAGAATGTGAGACTAAAAGGTTATGTTATTGTAGTGAGATTTTATTGAAAAATATTACTAAGTCTAGTAAGCCTACATGCATTTTATCTCATATCAACTTGATTTTGTCTATATTTTAATATAAGTTATAATCACTATTATTCACAATGAAGTTATTCAAGTTATTTCAAGTTTTATTAGTTGAGATATATTACGCAAACAGCGATTTAATTGTCTATCAGCAGTTTGGTGCTACAAGTCAAAGACCGTCAACAGCACCTAGATCCCCCTTGCTGGCTAAGAGGGCGCGAACGAACTTGTTAGTCTAGGGGGCGTCACTTGTAAAAGTTTGAGAACCACTTCCTTCAACTTCCTTGACTAGTGTATTTATATATCCAATGTTGCCCCGTGCTGTCTATGTGTAATGTGTAGTTCTAATTGATATTAAAACGATGTAAACATTGAGGCGGTGACACTCCAGAGTGTAGGCGCATGTAGACGTGTCAGGCAGTAGGCTGTCAAGAAACTGACACACACCTAACTGGCAGCGATGTCACATTGTGACTGTCATACAAGGGCGGAACTTTTTTTGTTTCTCTCGTAACATCCCGTGTCATTCCACAACGCTGGGCATCACACCTCTGTCTTCCAGGCTTATTGTCAGTCAGACGGCAGTGTTTGTACCCCCCACCTTTCAGTCACTTCCTCCCTTCCCTCTATTTATGCGTGCTGTGAATTCAAATACTAATGTGACATTTCGCTGGCGGTGACAGGTACCAGTGATGCCAGGTAGTGGCTGTCGTGGCTTATACAAACAAACAAACAAAAATCTGTCTATGAGATTGTAAATAAAAAAAAATGAATTATATATTTATTGCGAAATAATACCAAAACAGGCTTTAACAATATGTAAGCAATTTGTATCCCTATTCGGTAATTATTTATTATTTACAGTGAATAGAGATTTAATTACTTCAGCTGCCAACACTCCTTTTTATTTTTATTTTTTTTAGAAATGTATTAGCTTTACATGATGGCAAAGGATTTAGTGCATTTCTTTGTTTGTTTAGAAATAAGGAGTTGTAGCTTTTTTTTAAACAATTATTTGTTTAGACCTTGTTAAACAAATTCCATTTTCATCTGACCTCATCTCTCCTTTCTATTCCCAAGTCTTCTTCCTCTCTCCTTTATTTTTTTTCCTATCTCTTCTCTCTCTCTCTCCCATCTTTTTTCAACAACAACACTTTAAAATGTAAAACTGGGGGGGGGGGGGGAATACTCAAACTCAACACAACACTTAAAATTGTGTGTTCATAATATGGTAGAAGTCTTTAGCATATAAAACAGATAAATAAATGAACAAACTCATATGATTACATCACGTGGTTTTAAACACACATTATACGCTGAACAGACTCTATGAGCTTCTCAACTTAAAACCAAACTGTTCCTAACAAAAAAAAAATTCTCTTACAACCAGATACCATATTCCACTTCAATTGATTACAATAGAAGGGGTATATAATAAAAAAATAAATTCTTTCACACGTAATTAATTTTAAAAAATCCTTATCAACATACAGTATACAGATGCCAATAATAATTTTATCTTATCTTATATAATACAGACGTTACTACAAAAAAGAAGATGATTCCCCGTGGCGTGAAGATATCAGTTCATCCAAACTTCTGCTCACATTTCATACTGGAATCCCAGAGCTTCTGGAGTTAGATTTGATGCGGTCGATGACATGTTTTGGAAATTTCTTATAGCACTTCAGGTAAAAAAAAAAAAAACACAAAAAAAAAACTTGGATACCATTGACACATGACATTGTAGCAGAATTAGATTTAGGTCAACAGATCCGAAGTGACGGCATGTTCATTCAGATCATCTCTTTCTTTTGGGCAGTGTCATCATACGATTACATCAGATGATAGATGATGTGGAAGACATCCACGTGACACGTGCCAGGCCTCTCAATCACCACACGCTGAAAGAAAGTGAGTTCGACATAATTTTACATTTGTTCATATGTTGATGAATGATTAGCGGACTGACAGTAGTAACAGTTTAATACAAGCAGAACAACGTAGACATATTAACGTACACATTTTAACCAGGTGAACCGATTCCTATCAAATTAATGAAATAATAATACTCTTTGTAACTTCAAGTAACTAGAATTAGTGGTTCAGAAATCATGATAAATATTCTCAAAACTAGACATGAACTATTTGAAGTCCTTTCTTTTTTTTTATTAAATTATTCGCACAAAAAAAAAACAGAAAAAAACAAAACTATTATGAATTAATAGAAGATTTTATCACTAAGTCAGGAGTGGCTATGGTGGGTTTAGCACACATTTATTATACATTCCTTTTCAAAATTCAAATTTGACTCACAAAATGAAAATGTGCTGCTACCTTTCTTATTTTTTTGTTTGAAACTTTTTTATCTTTATATATATATATATAATATATATAATATATATAAATGTGAGATACTTATAAAAGACCAAAATATTGGCAAAAGTGGGCAGACACTACAAGGCTTCAGATGATGCTGGGGCTAGCCAGTGTCATCTTTAAGCAACGATCATCTTTGAGCCCGTTTTTTTATCCTCCCTACCATCTTCTGGGGGATTACATTTTAATCCAACGAGAGAGGCGTTTTGACAATCGATAGTTTTAATCAATATCTCCAAAAACAGATCTCTACGCCAGAAATCAGATTGGTTTCATCGGATTGCTAAATTTGTATTTATATCAGTGAATTTGTATGAAGTATTAGTTTTGTACAGTCTTTTAATCCATGGGCTTGTCACTTTTCGAGAATATTTGATTCAATTATAATTTAGAATCACAGACATTTATTATACCTCGACTGGACATGGAAATCTCTAATACTAAAAAAAAAATTCGTGAAATGAATTGAAAAAAAATAAAATAAAATAAAAAACAAGGCGTTGTTTTGTACAGTAGTTATAAGAAGTTCAGTTGTTTTGTACAGTAGTTATAAAAAGTTCAGTTGTTTTGTACAGTAGTTATAAGAAGTTCAGTTGTTTTGTACAGTATTTATAAGAAGTTCAGTTGTTTTGTACAGTAGTTATAAGAAGTTCAGTTGTTTTGTACAGTAGTTATAAGAAGTTCAGTTGTTTTGTACAGTAGTTATAAGAAGTTCAGTTGTTTTGTACAGTAGTTATAAGAAGTTCAGTTGTTTTGTACAGTAGTTATAAGAAGTTCAGTTGTTTTGTACAGTAGTTATAAGAAGTTCAGTTGTTTTGTACAGTAGTTATAAAAAGTTCAGTTGTTTTGTACAGTAGTTATAAGAAGTTCAGTTGTTTTGTACAGTATTTATAAGAAGTTCAGTTGTTTTGTACAGTAGTTATAAGAAGTTCAGTTGTTTTGTACAGTAGTTATAAGAAGTTCAGTTGTTTTGTACAGTAGTTATAAGAAGTTCAGTTGTTTTGTACAGTAGTTATAAGAAGTTCAGTTGTTTTGTACAGTAGTTATAAGAAGTTCAGTTGTTTTGTACAGTAGTTATAAGAAGTTCAGTTGTTTTGTACAGTAGTTATAAGAAGTTCAGTTGTTTTGTACAGTAGTTATAAGAAGTTCAGTTGTTTTGTACAGTAGTTATAAGAAGTTCAGTTGTTTTGTACAGTAGTTATAAGAAGTTCAGTTGTTTTGTACAGTAGTTATAAGAAGTTCAGTTGTTTTGTACAGTAGTTATAAGAAGTTCAGTTGTTTTGTACAGTAGTTATAAGAAGTTCAGTTGTTTTGTACAGTAGTTATAAGAAGTTCAGTTGTTTTTTCAAACCCTTAATTATGTAACACAAAATTTAATCTAGATCTAGTAAATGAACATCGAAAATAAGAGTACTCTCTTTGCATAATTAATCATTTTGCAATTTTTAGATACATAATCTAGAACGATCTAGGTCATCAATCTATTTAAGATGATTAAAATCAACAGACGTGAATTATTTCGATGGAAACTAACAGGAAATAGCCTTATTTTATAGATTTGCTTGAATATATAGTTCTGTAATTAATCGCCAATTCTATTTAAAATCCAAAAATGGTATTGCATTATTTCTAAATTTTGAAAACTTAAGATCATTACTTTTCTAAGACAGGAAATAGCAGTTTTCCTAGGGTCGAGGAGACATGCAGATAGATAGATAGATAGATAGATAGATAGATAGATAGATAGATAGATAGATAGACATAGATATATATAGGTCTGTGATCTGATCATTACCGGATATGAATTTGTTTTCCGTTTTCCAGTCTAGGTAGAATATGTATAGGTCTGTGTTTACAATTTTATTCGACATTTCAAAGTTTCTGACTGACCCTAACCAAAATATTTTTCCAGTTCAATAACGATGACAATTATGTAGCTAAAAAATAATAATAATCTTTTCACTTTACGACTTTGTGAGCACAAAAAATGTGAATGCACTTTGAAAAAGAATTGGAACAAATAATTAATTTTGAACTTTTCAGTTTTCTCTTTCATTCTCTCTCTCTCTCTCTCTCTCTCTTACACACACACACATATTCACACTTTCTCTCTCTCTCTCTCTCTCTCTTACACACACACACACATATTCACACTTTCTCTCTTCCTTCCTCACTCTCTCTATCCATTCTCTTTCACACGATCAGTTCTCTCCTTTTTTGTTTTGTCTATTTCCCCACCCTTTCTCTTTTTTTCTTTCTTTTCTCTCTAGTCTCAGACCCTCTCTATATATCCTCTCTCTCTCTCTCTCTCTCTCTCTCTCTCTCTCTCTCTCTCCCATTCTCTTTATATATGTCTCAGTCGACCACTCTATCCATCCACACTTAAAACATCATCTATTTCCACATTCAAGAAAGAAGATGCATTATTTTTACCGTTCCCTCAAGGCGTGGGTGCTATATTGGTCATTGTCTGTTCCTCCATGTATCTCAAGAAGTAAATACCCCCCCCCCACAAACACACACACGTCCACCCACCTAAGGGATAATAAATATTAAAAGTTTCACTTTTAGCCAAACTGTTTCTGTAAATTTCACTTTCATTTAGCATCTGACGATGTCGAGTCCTCAGTATAGAACTGCCTGCAGCTATTTCAGCGGCATGACTACCTGTGTGGGTGGATCCACAGGTGTCCTCTCAAGTCAATTAGTTGACTGCGATGTCTCATTCAGAATACTAATGTTCATTAAAGAAGACCTTTTTTTAACAGATGCATCAGAATGGATTGCAAGGGAGTGGGGTTTATTGGGTTTAAACATCAATGTTTCAATGTTTTCTAATGTTTTTTGTTTTTTTAATTGGATGAAGTATTTTTTAACGAACATTCTGGGGGTTCTTATCTTATATGATACATATAAATATATGTTATATTAATCATAAGACTGCGTACAAATTTATTTAACAATATGAGTCTCTTCAAAAATGTATATGCAAATCAAATAAAACTAACCATATATAAAGAAATCAGAATTACAAACAGTTTTCTTAAGAATTCCTGGTTAATAAATGTAATGAATATAAATGTAACACACTGGCTATGTCCGTTGATTTGTTCCTAGGCCACACATTGTTTATTTTGGTTAGAAACAACCCTTGCATAGTGCAGTTATAAATCAAAAATGTATTGATGTCATTTTGTTTTCGTAAACGCCTTACACACACACACGTTCACGCAAGCTATTTCTTATTGGACTTAAAAGGAACGAAAAAATGCATAAAAGTAAAAAAAAATAAAGAATTCTATGATGTGTTATTAAACATGCTTTAGAAATAGACTGCGGTCTTTTAGGGAAATAAACTACATAGGGTTGATAGACAGATTTTTCCCCAATAGCTGCGTTCAGGCTGCAAATCTGTCAAAACCGCGTATTAGTAAGCACCTAAGAGACAAAATAGCCTGTTTAGGAAGTTTCATGCGAATCTATTTTATAGTTTAAGAGATCTCTAGCATTTCTTCCTGCATACGTCTATAAATCCGTCAGTGAGTGGGTGATATTTTGCGCTTTTAGTATAGATATACTATATGAGTAGCACTCAGTGCAGACGGAACGAAAAAAACAACACCTAAAAGTAGCAAACAAGGCAAAAGACAGAGAGGAATGGAGAAAGACGGTCGACGAGTCTTGCTTGGTGCCCCAACGGTCCACAGACTAAGGTAAGGTAAAGGTAAAAGTAGTCTAGATATTGCAAAACATTTGTTCAGGACGTATGCAGCCCCGGATTTTCTTTTTTACATTTTTTTTTGGTTTTGTTTTCTTTGTTATGTATAACAATGTTATTGTAATAGTACTGAGAAAAAAAGATGACATTGTGGGGTCCCTTGAATGAAATGATGACCGGACGTCGTTTGAGATTCGCGAGACTTTTGCAAAGCCAGGAAGAAAAAAAAGGCCGTCTACGTTTATTATGGCTTCGCACCTTCTTAGAACACATCAAATATTTGGGGACCAGCCGGTAAAAGCCAGATGAAATTCGCCTATGACCGATCTCTTTGGAGAAAACCTGCGGCCCCATGCTCCGAAAGACGGAAGAGGATCTTAAAAAGTCTAAGTCAGTAACATTATGACATTGCTTTGATTGGAAATGTAAAAGGGTTATAAAATCCTAGAACATATTTCAGATATTAGACTGTTACTTAGTATTTATTTAGTATTTACTGGCAATGCCAAGATTTCTGGTTGGGGATACGTACTGATGATCTTATACAACGTCCAGTCAGGGACGACTGCGCTCTCCGAGGCTCATCAAAGTCAGACATATGTGTAAACTACTGCTATGATAAAGAGGCACTTAATACAACCGTCGATTCTTAGATGCAGTTCAGTGGAAATATGATGATACACAAGAAGAAAATGAAACATTCATACCACTGTTATTTAAGATTTATTTTATTCAGCGTCCTCCTGTGTCATCAAGCGCTGGTTGTGTGTGTGAGTGAGTGTGTGTGTGTGTGTTTATAGTGTTCAAGTGAGTGTTATAAAGTGTTACTATTATAGTAGTAATGCTGTAGTGGACACTAGTAATCAAAACAAATAACCAATAAACGTATCACAAAATGTTGTTTTCTGTGTAATGTTGTAATCTTTTGCCAAATTGTAAATTTAGAATTAAAAAAAAAAGATTCTGTTGCAGTACTTTTATTTATTCTCTATGTCTCATCAGGAAGCCGCACCAAGTTATGTAATGTAACTAGCTTGGTGTTGGCGTGCCAGCAACCCATTACAGCCAAGGCGTTGGACGCCCCCTCAATGTCATTTGTATAACTTATTGTTCCAGGGAGAAACACACACACACACTCACTCACACATATATTGTCATGACGCAAATAAATTACGAGCTTAACAGTTGATAGATTTTAAGACACAACATGGGATTTGATGCAGCTCTTTTTCCACAAGGATTCAAATCCTTGACCATCATTTTAGCAACCCAGCTTATCTTATATTATATTATCTTATCTTATATGATACAGACGTTACAAGTCTTCTACTACCCAATCACGATGCCCAAATTGAAATTTAAAATCTAAATACAATTATGAGCAAAACAGCTGACAGCAAAGGATTTCTGAAAGAGATTCCTGGAGGGACATCCATTTGAGACCCATCACACCTCCAAAAAATAGTTCATTTTTGTAGCAGAGTACTTTTGTATTTGTTCATCTCTTTGTCGCTATATTTGTTTATTGTTTGCTGTAATTATGATTTGTATTTCTTGTTTTTAATTATATTTGTTGCAATTGTTTGTTGTTGACATTGTTTTCGGGGGTTGGTTGGTTTATTTCTGGTCAACATAATGTCCATGCTACAGTTTTTATCATATCACATTCACTACAGCTTATATAGATAAATCCAGCATAGCTCTGCAGCTTAAAAGTTCTCCTTGAAGCGAAACATAGTTAAACCTGTTTTGTGCCCCCATCCAGTAGTAGTACATTCTATTATAATTACGTATCTAACGCTAAAACACAACAAAACACTTTTAAGTGCGCATTCTGAAGTTCGAATGTTGGTTTCTCTGTACCACTCTGTTCCCACTAAGAAAGAATACGTCAGGGTGGCTAACAAGTGGAAGGACTCGAGTACTTACAACTTGCTACTTGCGTTTGTCCATATTTTGTTTCCAGTACATTTAGTATGAGAATACCCAGTTCTTAAGAGCAGTACATTTAGCATAAGAATACCCAGTTCTTAATAAGCAGTACATTTAGTAATAGAATACCCAGTTCTAAATAAGCAGTACATTTAGTATTAGAATACCCAGTTCTTAATAAGCAGTGCATTTAGTATTTGAATACCCAGTTCTTAATAAGCAGTGCATTTAGTATTAGAATACCCAGTTCTAAATAAGCAGTACATTTAGTATTAGAATACCCAGTTCTTAATAAGCAGTACATTTAGTATTAGAATACCCAGTTCTAAATAAGCAGTTAATTTAGTATTTGAATACCCAGTTCTTAATAAGCAGTGCATTTAGTATTAGAATACCCAGTTCTTAATAAGCAGTACATTTAGTATTTGAATACCCAGTTCTTAATAAGCAGTGCATTTAGTATTAGAATACCCAGTTCTTAATAAGCAGTGCATTTAGTATTAGAATACCCAGTTCTAAATAAGCAGTACATTTAGTATTAGAATACCCAGTTCTTAATAAGCAGTGCATTTAGTATTTGAATACCCAGTTCTTAATAAGCAGTGCATTTAGTATTTGAATACCCAGTCTTTATCTTATCTTACTTCAAAAAAGAAGATGATTACATCCTACGCGTCATGCGTAGTACCTTGCAGCCCTTGCATGTATATTAACCAATGACTTAAATTCTGCCAAATCACTCGTTTTCCTGGCTAGCTCAGGCAACCCATTCCATGCTCTAATAAGAGTCTACTATATAAAGCAGAATTTAAGTCATATGTTTGTATGTGTGTACGTATGTATGACCCGCATAGAAATCAAAACTGTTTGACCAATCTTGATAAAACTTGGTATAAATGTTTCTTAGATCATGGCAGAGATAGTTGTGTATGTTCAATGTCCCCCCCCCCACACACACACAAAGGGGGGGGGGGCTAAAAATAAAAGAAAATAACTAAAATTATCTCTATTAAAGAGCGAAACTCTTTTACACATCGGGTAAACCTGCAGGCCGCGGGTCAGATTCGGCTAGTTCTTGATAAAACATAATTAATTATTGATTCTGTTAATAGAAATGCATTTAGATTCAGTTAAAACATTTAGTTGTAGTTAGAAATATCTAGACACAGTTTAAAATATTTACATTCACTTAGAAACTATTTGACACAGATAAATCTGGACTTTTTTTTTGATACAATACTATATAGTCATCATCATCATTATCATCATTATCATCACCCGCCTATTGATTTCCTCGTGGAACATACTGCTTCAGTAGAAACACATCACTCTCCTGTCTCTCTCTAGTGACTCTCCACTGACTCTCCAGTCTCTCTCTAGTCTTTTGCTTTCCAGTCCTATCTTGCATTAGCAGCGTCATCTGGTACACTGTGTCGCATTGGTTTTTTTTTTTTTGGTCTTCCTCTGAGCCTTGCGCCCTGGAAATTTCAAACAAGACGTGTCTCTGTTGTTGGCATCTTTTCTTAGGGTGTGACCATTCCATCATCCATTACTCTATATTAAAATACGATGAATATATAAATACGAGCGTGGTGGCTGATTTGGGTGTCGGGTTCGAATCTCGGTGAAGACTGAAATGTACTAATTTAGTTAAAGTTAGGGATTTTTAGGAGTCCACCTATCTCTAATGGGTACCTGGGCAGGGCCGGCCTTAGACATATGCAAACTAGGCAGCCGGTTAGGGTCTCCGATTTATGGGGGCCTCCTACAGAACTGAAGGAAAATTTATGAAACATGGATCAAATCTAAATCATAGCAAAAAATCTATGGCTCGATGTCTATAAGCCTAGCTCTAAGTCTCTACCATAATTCAAGGTTTAATCATGAATACTTAGATCTACTTGTTATGACAACTCATGTTAGAAGACCATTGTTTATTCCTTTTAGTGATATGTCGAGACGTTATTTCTTGTCTGGTGATCC
Source organism: Biomphalaria sudanica (assembly GCA_036873155.1). Lineage (NCBI taxonomy): Eukaryota > Metazoa > Mollusca > Gastropoda > Planorbidae > Biomphalaria > Biomphalaria sudanica. Next base: position 3,568,856 of record JAZGLO010006691.1, read on the forward strand.
TGACTCGTCCATAAAGCACAGTACCGCTATCGCGCTTTAGGAATTGAACTTATTTGTTGCTTTCTATATGTTCACGAATGTTTTTAATTCATTGAGTATTTATCAATCTTAATTGTGTGCTTTTCTATTTCATTTCACTTCGCCTACGGCCTCCAATTATCCAAGGCCGGCACTGACCTGGCATTCGTTAGTGACAATAAAGATGGTTGGTCGTTGTGCTGACCACATGACACCATCATGAACCCTCGGCCATAGAATCATATGACCATAACATCATCTGCAATTTGACCGCACGCTCTGAAAGAGGAACTTTACTTCTTCATTTACATAGCTTTAATTGAGGTTATAAAACAGTTCATTCTTTTACTATTTACTATTTTCGGGAAAAAAGTTTACATTTTTTACTTTTGATAAAAATTGAAATATAAAATTTGTGGTCAGATCGTCATTTTAAAAGTCGGTTGGTGGATGACCTAGCGTGGGCTATTCACGACGTATTTCTCTATAATCACGTAAGATGAATGAATCTGTCTGCAATTCTGTCTGTCTCTCATCTTTCACAATTATCTTCCGCCAAATAGTAACAGAGACAGGCGTAATACTTCAGAGCAAGTGCTGACATTCCAAACATAATATTTCAGAGTGAGTGATGTCATTCCAGAGGTAGTCATTCAGAGTGAGTAGTGTCATTTTAGAGTTAATACGTCAGAGCGAGTGGTGTCATTCTGCTGTTACAAAATAATATATTTAAAAAAATACGAATAAATAAAATTGTTCAGGAAGCAAAATCAACAAATGTTTCTTGAGTTCATTGGCCATCTTAAAAGTGTCAAGGGTATTTTCTTTGTGTGTGTGTGTATGTGTGTACACTCACACAGATTCCCATGTCCAGCATCACTTCCAGTTTTGTGGATCCCTTCTTGTTTCCTTTATCTTCCCCCCCCCTCTCTTCCCTTTCTCTCTTTTTTATCTGAGCCCAACATAGCTTTTTTTTTATTGGGGGGGGGGGCACTTAATGCCCTGCAACGTCTAGTTAGCACTTATTGTTTAAATTTAATTTAACGTTCGCAATGTTCATTATATACGGATTTAAATAGTAACATTCAGACCTAGAAGCTTGTTTTGAAGTGCAGCTGAATCGCGGTTGTTTTCGCGAGCTAAAAACATCCTGGAGCTTTGGATACTTGGGGTTTCAAAACCGGAAGCCAACGTTCAAGTTGTGACACTTTGTGTAGAACTCGTTTGAAAACAATGATCGCGACTTTTAGAGTTAGAAAGACTATAAATAGCACGAATGGCTTACGCAGAAGACTTGTGTTCATTTGCGCAATACAAAATGCCCATGTTGTCACAAGCCTGGTCTGCTCAAATATTGGTGAGAGGACCTTCATCCTGGATACGCCTCCGAGCTCAGAATGGCACTAGGGTGAACCTCATCCTGGATACCCTTCCGAGCCACTATTTTAAAGACAAAGCTTTTTTATTGAGTTAAATTGCTTCGATAATTTTAAATCAATCGTGCAATTAATTTGAAATAGATCTAGACTATTAATAATTAATTCGTGCGATTGGAAATATTTCTATTAATTGTTTATGCTTAACTTTAAGCAACTTCCATGCTTATAGTATGCTCTGTGCACTATGGTCCAAACATTTTTGTGGACCAGTTTGGGGTAAAGGTTCTAGGAGAAGGTTTCAGTGCTTCCTTTTCAAAAGCTGTTTTAAAAAAAAAAAAAGTTGTTAGAGTCAAAACTCAAAGTCGAGGTCTCGAGTCCATGAAGAAAAGCCGACCTGTTTAGCCACTGAGCTATTCAAGAACCTACAAAAGTAAAGGGCTTTATAGTCTATTGTTAGTTTCAAATTGTATTGAATTACCTAATTATCTACACAAAGCCTATATCCGTTTAGCTTGTAGCATTTCTGTATTAACATTTGGCCCTATTAATTAATGAGTTAATTTTATAACAATGTATACAGATGCCAGATTGACAGACAAGATAGATAGACAGACAGACAGACAGACAGACAGATAGATAGATAGATAGATAGATAGATAGATAGATAGATAGACAGACAGACAGACAGACAGACAGACAGACAGACAGATAGACAGACAGACAGACAGACAGACAGACAGACAGATAGATAGATAGATAGATAGATAGATAGATAGATAGATAGATAGATAGATAGATAGATAGATAGATAGTGAACACACACAAGTATATAGAGATTTCTAAGATGGCCCCACTTGTTTTCTAAGAACTACTATTTAACATCTCTAGCAACACTTGTCTCTAATTAACATCAGCTCTCTAGGGCCGGACTCTACCCTCAGTTATAACCATACTTATGTAAAGCTCTTGTATTAGTAAGCCCTCTAAAAATATCTTAGATCAGGATAGGCCAGACCTATTATAGCTACTTTCAATTTTTTTTCTTAATAATTTAATGTAAATTAGGCTTTAATTTAATACCTTTTTTTTTTCAAAGGCAACATCTTGCTATTATTATGATGAGGACGATGAATGCGCTTAAAAGTCGTTCTCTGTCACTGTGTAATGGAGTGTGTGTGTGTTTGTGTTTCCCGGGTGATCATGTAGAAGGGAGCACTAATTGCTAGTCTTGTAGAATGATGGAAGATTAGCGACTCTGTTGTAGTCACGTAAAAATCGTGAGACGACCCAGAGATTTGAAACAGTAAAGACGTGTTTTGTTTTTAGCGGGGAGTTTGATTTTCTTTAAAATATCAGTTTCTTTTATTACAATTAGGTCTATATCTCATTTCAGGTTGACTTTGTCTATACTGTTCATAAAAGTTATTTTTAGTTTTGTTTTAAAAAAAGAAGTTTGCTCATGTTATTTAAAGTTCTACAATTTAAAATATAATATGCCTATATCCGTTAAGTACTAACAATTTGGTGCTACAAGTCAACGACCGATCATGAACACACTATCAGGATCAGAGTTAGGTAAACACAATGTTTTCCCTTTCTCTCCCCCCTCTCTCTGTCTCTCCCCCCCCCTCTCTCTCTCTCCCTTTCCTCCTCTCTTTCCGCTGCCTATCTCACCATTTCTAAACTCTCCCTATCGATGCATTACTCTTTCCTTACCTCTCACCGCCCCCACCTCCCATCTTTCAATTTCTCTACAGACTTCAAACTCTGCGCGCGTCCATCCCCTGAACTATATTATATTGTAACAAATCTCCCAATCCAGGCTCTCTGCAAACTGCACCACACGACAACACCAACTAAAAGACCTTGACAACTCAGAGCTAAAAAAAAAAGGTTTAATGTCCAATATATCACAGCCAATACTGTACAATTGGCAACACGTAACACAGACTGTACAAATATTTCTTCGTGAACAACCGTAGCGACGTATCAACTCTTGCACTGGCCTCTCCGTCTCGTTCCAGACTTGTACTGAGCCGTCTTGACTGTGACATCTCAGCTCTTCACATAGGGTCCCTGCTGGCCTTCAAGAACCGGACGGAACATCGCTCGACCATTCTACTTAATCACATGCCCACGTCCTTCGTGACGCTTCTGAGCTCCACTCACCACACAGATCCTTACCTAACTGTCTTGGCTGACCGTCGTAACTCGTCACGGTAGACCGCTCGTCTAGCGCTGGCCTGGGGACGATGCGTCGGCTGACTACACAAATACCACTACCCCCATCTCTGTCACCACCAGGTTTATTACAATATATATTGACGTAATAATCTTTCATCTTTGTAGGAATATTATGGAACCTATAAAACAAAACATTACAAGAGGAATGGTTAGACAATTTACTTCTCTTGTGCATGTTTGCTAGTGAGAATGTGCTATAGCAGACCTAGTCACACAAAAAGTTGCAAAGGGAACAGATCGTCTCTCGAGACGTAAAATGCCACAGAGATAGCAGACCTACTAAACTAAGAGATCTCTGGACACAGCCAAAAAAAACAAGCTAAATAGTTTTGTTAAATAGTAATGGTGTATTCTGTTTGTATTGATCCAGATATACTTAGAAAAGTCTGGACGCTAACAAAGTAGAAGGCGAGATCATTCATGTCACATTTATTCAAAGTTTAGCCAAAGCTGAGAAAAAAAGAGGCTGCTGTTCTTTACTCTCAGTTATGACAATTTCCACACACACAGACACACACACACCAATTTTCATCTTCTGATCCCTCCCACGCCCAATTTTAATGGTGAACTTGAAGTCATTGCACAATCAGTTATTTCCGATAGAATATCAACTATGATACAAACAATGCGCTCCTGTTTTTTTTTCTTGCTCATGTCAATATCTCTTGATGACACGTGGCTGAGATTCGAGCTACCACTTTAAAACAGAGGAAGTGTCAGCGCCGCACACAATCTCTCCATGTGCTAAGACCAGACTATAACACTACATACAATAACACTAAGGCAGACAATAGGACTACATTTCATACACAATATGCTAAGACCAGTGAGTAATACTACATACAATAACACTAAGGCAGACAATAGGACTACATTTCATACACAATATGCTAAGACCAGTGAGTAATACTACATACAATAACACTAAGGCAGACAATAGGACTACATTTCATACACAATATGCTAAGACCAGTGAGTAATACTACATACAATAACACTAAGGCAGACAATAGGACTACATTTCATACACAATATGCTAAGACCAGTGAGTAATACTACATACAATAACACTAAGGCAGACAATAGGACTACATTTCATACACAATATGCTAAGACCAGTGAGTAATACTACATACAATAACACTAAGGCAGACAATAGGACTACATTTCATACACAATATGCTAAGACCAGTGAGTAACACTACTGTCAATGAAGAAACTTCTCTTCGTCTAAACAATTACTTTAATTCAGAACTTGAAAAAGCTATTCACAAATAATTACAATGGTTAAATGTACTTGAATAAAATGATAGATCTACACAATAATATCATTGAGTTCTAATACAAAACTCTAGTACATGTTCTCACTTCCATGTTCCATACAAGACTGACCAAAAATTAGACCCTTTCCCCGGGTATAGCGTTGTCACGTGTCAAACGCACCTCGTTGCAATGCCAACCAATCAATGCAGCCCAATTTACAATAATTAATATTTCAAAACCAATCACATCCATTCTGTCACAATGCTCTCCGCGTGAACGAATTTTACGAAGTTTACGTGACATATTACCCCCCGCTTTCTTAAGCATTTGTATGGTAATAGAAATGCGTATACAATAATATATGAAAAATTATTATGACATTATAAAGCATTTGGTTAGTACTTGTTGATGGAATGTTATATTTGTATGAAGAGTTGTGCCCATGCACAGGGGAAACTACTCTAGTAATCAAGATGGCTGATTAAACTTGTTTGTGTTTACCTGAGATTGTTCTTATGTTAAGTGTTTTTATATTTGAATGTCCATCGTAACATGGTGGCAGCGGTTTACACATCTAATAAAGGTAAACGATAACCTAGAATATCTTGAGGAAAATATAAGAAAGCAGTAGCTAAAATGGCAACTGCTAACAGATATTTCCCAGTACCGCAACCGCTATTGCAAACAGCCAATATGGCGGCCAATTGGAAACGATTCAGAAGAGACTGGGATAACTATGAAAAGGCCACGAAGCTCACAACAGAGACAGAAGACATACGTGTAGCAACACTAATTACCATAATTGGAAGTGAGGCAGCAGACGTGTTTGATTCATTTGGAAAATGGCAGGAGACAAAAATAAATGAGATTTTAAATAGTTTTGAAGAGTTCTATGTTGGGAGAACCAACGAAACATATGAGAGATATGTCTTCAATACGAGAAGACAAGAAGAGGACGAGAACATTGACTCATACATAACTGCCCTGAAGAAACTGGCAAGCAGCTGCAATTTTGATAAACTAGAAGAGAGTCTGATTAGGGACCGAATTATCTTAGGGGTTAGAAGTGAACACTTAAAGATGAAATTGTTGCAAGATGATAAACTAACCCTACAGAAATGCATAGATGTGTGTAGGAGATATGAAAGATCACAAAGGCAAATGAAAGATATCAGAGAAGGAAGAAATGAACCTTTGGACAAACCAATAGTTGAAAAGATCTCAACATCTAAGTCAGGTCCAAAATACAGAAAGGAATATCAACAGAGTGACAAGGGGCCAAGACAAAGTAAAACTTGTAAATTTTGCAAGGGCAACCATGAATACGTAAAGGAAAAGTGTCCGGCCTGGGGAAAATCATGTCACATTTGTGGAGGCAGGAATCATTTCGCCTCACTCTGAAAAAAAGAAAATATATAGCATTACTCAAGCAAAGACACAGAGCAACATAGACTCAGACACAGAAGAAGAAGTTACACTCCAAACTGAATGGGTAATGGCAATGAATGGCCCCAAAAAGCATAGGATGACTGCCGTCATGATGATCAACAACCAAAGAGTCAGATTCCAATTGGACAGTGCCGCCGACGTCAATACCATAAACGAAAAATATGTGTGCCCAGACCAGATAGTACCGACGTCCCAGAGATTAACAATGTGGAATAAGACGGTAATGGAGCCAAAAGGAAAAGCTACGTTAGTAACCACCAATCTAAAGACCAATGAGAAATTCAATGTAGAGTATGTGGTAGTACCAAATGATCTAACATGCCTGCTAGGGTTATCAACACTGAGGAGATGGAACTCATTCACATTAATGAAGACCGATTTATTGCTAAAGTGGAAGCCACAGGAAACAAACATCAAAACATTGACGCGCTTGGTGACTTGGGCGTGGCTACATTGAAAATAGACAAGACAGTGAAGCCCAAAGTCCTACCATGTAGAAGAATTCCTATAGCATTAAAAGAGAAAGTCAGAGCCGAACTAAACTCATTAGTTCAACGAGGAAATCTGGAAAGAATAACTGAGCCCACAGAGTGGGTTAGTCAAATGGCATTGGTAGAGAAATCAGATGGCAGTATCAGAATCTGTATTGATCCTCAACCCTTGAACAAGGCACTACTGAGGGAGCACTACAACCTAACAACACTAGAAGACATTTTGGCTGAAATGGGTAACGCCAAGATATTTATCAAAGTCGACATCCAGGAAGCTTTTTGGCATATCAAACTAGACCCGGACTCATCAGGTCTCACTGAAATGGCAACCCCATTCGGTATATACAAATGGAATAGACTTCCTTTTGGTCTCAAAGTAAGCTCGGAAGTCTTTCAAAGACATTTGAATGATGCGTTGGACCGACTAACAGGATGCTTTAACGTGGTGGATGATATAATGGTAATTGGAAAGGGGGACACAGTAGAAGAGGCTCGCAAAAATCATGACGAAAACCTATCAAAATTACTCAATAGGCTAAAGGAAAAGAACATCAGACTAAATGAAAAGAAATCAGCATTCCGAAAGTCAGAAATTGTGTTTTTGGGACACAATATTTCCCAGTCAGGAATAAAACCAGACCCAAACAAGGTGAGAGCCATAACAAATCTAAAAACCCCTGAAGATATTACATCGGTTCGTAGATTTTGTGGAATGATACAATATCTATCAAGATTCATCCCAGGTCTTTCAGCAGACCTACAACCAATAACAGAACTGACAAAGAAACACAAGCTATTTGTGTGGTCGAATGACTGCGAGAAAGCATTTAATAGTGTCAAACAGAAGATATCCAATCATGGAACCCTAAGTTATTTCGACCCGGAGAAGAAAGTAACTATTCAGGCGGACAGCAGTCAAAATGGCATAGGAGCTGTACTACTACAAGATGACAAACCCATAGCATACACATCAAGATCACTCACAGAGCCTCAGAAAAAGTGGGCTCAAATCGAAAAGGAACTCTTGGCTGTAGTAGTAGCTCTAGAAAAATTTGACCAGTACACGTACGGCAGAACAATAATAATACAGAATGATCATAAACCTTTGGAAAATATACTCAATAAACCCCTCAGTTGTGCACCTAAAAGGCTTCAAAGCTTAATGATGCGCTTGTACCGATACGATGTTCAGTACCAGTATACCAAAGGAAACAGATTACAGATTGCTGACACGCTAAGCAGAGACCCTTTGCCAGAACAGGAAGATTTTCCTGACACTTCTATCAACACTGTAGGACTGGCCCTCCCAGATATAATGTTAGATAAAGTTAAAGATGCAGTCAAAGTAGACAATGAGATGCAGATGTTGAAACAGTACATACTGAACGGTTGGCTAGACAAGCATCATATTGTACCAGAACTCAAACAGTATTGGTCACTTGCAGATGTACTGACCTATGAGGATGGCTTTCTAATGAAAGGGGAGAGAATAATTATCCCAAGAGCATTAAGAAAAGAAGTTGAGACCAAACTACATGCAGCACCTTTAGGGTATGATGCCATGATGAGAAAAGCAAGGGACGCAGTTTTCTGGCCGGGAATAGCGGCAAGAATAAAAGAAATAGCTAATGCATGCCAACCTTGTCAGCAAAGTAAACCTGCAAACCAGAAAGAAAGCTTAATACAGCATAATGAGGGTTCAAATCCCTGGGACAAAGTTGGAATATATTTGTTCCAAATATTTGACCAACAATACCTTGCCATAGTTGACTACTATTCAAATTTTATTGAAGTAGAACATTTGCACACGACAACAAGTCAAGTTGTTATAAGAAAACTAAAAAATTTGTTTGCCAGATATGTGCCAGTGATTTTGGACCTCAGTTTTCATCTGCTGAATTCACCGCATTTATGAAAGCATGGGGTGTCCACAATTTAAAATCTTCACCAGGACACCATCAGTCAAACGGCAAAGCAGAGGCAGCAGTGAAAATATTAAAGAATCTGATGAAAAAAATCCAAAGAAAGTAAATCAGATGCCTATGAAGCCCTATTAGAGTTTAGAAATACACCCAGGCAAGATACCAACTTAAGTCCGGCTCAGATGCTCTTTGGAAGGGCAACAAGAACGTTATTGCCGAAGAGAGCATCCTGCAAGAATGTCACAACAAGAAGCCACGGCCAAACGGGAGAAGCGACAGCAAAGTATCAGAAAACACTACAACAAAACAGCTCGTGACATGAAGCTTATAAACGTCGGACAGAAAGTCTTCTATCAATCGCCAAACGATACTACCTGGAGACAAGGCAGAGTATGTCGGAAAGTGAACGAACGTGCCTACATTATAGAAGGCGACAATGGTTTCATGTACCAAAGAAATAGAAAACACCTACGACCTGACACCACTAACAACATAGATTTTTCTCCAGATAGAGAAAGTAATTGTATGGACATTTTCCCAGACGCAGAGAATGAGTGTATTAACAATCCGCCCAACGCCGAAAACACTCACCAGTACTCTCTGCGACCTAGAGCCACTTTCCAGAGACCGTCAAGATATGGAGACTATGTTTAAGAACTGAATATATGAACTGTTGGAAATAGTTTTGTTGATCTGATTGTAGTTATTTAATTTGAAACATATTTACGGTTGTAAATAGTTTTGTCAATTTGATTGTATAATTTTTTTTTTCGTTATATTTTTTTTTTCAACTTTCCTTTTTTTTAATTTTTTTTTGGGGAGGAGAGGGGATGTTGATGGCATGTTATATTTGTATGAAGAGTTGTGCCCATGCACAGGGGAAACTACTCTAGTAATCAAGATGGCTGAGTAAACTTGTTTGTGTTTACCTGAGATTGTTCTTATGTTAAGTGTATTTATATTTGAGTGTCCATCGTAACAGTACGAATGTGAAAATGTGAATATGGAAATAATATATTGCATATGAAAAATTGAAATAGAAAAAATAATTGTGATAGTACATGACAATCTTCTGAATAATGATACTAAATGTAATACAAACCTCAACATGTGTGAAGCAATGAAAAATTTCAATTATATGTCATGTATCTGTACTATTATAATAGGATATATGCAATAATATTATACCTGAAATAAAATACACATGATATAAAAATTAAGATGATTAATGCATGTCATATGCAAAGGTGCTGAAACATAATAAACAAAGTAATTGATTAAATATATCTTGGATGAGTGACCTTGCTCAATGGGTTGCTTGGTGCACCTGTGGAAAAAATGAGTAGACAACTTAATTAATTGATTAAGTACAACTGAGTATCGTTTTTCCTTGACGAGTATGAATGACAATGGATCAAGTGATATTAAATATGCTACAGTACATATGTAGAATGTAGGTGTGAAGTTCGGAACCCCTCTGACTTGCCGTCATGGTTGTGCATGTCCGTTTTCTAAACTTGAAGAAAAGGTCTTTCAGTTTATGAAGCTGTAGTCTCCATGTCATATTGATCACACAGATAATGTCTGATTGAACCGCGTTTGAGTTTGGTGAAAATAAGAACTGTCCGAAACCAAAACTCAATTTTCTGGTTGATAAACGTTGACGCTGTAGAGCAATGGTAGCAGAATGCTTTGCGTTAGAATGTTCAATAGAGCAATGACTGAATAGGTCTGAGTTCAATCGATCTATAAAGCTATGTTGAAGAAGTTTGCCCTTTGAGTGGATGGAGGATGAAACTTGGTGTTGTCAATGTTGTTGCTTTCTGAGTTTCTTTCAAATTGCAGTACTGGAAATGTTACAGAAACACAAGTAAAGAATTCATCATGGTCTGTAAACACTTTAATGTTCTTCACTGTTTGTAGTGTTATGTCATACAGAGTGATGACCTTGGAAGTGTCAATGTGATTTGATGCTGGTAATGAAACATCTATCTCAGGAATGGGTGTTGATGACGTTTCTTCTTCTTCTTCTTCAGGGATAATTGCTAAACTTGTAAAATGTTCAACTTCTGCTTTGATGTCTTCGTTATCTGTTTCATGGTAATGTTCAAACATCTGAACATGAAATACTTTGGTAAAATTGTTGACATTGATTTCATAAAGCAGGTTGGAAGTCTTTTTGGTGATGTGAAAAGGACCTTGCCATTTGTAGAACAGCTTGTTACTCAAATCTGGTAACAGTAAATTGACTTTATCTCCTTGAGCAAACTGTCTTGATTTCATGTGTTCATGTAGTATTCTTTGACTTTCAATGTTCATGGTTGTAATGGCTTCTTTAGTTGACTCACAGTCTTTCAAATGAGGAATACTTGTATGAGTGGTAGAGTCAGATTGAATCGTTTTTCTTTTGTCTGGTATAGCCAAAGTTGATTGAATAAAAGTTTCTTTGTTATCTGCTTCTGGTTCATGAGACTTGTCTTGGTTGTAGCAGGAATTTTCAATGCATGCCATAGTATTGATAGATAACGATGCAGATGCAGTCTTGTTCAAGTCTTGATGTATAAAGTTATCATCAGTGGTTAGGGATGGGAAAGTACTTGGTAGGGATGGGCTTGTATTGTCAGATAGGGATGGACATGTAGTAACAGGTAGGGATGGACATGTAGTAACAGGTAGGGATGGACATGTAGTGGGCAGTGATGACCCTGTAGATTTACTTGAGTCATGGCGTATAGATTCATTGCTGTCAGTTCTGACTTTGTAGTCTGGTTCATTCTTTGTTTTAGTTATGTTGCTTTTCTTTTGACTTATTTTCTTCTCACGATAATCATGTTGACAATGTGAACAATTATTAATGTATTTCTTGACATCTTTGGTCATGCTAGGCCAATAATATTGTTTGGCAATTCTCTTCTTAGTACTTGTTACACTCATATGTTTGGTGTAATGAAACTAATGCTTTGCTTCAATTATTTGTTTTCTGTACTTCTCTGGTACATATATTTGTTTAATTACATTGCACTTGTGGAAAGAAGTCTTCTTGAGAAATCCATCTTCAAAATATGCCTCAAGATATCCCAATGGAGCGTCCTGGTATATTCTTGTTAATGTTGCATCATTCTTTTGTTCAACTTTGAATTCGGTAATTTTCAATTCTAATAATTCTCGTTTTAGTTCGTCTTGCCGTTTTCTGTCAAGTTAAATGTATTGTAAATCTGTTCTATGTTCATTTGTATCTTCTTGTACATTATTTAGATCAATATCTTCTTTTATTTCTTCTTGTTTCATGTAACATGTATTTTTTATGTCTTGTGACTTTGTGTCTTCATTTTTCTTTTCTACTTCTTCTGTATCATTTGAGACATCATCTAAATCTTCTTCTGATTCAATTCTCATTACTCTTCCTTGGTGAAAATATTCCATACTATTCCATAGTCTCATTCTTTCGTCATTATCTGTTATGTTGTGATGAATTGCGTCTATTTGAGATTGATAACCTTTTAATTCTTCTTCCAACTTGTGTAGTTTTCGTTTTTCAAATTTCGAATTCATATTCTATTTGTCTTTCTGCTTCTTGTCTTTGTCTTTCTGCTTCTTGTCTTTGTTTTTCTTCTTCTTGTCTTCGTTTTTCTTCTTCTTGTCTTTGTTTTTCTTTTTCTTGATATATTTGACGATCTACCCAGGGCAGTATTTCATGTGGCGGTAATGCCAATGTGTCAAGCAATTCCAACAATCTTTGTATTCTTGTCTTTGTAGACATGTTGAAAAAATATACCAACTTGGAATATACAAATATAATACCGTTTGGAATATAACAATGTTAGTTATGCCGTAACTGGCTATGAAGTAGAACTTTGTTTTACAGTAGAAGTACTACTGGAGTTGTTGTAGGAAGTGTAGATTTATTCAACCGTATCAGGTTAATGAAATATTGCTGAGCCGTTTAAGGCTATGAACTTTCTCTCTCTTGAGACTGTAGATCTAGTAGAACTTGTAGTATTAAAGTCGTCGTTGTGTACGATTGACTTGATATCAAATAGTAGAAAAATGTCTACTTGATCGATTATAGTGCCAGGTAATTGCTACTGGGCTTATCTATAATACTAATGCCAGTTAAATGATACTGGGCTTATCTACTGTGTCAGTTAAATAATACTGGGCTTATGTTATGCCAGCTAAATATTACTGGGCTTATGTATCGTGCCAGTTAAATGATATTGGTCTTATTGCCAATGCCAATACAAAATAATAATATTAGATCTCGAGAGTTGTAGTGAAAACTCGACCGTAGATATATATCTATGATAAGATAAGATATGGATAACCAAACTGACCTTTGAACACAGTAGAACTATTCTCAAGTTGAAGAAAATCGAAGTTTTGTAATTGACGAAGTTTTGAAAATTTGTCCCGTCGGAGGTGCCAGATGTCACACTTCTATCAATAGTGGATTTCAGATGTCAAGATCTATGAAGATGCTATAATAGATGTCACGTTGAAGATTATCTTGATCTATATCACACTATCAATGATCGTGATTGCCGAGGATCTTGAAATCGTCTTTTGATAAGATGATCGTATAGAAGTAGCTAGACCTAGTTGATAATACGATCATTCAGAAGGTTGCCAATCGCTAAATCGATCTAAGTATGTTACTCTCTTCGTCTGAAACAATTACTTTAATTTAGAACTTGAAAAAGCTATTCACAAATAATTACAATGGTTAAATGTACTTGAATAAAATGATAGATCTACACAATAATATCATTGAGTTCTAATACAAAACTCTAGTACATGTTCTCACTTCCATGTTCCATACAAGACTGACCAAAAATCTAGACCCTTTCCCCGGGTATAGCGTTGTCACGTGTCTAACGCACATCGTTGCAATGCCAACAAATCAATGCAGCCCAATTTACAATAATTAATATTTCAAAACCAATCACATCCATTCTGTCACAATGCTCTCCGCGTGAAGGAATTTCCCGAGGTCGCTGACGAGCTAAATATAGATACTGTGTACGTGACAATAGGACTACATTTCATACACAATATGCTAAGACCAGTGAGTAATACTACATACAATATCACTGTATGCTAAGACCAGTCTATAACACTACATGTTAGGACCAGTCTATAATGCTACATGATATTATCTGCCGGTAATGCTAAGACTAGTCGACTGTACATATCCAGATATCAATGTTTATTGCATGTCATATTCAGATCTCAGTTACTAGTAGAATTTAAATTTAAAAATTGAGACACTCAATCACCACTCACCAATTAAACATAGGAGTCGGCTAATTATTTAAATTAACTTTACATTTAAAAAAAAGAAAAGAAATACCATAGAATATTATTAAAATATTTAATTATCAAACCAACTTAGAAGCAATCAAGTCCAGTTCGATGTTTTGTTATTTATCTTCTCACTGGCTTCTCACCAAAAGTGTCCTATTTTTATGGAGAAATCATAGTTTGTGAACACAATTAGTTGAATATCTATATAATATAAACTATGTATTGATATGTGAATCCATTGTATATTATGTCGCATCACACTCTAATCTCAAATTGTATGATTATTAAATATAAAATGAAAAAGGGTTGTACCAGGTGGGAGGGGCGATACATGCAATCGCCTCCCCCCCCCCATCCCCCCATCGGACAAACAGATACTTTTTCTCTTTGTATTATAGTTAAGAAATTACAAAATTTAAAAAATCTGTCAGTGATATAATTTATATATGCTATAAATTAAATTCCTATATCGAGTCGCCCCACCCCTCTTCTCTAATGCCAAATGCAATCATAAGCAGAAATTATAAAAAGGAACGAGGATTAATCCTTTTCACTCTATCGCCCCTTCCCTTTTCAGACAGAGTTTATGTAATTTTACATGAATTTATCATAAGTATTTTAAGAAAGACTTTGCTTTGGAAAAGTTAGAATTCAAACTAAACTTTTCAGTACAAGAGTCACGATTGAGATGAGTTCTAAACCAAAATAATTGATTCCTAGTCGCCTTTTTCAACCTTTACTCAATCTGATATCTTATAGTTACATAAATTTGGGACTGTATCTCACAATTTACGCTTGAACTTTATTGAATATTATTTATAGAATAATTTTTTCTTCGGCGGCGATCCTGAAAGCTTTAATCTAAAAATGTGGGGTATCTAATCTTTTAAAGGAACAAATCGGTTTTATTTGCAATGTATTAAGGGCCTATAAATTCATATTAGAATAGTTTACAACACTATTCAAAAGGTCCTTTTTTAATAGGTTAGGTTAGGAGAATGTGTTTCTTCAGTGACGAATGCAAGAAAACACTTATGTCGTCGGGGCTTCGCCCCGAACTCCACTGATGAGTAATGAGCTGTAGATGTCAGGAGAATACTTTTCTTCAGTGAAGAATGCAAGAAAACACTTTTGGCGTCGGGGCTTTGCCCCGAACTCCAATGATTAATAATGAGATGTAGATGTCAGGAGAATGCGTTTCTACAGTGAAGAATGCAAGAAAACACTTTTGGCGTCGGGGCTTCGCCCCGAACTCCACTGATAAATAATGAGCTGTAGATGTCAGGAGAATGCGTTTATACAGTGAAGAATGCAAGAAAACGCTTTTGGCGGCGGGGCTTCGCCCCGAACCTCACTGGAGAAGCATACAGCGTTCCCCCAGACCCCCACGCTTGCAAGAGAAACGCTTCAAAATGACTGTTTTTTTTTTTTCGCCGAAGGTTGAGAAACACTTTTTTTTTATTCTTATATTCTGTATGCACGTTTATGCATAGGGTTAGGGTTTACTTGGCGCTAGGGTTAGGGTTTGAAAAAAAATCGCCCCCCCCACTCCAAAGTTCTGGATCCGCTAGTGTGGTAGCCTTAGTCGAATAACCTAGAGGCTCTTTGGGTTGGGTGGTCAAAACATTATTGTGCTCAATGTTTACATCTACTAGCAGGATATTACCCGCAAGCTGCGGGCCTTAGTTTGTGTATTACTAATGTAATGGACTGGATATAGACTCTATGTCAAACTTAGTTCATGTTCCTTTTAAGTTTTTCTCTTTCGCCACGAAAATAAATGTAGTTTTGCGAAAATGGGCTTACCCGTTAAGCCGATACATTCATTTCAAGTATAAAATACCATGGAAACGGGTTTACCCGATTTGTCAACTAAATGGTGTACGCCAGGATGTCTAAATTCGCAGAATAAGAAACGAATTTATGTAAAAATGAAAACAAAAATTTGAAGGTTAATTTTATTAAATAATGAAATCAATGGACTATATTTTGTAATTTCATGTGTCAAAGTAAAAAAACAACTTTCTTTGCAAAGTATAGTTCTTGAAATTAGATCTAGATCATTTCGGTCTTGAATCATGCAAGCCTTAGCATGGCTATTTGACCTAGATCCATAAAATACTAATACTTTCATAGAGCTGGGCAACTTTTTTTAAGGGCCTTTAGCTTGTTTTAGGGCTACCTCACATACGTTACTGTTCAAGGTAGTACCCAAGGAACATTTAGGCCAAGTTTTATCTTCTTTGCGGGACATACGTACACACACACACACACACACATACACACATACACACATACATACATACATACATACATACATACATACATACATATATACATACATACATACATACATACATACATACATACATACATACATACATACATACATATATACATACATACAACTTAAAATAGATTTTTGAAGCTTCAATGCTGAAAGGCTAAACCCGCTTGCCTACCTATCATTGGTGGGGGTTTAGGGTTCGAATTCTGTCTCGAGCACAGTTGTGTTGGGCGCCTACTCCTAGATATCCCCCCTCCTTTTTCCAATTGTTCACTCACGCCCAGAGCTCACTTAGCAGGAATATAGCCTAGTATTATAGCATGGAAGATACGGTATATAAAATCAATTTTTAAACAAATGTATTAAAATGACAAGGGAATCTCTGTTTTGTGCTGTATAAATGTTGTGATGGGTTGTTTTTCAAATTAAAAAAAAAGAAAATCAATCCATGGATTCCTTTTGTAATGCGTAGGCGTTGTTTTAATGTACTAGTTCTGCGGTGCATTGATTTCCGCACAACCAACTTCCGGTGTTTTATGAACTTTTTTTTTTCCTCTCTACGTCTGCGGGTTGAACGAAATCAGTGAAGGTAAACATTATCTTCCTGTGTTTTTGTAGCCAATCTGTCATTGTGGCTTCATTAATTTTAGTATTCTTCTAGTCTGTATTTAGTTTAATTGTTAGTTCAAGTTCAGATGACCTTTCCTTCTGCTCTGCCCTAACCTCTTCCACTCTCATTCTCTCTATCTCCTTCCCTTTCTTCCCTACCTCTTTCCTTTCACTCTTCCTCTCACCCTCTCAATGTTTCCATCTCTCTCGCTCTCTCTCTCTCTCTTCGATCTCCCTCTCTTCTCTTCCAATTTACCCTTTCTCTCCTTCTTTCTCTCAAGGCCTCTCTATTTCACTCTCACTGCCTCATTCTTTCAGTTTCGTTACCTAACACTCTTTCTGTCTCTCTCCCTCTCTTCTCTTCCAATTTACCCTTTCTCTCCTTCTTTCTCTCAAGGCCTCTCTATTTCACTCTCACTGCCTCATTCTTTCAGTTTCGTTACCTAACACTCTTTCTGTCTCTCTCCCTCTCTTTCTTTCCCTGCATCTCTCTACTCTCCCCATTTCTCCATCTCCCTTCCTTCTCTCTTTCCCTAATTGTCCCTCTCTCCCGGAGGATGCCAGCTACCCGTCGCCTTAGCGTGGCTCCTCCGTGGAAACGTCTAGTAGTGAGTGAAACTAGATAGGCCAAGTACGAGTAGCGAACCAGGCCTTTGCGGGATTCCCTGGGTGAGCTTTTTTTTTTTCTCTCACTCGGGATAGGGATGGAACAAACAGCCCGCACCCCAGTCCAAAAAGTCCGCCACGCCGTTCCACAAAGGGGGCCGTCATCAGGGACCGGATTAACTGGAGTGGCGGCTCCCGCACGGGACAGTGGCGGTAACAGTATAGGAATATGAGACAAGCTCACCATGGTAAGCGCTGCCCTCGGTCACTTATAGCAAGTGGGTCCCGTTCCGAGGGACGGTGCGCTGTGTACGTGGTACGGCCGGTTTCCGCCCAGTTACCATTATGGCCGTCGCTACTGGGAGCCCTCAGACAGGACACGGGATGAAGAGCCCCATGGCCAGGCCTGGTTGTTGATTAAAAGCCCTTCTGACAATCAACTGGATAATGGCGCCAATAGCGCCGATTCCCTACTGGACTTTATCGAAGGTCCCTCTCACAAGATCTGTCAAGCTTCTTTCTCCATTCTTCTCTGTCATTTGCCATTGATAGAATTTCATTCTGATATTCTTTCTGAAAATATTGAAAACCTGCCTTTTTACCTGCCTGGGTGGACCACTTCGGGGGCCGATTTTGAGTTTGTGTTTCCACATAAACTGTCTTTGTAACCTTGTTTTTCATTGATTCGTGTATTGTGATCGACTATGAATAATTATGCAAAAGTTTAACTTGATCCGAGAATGGGATTAAATACATACATATATATATATACACCTATCTCCTGTAGAAGCATAAACTAATGGGTTTTTTTTATTGATTCTAGTCTCTGTCAGGTTTTGTAATAGCAACTTGAACGATAGCAACTTGAACATTACGAGAAAACAAACCTGAAATCAAGTAGTAATGCTCAAAGTATAACGATGCTGTTATTACAAGTTGACATTGCCAGATGACAGCAGAAAGAAGTTTGATTCGTATCGTGAACTCAATGATGACGTCCCTTAGTTGTCTGCCTTCGTCACAGTAGACTTGTCATTGTTTGCAGACGTTATTACAGGGGAGGTTAACAGGGGAAGATCAAATTGATTGTATCTAGAAAAAGACACAAAAAAACAACTTCTTCAGTGTTTACTCAAGCGAAGAAAACTTTTGGTGCGACCATGACGCATGTTCACGCGGTGGCTGTTTTTACTATCACCGGAAGTAGTTTAAAACTGAGGAGGTCGTTTCAGGAATAGATCTAGATTTAAATTTTAATCACGAGACCTTAAAC
This sequence comes from Biomphalaria sudanica, assembly GCA_036873155.1. NCBI lineage: Eukaryota > Metazoa > Mollusca > Gastropoda > Planorbidae > Biomphalaria > Biomphalaria sudanica. The sequence continues at coordinate 3,587,701 of JAZGLO010006691.1, forward strand.
CAATTAACTTCCGATTCAAACCCTCAGCTGGCTGATCAATTTTCTAAGAGAAAGAAAACATGGAGAACAGATCTATCCGAATTATTATATGGTCAAAGGGGCTGGGGGGCGGGGAAGTGTAAAGACTGTGAGCGGTGATGGTAAGTAGATTTGAGTGAGTTGAGAGTTAAAACAGACTAAATCCTCAAAATACTTAGGTGTTATAATAACTGAAAAAAATGTCATGGTATCCCCATATTGATGAAACTATTAAAAAATTAAACAAAGCATTAGGGTTTATTAAAATAGAAATTTCGACAAATAAAATAAGAACAACAAGACTCAAATGCTTTTTTGATTCGCAGGCGGGGGTTCTGTCCCGGGGAATTTAACAATAGAGGTGCCTCACACCGTAGCGATTTAAACATATCTAAAATTTCGACCGGTCAGCAATTCTTGCGTTTCATTGTTTTATTTATACTCTTTTTCTTTTCGCATTTTTTGCCGACATTTAAATCTTAGGGTTGGCAACATTTTCGTGGCTAAGAATTTTTAAACAGAAAATTTACAAGCAGGCATATTCTTTTTTTTTTTCTTTTCTTAAATTTGGCATGCTTTTAGATATATGTATTATTATTAATAAGGGATCTTTATTAAAGCTTTGGAAAAAATGTTGAAGCCTTTACAAATATACTGGCCAGGGCCTCCTCTTACTTAAATCCGGCCCTGATTGTTGGGATATGTGTGTTTATATATAAATTAGGCATGATGCAATCGTATGAAATGAGATTCGCAACTCAAACATAATAGAATACTACATATCTTTTAATATCCTTGTATGTAGTCGACCAACCAGATTAAATATTTTCCTTTAGAATACCCCTAACCTATAAAGTTAAAAATAAATCCCGCGCATAATAAAAGCTCTATACTTGTGGAAATATAAACAAAAAAAAGCTATGACGCTTACAGGAGAATCAGAAAAACAGTAATGACGTCACGTAACATAGCGTGCTTATCAATTTTTTTTTTCAACCAATTTATTTTCACATATTAGTTTCATATTTAAAATTAAAACAACGATGTCATAGATAGACCAACTAATTATAGCACACCCGTGTGACGTAGTCGCTGGATCACATGACCCGTTGGACTAAACAAAAATGTATTGTTTTTTTTTAGTCACCATTACAAAGAACAAATCAAAACAAGGTTTAACGCTTTATCAAAAAATAGAGTTTAAGGAGGAAGAAGAAAGAGGTGGGACGGGTAGGAGGACTTATTTCTATTGTACTTACACTGAAGTGGTTCTCTATCTCTGAGACGTGTTAGTTAAAGACTTCAATTTTCTTTGTTTTGAAAATCAATAATGTAAATATTAAATGATTATAATTATCAGAGTATTAGTATCATTCCTTTTTTTTATTTCAAGAGTAGTTAGATACTTTTTTTAAATATGATTCCCATCCAATCCAATGCTTTCTTGAGACCCGCCAAGTATAAGTCTTCACTACACGAGAAAGACTGCTTGGTCTATACACGGGTTAAGGCACGTCGTCCCACGCAAAAAAACAGACCAACACACTGGGAGGAAAAAACCTTATCTAAATATACATCTTGAATAGTAGAGAAGAGAAAAAAAAAACGTAGTCAAATCTTCTTGTACACAGTCTTTATTAAACTTAATATGTTATTTGAAAACAAAAGGGGGGGGGGGCAGGGGGATATACAATATTGGTTACATAAAATTCCGAACAATGTACAGGCAACTATTGGGTCCTCGTGACATGAATAGAGGCGATGTATTTTATTTTTATTTTCTTTATATCTGGTATCTTTATTATATTACAGTTTGTGGGTCGCTAAAATCACTTTGACCCTAGGGCTAGCAATTCAGCAATATATAAGCGCCCCCTTCCAAACTGAATGTTGTCTCAAATGCAGCTCAATTAAAAGATGTTAATATCAACACATATATTTATTATTTATGAAGTCAATGGTAGGCTTTCCAGTTTAATTAATTTCATGAACTGTTCTAGAGGTAGCAGAAAGTGTGCAAATTATTATTTAGTCTATTTATTAATTTGTTTAAATCTCTAAATGAGTAGGCCAGTGTGTAGACTTAGATACAATTAATAAAAAGTTAGATAACATGTATACTAGTAACTAATATGAATGAATAAAGTTATTTCATTATGTCTATAGTACAGACACAATCCCCCAAATTAAGATCCTTAGTTAACTCATTAAATTTGGCCTTCTTCTCACAAATTAAAACACAAAAAAACTGGCTACTTAGTGCTCTTATATTGGCGAATGAAACAATGTGTATGATGTGTTTAAAAAACAACAACATAACTTTAACAAATTCCGAAAAAAAAGATAAGATAAAGGTTTTCTAAATGAATACAAAGATCTAAAGTTTTTAATTCGGAATAATTAGGGACATGGTCAGCATTAGCTAAGGTATGTGTTATGCGACAGCAAGATGGCGCCTCGCCAAGTTGGCAAGTGTTAGTGCTAAAAATAGCTCATGACCTAGTGATAAAACGACAACAGTTGTACTGTATTCGAAATGGCGAATCCAAAATTAATCTTAGTGTCAATATGGTGGAGATTTTCATGTACAATAGCATAGAGGAAAATCCAGGAATATCAAGATTTGTGTAACTGGTGTATAGACGTCTATATCTATATAATATGGAAGTATCGATGAGCGAAGTATTTTGATCAACCCTTATAATTATATAATTTTTTTGCAATATAATTGAATATTTAATTCAGCACAGAAGATTTCAATTTAAGATTTAGATAATATTATATCATAATTATTAATTAGATCTAGAAGTAGAAATACTAGAATCTAATGGTCTATATTTTAAGTTATCTCACTGCATTATTACAAAGTAATTTTTGTTATCTAGATCTATCTTATATCAACATGCGATAGTTCAATGTAACATCCTTGACAGCAATGTTTACTTAGTCTTAGACTTAGTCTAATTGTTTTAAAATCTTCTAGTCTTCTTTCCATTTTCTTAAGTTTTTCATTAGGTTCTGTTATATATCCTCCACATTATGTCATCTCGTTTTATCTGTTTTTCCTATTCTGAATTTTATTGCTTAAAGGACATAAACAGGACACTTATCTTATATAATACAGACGTTACTTCATCTCAGTTCTAGATCTATTAGTAGAGTACCTAGTGTAAGATTTCACATACTCAAATTCAAATGAGAAGAATGGGATATTTCACAATTATTTTGCATATTGTGGAACATTTATTGATCTTACGTAATACTTTATTTAGATGTATATCTTGCTACGTATAAGTTGTGGAATGTATAGGCAGTTGGTCGTTTTGCTGGCCATATGACATCCATGTTAACCAACTCTTACATCATCTGCCCTACAGATCGCAATGGGTACTTTACTTTTGAATAATAAAAGCATAGTCATCTATACAATTCAATATATTCACATCGATCACTCAATAAACTTGTGTCAGAAATAAGAATTGTGACACAATCTTCAGACGTAATGTCGTAATAAATTATTTCCGTTTGAATGTCCTTATGTGACCTTCCTTGACCCGAATAGGATGATTATAAATGAGAATTGTCTTTTATTGATTTTCACACACAGCTCAAGCAAGAACTAGTGGAAAATAATATAAATTAACTTTTATTTTGCCCAGTAATGTAATCATTGTTCGATATTGAAAGAAAAAAAATAACAACTTGCTTATAAATGTCAAATTTTATAAACTTTTACATTAATTATTTTTGGGGGATTCATTACTTTGTTTAAAAATGTATAAGATAAATTAAAAAAAAAAACCTATCATTGTGAACTACACAAGCACTCATAAAGCTGCCCCCCCTCTCGCACACATACACACTCGTGAAGACATTACACACTTAACATTTGACACCTGCACACACACACACACTTAAACTTCTAGTTCAACTTGTCTATCTATGTTGTACCAAAGTCTAGACCAGTTAAGACAACTTGATGGAGCAGGGTGAGGGTGAGGAGGGTAGAAAAGTCTAACAGAGGTTGGGGGGTGTCTTGAGATGACTGGAATATGTCGAGACCAGGGAGTTAAGAGATTTATTGGTTAGTGTTATAGATTAAAATTTTAGGGATATGGTTTAAACATATTGCAAGTCAATGTTCATAATTTCATTTGAAATCAAATTGTTGCCTACAATTCAATTTATAACACAAGATAGCACCACTCGAGAGATCACCAGCTCAAATAAACTAAATAAGGATTATATATATATATCTATATTATAAAGTAGAATGTGAGGTGTATGTATGTATGTTACTTATAGACATCAAAACCGCTTGACCAATCTTGATAAAACTAGGCAGGAATGTTCCTTGGGTACTAACTTAGACCGTAGTGTATGTATTGTAGCCCTAAAACAAACTTAAGACCCTCAAAAAAAATAAAGTTGTCCTACTCTATTACAGCTATAGTATTTTATGGATCTAGGCAATGGTTAACAATGTTGACATGAGAAAAGATCGAAAGGATTTAGACCTAGTTCTAATTTTAAGAAATACACTTTGCGCAGATAGTTTTTTTCTTTGACACATGAAAATACAAAAGAAGATCCATTGATTTCATTATATAATTAATAATTAACCTTCAATTTTGTGTTTCAAAAGCATTTTTTTATATAAAAAGTTCCTGATATCTGTGACTACAGATTTTCTGGCGAACATTCTTTCATTAGACATTACCAATTGGTTACACATTAACACATCTCTCTACTGAGTCTATTCCTAGGTCTAGGTCTAAAACTCTTATTGAACTCTAAGATGATAAAACTTCTTTTCGCAAAGATAGTTTTGTGCTTTAACACATAAACATACTAATTATTGTCCATTCATTTGATATTTTAATCAATTTAACATTCAAATTTGTTTTTCTAAAGCATTTTTAATACATTCGTTCGCTGTTCGCTAAAGTTGCGTAGCCCTGTTGAGATAGGCCTATATTCATTCATGAAAAAAGGTCACGCATGCGCAACACAGAATGAACTCTATAAAAGCCAATTTTTAACTCTAGATTAGTGTAGATTTAGATCTATGTCTACCTCAAGATCTACTTTATACTTTAACACATGAACATACAAAATTAAGTCTATTCATCTCAAATTTTAATCAAATATATGTAGGCCTACAAGCAAATGTTTTAATTTGAACAAATGGATTTAAGCCTATTAGCTATTTTTATTTGATAGCTTCATTCACACTATTTTTACATTGACACATTCGCTTTACTTATTACAATATTATTTCGTTTAATTGTGACTATATCGACAGTAATGCGCAAATAAAGACCCGCGGGTCGCGGGTAACATATGTCTAGTATATATATATTTATCATTCAACACGTGAAAGTCCATACTTATTTACAAAATCTGATGCTGATTGTCTTTCTGTCAGAATGTATCATAAGTTCATATAAGATCATACTAGCTAGATTCATTCAGACCTTAGTCACCAAAGTCCCGAGTTCAAACCGTGCCCTATGCGGTTTGGTCTATGTCTTATATTCTTCAATGACATGCTAGTAGAATACGTACATAGATATATATTTAAATAGGTTAATATCTATAATATGTTTTATTAAAATACTTTATATTCGAATACTTTACATTAAATAACGTATTGAAATTCGTTATATAAGATTTCGAAATATTAGAATGTACGTTATTCCGGAAGTGGCCTATTTAACCGAATGGCTACTTGGCGCCAACTAGCCACTTCATTGTCTGCTAATGCCATACGTACAATGCAAGTCACGGTCTATTAAATCCGCAGCTTTATATAGATGTATAATATATTAATATTACCCGACTATAGAAATAAATTAACTTTAAACAACAACAAAAAAAAGCTAGATTTATTCATTTGTAAAGATTGCCAAGTTATATAGAGCTTTTTTTTGTTAGTTACTTTAAGGTTTAACTACTACTAGATGTTTGATAGAAAAATATAGATTATATTCAATTTCTTAATTAACTATCCGTTGTTTTTTATTCATGGATTAAGTCACTAAATACTATTTTTTTTAAAATCTTACACATTTATCTTCTCAGCAAGAGAGCTTTTATATATATTATACACATATGATTATATACTTTTAAAGATAATTGTTAATATACTATATTTATATATAAAGTCTATTTCGACTAAATTACTGCGTGGATTCACGAAAGACGTAGACAAAATAGAGTTCATATTCGAAGAATCTAATATTTCTAAGATATTGCCGAATTTCCCGTTTGTTACTTGACGCCGTTTTTTTTTTAAATATTTGTTTCCGCGGCCATATTGACCTAGCACCGTTACGAGATATATACTAAACCCAAACCGCAGTCAGTGTGACCTTTCGTTTCCTCTCTCTTGAAGCCTAGGCCTAGATATTATTTTAATCTCGGCAAGCATTCGTTCTCTGTCAACAGGACGCCGTGTCACAAACTACACACGGTTAGGCTACGGTTACACACACACACACTTGAGCAGAACGCTTTAGGCCAAGACCTACTTGAAAAAAAATAGCGTTGGTTTGTGATAAGGCCTAGACATTAAACTCGTGTGTTGTGTTGTTTACTGTACAAGATAAGATAATTTAAAAAAAAAAAAACAACCTCGAGATACTTGATTTAGCACCCTCTCCTCATTTTATCTTAATAAATATAAAACATACAAGTGTATTTGCTTTTCATAAAGATCTGCCCCTCACACCCCTTCATCTCTCACTTTATGCCTAACGTTATAAACAGTAGGCTCCTCCCCCCCTTTTTTTTGTTTCCCTTGTCAATAAGTATCTTTTTTATTTTACTATCCCCTTTTTTAAATTTCAAAAAGTACCTTCCTTCTCCCCCCCCCCACCCACGTTAAGTTAATACACACACACACACGCAATCTCCCTCTTCCCTGCTCCTTTTGCTTATTAAATGTCAACATTCAACTTTGACACGGCAACTATAGCCTTGTCCTCTATTGGACCACAATGTTTTCTTTTTTTCTTATTAGAATGAATGACCGTATTCTGGTTGCCACTCTGATCATTCATAGTGCAGCCAAACCGCCGCTCACCCTATCCTCCCCTAGACACGGCTCCCTTTTTCTTTTTTTCTTTCACTTCATGAACACATTTGTTTTCCCTCCCCGTTTCCCTACTTTACACCCTCCCTCTCTGTTTTGCACCACTTCCCCCTTTTTATATTTCTGCCTCCACGGAAATGACGCCGCAACACAGCTTGCGAGCCCGCTACGTCGTTGTCTATTTTTAGAAAATAACGTAACCTAGCGCGCCTAGGAATGGCTGGTTATAAATTTATTGCGCATTCATATTCATGAGCCGAAAAAGGAAAATGAGTTGATCACATGACCTACTTCACTGTTGTTGAGTCTCCTCTCCTCACCCAACAGCGCAGGGGCCTTCCCGTTGGTATAAAAGTGCCGGCTTATCTCTGTAACAGTCGGTTAAAATGCTGGGGACAACGAAACGTGGATAGCTAATAACATAAACAAGAGAGAAAAAAACAACAACACGTTGGCCCCCCATTTGTTTGTAAATATAGTAGTTTATGAAAGAACTATTTGGATTTTCTTAATAAATACTGTGATAATAACCAGAATATCAACTTTGAATTTTCACACAAAATAACTACACCGGATTTCCATAATAATTTTCACACATACAAAAGAAAAGGAGGCAAGTGGTTACTCGGATTTATAGAATATTACAGATTGCAATTAAACTTTATAATTGTCATTGATCTAGATTTAGTGTCTAGTTCATTTACAGTTGTTCATTCCCTGGATAACATTGTGGTATAAAAATAAAAATTCAAGTCAAACTAGCCTTGGCTGTTGTAATAAATTAATTTTGTTTTCTCATTGTCATCAGATGCCTTGCCGAGAAGATATTATGTCTAACTTGGAGCCTGGGGACTACTACACTCCTGAACGTCTCCGAGACGACATCAGCAAAAGCCCAAAGAGCCTGCTGATCATTGATTGCAGGTCACAGTCGGATTACTCCCGCTCACACGTTCGGGGCTCCATTAACGTCACGTTGCCGTCTCTCATGCTCAAGCGATTGAAACGCGGGAATCTGAACATATCGTCAGTCATCCAGAACAACGAAGCCAAGGAGAGATTTACCAAATACTCCAAATCGGCATCTATTGTTCTATACGATGAGTGTTCAACAGATTTAAACTCCAATCCATCTTCTGTCATTAATTTGCTGATTAAAAAACTGAGGCAGGATGGTTGCCGAGCTTCATTTCTAATTGGTAAGTTCAGGCTACTCTATTATCTATAAAGATATAGATCTAGATCTATATTTAAATCTATATTGTAGTAATTCTATAGATATTTATAATAAAATTAATCAATAAAGAATACAAATTGTGTAACTCAATAGCATGTTAGATAAATAAGTAGATTATATATATAGATAGATCTATAATCTATATATAGAATCTAGATCTAGTATTATAGTTACAGTATATAGATTTATTGTGGACTAAAATAGATTTTTTTATGTTTAGTATTCAATAATACCAATAATCTCAATTGTTAGGCATATTTATAATTACCAATAATAACAATAACTCTTAAAAATCATTTTAGTTTTTGTAATTTTTATGTATTAGATATTAAAGGTTTTTCATCATAATTTTGATTTTTTTCTGGCCTAAATAAATAAAAAGATTTAGATCTACTATTTATGAAAAATCTGGCAGTCATTGAACGCCTTTTTTAAGATTGGAAACACCATTTTTACCAGCGTCCATGCTGCTTACTACTTTTAAAAATGGATTTTAATCAACAAACCAATTTTTCTTTATCAATTCTTTTTTATACTCAATAGTAAAAGTCTATTTAATGCAGCTATAGATCCTACTTGTATTTTTTTTTCTTATAACCAATTTTTATTTTTTTCTTGAAGGTGGTTTCTCCACATTTGAAGAAAGATTCCCAGAGTATTGTCAGCACCAGGACCATGAAAGCAGTATTTTGGGACTCTGCAATTTGAGAATCTCAGAGGAGTCAACGCTGTGTGATGCAGACACCTTGTCCACTTGCAGCACAGCCAGTCCCATCTCTTGTCCATTTCCAGTTTGTGTTCTTCCATACCTTTACCTGGGCAGTGCCAAAAATTCTGCAGATTTGGCACAACTGAAAAAGTATGGCATCACCTATGTCCTTAATGTCACAACCAATGTTCCCAACATGTTCGAGAATGAAAAGAATTTCAAATATCTTCAAATCCCCATTTCTGACCACTGGTCCCAGAATTTGTCAGTCTATTTCCCAGAAGCAATCAGATTTATTGGTAAGTTTGAGTTTTTATATTTTAAACTTATTAGAGATCAAGATAAATTTTTGTCTAATGGTGAAAATTTAAAATTAGGTTAATAGATTGCATTTAAAAAAAATAAAAAATCTAGCACTTCATTCAGTATTCTTTTGTGAATGACAATATTTATTAAATTAAAACAACCCATAAATGGAACAAATTTTCAAATTATTTGAAAAGGGAGTTCTTAGTAATTCTTTAACACAATCAGTGCAAATGTCTATGACTTGGTTCTATTTTTTTAAAACAAAGTGAAAGTAATTTGCTAAACACATCCATTGCTTTGATTTAAAAATATAAGAACATAGACAAGTAGAAAAGAAATTGAAACTGTTGAGACTGAAGGTTTTAAAATTTTGGGTGAAAGGGGCAATAGGGAGCTTAGAACACCAGATCAAGTGATACAAGACATTTTTTTCATCCCTGTCAAAAATAGTCTGAGAAGAAAGAAAGTCTGGCAGAGAGGCGCCGGTGCTGTGTGTGGTGTTTATATAACAAACACATCATTTCCTCCCTGTAAGTGGCCAGACACTCTACAGATTATAGAAAAAATGGCCAAAATATACCAAGTCTTTGATCTGGTTTGAGTGGAAGAAAGAAAGGGGGGAAAAAAAGAAGTCTGATGATGAGGGGTTTTTTTACAACGAAGTTTTACAGCTCAGAACATAAAAATAAAATCACACTACAGTTTGCTTTGAACTTATATGACATTTCTTAAAGAAAAAAAATTGTTTTAGAAATAGAACATACAAGGGTACACTTGTCAATACATGATCAATATTTACAAGCTTCTAGAAGTGTGGCACCAGTTTAAAGCAATCTTCCTAGCTCAAAAAAATGTTTAAGTAATTGTTGAGAAAATATCAGAAAAAATTGATTCGGTCTTTTTTTAGTAACTATTTCTTTGACTGAGCATTAAGCTGAGAGACAAATCTTCAGTACCCAGTGCCCTTTCCCTGATAATCACTTGTGTCAATTATTTTAATATTTGATGTTTTGAAAAAAAGTTTAGAAAACAATCATGCTTCTACATAATTTGTCATTAATGAATGTCTATTTATGTTTGATACGATTTACTTTTTTCTAGTCTTTGTTTTAGATCTTACATTATTTTATTTTTTTTTACAGATGAGGCAAGAAACAATCAGAAAGGTGTTCTTGTCCACTGTCTGGCTGGGATTAGTAGGTCTGTGACTGTGACAGTCGCTTACCTTATGAGTCGGGAAAGCATGACCCTGAATGAGGCTTACGATCACGTCAAGAACTGCAAACCCAATATTTCTCCGAACTTCACTTTCATGGGGCAGCTGTTGGACTTTGAAAAAGATTTGAACAATGAGAGATCTAATGATTCTTGTGATGAAAGTTTAATAAGTGATTGTGAGAAGCTGAGTCCAACAAGTAGCAACTGCAGTCCCATATGATGGACAGTTTTGTTCAAATGACTAATAAGAAGAAAATTCTTGGTATCTTTTTAAAAAATCTGTATGTTTGAAGCAAGATTCAAAGCAGCAAGTACTGAGAAAGTACAAGAATTGTTTTGTTATTGTTAAAAATAGAAGATATTACAATGTATTGTATATATAAATAATGTGTCAAGTTGAGAACGTTGGTACGATTGTATAAATCTTCCGCCAGGCGACGGTGATGAAACCATGCGATTGTTTTTATTCTTTGCCTACCAATATATTGCATTCTGTGATCCTTGTTACTTATAAATTGTAAATCAATGTTTTGTTTCACTATATAAAGTTATAAGAAAAAGAAGTGTATAAATTGTCATTTGTTACATGATGATACTCTATCCTGTTATTTTGTTATTAATGAGCCTCAAGCTAGCAGTACAAGGGCTTCCCTATTACTGTCAATTATAGAACTTTCAAAAGGCATGCAGTTCTTGAAACTTCATCTTGAAAAAAAAACATTTTTGTACTTCTTTTATTAATTTTTTATAATCATGTATTATTATTACTACTACTGAGTTTTACTTAAAGGAATATAGAAGAGTATATTATATCAGCTTGAAATATAAATTGATTGTGTATATATAAGTGCTTGGACCATGTATATCATGCTAAGATGGACAATTAAGTCTTGATGGCTTGTGTACAAAATGTCTTTCAGTTGATGTAAAAGTGAGAGGGTTTGAAAAGGTTGGCTCTTGAACTTGACACTATGTTAATGTATACATAAAATAAGCCCACTACTTCTGATGGCAGCACTAAGTTTCAATATATCAATTATTACTGACAGTGTTTGTGGTAGATATCTCCTACAAAACCTTGATCAGGAGGAAAAGAAAAACAAACATTGGATTATACTGTTCTGAAAGAGCTCATGAACAAAGACTATAAAAGTTAAAACATGTTTTTGGTTTTCTATCTTTTTTTCTATGAATATTCACCAGATGTCTACCACATAGCAGTGCCATGTATTGCTTTTTGTCATTTTGTCTTTTTTTTTTTTTTTAACTTGTATTTTTAGAAGAGATAACTTTTATTTCCTCTAGATATGTGTGTTATGTACAAACTTGTTTGGAATTCAACTTTATATATATATATAAAAACTGTGATTCTTTTGCCTTGTGTTATATTTTAGTTTTGTTTTATACTTTGACAGAATATTAGTCTTAAAATCTGTTTTCTCAATTCGCCACTTTAAAAAGATTTTCTTACCTGGGTGGGGAGAAAAAAAAAGGTTTAAGTTTGGATGAGGAAATGGGGGAATAAAATTTATTTGTTATCAATGCAAGGCATACATATAGAAAACAAGATTGTACATATTAGAATATCAGTATTTGATTGTAGTTTGTACCTAATGTAAACTACTGTTCTCATGTTTATTACAATAATCAAAGCACATTGACTACATCATAGCTAGGTTCACTGCCAGTTATCATGACATTATTCACAGTAGGGTCTTCATTATTTCTTAACTGTATCAGCTGATTGGAGGGGGGGGGAATCATCTTTTGTCTTGTAAAACTCCTCTGACTCAGTTAAAATTCAAAATGAGTGTGTGAATAGTGTAAAGACCGGTAGTTATTTCAGATCATAACGGGGAGACATCTTAAAGGTCCCTGGAGTTCTAGTCGCACCTGGAAACAGCTGCTTATTTTCTCCAGCGGCTTCAGATGTCTCCTCACCATTTCGTACAGAACATGTTAAAACAATTTATTTTAAAAATTCAATTTGGTTTGAATGGTATAGTAATAGTGTATAAGAATGAGTCATATCATAGTTTTTTAAAAATAAGACTTAAAATTTTTATTATTATTTTATATAGTCAAGCTTATAGATTTTATACTTTGTATACATTTTCCTAGCAAAAAAGGAATTTGAAGAATTGTAGATTAGTGTTTGTGCCTTTTGTTTACTTCGAAAACTTTTTTTCTGCAGTTCATTCTGTTTTTCCTCCAGTCATCTTTGTTTACAGTGTCATCATCTGTCACTTTGTTTCACCAAAGAAAGTATTCTTACATATTAGAGAAAGGATGTGTCTTCCAAAATGTTGCATTGTACAACTAGGCTTTTCAGAAATAAAAACAAAAATTTTTGACTTTTATATTAGTGTTCTCTTTATTGCATCATTTCTAAATTCTTTTCTTTTTGTTCGCTCTAATGCTTTAACAAATTATTGGTTACATTAAATTGAAACAACATTGTTTGATATTTGTTTGAAAAGTTCAAATTGCATAACTATAAAAGTTCTATTTCTTCATGTTTGTAATACCTCATGTGTTTGATTATAAAAAATATTTGCCTTTGAAAACAAAAAAAAACTATTTAAAAAAAAAATAAACAGCTTTATATCTACTATAAATATAAATACTGTTTGATACTAATCTCATTGTTGCTTGTTCTTTTATCATGATGGAAATGATTGTTGGGTTGAGTAATAGCATTTACATGGTGGCTGAGTGCTAGCACACTTGGCTTCTGAACTGATTGGCTCTGAGTTGGAATCTGAGAAGGCTGTGATTTTGAACTAAATTATTTTTAGGATTCTCCACCCAACGTTATTGAGTACCTGACGTAAAGGTTGGGGGGGGGGGTTGGTAGTTGTGCTGGTCACGACACCCTCGCTCATCGTTGGCCACATAAACATGACCTGCTCTATAGATCACAAAGTATGGAAGGGTTTAATTACTTATTTACATGGCTTGGTTATCTCAACTATATCAGGTACACAGTTCGTACACGCTATGTCTCCTACTGACCATGCTCACTTCACACAATGATTCATTGCTCCTTAAAAAAAACAAATCAAACTAAATATTTACCAATTATTTTATCGATTAGTCATAATTAATTTCGTTTTATATAGAAAGAGTACTAGCTAAAAAATAAATAACAAGATAAGGCTTGTGTAGCATTTGATCAACGCCTTGGCTGGCTCAGTGGTAGTGGTGTCTGTTGACACAGGCATAAGCCCACGAGATCGAATTTTTGTTAAGTCTAACAACCTTTTAAGTTTTTTTGTATTTTAAATCGCTTTTCAGAAGCCATCACGGAAACCTTCCAGATAACCTCCTCCCCCCCCCCCCCAAACTGGTCCACACAAGTGATTAGTCTAGAGCGCATTAAGCATTCAAAATGTAAAAAAAAAAAAAAAACAACTGCGCTAAATAAAATCAATGGGTAGATTTGTTCTAGTTCGTCTATCCATTAGAAATTAAATCTATTTATTAAAAAGTAAAGTTCACACATTTAAACTGGCAAGACAAGTAAAAGAATATATACATATTTTTCTTTTTCAATAGAACCAAAAAACAACAGGATTACTTACGATGAAGAAACAAACTCAGATCTAAGATCCTGCAAGGCGCTCCTTTAAAAATAAGAATGTTTTCAAACCAATAAATGAAACAACGTTGACGAATTCATACAAAAGAATTAGAAAAAAAAAGTAGGTTACTGCTGGGTCGGCCTTCCTTTGTGAAATACTACTTTCTTCTTCGTAGCTAGGAATTTGCCATCATTTGGGGGCCCCTGCATTTTAACATTCGACATCTTGACATGAGATAATGGCTTAGTATACTATTTAATGTAAATGGTTTCAAATAGTTTCCACCCCTTCCCCACCATAGCTACGCCACTGGGTGTGTTTTAATACTGTAGTTAATAATGGACCAGTGAGGAAACAGGGCTAAGCCTAATACCATCGGGACAACGTTCACAATAGAGTGGGAAAGTATCGTAACATTTCCCTGAACGGCAGCTTCACAAGCAACTTAAGTTCTTCGTGCTCTTTGTGCCAGATAACTTCTAGGGAAATACAAGGAGGCCAATCTTATGTTCCTAAAATGTAACACTCCCTTCGCGGAAAGACCATAAAAAAAAATAGCGACTTCATTTTCTCTCGTAGTGTATCCATAGTTCCTTAGGCATACGCAAACTAGGCATAAAAACACAACTTTTCAGGCCGGAAAAAAAATCGCAGAAGCTTGAATATAAATTCCAGTTCTCAAAAGTACTAAATGTAGACTGTAGTTTAAAAAGGTCATTCACATTGAATGATATTGCTAGTATGCAGCCCCATCACGTAAGCCCAACATCCATGATGCTCAAACTACGATCAGAGGGACATATCCGGCCAGTGTTTCGGTACTTTCCCGCCCACATTGACGTCACAGAGGATAGGTTTTATTGGACTAGACCATTTTTTGCTGCAGCGCGGCCCGTTGAGTCGGAAATGTAATTGGCCCTTGGAGTGTAAACGTTTGGGAACCATTGCCCAACAATATTGAAACAAATGGCGACTCCTCCACTTGTCGTTTTCCGGACCTGGGGTCAGAGGGAGATGGTATTTTTCTCCTCAGTGAAGTATTATGTGTGTGTCATCCGTGTCACTCCTCGAAGTGGCCAACTGGAAGTAACACTAAGCAATGTGTCATTAGATTGAAGGCTCACCACAGTGGAGTTCACTACTCAAGTAGGAACTACATCGATACAAATTTTGATGATTAACAGTAAACGTAAGCTTCGACTAAAAGCGTTTGCCGGCCCCACTTAGAGCTACCCAACCCGAAGCAAAATGTCAACAACACACAAAAATCGGCCTACATAAAATGAGTTCACGTGTCACGTGATAGATGAACTCTAAGCCTAATGAAATGGACAAACTTAACACTGAAAGCCTACATTTAGGGATAATGATTTTTTAAAATAAGTGTTGAATTTACTCTCATTGGACTTTGACTTTTGTAGAGGAAATTTAAAAAAAAAAAACAACTAAGAAAGAAAGCAAAGATTCATTTTCCCTTGCAGTGTATTCAGAATGTTTCATAATTTTTCGTGTATAAAATATAAAAAGGAAATAGTTCAACATATATATCCACATCTCTCAATACTTTTGGATTTATTTCTCTCTTTCGATACCAAACAAAATAAATAATTACCAATGATTAACTATTTAATTTTTTGATTGATTCATGTTTTACTAGGTACAATAAATAATTGGGTAAAATTTCAACATATCCGACATTGGGTGAGGGAGAAATAACGTGAACAAACAAATTGTACCAGACAGACAGACATATTTGATAGAAGCTTTGTAAAACTTGTTTTCATAGATCCACTTGATTTCTATTATTGGGTCAGAACATTCTTTGAAAAAAATTAACTGACGTCGGGGAAAAGAAAGACATGTCCGCCTTTTTTTTGGGGGGGGGATAATGTCCTCCGCCAGGCACGCATTGGCCTAAAGTGTGAAAATGTCCTGCTTGTACCCAGTTGTCTATTGCCATTGCATTTTATCCATCAACGGGCTTATAATCGCGGGGATCATTCAATGTTTTCCTCACGCCTGTGTGTGTGAGAGACAAGGTTTCACGTGGATACAGAGGTGAAGAAGCATACAAGGGATTAAATAAAAATAGTTTATCTTATCAATTATCTTTAAAATTATAAACGTCCTTTCAACAACAACAAAAAATAAATAAGATAGTCTAATAAGAATGTAATAATATATAATATAAGCATGTAAAAAGAAACACGCCTGTTTATTTAAATTAATATTAGCTATATGTCCTGAAAAAAAAAACAAGAAAGATTATTCTCGTGCTTGACAATCGAAATAGTGATGATAAATCTGTTAAGATCTAAATCGATTAACTTCTGTGTCCTACTGATAACGGGTTTGCTTTCTGCTGTGGAGTAAAAAGGAAGTGACGTCAACGGAAGTAGCCCATCGAAAGATTCGTTACTAACACATTGTATTAAAAGAAACACTTTTCTTTTCGATAACATCTTCCCGAGCACAGATTTTCATGATGTTGGCATTTACTGCCAGACTGTCAGTTGTATCTTCTGTTTTATTTGTTGTTGTTGTTGTTTTCACAAATAGATCAACACGCATCTCGAAAGTGAAAGGAACATTTTTCCTATAACTATCTTGACTAGATTTAGATGTACATGTGCAGAAGAAGTGCTTCTCTTTCTATGCCCAACCGTTAATGAGGGCGTATTAATATATGCTGTAATATTTATAGCCCACTATTATTATAATTATCAAAGAAAAGCTGCTCGTAAAAGTAAATGAATGGACCGGCCCTTCTCTTGAGTCTTGATATCCTGCTAAGACCAGCTGCTGGCGATAAAAAGTAAAGTTCCCCTTTTAGACCTTGAGTTCTATAGGGAAGATGATGTAAAGGTCTTCACCACGATTCTAACCGGGGACCCTTCGGTCCGGAAGCCAATCGCTTTACGACTCAACCACCATAAATAAGATAAGTGGAATTAATTTTTTTTTTGTTATTCTTAATAACTGACATTTTTCTATTTGGAAAGACATGCTCCAATTTGATTCCCATTTCTGTAATTCATCTAATTCTCTTTGTAAAATTTCCGTATCTTGTGTTGTTTTTATTGTTCTATATATTATGCAATCGTCTGCAATTAATCTGACTTTAGTTGCTGAACTAATGCAATTTGGTAAATCATTTATGTAAATTAAAAATAGTAGTGGACCTAAGACTATTCCCTGAGGTACACCTGAGTTTACTGTTATTGGTGTTGATTTAGAGCCATTTATTATTACATTTTGTTCTCTCCCTAACAGAAAATCTTTATTCCATTGATGCAATGAACCACCAATGCCAAAATATTTTAATTTTTTAAGCAAACTATGGTGGTGAACTTTGCTCACTATCATCTAAACCTTTAGAAAAATCATCAAGTAGTCCTATTAGTTGTGTTTCACATGATCTATATTTCCTAAAGCCATGTTGGTACATTATGTTTGTCTAAGTGGTTTATGATGTTGCTATATATTATGTGTTCTAGGATTTTACATGTGATGATGTTAAGTGATACTGGTAGTAATTTCCTGGGTCACACCTTTCTCCTTTTTTAAATTGGGGGGTGTCATTAGCTTCTTTACAGTCCCTCGGTACTCTGCCCTGGTTAAGAGATGCCTGAAAAAGTATTTTGAACACTTGTGCTAGCTCATTGCTTAGTTCTTTGAGTAATCTAGCTGGAATACCATCAGGTCCAGATGCTTTATTAGGTTTGATGTTGGCTAATAGTTGTTGGATTCCCTTTTCTTGTACATCTATATCTCCTATGTTGTCTACTTGGTTCAAATTAAGTAATATGTCTTTGTCTCCTGGAGCTGACAATGATGATGCAAAGTTTTTATTTAGGACGTTAGCTTTAGTTTCATTATCATTATGTGTTAAGTTATCTTCTCCTTTTATGGCTGTTGTTTCCATTTTCTTAGACTTAATGTATGACCATAGGTTTTTATTGTTATCTTTAGATATTACATTGTTTATGTATTCACTCTGCTGCTGTCTGCTTACTTTTTGATTTAGCTGTTTAATTTGTATATACTTTTATAAACTCTTTCTGCCTTAGTTTCTTTAAATTTTCTGTATAGGGTTTCCTTCTGTTTACAAAGCTTCTTTAATCTATTATTAAACTTGCATTTATTTATTTTATATACAGTGTATTTGGTATATGATTTTCAATAATGTTTTTAAGATGGTTTTTAATGAAATTCCATAGGTCATCGACTGGTTGGTTAATGTCTTTTTCTGATAGGAATGTTTGTTGAAAGTTTAATGCAGCTTGGTGTAGTTGTGTTAGGTTGCATTTATTCCAGAGTAGGATTTTTCTTTTGGGTTTTGTATTGGCCACTGCTTTTATCTGACTGTGTATTTTAATGATATCATGGTCTGATAGACCAGGCATAATATTGTTACGAATCTCACTATCCAGGCTCTCTGCAAACTGCACCATACACCACCAACGTAAAGAACTTGACAACTCAGGGCTCCAGAGTAACGTAACCCTTTAATAGTTGAATAAATAACAGCCAATACAGTACAATTGGCAACACGTACACTGTACAAATATCTCTCGGATAACACCGTACCGCCGTATCAACTCTTGCACTGGCCTCTCCGTCTCGTTCCGGGCTTGCACTGGGTTCAACAGTTCAGGACTGACTTCACACACTGGGCTCGTTGTGTCGGACTCGATCACAGACCAAGATCAAGACGCAAGTCGTCTCAACTGTACTTTACAGTACTCCGCACTGAACCGTCGTAATGTTCCGTACAGAACCACACCGTTGAACTGTGCTGTAGTCGACCGTGTTCTGAACCCCTGCCGTGAACCCTCTCTCGTGAACCGTCTTGACTGTGACACCTCCGCTCTTTATATAGGGTCCCTACTGGCCTTCTAGAACCGGACAGAACGTCGATGGACCATTCTGGGTGGTCAGACGACTACAACCCTCGTGACGCTCCTGAGCTCTGTTCACGACGTCGATCCTTCCCGAACCGTCCTGTTGACACACGACTCGGCTGACCGTCGTAACTCGTCACGGTTGACCGCTCGTCTAGCGCTGGCCTAGGGCGATTTGCGTCGGCTGACTACACTCACACCACTATCCCCATCTGTGCCACCACCAGGTTTATAACAATATAGTAATCTACTACTAATCCAGGTCTGTTGGTTAAGAAGAGATCTAATGTGTTGTTTAATCTAGTTGGTTTCTTAATGATTTCATCTAAACTTCGGTTGTGTTAAGTTTCTATAAAAAGCTCATTAATGTCCTTAAGGTTTTGGTGTTTATCTATGGTTAGTTTTTTTTTTTTTAAATCTATGATTAGTGTTTTCCAATTTAAACCAGGTAGGCATAATCCAAAAAACTGCATTTTTATTTTTTTCTTTAAGTGTAGTTAACAGATTACATAGTTCTTGCATGGACTCTAAACTAGAATTTGGCTTGATCCCTCTAGTTTAAATTCAAGAAGTACACATTTAAAAAAAAAAAAAAAAGCTATCAGGGTTATCTTTTTATTCTCTCTCCCCCCCCCCCCCCCCCCCACACACACACTTTCCTAACTGGTCCAGACAAGTGATAGGATAATAGCGCATCGAGAAAGCTATAAGCATAAAATTGCGCTAAACAAAATCGATTGGTAAAAATATATTTCTAATCGTACAAATTTATAGTTGTTAGTTTAGATCTATTACCAATTGAATTACATGACTGATCCAATGAACATCTATTACAACACAGTTATAGTATTCATTCATAAGATTTGACATCTCTATTAAGTAAACGTAATTTATTCAAACACATGAATACTCGTATAGTATACTCGTATAGAAACACCTATGGAGAAAACAAACAACGTATGCTCGCGATGCATTCCAACGAACATAATTATGTTCGGCATTGTCTATGTTAGTTCATGTTATTGTCTATAAATAGTGAAACGATCAGTGACATTATAAGTGAAGAACTACAACCAAAAAAAGATATATGAAGACATCAGTGTATACTTTGATCTGCATGGCATAAACATTCACAGATCTTAATATTGCACTTGGAAATAGAATTGCCTTTTTCTGAGTGCAGATTCCTGGGCCTAAGCGGTTAAGTCAGGGGTTCTCAACCTGTGGGTCGCGACCCCCTTGGAGTTCGATTGACAATTTGTCAGGGGTCGTTTAAGACCATCGAAAGTATGTGTCAGGTTTAAGATTTATTTGTGTTGTTAACTAGCGGTACACCATTAAGGTCCCGGGGTTCAACCTGACAAGAACATCACTCACGCACAGTCGTACATAGAGAAACCAACTATGTGAATAATTTAAATAACAAAAATAAATGAATTTAAGTGCATGAAACTGATATATGCGTATGTACAATGAGGATGATAAATAGAAAAAAAAAATATATTAGATATATTTATCATATGTATATATATAAAGATATTATTCAATAATTAATTAAAGCACCTTTGCTACTACTATCAACTTGTCACCCTGGTTTCATAGTCCACCAGACTCTGACCGACTGGCGTCACAAAACTGCCAACCTCGGTATAGTAAAGTTAGACCTTAGATGATCGCCGATTTGACAATGACACTGAAAACTAATATATATTTCTGAGACGGCAAGCGACGCCCACACTAGCATAGACTCGAGCCAGTATCTACAACTCCAACACTGGCACCCTATAAACGAAATAAACACAATACTCTCAACTTCTACACTAAAAATAGAAATAGTGACAACCTCATACAACATACAATAATAGATATCACAGCCGAATAACTCACCCTAAACAGGGGTCCCAAAAATCCTACTGAATAATAATTCCGAGAAACTGGTACAGACAAAGAACGTTTTACGGGCCAACACATCGTCCGTTTCAACCAAATTCAGAGGGTGAACTGCCTCATGACAAAGAATGACCAATAGATGTCACCGGACTTTGTGACGTATCAAAAACAATTCAAAACAAAAATACAAGACACTCTCGCCCCGTACAAGTACTACGAGTAGAGGAAATAATAAAACCGAGTTAGGAGAAAGAAAAAGACACTTGTCTATACTACGCGACAGTATGGCCTAATCTAAAATGTAAAACTTGACACATACATGTTTTTGTAACAACGAAAATTACTATTTTTATTGCTATTCGAAGATAGATGTAGCAGACAGCAGAATCAGAATTCATTTCAAACATTCTAATTGTCGCAGCAGAACAAATTTCAACAGTTTAAGTAAATGCGCTTAATGCATAAGCCTGGTCGTGTTGTAAAGCTCTGGTATGTTGTACGTAAGGTCAAGAGTCATTATTAATCGTCAATAATAATAATATATAAGTGAAGTTTAAGGTTCGCCACTTATAAAGTTCATATAGGGTATGTACTACAGTACTAAGGTGTTAAATCTGTAATATGTGAACCAAAATGTGTACGTTTTGAAAAAGGTTGAACAGTGCATCCATAAATTTTAATTTTAATACGTAAACTTTGTAAAGAAATGCATAACGTATTGGACAACATGAATCTTGGATGAACTTCTAATGGTAGTAGGGCAGAAAAGCATGGGCCTCTCGTAGTGCTCTGGTAAGAAACTCTGCTGTGGGCTTCTCGTAGTGCTCTGGTAAGAAACTCTGTTGTGGGCCTCTCGTAGTGCTCTGGTAAGAAACTCTGTTGTGGGCCTCTCGTAGTGCTCTGGTAAGAGACTCTGTTGTGGGCCTCTCGTAGTGCTCTGGTAAGAGACTCTGTTGTTGAACGTAGTGTCTCATAGCCTCCATGGAGTTCAAGTGACCCTTCAGTTGTCACCCCGCAGCATGTATGTCAATTGTAGCAAAGTTATTTCAGTCGAATTATCAGTGATGCTATTTGCTAATGCTTTGCGGACAAAATTTCATCAAACTTTCCAAATTACTTAACATCCCATTGTGCACCTGCCAGAACTCCAATGAAAGTCAAAAGTGAAAATGTTTAGGAAACAGAAATAGTTTATTGAACTCATTAATAAAGATGCAGCGAAAAAATTTCTCTATTACAGACATCTGGATCAAGTGTTTGTAGTCATGTCCCAATTTGTCTGTTTTGCATTTTCTTCTTCAATTTGCAATAATACATTATTTGCATAACAGCCTGTTCATTATCATGTCTAAATACAGAAAAATGTACATGTGTATGCAATGTGAATAATATGCATTAGAAATAGTAAGATAAATAAATGCATATCTTAAGAGATATTATAAAGAGAATATAATTACATATAGTTTCACGATTAAACATAAAGCTTTGGCAATGAAAATCAGATTTACTGTTGGGAGGGGGGGGGGGTCGCGGCATAGTGAGGAATTGTAAAAAATGGCCGCCGAGCAAAAAAGGTTGAGAACCGCTGGGTTAAGTGAAAAAGAAATATGAAAATATGAAAACCTGTGCTTGCGGATTTTAGCAATTTTAAATTCGAATTTAACAGAAACAAGAGAACAAAATACTTACAAAAACGAAAAGCTTGTATAAAGGAAAGCACCGCACAATCACTGCCATTCTGTCACAAGGTTCATATCCCCAAATTTAGTTACAACTATGCGATTAACATATTGTCAAAATTTGTTTATTAATTCATTTTATTCATCCTCGTCTATGAATAATTCTGCAAAACTTCAAATTTATCTGTAAATAGGAAGCGGGAGAGATAACGGTGTACAACGACCCCCTCCCCCCCCCCCCCAAGACAGACACAGAGTTGATATAAGTTTTGTAACAACAAATTATCTATTGTGATTTTGTATAAACGAGTGAAGACCACAAAGCTTATGCTCATCTTTAGGGCCCAGGACGTAGGGAGTAAACATATATTCTAGTTCTGCCTCAGACTTAACACAGAAATAAAATTCCTCCGTGGACTTTGCTTTTCGTTAAGGGATCTCGATATGAATCCTAGAAGTAGCGGAGAATGACTTTTATCTCATGATTAAAAAAAGTAATACGAACAAATACACTCGCATTTAGATATTGTTTTTTTTTCTTTCTTTTGATATCTGTTATTGTTATGTTATTATTATTATTATTGTTATTGTTATTCTTATTGTTATTGCTACTGTTATTGTTATTGTTACTTATCATACAAAGAAGCACCAACATTCTGGTGAACGTGCTATACGTTGTCCTAGGACTTAGGACATGTCTTTGGTGAACGTGCTACACGTTGTCCTAGGCCTTAGGACATGTCTTTGGTGAACGTGCTATACGTTGTCCTAGGCCTTAGGACATGTCTTTGGTGAACGTGCTATACGTTGTCCTAGGCCTTAGGACATGTCTTTGGTGAACGTGCTATACATTGTCCTAGGCCTTAGGACATGTCTTTGGTGAACGTGCTATACGTTGTCCTAGGCCTTAGGACATGTCTTTGGTGAACGTGCTATACGTTGTCCTAGGCCTTAGGACATGTCTTTGGTAAACGTGCTATACGTTGTCCTAGGCCTTAGGACATGTCTTTGGTGAACGTGCTATACGTTGTCCTAGGCCTTAGGACATGTCTTTGGTGAACGTGCTATACGTTGTCCTAGGCCTTAGGACATGTCTTTGGTGAACGTGCTATACATTGTCCTAGGCCTTAGGACATGTCTTTGGTGAGCATGCTATACGTTGTCCTAGGCCTTAGGACATGTCTTTGGTGAACGTGCTATACATTGTCCTAGGCCTTAGGACATGTCTTTGGTGAACGCGCTATACGATTTCCTAGGCCTTAGGACATGTCTTTGGTGAACATGCTATACGTTGTCCTAGGCCTTAGGACATGTCTTTGGTAAACATGCTATACGTTGTCCTAGGCCTTAGGACATGTCTTTGGTGAACGCGCTATACGTTGTCCTAGGCCTTAGGACATGTCTTTGGTGAACATGCTATACGTTGTCCTAGGCCTTAGGACATGTCTTTGGTGAATGCGCTTTACGTTGTCCTAGGCCTTAGGACATGTCTTTGGTGAACGTGCTTTACATTGTCCTAGACCTTAGGACATGTCTTTGTTGAACGTGCTATACATTGTCCTAGGCCTTAGGACATGTCTTTGGTAAACGTGCTATACGCTGTCCTAGGCCTTAGGACATGTCTTTGGTGAACGTGCTATACGTTGTCCTAGGCCTTAGGACATGTCTTTGGTGAACGTGCTATACGTTGTCCTAGGCCTTAGGACATGTCTTTGGTGAACGTGCTATACATTGTCCTAGGCCTTAGGACATGTCTTTGGTGAGCGTGCTATACGTTGTCCTAGGCCTTAGGACATGTCTTTGGTGAACGTGCTATACATTGTCCTAGGCCTTAGGACATGTCTTTGGTGAACGCGCTATACATTATCCTAGGCCTTAGGACATGTCTTTGGTGAACGCGATATACGATTTCCTAGGCCTTAGGACATGTCTTTGGTGAACATGCTATACGTTGTCCTAGGCCTTAGGACATGTCTTTGGTAAACATGCTATACGTTGTCCTAGGCCTTAGGACATGTCTTTGGTGAACGCGCTATACGTTGTCCTAGGCCTTAGGACATGTCTTTGGTGAACATGCTATACGTTGTCCTAGGCCTTAGGACATGTCTGTGGTGAATGCGCTTTACGTTGTCCTAGGCCTTAGGACATGTCTTTGGTGAACGTGCTTTACATTGTCCTAGACCTTAGGACATGTCTTTGTTGAACGTGCTATACATTGTCCTAGGCCTTAGGACATGTCTTTGGTAAACGTGCTATACGTTGTCCTAGGCCTTAGGACATGTCTTTGGTGAACGTGCTATACGTTGTCCTAGGCCTTAGGACATGTCTTTGGTGAACGTGCTATACGTTGTCCTAGGCCTTAGGACATGTCTTTGGTGAACGTGCTATACATTGTCCTAGGCCTTAGGACATGTCTTTGGTGAGCGTGCTATACGTTGTCCTAGGCCTTAGGACATGTCTTTGGTGAACGTGCTATACATTGTCCTAGGCCTTAGGACATGTCTTTGGTGAACGCGCTATACATTATCCTAGGCCTTAGGACATGTCTTTGGTGAACGCGATATACGATTTCCTAGGCCTTAGGACATGTCTTTGGTGAACATGCTATACGTTGTCCTAGGCCTTAGGACATGTCTTTGGTAAACATGCTATACGTTGTCCTAGGCCTTAGGACATGTCTTTGGTGAACGCGCTATACGTTGTCCTAGGCCTTAGGACATGTCTTTGGTGAACATGCTATACGTTGTCCTAGGCCTTAGGACATGTCTTTGGTGAATGCGCTTTACGTTGTCCTATTCCTTAGGACATGTCTTTGGTGAACGTGCTTTACATTGTCCTAGACCTTAGGACATGTCTTTGTTGAACGTGCTATACATTGTCCTAGGCCTTAGGACATGTCTTTGTTAAACGTGCTTTACATTGTCCTAGGCCTTAGGACATGTCTTTGTTGAACGTGCTTTACATTGTCCTAGGCCTTAGGACATGTCTTTGTTGAACGTGCTTTACATTGTCCTAGGCCTTAGGACACGTCTTTAGGGGCATAAATACGTATGAACCCAGAAGTAAATGTTTCACCTTTAACACAGATCTACGCAATACAGGCATCCATTACACAATAAACTAGATTTATCTCTTGTCATAGAACCAAACACAAACAAATAATTTTTTTTGTAAGCATTGCAAGAACGCTGTCTGTCATTCACGATCCAAGGATATCCAATCGAGGAAAATAATTACTAAAAGGCAAGATTTAATCATGAATAATGAATGGACAATGTGTCTATTATAATGTGGGAAACGTGGTCGAGAGGCTAAGTGCTCTTGAACTAGGTTTGGCTTGGCTACCTATGAAGGGGGCTCGAGGTTCGACACCTAGATACCCCCTCACCCCACTGGTCCACAACTGAGATTGGACCAAAGCGCTCTGAGCATGCTATAAGCATGAAAGTAGCGCTATATAAAAGCCATAATTTATTTTATAGTAAAGAAAACCTTAAAAAAAAAACTAGCGAAGAACGGCTTTGTCTGCATCACATGTGTCAAAATATAGAGGACATTGCTATTATTATTGTATAGCTTGGGCCTCATTCAAGTTAACTAGGGCTTAGGGATTGACAGCTTTGAAATGAAATAAGAAAATGAAAGGCAGGGGGTTAAATATCATCTGGAGGCTGCAAAACGAAGTCCCCCCCCTCTCTCTCTCTCTCTCTCTCTCTCTTTGTTTGTTTTAAAAATATTGCATCTCTAAACGTTGTTCTCTAATAAGTCAACCGTGTAAAAAATATATACTAAATGCCACAATAAACATTTACCATTCGTTGTCAGTATCGAAATGATTGACCGATTCCAGACATAATTTAGACTTGATAAGATATGGGGCCCCACGTATTCAACAGAGGGCAATTTTCTTTTTTTTTTTCTTGCCGGCTCCCTATTTAAAAATAATTTTAAAACAGCAATTAAAATGATGTCGCTTTCCTCTAGCCCAGCGGTTCTCAACCTTTTATGCTCGGCGACTCCTTTTTACAATCCCCCACTCTGCCACGACCCCCACCCCCACACATACAGCAATAGAAGAATAGACAATAACAATCCAGATTTTCGATGGTCTTAGGCGACCCGTGGCAAATCATCAATCGACCCACAAGGGGGTCGCGACCTACAGGTTGAGAACCCCTGCTCTAGCCCAATGGCACAACCCGTTTTCCTCTTTGTCACCCACAATACTAATGAATTCCGATTTTTAATTTTCTTTACCGGTCGAGGGAAACGGAATAGAGAGAGAGAGGTAAAGATAAATTAAGCAATACACATAGACAAGACCAAAGCTCAAATGGTTTGCTAGATCTACAATAATCTACAATATTTAATCCTTACTACCTTTCATCAGATGTTTACAACACACACACATTTTGATTGGGGGGGGGGGAGTTAAAAATATAACGATTTAAAAATATCTCTTTAGAAAAAAACTCTATTGAAAAGGGCCAACGTGTGCCTTCTTTAATCATATATGCTTTATATTTTTTAAAAAAAGTTCTTATGAAAACATTCTTTCAAAATTAAATGCTCTTAAAATGTAATGTTACAAATCAGGACATTTTTTTTTTAGAATCATGCTTATTGATTTCTCTCGCGATACTTTTTTTCCCCAACAGCTATTTGTCCAGTTGAAAGAAAAAAAAGATCGTCCTTGACCTCTCCATTAACGAAGATGGGAGGCGGGAGGGAGCAACAGTTTTTCCACTCTCTTTTTTTTTTCTGGCTACCGCAACAGCCTTATCTCTCCCTTTTCCTCGCTTTGACCTTTCCCCAGTTCAACTTGCAATGAAATCTGGCCATAAATTCATCTGATTGACCTCATTTTACTGTGCCATGGATTTTTCTATGCTTACTTCCTGTCGTCTGATTTAGGATGGATGAGTTGTGTGTTTTTTTTTAGTCCCAAATTGGCATATAGGAGAATCTAGATCACAATCTGATTAAAGAAAACGTGAAATTTTAATTTAAAATTTTGTTCTTCTATTTCGTTGTTTAAAAATATAGATCTAGATGTCATCTACATGGACAACTCAGTAGATGACTGCCTGGTAGTGTTGTATGCGCACGGGACTGTCGTTCGATGGTCTCTGGTTCAAACACTGCCCGCTGACATCCCTCGCCGTCGATCGGGATGTTTGGACTAGGATAGGGCTGGCGAACCTATGGCACGCGTGCCCAAGGTGGCAAGTGAAACGATTTTGTGTGGCATGCGACGACGAAGATATTAAGCAATGTGTTTTTTGGAAAAATCACGGATATCTCAAATTACCATAATTAATAACGTTCAATTATTTCCGAGACATGTAAATAATATGGAAGAAGAGCTAGTAGATCATATTCCATATAATTTTTTTTTCATATGACTGTTTCATTTGGGGAGCATAGGCCAAAGAGCATAATACATTTTTTTCAAGACAAATCTCGTATTTGAACGAGATCTCATTAGCTTCCGCCATTTTGTTGATACTGAAAACGTGTCGGTCTTACATCGATTGCTAGCGTTGCCATCAATAAATTTTTATCAGAATAATTACCATGAAAAAAAAAGAAAACTTAATGAAGAAGAAGGAAGTGGCAGACCCTATCAAGAGTGGTGGACTGAAAGATATGGAATGATTCACAGAGAAAACAAGGCCTTATGTGACATGTGTATGGAAAGTGTTGTTTGTCGGACATCATCAGTAAAACGTCATTATGAGTCCAATCACAGCTGGCTTTTAGGCAAAAGCGAGGATGAGCAAAAAGAACATATATCGATTGAGTTTTAAAAAAAGCGATTTCACAATCCAGTTCTTTTGTAAACTTTGTTAGAAGTTCTTCTAACTTAGTGGCTGCAAGTTTTGAAGTTTCAAAAATTATACCTAAGCATGGAAAAACCTTTAAGTGACGGTGATTATATCAAGGCAGCAATGTTAGAATGTGCGTCTTATTTGTTTGAAGACTTTCAAAACAAGGATAAAGTCATTCAGAGAATAAAGGATTTGCCAATAAGCCGAAACACGGTTAAAGCGAGAGTTATGAAATTGTACGTTAATATTCAAGAACAAAAAAAGAAGGATATTAATGCATGTCAAGCCTATTCTATTTGCCTTGATGAAAGTACTGATGTGACATCGTCCGCTAGACTGGTCATCATTGCCAAATATAGCAAAAGAAATGAAATACACGAAGAACTAATAAAATTAGCAACTTTACCAACGACAACAACAGGTGCAGATATATGTCCAACTGTTGTGACTGAACTCAGAAATACAGGTGCAGATATATGTCCAACTGTTGTGACTGAACTCAAAAATACAGGTGCAGATATATGTCCAACTGTTGTGACTGAACTCAGAAATACAGGTGCAGATATATGTCCAACTGTTGTGACTGAACTCAGAGAGGCAGGTGCAGATATATGTCCAACTGTTGTGACTGAACTCAGAAATACAGGTGCAGATATATGTCCAACTGTTGTGACTGAACTCAGAAATACAGGTGCAGATATATGTCCAACTGTTGTGACTGAACTCAGAAATACAGGTGCAGATATATGTCCAACTGTTGTGACTGAACTCAGAAATACAGGTGCAGATATATGTCCAACTGTTGTGACTGAACTCAGAAATACAGGTGCAGATATATGTCCAACTGTTGTGACTGAACTCAGAGAGGCAGGTGCAGATATATGTCCAACTGTTGTGACTGAACTCAGAAATACAGGTGCAGATATATGTCCAACTGTTGTGACTGAACTCAGAAATACAGGTGCAGATATATGTCCAACTGTTGTGACTGAACTCAGAGAGGCAGGTGCAGATATATGTCCAACTGTTGTGACTGAACTCAGAAATACAGGTGCAGATATATGTCCAACTGTTGTGACTGAACTCAGAAAGGCAGGTGCAGATATATGTCCAACTGTTGTGACTGAACTCAGAGAGGCAGGTGCAGATATATGTCCAACTGTTGTGACTGAACTCAGAAATACAGGTGCAGATATATGTCCAACTGTTGTGACTGAACTCAGAGAGGCAGGTGCAGATATATGTCCAACTGTTGTGACTGAACTCAGAAATACAGGTGCAGATATATGTCAAACTGTTGTGACTGAACTCAGAAATACAGGTGCAGGTATATGTCCAACTGTTGTGACTGAACTCAGAGAGGCAGGTGCAGATATATGTCCAACTGTTGTGACTGAACTCAGAAATACAGGTGCAGATATATGTCCAACTGTTGTGACTGAACTCAGAAATACAGGTGCAGATATATGTCAGACTGTTGTGACTGAACTCAGAAATACAGGTGCAGATATATGTCCAACTGTTGTGACTGAACTCAGAAATGCAGGTGCAGATATATGTCCAACTGTTGTGACTAAACTCAGAAATACAGGTGCAGATATATGTCCAACTGTTGTGACTGAACTCAGAAATACAGGTGCAGATATATGTCCAACTGTTGTGACTGAACTCAGAAATACATGTGCAGATATATGTCCAACTGTTGTGACTGAACTCAGAGAGGCAGGTGCAGATATATGTCCAACTGTTGTGACTGAACTCAGAGAGGCAGGTGCAGATATATGTCCAACTGTTGTGACTGAACTCAGAAATACAGGTGCAGATATATGTCCAACTGTTGTGACTGAACTCAGAGAGGCAGGTGCAGATATATGTCCAACTGTTGTGACTGAACTCAGAGAGGCAGGTGCAGATATATGTCCAACTGTTGTGACTGAACTCAGAGAGGCAGGTGCAGATATATGTCCAACTGTTGTGACTGAACTCAGAGAGGCAGGTGCAGATATATGTCCAACTGTTGTGACTGAACTCAGAAATACAGGTGCAGATATATGTCCAACTGTTGTGACTGAACTCAGAGAGGCAGGTGCAGATATATGTCCAACTGTTGTGACTGAACTCAGAAATACAGGTGCAGATATATGTCCAACTGTTGTGACTGAACTCAGAAATACATGTGCAGATATATGTCCAACTGTTGTGACTGAACTCAGAGAGGCAGGTGCAGATATATGTCCAACTGTTGTGACTGAACTCAGAAATACAGGTGCAGATATATGTCCAACTGTTGTGACTGAACTCAGAGAGGCAGGTGCAGATATATGTCCAACTGTTGTGACTGAACTCAGAAATACAGGTGCAGATATATGTCCAACTGTTGTGACTGAACTCAAAAATACAGGTGCAGATATATGTCCAACTGTTGTGACTGAACTCAGAAATACAGGTGCAGATATATGTCCAACTGTTGTGACTGAACTCAGAGAGAAAGGTGCAGATATATGTCCAACTGTTGTGACTGAACTCAGAAATACAGGTGCAGATATATGTCCAACTGTTGTGACTGAACTCAGAAATACAGGTGCAGATATATGTCCAACTGTTGTGACTGAACTCAGAAATACAGGTGCAGATATATGTCCAACTGTTGTGACTGAACTCAGAGAGGCAGGTGCAGATATATGTCCAACTGTTGTGACTGAACTCAGAAATACAGGTGCAGGTATATGTCCAACTGTTGTGACTGAACTCAGAGAGGCAGGTGCAGATATATGTCCAACTGTTGTGACTGAACTCAGAAATACAGGTGCAGATATATGTCCAACTGTTGTGACTGAACTCAGAAATACAGGTGCAGATATATGTCCAACTGTTGTGACTGAACTCAGAAATACAGGTGCAGATATATGTCCAACTGTTGTGACTGAACTCAGAAATGCAGGTGCAGATATATGTCCAACTGTTGTGACTGAACTCAGAAATACAGGTGCAGATATATGTCCAACTGTTGTGACTGAACTCAGAAATACAGGTGCAGATATATGTCCAACTGTTGTGACTGAACTCAGAAATACATGTGCAGATATATGTCCAACTGTTGTGACTGAACTCAGAAATACAGGTGCAGATATATGTCCAACTGTTGTGACTGAACTCAGAGAGGCAGGTGCAGATATATGTCCAACTGTTGTGACTGAACTCAGAAATACAGGTGCAGATATATGTCCAACTGTTGTGACTGAACTCAGAGAGGCAGGTGCAGTTATATGTCCAACTGTTGTGACTGAACTCAGAGAGGCAGGTGCAGATATATGTCCAACTGTTGTGACTGAACTCAGAGAGGCAGGTGCAGATATATGTCCAACTGTTGTGACTGAACTCAGAAATACAGGTGCAGATATATGTCCAACTGTTGTGACTGAACTCAGAAATACAGGTGCAGATATATGTCCAACTGTTGTGACTGAACTCAGAAATACAGGTGCAGATATATGTCCAACTGTTGTGACTGAACTCAGAGAGGCAGGTGCAGATATATGTCCAACTGTTGTGACTGAACTCAGAAATACAGGTGCAGATATATGTCCAACTGTTGTGACTGAACTCAGAAATACAGGTGCAGATATATGTCCAACTGTTGTGACTGAACTCAGAGAGGCAGGTGCAGATATATGTCCAACTGTTGTGACTGAACTCAGAAATACAGGTGCAGATATATGTCCAACTGTTGTGACTGAACTCAGAAAGGCAGGTGCAGATATATGTCCAACTGTTGTGACTGAACTCAGAGAGGCAGGTGCAGATATATGTCCAACTGTTGTGACTGAACTCAGAAATACAGGTGCAGATATATGTCCAACTGTTGTGACTGAACTCAGAGAGGCAGGTGCAGATATATGTCCAACTGTTGTGACTGAACTCAGAAATACAGGTGCAGATATATGTCAAACTGTTGTGACTGAACTCAGAAATACAGGTGCAGGTATATGTCCAACTGTTGTGACTGAACTCAGAGAGGCAGGTGCAGATATATGTCCAACTGTTGTGACTGAACTCAGAAATACAGGTGCAGATATATGTCCAACTGTTGTGACTGAACTCAGAAATACATGTGCAGATATATGTCCAACTGTTGTGACTGAACTCAGAGAGGCAGGTGCAGATATATGTCCAACTGTTGTGACTGAACTCAGAGAGGCAGGTGCAGATATATGTCCAACTGTTGTGACTGAACTCAGAAATACAGGTGCAGATATATGTCCAACTGTTGTGACTGAACTCAAAAATACAGGTGCAGATATATGTCCAACTGTTGTGACTGAACTCAGAAATACAGGTGCAGATATATGTCCAACTGTTGTGACTGAACTCAGAGAGGCAGGTGCAGATATATGTCCAACTGTTGTGACTGAACTCAGAAATACAGGTGCAGATATATGTCCAACTGTTGTGACTGAACTCAGAAATACAGGTGCAGATATATGTCCAACTGTTGTGACTGAACTCAGAAATACAGGTGCAGATATATGTCCAACTGTTGTGACTGAACTCAGAGAGGCAGGTGCAGATATATGTCCAACTGTTGTGACTGAACTCAGAAATACAGGTGCAGATATATGTCCAACTGTTGTGACTGAACTCAGAAATACAGGTGCAGATATATGTCCAACTGTTGTGACTGAACTCAGAAATACAGGTGCAGATATATGTCCAACTGTTGTGACTGAACTCAGAGAGGCAGGTGCAGATATATGTCCAACTGTTGTGACTGAACTCAGAAATACAGGTGCAGATATATGTCCAACTGTTGTGACTGAACTCAGAAAGGCAGGTGCAGATATATGTCCAACTGTTGTGACTGAACTCAGAGAGGCAGGTGCAGATATATGTCCAACTGTTGTGACTGAACTCAGAAATACAGGTGCAGATATATGTCCAACTGTTGTGACTGAACTCAGAGAGGCAGGTGCAGATATATGTCCAACTGTTGTGACTGAACTCAGAAATACAGGTGCAGATATATGTCCAACTGTTGTGACTGAACTCAGAAATACATGTGCAGATATATGTCCAACTGTTGTGACTGAACTCAGAGAGGCAGGTGCAGATATATGTCCAACTGTTGTGACTGAACTCAGAGAGGCAGGTGCAGATATATGTCCAACTGTTGTGACTGAACTCAGAAATACAGGTGCAGATATATGTCCAACTGTTGTGACTGAACTCAGAGAGGCAGGTGCAGTTATATGTCCAACTGTTGTGACTGAACTCAGAGAGGCAGGTGCAGATATATGTCCAACTGTTGTGACTGAACTCAGAGAGGCAGGTGCAGATATATGTCCAACTGTTGTGACTGAACTCAGAAATACAGGTGCAGATATATGTCCAACTGTTGTGACTGAACTCAGAAATACAGGTGCAGATATATGTCCAACTGTTGTGTCTGAACTCAGA
Source organism: Biomphalaria sudanica (assembly GCA_036873155.1). Classification (NCBI taxonomy): domain Eukaryota; kingdom Metazoa; phylum Mollusca; class Gastropoda; family Planorbidae; genus Biomphalaria; species Biomphalaria sudanica. Next base: position 3,621,630 of record JAZGLO010006691.1, read on the forward strand.
AATGCAGGTGTATATCTCAAAAAAATAGTTTCTGTTACAACTGATGGTGCTCCAAGTATGACTGGAAAAGATGCAGGTTTCGTTACTTTGTTTACTGGACATGTTGGACACCCACTAATAACTTTTCACTGCATTGTGCACCAATAAGCCCTATGTTCAAAAAACGACTTAGAGCTTCATTACTGCCAGTGCTTTGAATAAGAGACAATTCAAACAACTGCTAAATGAAGTTCAGTCCAGTTACTCTGGCTTATTAATGTACAACAACGTACGTTGGCTAAGTCGAGGTCACGTTCTGGAACGGTTTGTGGAATGCCTTGATGAAATTTGAATCTTTATGGATGATAACAAACAAAATTGCTCAGAATTGACAAATGTTGACTGGCTTATCAGGCTAATGTTGTTGTTTTTTTCCGATTTTTCATCCCATTTAAATGAACTTAATACGAAGTTGCAAAGTTTCGGAAAATCTGTCGATCAGGCATTTAACATCTTGACAGCATTTGATAAAAAGTTGAAGATTTACAAATGTGACATAGAGAAGGAAGAATTAAAATATTTTAACAAACTGAAGAAATTTTATAATGATTTAAAAGTTTATGATACTATCGATAAAGATTATCAGAAAAGATTGTTTTTAGAGATAATTGACACAACTGCTGAACAATTTTCACTGCGTTTTGAACAATTTCGAAAATTCGAGTACACCTCCAAATTTATAAAATATCCAGATACAGTAGATTTTGAAACTCTGGATTTGACCATGTTTTCTTGGATGGGATTACACGACTTTGAAATGCAACTTGTTGAGTTTCAGTCCAGCGCAATTTGGAGACAGAAATTTATTGACTTACGAATACGACTTGAATTAATTGAACGTGAACGGTTAAATGGATCATTAGAACCTTAGATATTAGCAGAAAATGAGATTCTTCAAGTTTGGAACGACCTGCCTAAAACTTTCAATTCTCTGATAAAAGTAGCAACATCCCTTCTGTCATATTTCTCGTCTACTTACTCATGCGAATCTTTATTTTCTACAATAAATTATATTAAATTAGATGCCAGAAGTTGCTTGACCGATGAACTAAGTGCGGTGTGTGTAACTTTGAAGAATACACGGTATACACCAGATATCAAACTGTTATCGTCTACCACTCAACAGCAGAAGTCGCACTGATTGACCTGCCCTAAGACTTGTTGGTCAGGATAATAAAATTGAATAAACAAGTAATTTTGTTACTAAGCTGTTTTTATACATGCAGTTGACTTACTGGCTGTAGCACTTATTTTATATAGCGGCGTCACTAGTAGACCTACTGGGCACGCAACAATCTTCATTGTTTTTAAATTGAAATTAATTGGCACTCGGACTGAAAAAGGTTCGCCAGCCCTGGACTAGGATGTAGGCCTAATTATCTTCAAATCTAAAGGGACATCCAAAACATGTCAAACGAAAAGGCTTTCACTTACATCTAAATGTGTGTGTAAGCACCGTAAGACCTTCAATATTAATGTAAGCCATTGTAAGCAGTGGCGTAGCGATGGAGCCGGACGCAATGGGCGGCAATGCCTGGTCGATGCCCCCTTCTCCAAATTGTGTACGCAATTCCTATTTGCCTAAGTCACCATTAAGCAAACGCCTAGCTAACATATATTGTAAATTAAGTTAAAGAACCCATTTTGCACCACAGTGGCTTCTGGGTCAGCCCAGCCCGCTCTTCCCTCTGTACGCCATTGCCAGTGTGTGTAAAACCTTCATGCTAGAGTTCACTATTGAAGGAACGTCTATAGTTTATAAGATAAGACGATGAGCGTCAAATAAGATAAGATGGACATCAACTTGTCTCCAAAAGACCTAAATGAAAATCACAGTTTTAAGGTTTTCATGACAATCATAAGGCTACATGTAGTTATAAATGAGCGGGCCCAGCGGCCATGAAAGTTTCCTACACTGGTGACGTGAGCCGCATCATCGAAACAAAATCTTCGAGTTCATAGGAATCGAACCTCTGCGGTCACAGTGTGCAATGTGGGCAAAAATGTCGACGTTTCGAGAAGCATCGTAGCACTGACGGGATATGGTCCCGAACTTTAGGTTAGGTATCTAGATCTATTTGAAATAGTCTTAGGGCTCTGATGTAAATATGTAATATGTTTGTCAACCAGAGTGTGTTAGGAAGGAGTGCAGCCCTGTTTCTCTCTCTCTCTTTCTCTCTCTCTCTGTTGTAAAATATCCCAGTGATGTCCCACGTTGGAAAGTAAACAAATAGAACACCTCTTCAATGTCTACCTAACAAACTTCCACTCTGTCGGTTAGAACATAATTCTGTTCTACAAACCCTGACACGTATTCACATGCTCTCTCTCTCTCTCTCTCTCTCTCTCTCTCAGTCAGACACACATACTGTAAGCTAGACAGGAAGCGCTAATTTGTTCCACTCAATTAAGTTTTTTGGGGTAAGCTTGCAGACTTCTAACGTTTTTGTAACTCGGACAACCGGAAGCTCTGGTAGACAGCTCCTAACTCTATTATTCATGACTTCTTCGTGACTCTAGAATTATTGCAGACAACTGAAAAAAAAATCCAGGGTAACACTTAACCTTTAGTTGTTAACTTTAAAGTACAGCCATGTAGTTTTAAAGTTATTCAAAGTAAGTCTTTATGGAAAATATTTAAAAAAAGATATTATCTTAAACTTTTACAGACTGAGAGGATTCGGGATACTGAACTTCAGTGGACACATTGAGATACTGAACTTCAGTGGACACATTGAGATACTGAACTTCAATGGACATATTGAGATACTGAACTTCAATGGACACATTGAGATACTGTACTTCAGTGGACACATTGAGATACTGAACTTCAATGGACACATTGAGATACTGAACTTCAGTTGACACATTGAGATACTAAACTTCAATGGACACATTGAGATACTGATGGACACATTGAGATACTGAACTTCAATGGACACATTGAGATACTGAACATCACGGGACAGATTGATTACTAAATCTCAATGGACACTTCGACATCGCCAAACCACCACCGCAGGGTTACCAGATGGGTATAAGAATCGCTAAGCCAATGGACCTCATTCACCAATCGTAAACAAACAACATTTAGTCACGTGATATTATTGATAAAACAATGGAAAAAAACTGTCACGTGACAACCATCATGAATTAAACATGAGATCGTAAATTCTATAGAAGAGCTAGAGCACCACGTGGCTAAATGTTTGTTTGTTTACGGTTGGGGAATGAGGTCCCATTGTCATCAACACATAGGTCTTTTCCTTTCCTCTTTACGGTTTTGTATTTATTTTAAACTTGTATCTCCCTCGGGTTCTTTGCCCCTTTAGATTCATCTAAAGGCAGGAAGGACAAGATTTCGGAAAGTCATGATCTTATGGAGAAAACAAAAAGACCATGTATTGTAGATTGCTTCAGACAGATGATTTAGAAACTAATTAAGTTCTCCAATCTGGTTTCTTTGATCCTTTAAGAACACCAGAAATAATCAGAGAACAACTCATTGTAGTTATTGTCAAATTCATATGCCTTGTGTGTAATTAATTCCGCAGATATTGAGGTGTGTATTTATTGAGAATAAACTCTAGATAGCTGATACAACTTAGGTGTATTCAATGATCAGAAATTTATAAAGATAGATATCTTACTTATGAAATAAAATAAATTCTTATTTTATAAAAATTTTTTTTTACAGGATTTCAATCTTGGTAACGAAAATTCATAATAATAATAATAATAATAATGTACTTTCATAAACCTTGATGACATTTGTTTTACAGTTGTGCAACACACACACACACACACACACACACACACAGAACAATATTATAAGGATAACAAAAAGCTATACGTTCATTTCCCAGTCCAATATTCAAGTCATCAGATGTACACCAAAATGTTGGGTTTCATTGAATGATTGAATTACCAAGGGACACCAGAGTACTTGTGTATGTTTTTGTGATCGGTCTCTTGTATCCTCTTTGTGATGATAAAATGTTAAAGTCGTGAACTAAATTGTTTTTTTATGTTTATAATCTTATTATCTTTGTTTTTACCTCTAATAGCCACTCTGCAATACCGTTTCCTTCTTTCACCTGTCGTCGAAGTCACCAATACACCGCTCATACAGTCAATCTTACAAAAGGTAGCATCAGCCAATACACACACGCGCTTAACTATGGGCTAAAAAAAAAACTGAGACTATGCAAAGTGCTATTCAGTTGTTCAGTAATGACTGCCCACGTAGGAGTCTAAATGAATAGCCAACTTTAATAAACGAATTAAACACTTCCGAACTATAAATGTTATAAAATAAAGAATTATAACAAAAGTTGAGAGACTCTCTGAGAAGGATGGCCTGATGGATTGCTAGGAACAACATTTTCTTAGAGGGGTGGCCTGATGGATTGATAGGAATAATATTGTCTTAGAGGGGTGGTCTGATGGATTGATAGGAACATTCTCTTAGAGGGATGGCCTGATGGATTGATAGGAACATTCTCTTAGAGGGATGGCCTGATGGATTGATAGGAATAATATTGTCTTAGAGGGGTGGTCTGATGGATTGATAGGAACATTCTCTTAGAGGGGTGTTCTGATGGATTGATAGGAACATTCTCTTAGAGGGATGGCCTGATGGATTGATAGGAACATTCTCTTAGAGGGGTGGTCTGATGGATTGATAGGAACATTCTCTTAGAGGGGTGGTCTGATGGATTGATAGGAACATTCTCTTAGAGGGATGGCCTGATGGATTGATAGGAACAACATTCTCTTAGAGGGGTGGTCTGATGGATTGATAGGAACATTCTCTTAGAGGGATGGCCTGATGGATTGATAGGAACAACATTCTCTTAGAGGGATGGCCTGATGGATTGATAGGAACAACATTCTCTTAGAGGCATAGCCTGAAGATTAGCTAGGAAAAACATTCTCTGAGAAGGTTTGTCGAATGATTGCTACTACCAAAATCTATCTGTAAGAAATGGAAAGGCAGAACCACTTCCTTTGTATGCCCATGTGCACGATAGAATAATTCCTTGTGAGAGACAGCTTTGTGGATCGGATACGCCTTGGAGAAATATTCTAACAGAAGCGAAGTTCAAATTTTTATTTTTCACCGGGATTTGAGCTCAGGAATACTCGGCTCGAAAACCAACCTCTTTACCACTCAGCCACTTAACTCCATAGATGTGTACCGGGTATTTTTGTCTACTTCCAATAACATGATGTCGCGCCAGTAAATCATCTTGCCTATTCAAATACGCCTCTGTCATCCGCTTGCTAGTTTCCCACCACTTACGTTTCTCGTTTCTTCTATTGTGTGCGCGGGCCCCTGTTTCTAGAATTGAGTGCTTCCAGATGTGCGGTCACTAGATGTCTATCTTAACGGACAGATAAAGAAATCAATGGTTATGTTGTTATATGAACCAGGAAGTGGTCGATATTTTCGTCATGTGACTCTTTCATATCGTGGCTCATTGACCCCCCATAACATGTGTGTGTGTGTGTGTGTGTGTATGCTTAAGTTGTTTTGACTTCCAATCGAACATAAAAAAGAATAAATTGCCCCTATGTATTTGGTAACGTTGGACTGTAGGTCGATAACGACTTCCGGGAGCGTGGGAGGACATCATTGGACAGAATAGAATAACTGATACGGACAAAGCTGGGGAAAGATTTCAAAGTAGAAATATGATTGTTGTATACATAGTATATGTCATTATATGCCTTCTAGTGCTAGTCGCTAATGGTTAACGGAACACTTTTATTTTTATTTAATTAAAACATTGATTACGCCTTGAATGCAAGTGTTTACATACACTCTTTCAAACGAGATGTCAGTGGAAGTAGTTTGTGTTCTCTTTTATTAGTATACAATAGTTACAAACTACAACCAATTAGAGTTTAAGCAGCGGATTTCTTCCAGATGTCATGAATGAGAGATTGGTTCTTGTACCAGCCTTTCTGTTCGATATCCCTTCTTCAAATAGATGGTCCTTTAAAAGCACCCGTTTTGCGTAGTCATTGCTCTCTTGAGCCGTTGCCCAGTTCCAATGCCTTGGGAATCTCCACCACCGCTTCCACCGAGTGAGACATTCGTGAGGAACAACATGGTTGATAGAACAAGAGTTATTACGTCTTCAAGGTACTTCGTCTACAAGGTACTTCGTAAGCCCTCTGGGGGGGGGGGTAAGGTTCATTGCCCCTGTTTGCCTAGTGCCGATCCATTTTCTCTGATGTCATTTTCCATGAGGATGCCAAGAATCCCAAGATGAGGGCCAGAAATATTACTTACACCAAATGTTGCCATTTAATTGCCCATCTCTTTCTCTACAAATAGAAAATCATGCGAATTTGACGCAGACCTTTTTCAGACAGGCGAGACAAGCAGGACTTTGTGCAATCGGTAAGAGTTATCTTTGGCAATCATACTATAAATTAACATTTTTAATTGGAATTTATAATATAGTGGATCTTGATCATTTGTAGTTTAAAGCTCACTATACTCACGCTGAATACGGTTAAATGTGTATATGTTACCAGAATTACTTTCCATAGAGTGAAGATCTGCCATCAAGGAGCTGTGAACCGAATTAGTCAAGCATCCCAACACTAGACCATCTTTTATATTGTAAAGAGTCAAGCATCCAAACACTAGACCATCTTATTGTAAAATAACTCAGATTTTAATTTATCAGTGGGGATTACAAAAACAAATCAAAGGTTAATTCTGTTAAAATGAGCAAGCAACATTTTATAAACAAAGACAAATCAAAGAATCAACGTCGTCCAATCTCCCACATTATTCTTACAGCAGACGACGGCGTACGTGAGAAAGCTAAAAGAAAAAAATATCTGTCCAATCAGATCTCTTCACAAATAAAAGAAATATTTTGACAAATCAGCAATATCTTAAAGATAGCCCGTCACGTAATTATTGTTTTGATATTAACAAGAACTACCACACATTATCTCCCCTCCTCACACCTCACCACACACTACACCACACACTACACCACACACTACACCACACACTACATCACAGGTTAGCGCATGAAAACATACATTTCGTAACGGATGCCTAAAGGCTGGTCACGTCCAGGGTGGACAGTTACTCTGGCCAATAGGTGAGTCAAAATCTGGGGAAGCGATCTAAACACGGTGGGTGACCTTTTCTGGAAATAAACTTGCTCTCTATATTTAGCAGTTTGTTAGCTTAGTGGGGTTTTTTTTAACGGACAGCAAAGACTTGGAGGGGGGGGGGGGGGTAAGAGTTGTCTGACCTTCACCCTTCTTTTTTTCCTGTCTACAATAACAAGAGCCGAAAAATGTCAACAAAATGCTGACACCTTGACGTTCCTGGCTTAAGGTTTGACACAGAGAGGGACACACACGTTGTCTAAAGTCTCAGCCTTTAAGACAGTGTATAACAACTGCTAACAGGTATTGTGGTCAGGGCTAGCAAGTATTGTGGTCAGGGCTAGCAAGTATTGTGGTCAGGACTAACAAGTATCGTGGTCTGGGCTAACAGGTATTGTTGTCAGGGCTAACAAGTGTTGTGGTCAGGGCTAACAAGTATTGTGCTCAGAGCTAGCAAGTATTGTGGTCAGGACTAACAAGTATCGTGGTCTGGGCTAACAGGTATTGTTGTCAAGGCTAACAAGTGTTGTGGTCAGGGCTAACAAGTATTGTGCTCAGAGCTAGCAAGTATTGTGGTCAGGGCTAACAAATATTTTGGTCAGGGCTGCTAATGAATCAATTAATTCCTCTCTCCCTCCGCTCCCAAAGAAATTACAGTTTTATCTTTACGATAGTGATGATGATGACCACTAAATCAAATCATGAAGTACAAATAGGACTATCTTTGTTTTATTTGTACGCTGTTGCTAAGTATTTTTGTTTTTCCTTTTTTTTATTTTTGTATGATTTTGAAACGATAAATTTGACTGGTATTGAAAGTAACTTAAGTCGGAAGCAGACGAGATACATTACACTCTACAGCAGTGATTCCCAAAGTGGGGTACACGTACCCCCTACGGGTGAGGGAAGACTTTGGATCGGCTACGAGTTGCACCTCATTAACTATGCTGATTTATTTAAATACCCATTTATTATGTTCTGTCAATAAATTGAAGTGTGGTGGTGGGGGGGGGGGGGGCGACGGATACTCAGCATTACGAAAATTATAAATGGGGTACACATAAGTCAAAGGTCTGGGCAACACTGCTCTACAGCATTATTTGTAGGCTGACGTGTATTTTAAAAACTTACATTTATAATCTTCCAAAACAAATAGCACAAGTAAAGCTACTTTATAGAACGTACTGCAATGTTTCAAATTAGAACTGTGATGTTTTAAAACTTGAACTTTGATGTGTTCGAATATGAACTGAATGGGTTAAAATATGAACTGAATGGGTTAAAATATGAAGTGGGATGTGATAGATAAACCATTAACTGGATGAGATTAAGCTTGAACTGGGTGTATTAAAATATGGGATGGGATGTGGTAAACTCCAACTTTGATGTGTTACAATATGAACTAAATGTTTCAAACATTGAACTGAATGTGCTAAAACTTCAACAGAAATGTAAAACTTTAAACTTGTGTTAAAACATGAACAGAGATGTGTTAAAATATGAACTGTATGTGTTAAAACATGAGCTGGCTGTGTTAAACCAGGAACTAGAATATGCTAAAACACGAACCGTAATGTTAAAACACTAACCAGCCAAGACCAATCAGCAAAATTTAATTACACTAACTAATTAGTAAAATTTAGCTTAAGGCTTGGCAGGATTTCAATAGACGAGGCGTTCAGTCTAGCTACACTAATGTAACACCTGCAATATAATTAGACAACTTTATTTATAAGACCGACACTCACGTATATAAAACTTGTTTCCAATTACTCCAACGTTAGTTTACTCAGTGCCGGTTTTAGAAATGTTTTACTACTACAAAATCACGGGTTTTGCTGTTTTCGGAAAGATTTGATGGAATAATAATTAAACTATCCTAATTATTAATATTATATAATATTTGCGTTGTAGAAAAGGAGAAATGAATTCGTTTAGAAAGAAAGTCTCATTGCAAATGAACAATATGTATATATATTTTTTTCATTTTATTCCTCTAAATGTTTGACATGTTTCTGATGTTCCTTTAGAGATGAAGATAATCGTATTCCTAGTTTAAGCCTTTCTTTCCTAATTGACTATGCCAACGTTGATTTGACCCCAGTAAACTAAACTGACTTTGGGATTTATAAACGTTAATTTGTGTTGTGTAAAAAGAGCATGCTTTCTCCTACAACTTAATACCAACTATAACATATTCTGATAACAAACGAAAAAGTTATTGAAGTTGACTCATAAAAGGTTAGTGAAATACACATGAGCAAAACGAATAATAATATAGAAACGAGGAAAGTAATTACGGAGAGAAAGAGTTAAACCTCCCACAGGACGACGGGGGACAGCAGGGGGACAGCATGGGGGGGGGGGGGAGGGTATGAACCCTGGGACCATCGAGACGACCGATCCACAGTCCAGAGCGCATACCACACAACAAGTTTAATGCGATACAGTAGGATTGTTTGACTGCAGTACAGTTCAATGTTGCTAAAAAATTAGAACACGCATCTTACAATCTGGTATGCAAAGTTATATTCAATAACAATGCTAATTCAATACTTATTATATTCGATACAATAGTACTAAGAGTTTTCTTCTTAAGACCTGAAGGTCTGCGGTTTACGAGGGTCTTATGTGTTCATCACAACCATCGTCCACTTTTAACTTTCCAATTGTTATGGCGTGTGTGAGCAAACCTGGGTAGTCACAATACAACTTTTAGTTTATTCGAGGACTCGAACTCACGACAATTGGCTAGGCAGCCAGGGCTACCTCTTCTTCCTCTAAAGTTCATCCTAACCTTGAATTTTAAAAAAGTATTAATAAAAAAATAAAAAAAATTATAAGCCAGTTGCAATTGAAAAAAAAGCTAAAAAAGAGATAGATAGATAGATAGATAGATAGATAGATAGATAGATAGATAGATAGATGCATATATAGATAGATAGATAGATAGATAGATAGATAGATAGATAGATAGATAGATAGATAGATAGATGCATATATAGATAGATAGATAGATAGATAGATAGATAGATAGATAGATAGATAGATAGATAGATAGATGCATATATAGATAGATAGATAGATAGATAGATAGATAGATAGATAGATAGATAGATAGATGCATATATAGATAGATAGATAGATAGATAGATAGATAGATAATAGATAGATAGATAGATAGATAGATAGATAGATAGATAGATAGATAGATGCATATATAGATAGATAGATAGATAGATAGATAGATAGATAGATAGATAGATAGATAGATGCATATATAGATAGATAGATAGATAGATAGATAGATAGATAGATAGATAGATAATAGATAGATAGATAGATAGATAGATAGATAGATAGATAGATAGATGCATATATAGATAGATAGATAGATAGATAGATAGATAGATAGATGCATAGATAGATAGATAGATAGATAGATAGATAGATAGATAGATAGATAGATAGATAGATAGACAGATAGACAGATAGATAGATAGATAGATAGATAGACAGATAGACAGATAGATAGATAGATAGATAGATAGATAGATAGATAGATAGATAGATAGATAGATAGATTAGATGGATGGATGGATGGATGGATGGATGGATGGATGGATGGATGGATGGATAGATAGATAGATAGATTAGATAGATAGATAGATAGATAGATAGATAGATAGAAAGATATAAAATATATATGTATATACAAGATAGATAGATGATAGATATAAAATATATATGTATATACATTCTCAAACAGAAAAGCCTTCTAAGCGTAACGTAAAGTTAAAACATCCATCGGTTTCTTAGCCCTTGTCTGTTGTTATTAGCTTTCTTTCTTAATATAAAACAGTTCTATACAAAGATAAATCATTAAGTCAACTTTTGTTTCTTTAAAACTTGCCCCCACCACAATTAAAAAAATACTATCTGTCATATGTTTTGTTAGTGACAAGCAGACATTGACAAGAGCGCGTCCCGCCCAGGACATGATGGAGCACTTTTTGCTTGACTATACAAAATCATTCTACTGGAAAGCTGCAAACCCCCCCCCCCTTTTAATCCACCAACAAGACACACATTCTGCTTGATTGCGACATACTAGGATATTAAAATAGCCAACTATATTTCTAACACACAAAGATACACACACACACACACACACAGACAAGCATCAATAAATACACACACATTCGCATAGAGAGAGAAAATAACAACACATGCACACAATTTCAAACAGAGAAAACATGAATCGATTCAATTTATCAACATAAGATTTTAAATTCTGAAGCAATTCTAGTATATATAATATGTTGTTTTTAGTTTTTTTTTGTTTTTTTTTTCATTTTAATATTAAATGTTATGTTTATGCAGACAACGTTATTCATCCACAAACATGAAGAAACCGTCCAAACTCTAGCACATGTTGTCTTAACTCCCACCCTAAATGAACAAATCCCACATCTTTTCCAGGATGTTTGTCGACCCCCAAACATGACGTCAAAAAAACCCGCATATCTAAAGCGAATAAGACTTTTTAACAAGGAGAGCTCTGTACAAAAGTGGGGCGGCTGTGGAGGGAAAAGAAACACTATTAAAATAAGTCTAGGTCGGATTGGGGGATGGGAGGCTTATGGCATGGGGGGGGGGGAGAGATGGAGGCAAAGAGAGACGTTTTGACGTTAATTTCAGGAAGTGAATATTGTTTCTAGGTTGTCGTATGATGTAACATGTGGACGTGTGGGATGTCACTGTCAGTGTCTGGACGATGGCTTGGGTCGAGCTAGGATTAGATTACACGTGAACTTGCGAGGAAGTATTTACGTAACAAAAAGAGGAAAGCTGATGACGGCCTGTACATAACTTTAGTCCGGAAATAAGAGAGTCGGGTGAGTACTAAGCTAACGCGTCGCCATAATCAAGAGGTTAGAAGTTTGCCCAGAGTGCAAGTCTATGTGGAACAGAGCAAGTAATGGGTCACTGAGCTTGACCCATGACCCATATGACCCATCAAGTTCTCGACCCAGACCCATCATGACCCATGACCCATTGAAACAAATTTTGGCGAAATAAAGTATTTTAAATTAAATCAAACATGGGACATATTAAAATTGTTTAAAAGTAAAAAATATGCTTCAACAAACTACGAAATTTAAAGCACAAAAAGTAAAATGTAAAAAGATGTCAGTTTTTTATTGAACAAAATTTCATCTTATTGCAACAGTTTTCCTCTGTAACCATGCAAAATGACAGACAAAGCTTCAACTGTTTCAGGATGCATGCAGTTACGTTGTGCTGTAATTATGTGCCGTGCATTAAATGAACTAAAATGTCTTTCACATTCCGCTGACGAAGCTGGTATGACAAATATCCTACGTGCGAACTAAGGATGGGTCGTGGGTCAGGGAGCATTGACCCATGACCCATTTGACCCATCCAATTTTGCGACCCATTTGACCCATGACCCATTACTTGCTCTGATGTGGAATCACAATGCTTATATTTTTTCAACTTTCTAGCCATTCACAGTGATTCCATGACATTCTTTACACATTTTGGTGATTTCTACTATTCTGCTCAATTCGAAATGTTCATACATAGTGGAGAAATAGCCTAATTTTTTGGTGTATCCGGTGTACAAAATAAAGGAAGTGTAGATAAACTATGTTTTTTTTACAGGGTATATGATAGTGTTTTCCTTAAACTTTTATCAACTCTGTATGTCTGTGTGTCTGTCTGGCCAAAAGTTTGTACACGTTATTTCTTCGACACCCAATCTCGAATCAAGCTGAAATTTTGCACAATTATTTATTTTACCTGACAACACAAGAATCAATATAAAATTAAACAATGAATTATTGGTAATTAATTACTTTGTTTGGTATCTCAAACAAGGAAAAGAAATGGTATTAGTCCCCTTTATAATAGGCTTCCATTTCAGGCTTAGTGAACACAAACATGAAATAGAATCAATAGATACAACCTGTATTATTTTAAGTTGTATCATGGAGGTATTGTCTTTTTAAAAAATGTAATTTTGTAAATATTTTTCTTTTTAGTCTTCTGTCCTAATGCGTCTGCAAATATAGTGATTCTAATCTAGTAATTTTTTTTAGCCAAATCGTTAGAACATTGTATTAAAAAAATATTTAACTATTAATTTTCTGGGTTTAGGTCGCTTTCCAAAGTTTCAGCGTACCAACATGTTTTCTCTTGCTCCAAACCTTAATCCTGTCTAACAATGACCGGCTTCATTGCAGTGTATTTTGGAGATCAACACCTCAACAAGAGCCGCTATTGATAGAAAGATAATTATAGTTCAAAGTCTAAAATAGTCCTAAACTGTTCTTGTAAAGTGAAATGTATAAATAAAAAGTGGACACTAGGAACTGATTACATTGTTCTTTTAGTACGTGGTCAGCGTTTTCATTTGGCCCTTTATATTGCAAGTCGCATTCTTCTAGTAAGGCCACAAGGATTGGCCCTTGCATTGAAAGTTGCATTCTACTACTAATTCAACAAGGATGGTTATATTTGTGAGCCGAAATAAAAATGGCAAGATCTAAGTTTCATTTCATACAAAATAGTATAAATACTTTGATGTAAGTTCATCTTTATCCTTCACTATTAAATTGTTACTTTGTAGCTTGTACATAATGACAAACTGTTTTCAAAAGAAACGAACAACAACAACAACAACAACAAAAACAACAACAACAACAACAACAAAACTACAACAACAATGGGTAAATCTTTCTTGCTCATGTTTGGACATACAAACTCTTTAAAAACATACACATACACACACTAACTCCCACACAGAGTCCAAGGCATTCAAACACACAGATACCCAAAAAAGTGTCAAAAACAAACACAACTTGGAAGTGTCCAACTAGATCAACCTGTGACGGCCAGCTACGGTGTTGCGTGATAAGCACAACGATAACACCGAATAAGCTTTCAATTTTTACAATACCTCTTTTCAAGTCACTCCTTCATGGAACCTGGGTGGGTGGGCGGCAGCTGATCTCAAAAACAGCTCTAAAGATTTTCCTAGAAAATTAACAGATGATGTATATCGCCACATGGGGAAAACTCGAGTTTGAAAGTTATAATTTTTCAAAGTAAAAAATAAATAAAAGTAAATTTGGCTGGAGACTATATCTAGGTCTAGGGCCAACATGGAGTAGTCAGCCGTTTTAACGTGATTATGCGATAAATTAGTAAATTTAAAGTTTGTTCAATTTTATTAACGTTTATAAGCGTTGCTTATATTTTTACGAACATCTAATATAAATTACATCTAGATTCTAGATCTAGAAGTAGATCTAGACTCAGGGGCGTAGCTTAGAATTTTCCATCGTTTGAGACCCCGGGGGCTTAATCTCTTTAGGGGCCCTGCATTTTTATTTAATGTAAAAACACTAATTTTAGGGCCCCTCTCAAGTTAGGGGGGCCCGGGGAGATTTTCAAATTCTCCCCCTCCTCCCCCCCCCCCCTCACCCTAACGACGCCACTGTCTAGACTAGATCTTAAGAGTTTTCAATCAGAACTTTAGGTCTAGTGTTAGATCTAGATGTACATATAATTAAACATACCAATAAATAATCGCATAGATCATCCTTCCTCGCTGGCCGAATCAGAAAATACGTAAGTTCTAGAAGATGACGGTATCACGGGCTCGATACCCGAATTGAATCAAATTTAATATTTTAATTATTTTATTATCTTTGAAGTTAAATAATGGAGGTATTGACTTTCTAAACATATATTTCTGAGAATGTTGTTCTTGTTTTAATTGTGTTCCCCTACAAATAATATCAATCTATTTGATACATCTTCTACTTGGTCTTTGTCTTACAAGAATTGAAGACGACAAACGTTTTTCTTATGATTTTGTTGCACAGGGTATGTACTCGGAGAGGAAGTACTGACCACATAGACAAGGAACTGAAAACAATACTGTATACTTTCAGCTACGGACCTAAAGTTTCAACTTCCTTGTTCAATTTTATCTCCCCCCTCCCAAACTTAAAAAAAAAATGTATGCGTATTTCGGTTAAGAAAAAAAAAGTAACTGCGCACTTCGAGTTTTGACATACATGGGAATGGCTCTTAACCGCGGCTAAAATCTTTTCTTCCTCTATTTTTCTCTCTCTCTCTCTCTCTCTCTCTCCAGTATTATAAAATAAAGTGTCTGTCTCTCTCTCTCTCCAGTATTATAAAATAAAGTGTCTGTCTCTCTCTCTCTCCAGTATTATAAAATAAAGTGTCTGTCTCTCTCTCTCTCCAGTATTATAAAATAAAGTGTCTGTCTCTAACCGCTATGTACTCCCACCTATAATACTCAATTCAGACTTCATTTATTCCATCTAAATACTTTCTAGATCTAATGACATTGTAGTTCATTGACCTTAGGGGCGGGTTGGGTGTAAAAGTCGGCCCTGACGTTTCCATATAATGGGAACCCACAAATTGGGTGTTGACCGTTGGTCATTCATTCATACATATAGTAAAGTTTGTTGAATTGAAATGGATATTAAAACTAATAGTGAATGTAAAAATCGGGCCCTGTTCAAGAACTTATTTTCATGGCTTTCTGATCTAAGAACGGATATAACGGTCACGCACTAAAAATATCAACCAGATATTTTATTTCCTGCCTCTTAAGGTATAGGGTTAGGGTTAGGGTTAGGGTTAGGGTAGGTTTAAATGGCTAGAGCTAGCCAGGAGAACCAGTGACTTGGCAGAATTTAAGTCATTGGTTAATATGCATGACTAAATGCATGACGCGTAGGACGTAATCATCTTCTTTTTTGAAGTAACGTCTGTATTATATAAGATAAGATAGATCATATGCACAGCTGAGAAAGGTTAAGAAGAGAACCAGTTGCGTGTTGGCCACGCCCTTCTCTTCCCCCTCACACTTTAACTACATTACAAAAACACAACTTCTCTTGACATGTGCATGTAGATAATAAGAACATAAAAATTTCACTTTCATTCGATACAGTGAAACATCAGTGTGCTCCGTTTAAGTGAGACATGAGGTCCATTGATGAATAGCTAACGATAGTGTTTTAGGGTCAGCACAATAACAAACACCCTTTATCTTCCATAATTATACCAATCTTACTAATACCAATCTTGCTTTACATTTTCATATTTTAAAGATCAAGGTCCAGTTTACATGCAATAGATTTCTCTGTAAGAAATAAATTACATGAATAGAGAAACAGCAGAGAAAGGGACACGGAGAAATGTTGGGGCGATATAATGGAAATAAAATAAAATATTTTTAATGCATAATTTATAATCCCTGAATTATTTTGTACACCAGAGAACTAACTATTATTAGATTTTGTTTCAAACAAAATTAAGGCATTCTTCTGGTTTTAATTTCTTTTAAAATTTTGGTATAAGTCCTCATTTTCATAAGAAACTGCAGTCGTCTTCCTCTAAAACTCCCTTGTGCCGCCTCTGTCAAGACTTATGAATAATCACAACCTTCCTTTAAATATCTTTTTAAAACAAAAATTCAAATCAGTTGGCACATTTTCCCTCTCACTTAGTTCAAGAATTCCTAAAATAATCCCTTGAATGTAGATCAGACCTATTCCAATGAGAGTGTTAAGTTGAATAATAATAGAAATAAATATGTACCGTAAAGAAGATTTCTTTGTAGCTTAATCACAATAAGGAGCATGAGTTTGTGGGTCCGAGACAATGGACTCTTGCTGTGACACTGACTGTGACCTGGCTCTTGGTGCAGATATCTTGAGAACTTCTCCACTGATACATTCGACTCTATTGTTCACCTGATTGTTTTCTGTGGGATCCCAGAGAGAATTCTGTTCTTGACGGCGTACTAGTTGGTATGTGGGAGTCGGGAAGTCGCAAAGCGTCTTGAAATATAATTCAAGTTTGTTTTGTTTTTTCCAAAATTCATTTCTGATCGCAGATGGACACAGACAGATCGGACATTAATGTCATCACCATATAACAAATGGTTTAAGATGGAAAGTCTTCTCCTGTTGACACGTGTTCTAAGATGGGCCAATCTTTGGAAACGTTTGGTCTCAGTAGCAAAATGTCTACCAGTGTTCTTGTATTCCAGTCCTGATGGATCCCAGTTTTTACAAAATTTATATCAACTCACTCAGTCTGTCTGTCTGTCCGTCTGTCTGTCTGTTTGGTACAAATTTCGAACACGTTATTTCCCCCACTTCCTGTTGAATAAACAGCGTGAAACTTAAATTAGACAAGAAAATATTTTAACAGAATAGAAAAGATAAAAATTTCTTTTATGCTACTTATATAGTGATTGTTTTTCTCTTAATAACTAATGAATGTTAGATTAAAAAACAATGAACAATTTTGTAACACGCCCTATTCCACTTAATAGGTAATATTCCAATGATAGACCATTAGATCTAGACTTAGAAGACGATGCGCAAAATGTTCCGGAATATTACTTTATTAAACTCTTGAATAAAAAATTCCTTACATTCGGAAATTCCCGAACGCGGTAGTCCTTTCAAAAGTGGTGTTGGATCTAGATCTAGATCTTTGAAAAGTAGTTTCCTCTGTGTGGTTAACAAGCTAGTAATTCTTTTCTCAGTAATATACATCAACTTTTAAATTTCTAGGAAAATTGTTTGAGCCGTTTTTGAGAATCGCGTCCATCCACTCGTCCTCTTCCACGAAGATACGAATTGAATAGAGGTATTGAAAAAAACAAACATCGACATAATAATAACAATAATAGCAAATAGTTTCGCTGTCAGAAGACCAAAACTAGCTGTGGCACCTCTTTGGAGTACGATATAGGATATGGTGAAATCAGTTTTACAATAGCGCATTTAGTTTGTTTTTTTAATTTTAAACGCAACATACAGACGAACAGGCAGACAACACAAAAAAGCGAGGTTTTCCTACGAGGAAAGCTAAATATTCAGCTCAATAAATCCAGGGGAGAAATAAATCCAAGACTTTTTTTTCTTGGAAGATTCAGAGGACATCCATGTTGTTCCAACCCACATCTCTTCGACGGAGAAAAGAATGAATTAGTTGTGCTCGCATGGTTACAGAGGCTTTCAATTGTAACAGAAATTTTGATTCATCCCTGACACTATATTGTGCCACAACCTAGAGGAGAGTTCTGGTTCACTGAATCACTTAATGGGAGGACACAACTTCAAATTTTAGTCTCAATTTTAAAAGTCATGCATGGTCGATCATGAAAAAAAAAGGTTAAAATGACTATGCTGTATCTTTTGCATAAATCTTTTTTCACCACCCATGCCCCTCTCCCCGAGATCACCGTTTTAAAATGTTGACTATAATTTATTCTAGATCTGGATTGCGGACAAGACTCTGAAGACAAGCAGATTGAAGCAGTTGGGTATGTTCCAATTCAATTTTCAGCTAGGATACTGTGGCCGCCATCTTGCTAGCGACTTCATCAATGACCTACTTATGACGAGCCAATGACAGATTGACGCTAGTGAGATTATTGCTTGAGATAGAACACGTGCGTATTGCGCCAATGAAACTGGTTGGAAGAATGGGACTCGATCTCTTTCTTTACACATGGAAATTAGGCGCACTGCTCTTTATTTCGTAATCGTGTTGCCTCATCTTCAACGCGTTTTTCACACTTTTCTCCTCTCTCTCTCTCTCACTCTCACTCTCTCTTTCAGAAGTTCTTCATGTGAAATAAAACTCCTTTGTTTCGGGAGGAGGATCTAGACCTATCCGTTCCCTCATTTGTTGCTGTGCCAATAACTTGCTTGCACTTGCCAAGACAAACGTCTCCAGGAAGGGCGATTCTTACAGGGTTTCTTCTGACACCGAGTTAAGAGGGTGGGAATAGTTGGTTGCTTCCAATGAACTCTCACCAAAACTCTTCTTCTCGGTGCAAAAAGATTAAGAGTCAAGTTCAAAGTTTTCAAGTAAAACCACGCAGTGATTTAAGCACGGATTGGAAATGTGTGGGTTTGTGAGTATGTGTGTGTGTGTAGCGAATGTTTAGTAATGCCTATTTGCCACTACAACGGTCAAACTTCTAATAACAAACATCTAATTTGCTACCATATTCAGGGGCGGACTGGGAGTCAAAATTAGTCCGGACATTTATATACCATTCGTCCCACACTGTATATCACATGATGTGCATCTAATTATATGCACAGTCCTTCAAATCATTATGTTAAGTTGGATAGTGAATCGATACATTAAATCGTGCATACAGTGAACTCTAAATCTTTATAATTAGTTTGGGGTTCGTATTTCTTTATAATGGATAAGGCCCTTAAAGGATGAAACCTGCTAATAGAACTGTCTATGGATGTAGGCTTTTGCATTATTTCAGAAAATGTATTAGATTAAATTAGTATTACATTGTAGAGTCTGCTAAAGATTTTTTAAGCACGACGCTCAGTCACATTTATAAGAGTATATTACTATACCTTTAACAATTTAACACGTGTCATAGTGACATCCATGCGACCCTTTCGGTGGTCCTACCGGCCCATTTAGGTATCGGCCCACCGGGCCTTAAACTTTTCTTGGCCTCATCCCACAGAACTCTAATCGGCTACCATATCCCTTGAATTTCTCTTGATCTGATAGCACGGGCTTTTGCAAATGACCGAGAGCTCATAACTTTAGGTTTTGGAGAAGTTCCTAGAATAAGTCTTATTCGCTAGTACATGTTTAGTATGAAATAGTTTATGTTCATACTGCCCATACTGATTCGTATTAGTGGTACATGAGGTAAACACTGATTAGTACCAAATGCTGTTATGTTCATTCAGTAAACACTGATTAGTACCAAATGCTGTTATGTTCATTCAGTAAACACTGATTAGTACCAAGTGCTGTTATGTTCACTCAGTAAACACTAATTAGTACCAAATGCTGTTATGTTCATTCTGTAAACACTGATTAGTACCAAATGATGTTATGTTCATTCAGTAAACACTGATTAGTAGCAAATGCTGTTATGTTCATTCAGTAAACACTGATTAGTACCAAATGATGTTATGTTCATTCAGTAAACACTGATTAGTAGCAAGTGATGTTATGTTCATTCAGTAAACACTGATTAGTACCAAGTGCTTTTATGTTCATTCAGTAAACACTGATTAGTACCCAATGCTGTTATGTTCATTCAGTAAACACTGATTAGTAACAAAATGATGTTATGTTCATTCAGTAAACACTGATTAGTACCAAGTGATGTTATGTCCATTCAGTTAACACTGATTAGTACCAAGTGCTGTTTTGTTCATTCAGTAAACACTGATTAGTACCAAGTGATGTTATGTCCATTCAGTAAACACTGATTCGTACCAAATGCTGTATGTTCATTTCTTAAGCTCAGGGTTGATACCATGCTTTTATTCTAAAGTATGCGTATAAACATGTTCGTACTTTATTTAACAAAAACAGCAAATGCACGAACACACATAAAAAAAAATGTTGATATAAAATGTGAAACAAAATACATCAACACAAACACACACACAAAACTTGCTGTTCCAGGTTATAAATCTTGTCAACGTGTTTATATTCCAGCCAACCCCCTCCCCCTATTTCCCGACCCGCAAAGAGTTTCCAGAAACGTCTAGTAAGTGTTACAGAGCAGAAAAAAAAACTACGTCCAACATTTCTTTGGTCTTCCATATAAGGACAGAAGTTTGTTATACTTGGGCAATGGTTCTCAAATAGTATTTTTCAAAGCAGGTAAGAGCAGAGACGTAGAGAAAAAAAACAACAACCGACCAGCATGAACGCGTCTTAAATATGTTGTGAATGCGAAACAAAACAAAATAAAGATTTTGAGTCCAGAAGGAAACTGAACACTGTACACTGGATTTGAACACTGAAATCTTATGTTTCTGAACCGAACACAGAAAGAACTAGATGTATAGTAACAATAACAACGGACCCTAAATATTCAAAAATGTTACATTTTCATTTTTAGTGTAAGACTGAATCTTTATCGATGTCTGTTATAACAAAATATGACAAACATTGGGAAACAGTGGCGTAGATAGTGTGGAAAGAGAGGGGGGGGGGGGGGTCCATATTCAAAATTCCCACCTGACCCCCCCCCTTTTTTATCCACGGCTTCATTTTGAACCAAATATTTTTAAAGGTCATGATATATATATATATATATATTGTATTTATTTCAAAAATTAAATACATTTTTTTGACTTGCTTCCTTTTTAGTAGATCTATAAACACTGAAAGTCGTCAAGCATTTTGGTAGGTGAGTCAATATTGCGATAGGTCAGTCAAGATGGTGGTAGGTCGCTCAAAAAAAAGAGTTTTTATGATTTCGTAGTTCTCATTTCACAACTGGTCAAGCGAAAGACTAAGGTCATATTTGAATAAGAGTCATTGACTCTGACTCTGTTGTAGTTCATTTGAACTACATTTCACACTTAGTTTCAATGTAGCCACTCAATTGAAACTCAGGGCCAAATCTGCAGTTTATGCCTAGATGAAATAATCTGAAGGTCCATATCCCAGTTCAAAATGATCTGTGTCCAGCTTTATCGTTTGTCTTCCATCTCTCGTGAAATGTACTCGTGGTCTAATCGTTGTGCTTGCCATTCGACACCCTCGTAAGCTCCTCGGCAGATAAAACCTAGACAATGTCATTGCATCATTTTTTTTCAGAAGGAGATCTAGTCAATACTTTTACCCGAATGTGTCGTCAGACGTTGAGATCACTCGCAGACTAAAGCGCTACCTCTTTTCATTTCAAGCTTCAGTTGGATCTAGGGGAGGAGGGGGGAGCAAAGAGGCAAGGGAAAAGGTTTTTATTTTTACCTCCGTAAGACCACCAAACAATGAGGATCCGGTAACACAGTCTCAGGGTGTCGCAGGAGTTGAAAATACAAAGTCATATCTTCAGGCCAATGCAGTCAAGTCGATTCGTGCTTCGTCTCATTGAAATATACAAGATTTCTTTTTGAGACGGGTTTATGTCAATGTAGTCATTCTCAAGTGAAATATATACACTCTATGATATTATAAAGTAACATTCAGACCTTGCAATCTATGGGGCAGATGATGTTAAGGTCATCTGATTCTTTGGCAAACGGTTAACGAACAGGGTGTCATGTGGCCAGCACAACGACCAACCACCTTTACTTTCCCCCAACTTAAGTCAGACTCAGGTACCCATTAGAGTTGGGTGGACTCAAGGGCGCCCTAAATATCCCGAAATTCAAAATCCCGGTCTTCACCGAGATTCGAACCCAGGACTCCAGGTTCGGAAGCCAAGCGCTCAACAGCTCGCCCAACGCCCCCCCCCCTCGGTTGATATTGTTAACCCCTGACCTTTTTTTTTAATTAAAAAGGTTGCCAGCTTCCAATACATAGTGGAGATTTTAACGTTTAACTCAACAGTGTCAAGGACGCTGAATAGACCATCTAATGTGAACCACTAAATTAAATTTAAAAAAAATAAGCTACAAGCAAAAGGGTTTAGAAAATTTGTTTCTGGTAAGCTAAAAAGTGTAAAAAAGTTATCACATGACAGATTATCAGCACTTGTTTTATTCTGTACACCGAATACACCGAAAAGATAGTTATTTATAGTTTATAGCTAAAAATATATTTAATAATTGCATTTTAATGTCAACATTTTTTTTCGAGAAATAAATATTTATAAATGTATGTGTTTATTTCTTTAACTATAGACTGTAGATGTGTGTGTGTGTTGTTGCTGTTAAACATAAGATGTTCTTCGAATGTACACTCAAGTAGCGAATACAAAATACATTGAAATATAAAAGAACCCTTGTTTTCTACACCCGCCCTGTTCCATACAGTAGAATAGCATCGCCATTGCATTGTATTTGACTTTTTTTGAATGTACTATTACAATTATAAGGCACACGTAAAACGAACTGAATGAACATCTTGGCCTCAAGCGATATTAACCGTCGACTACTTCCAATTGAAGAGGTTTGCGGGAAAATCCTTTTGCCAAAAACAAATAATAATGTGCTGCTTTTAACAATAAAAAAAAAATTAAATAAAAACTTATTAAAAAAAAAAAGGATTGACGTATTTGGAGAAGTACAGAAGTCCGATGGATGAACGTGCTGTGTTGAACTCAGATCTGATTGAAACAGGTTTAAATATTTCAAATGAAATTGACTATCATAGTAGCGCCCCCACTTCTCCTAAAATCTTTTCACTCCTGGACCCTTTTTTTTTTTGGTATTAAATATTTACACAGGTGTAGTCATTCATTCATATGCTTTTAGAAATTTATCAAAATAAACCATTTTCACCCAATATTTTTTCTTCTGTAAAACAATTTTGTAACTAGAAATAAAACCTTAACCCGAAATAAAACCCTAATCAGAAATAAAGCACTAACGCGAAGAAAAAATAAAATCAAATGAAGTGACAAAGATTTGAACCAAAAAAATGAAATGTCCTTATTTTGTAACTTAATATGAAATCAGTCACATGGAAACGATATTGTCATGTCATGGAGGAAATAGGGAACTCTCTTGGGATAAGTTTAGATTTATTAGCTGCGTTAGTGATTGACTGTCACATCCTCAGTAAATTATTTGACACTTTTAGATGCTACAACATTGTTGACATCTCACGAACGGATGTCACGTGACAGAATGCTGTTACGTTACATTCTAAAAAAAACAAACACTTTGTTTTCCTTAAGGTTAGGTACAGATGTGTCAAAGACCTCTCAAATTTAACGACTGCAACGCATTAAAAAACATCACAATGGAAATGTATTTATATACAGTGAATATACACAATATTTTCAAGGCAGAGGCGTCGTTAGAGTTAGTGACAGCCGGTGCGGTTGGCACCCTCCCGCCCAAACAGAAAAGTAAACCAACTTTTAAAAAAATCTAACTATAAAATACGAAGACTGTTACCTAGACTTCTTCAATTGGTACACAACAATACAATATGTGTCTTTATTCTAAATGTGAAGATTGTATTTTGTGTTTCTCAAACTTTGACCGACAAACGAAAGAAATGTTGTTGACGCCTTCGTCTCCTTTTGTAGCCCAACTGGGGGAGCGCTGTAAGAATGAATCGAAAATGAAAGACACTTAAAGACATAATTATAACACAATTTCTCTTTTCGCAGACATTGTTGCTATTTATTTTGAATACAGACGTACGTAATCAATGATCATAAAGTTAGTTGGTGAAGTCTTTTCTTAAAAATAGAAATAATGTTTCGTATATAATGTGAAATGTCTGTTTGGCATGTGGAAAAGGTCTTTTTCTTGAGACAGTATCGCAGCAGACTCCCCCATTCAGAGGGTCTGGGGAAGCGCTGTGAGCGGTGTCCGGAGCCCTGGTGCCAAGCGTTTCCTTCGTTCTCTCTCCAGGGCGTGTATAAATCCTCACAATACAATTGTATCTAATCATTCTAATGGATAGTGTGGTGGGGTTTTCACTCTGGGGGTGTCCTCTCAAAGATTCCTGACTCGAATCCTGCCCATCGCCATTCCACGTACGTTTGGCTAGACCGCCGCCAGGATATAATCATCTTCAAATTTTGAATGAACATCCGAAACACGTAAAATGAACACTCCCACTTTTCCTCTTTCCATATTCTCACCTTTTTCTATGGATTCCCTTAGATTTCTCCTCCACTCCCATTTCTCCATATTGTTTTCTTTTCTTTTTCAATGTGACAGTAATTTTCTGCTTTAAAAAATGTTGACCGGATCTCACAAATCAAGAAATAAATAAAGAGAAAATGGCTGTGATTAACATCAATAGTGAGACTCCCCGACTACAGGACCATTTCTCTTTGCGCTTATTTTTGTTTCCGATTATTTCTCTCTCTTCACCGTCACAAGAGGGCAGATCTCTTTGTTTGTCAACAAAGAGAATACACACACTCACAAAAACAAATAACAGACTGGAACACAACAAAGGATTGCCTCAGGGATAGACTTAATACAGTCAATGGAAAGATCAAATCCTGTCGTGGCCTTTGCGTCAAGGATCTAACCCCCCCCACACACACACATCGCCATGTTACCACGTCATATGACGTCACATCACCAAAGAGGGCGTCTTTTTTTGTTCGAGCGTGTGTGTGTAAGAAGGGTATATGATTGCGCTCGATAGGGTTTGGAAAAGAAAAAAAAAAGTAAACGTCTCTTGCATGTGGTGTAGGTAGAGGGGGCGGGGGAGGGGGTGCAATCCGAGAGGAGGGGGAGATCAAACGTGCACATAGAGGAAGGTTTTCAACGAGTGCTCCTTCAAACTTTGCCCCCCCCCCCTTGACCATTTCTAGCCTGCACGAATCTCTTGAGCTGCTCGTCTTGGTGTTGACAAAAGAATCTTTGCAAAAGCTCAAGTGCGAAAAAGTTAAAGACTTTTTTTTTTTAAACTTGACATAAACACACATATGCATACATATAAACACACAGGACTGCTGAAAAAAATACACACACACTCTGTACTCTAATACATTCACACACTTAAGGTATTTTAAAGCCCTTACCACAATATCTAAAGTCTGCCTTTCGAGACTTTGTGAGAAGTACTTCAAACAGCATAGCTAGACTTCTCTACATTCAGTGATAGTTAACTATCAAGTACAGCTAGTGACTACTTTTTGTAATATCAAACTACCAAATAGAGGCAGTATCTATCTATCTATCTATCTATCTATCTATCTATCTATCTATCTATCTATCTATCTCTATCTATCTATCTATCTATCTATCTGTCTGTCTGTCTGTCTGTCTGTCTATCTAACTTATCTTATCTTATGTCAGGGTCAAAACCACAGTCAGTCCAGTAAGTAGTCTATGCTCTAAATGCCCATTGAAGCTTCGCATCGAGACCTTGACAAGTTATTCTAACAAATACATGGCCAGTAGAAACAACAATATACCAAAGAATATACAACGAAAGCGTCCAGAATCATTGTAGTTTTTAGAAAGCTGTTAATCAAAAACTTTAAAAGAAAAACATTTTTATTTTATGTCAGTCTGTCAGTGTGTTACAAAATTTGAACACATTGTTTCTCATACACACATTCTCGGACGAAGGTGAAACGGTACACAATTATTTATTTTACCTAACAAAACATTAATTTAAAAAAAACAATTAGTAAATTAATTAGTGGTAATTAATTATTTTGTTTGTTATCGAAAAAGGGAAATAAATTATATATTATTGAGACATATAGTAGTAAATATGGAGTTATTCCTCATAGGAAAGTTTATTCCTTAAAAGAAGTGGGTTTTTTTTTTTTGGTAACATAGTTTAGCTTTGGTTTCAAATTCGAGCGTGTGTTGTTCGACCTGTGAGTGGGTATGTTTGAGACACAATTGAAGTTTGTATATACATTAGATAACTTGTAACATGAAACTGACAAGATTCTCGTGCTCAAGAAGTCTAGTTCAGAGTCGAATGCTCATAATTTTATTATTTATTCTGTTGTAAATACCGAAAATACCATCCAACTAGACTCGCCCACTTGAGTAATCTAGAGCTCTTTAGAAAGAAGTAATACTGACCTTCACATCACCAAGTCCATTCAAATCATGCCATGCAATAAGAGATGATCAACAAAGCAATGTTTATACAATTATTTAAAAACAACAAATGATTCACTTACTTTATAGCCTAAAAGGAACAGGATAGTGTACAATCAGGGTCGGATATAAGTATGTGGAGGCCCCAGGGATGGATTTGTATGGAGGCCCTTACAATTTTTCTAAAACTTTAATAAAGATCCACTTATGTTATGAATGAAAATACTTATATCGAAAAGTAAAAGCATGCTATATTTTAGAAGAAAGAAACAGAGTTCTTGTACATTTAATATTACTTTCATTTTAAAAATATATTTAATATGCATATTTTAATATATATTTATGTATTTATTTATGACAAGCCTTATTATATATATATATATTTGAGTTTTTTGAAGGGTAAGGCTCTTGTAGGAGCTGTATTTACTTAATCCGAGCAGGCTACGAGTGAGTGTACACTCATAAATTACATTTTTGGAAGCCGTAAAAATGCGAAAAAAAAATTCTGAATTTTTTTTTTTAAAGTTTCTGACCAGTCAAAATTCGGATATATTTTATCTCTTTTGTGAAGGCCCCTTTTTTGTGGAGGTCCTTTTTTTTGTGGAGAAACTTGAAAACTGTTACAATTCTACCTTATGGCTGAGTCTTTTTTTTAAACCAAGTCACAATTGCCAAATGCACTTACCATCTTTCCACCATTTGTTTTTAAATATGTCAAATTAAGTATCAGTAAGGAACTGGCCAGTTTATAATTCAAATGGAGTATCAGTAAAGAATTGGCCAGTTTATATGTCAAATAGAGTATCAGTAAAGAATTGCCCAGTTTAAGACAAACACCCTTACAGAAATGTAGATGTATCCAAAATATTTTGCGAACAATGTTTTTCTATTAAATAGTTACAGATATAGTTCACTTAAAAATGTATCACTTTTATTTATACAGTATTGGCAAAATAAGAGCACGACATAAAACACAGCAGTTAAAGCAAACGGATTAAAACGTGTTAATGTTCTTCTTGAATTTAGCCAAGCCTCGAGTCTGAACTCAATGTAGTTCCAAAAGTTAGTCTCGTGCACTGGAAAGAGCTTCCAGCTTAAAATCTTTGAATCATAGCGTACACATTTGAACAAAAGTATGTACCGACCCAGGCTCAGCAGAAATCTAGGGTCGGTTCTGATGAGAGAGAGAGAGAGACAGAGAGAGAGACAGACAGAGAGAGACAGAGAGAAAGACAGAGAGATACAGAGAGAGAGACAGAGAGAGACAGAGAGATACAGAGAGAGAGACAGGGAGACAGAGAGAGACAGAGAAAGAGAGAGAAACAGAGAGACAGAGAGAGAGAGACAGAGACAGAGACAGAGACAGAGGTGGGGGAGGGGGTTAAGGATCGGAACAAACTGAATGAGTAATGAGTAAGAGATCGGAGATAGACAAATAGCATAGGGAGGATGTGAATAAAAAACAAAAAGAGAGAGGAGAAAGGAAATGGAAACAGAAAAACCGAGACAGAGAAAGAGATTTTTTTTTAATGAACGAATAGCATCAAACAGCTGAAAATATGCATGAAATATTTTTGGAAGAATCGAATCGAATCGATTAAAGCCTGCACATTTTCAGAAACTTAAAATATAAACTTGCCCTCCTAAATAAAAAATCATAACGAAACGAACAGGTCATTTTAATGCGCAGGCATAACATCTTCTTGATTCCATTTACATTTTCTATTAAGTCTGAACATTTCTGCCTGTAAAAAAATGTATGGGAAATTTGGAATCCCCAGAGTAAATCCCCCACCCCTTTTTCGTCCCGCCTTCATTGAGCTAGCGTTAACTTTTGTAAAGCGTTGTGCAATCTTTCAGTCAGAACAGAAAAACAATGAGAGAAATTCTTGCGCCAACTTCAATAATCTCACTTCTAGCACATTATGCCACCATAGAGCTCTACTTGTATTTATAGACTTATGCTGCCAGTTTATCTATTTTTGTGTGCTACTGACATTCCTTGATTATATTTTTTTTTAAATAAGTGTATGTAATATAAGACCAATTCATTAAACTCCAGAATCGAATTAGTGTTGAATCTTTTTAAGGGTTTGAATTTTGAAGTTAGTTTGTGATGTTTTGGACTCTATTTGGTCTAAACACCACAGTCATAGTAGTGGCGGCCTTTGTGAGTGGCCAAAAGGGGTTACCGAGCAAGACCCTTCGATTAAGAAGGGCCCGCGACACGAAGATTCTTTTACCATCATCAACGGAGACACTATGACGCTTTATTATGCAAAGTACAAAAACGCTTTAGACTGAAATTCAGTGTTTTGAGTGCATTCGACAACATTACTCCTAACCCAGGAGTTGTTACTCAAAATTGTTGAAACATTTCCAGTATCTATACAAATTACCATAAAAGCATGATATATTGGGTTAGAGTTAGTGTTAAGCCCCACATATGACAATCACCTAGGATCCCTCGTACTGATAAATACGTCTCTGCTTAAGCGTCTGTGGAAGAAAGTTTGAGAATCGTATGACTATACTTAGTAAGTAAACTGTTAGGTAATGGTAAAACTTAAGTGGGTGCTGTGGGGTCAAAATCTACAAGTGGCCATCGAGTCATGGAGAATAAAAGTATAGTTTAGTCATTCAGCCTGAAGGGTTAAGTGATTTATATGTTTTTACATTCTTAAAAATAGAATGAGAGAGAGAGAGAGAGAGAGAGAGAGAGAGAGAGAATGAGAGAGAAATAGTATGTGTGTATGAAAAGTGAGAGAGAGAGAGAGAGAAGTATGTGTGTGTTATAAGAGAGAGAGAGAGAGAGAGAGGTGTAATAGAGAAAAAAAATACACGCACAAATTTGTGTTGTACCTTTCTGATTTAACCTTACAGAAATGTGACACAGTGACTCATAATCAACCAAGGGTTAACAATGTGTTCATTAAAAATCTTTCGCATCTTGGGGTGGACTCGGTCAAGTACGACAACATCAGCAACAACAAATATTAAATCTTTTATCAGTTTCCGAGCAAGACTCTCGGCTCTGCAGCCGAGCGCGTTGAGCACCCCGCCATTTAGACACAACATTGTGAGCTTTAAGTGAATAGAACTTTATCATCGCAAATATGAATCATTGTTACAGTTTCATCTTGGCATGGCAAACTATCATCTTTTTTTGTTTTGAAGTATTGATTTGCATGGTGTTCACGAAACAAAACTCATATTTCCATAAAACCTAGGAGCGGAGGCAGGCACAGCGTTATTAGAAACATAAGAAAAACAAGTGAAATACTTTAACAAAAACAAAAAAAAACAAACTTGTATTAAGTGTAATGTATCAATTTGTTTGGATAAGTCATATGATTAACTTTGTATTAGATCTAGACTAACGGTAATAATACAGTGCGATAACAAATATTTGTACCTTTGTTTTTGTTTAGTGCTATTTCATGCTTTTAGCTTTCTCAATGTGCTATGATTGTATCACTTCTCTGGACCAGTTGGTAGGAGGGGTTTGGGGAGGGCGGAAAGAAAGGGATGTATCTGGGTGAATTTTATCGTCATCGGTTTTAAAAGCATTTAAAAAAAAAGAAAAAAATAAGGGAACGACCTGAATTCGAACTTGTGGCTCAAGCCTCAAGCCGACATACTCTGCTAGTGAGGTGGGTATTAAAATAGAAGATTGTATTGTTTCTTTCAAACTTACTTATAAGCGTCGACCTACATAGGAGGACTACTTCAGCTTATACTACCACTTCAGTCAAGTGCAATTTTGCCCTTGTTTGAGATATCAAACAAAATAATTAATTACCAATAGTTAATTAACTAATTGTTGTTGTTTTTTTTTTAAATTGATTCTTACTTCCTAACGAAAAAGGAAGTAATTGTGCAAAATTTCAGCTTGATCCGAGATTGGATGTGGGAGAAATAACGTGTACCAACTTTACACCAGACAGACAGACAGACAGACTTGATCTAAGCTTTGTAACAAGGAAACTAACAAAAAAAGAATACAACATTGCTTGTGTAAGTTTTGTTCATTTTATACGAGAGATAGGATAATTTCTTGGTCAAATAAGAGAAACAAGGAGAGTCATTAAGGACATAAATCTCCCCCCTCTCTTCTCCTATTTGACGATGATTGATGACACATGGAGGGAATCATTTTATCCTCCCCCCCCCTTTTTTTTTTGTCTTCTTTCTCCTTTTTTTTCTGCTCCTTCTGTCTGGAATTTCCAATGCCGACCCACTGACCTTGACACTGAAGGCCCCCATCTGAACCAGGTGAACAGCTGACGAAGTCGGTGGCGGATATGCCCAGACAGATGTCGCACGGCGATGGAGACAGGGCTTTCCCCCATCTTTGTTACCCCTCTCGATAGGATAGCGTACTTCGATGACCAGCTGGGTTGCAGTGACGATGGTGTGAGTACTTCTGATCCAAAGATTCGGCTCTAGACTCATGAGGACGAACAAGGAGGTGACATAATGCATGTAGGGCGGAGTGCTCGACTGCCTGGGGAGAGGGAGTTAATAGGACCATGACATACAATCTTACATTATTTAAGGGGAAAATTATGTCCAGGCTAAGATTTGAACTGTAACTCAACAGGACACACACACAGAGGCGATTGCGCTAATATTAAAATACTTTATGTGGCATGCAACAATCAACTATAAGTGTTTATCTCTCTTCTGACATAAATGTCTATCTAATCGTCAAAATTATGGTAAGGGAATTTGTAAATATTTGAAAGAATCTGTGTCTTTTATTGAACGCTATATGAATGAATATATATATGCATTTGATTAGTTCATGAGTTGGGCAAATGTATTCTTTTCTTACTATAAGCTTACACTCATATTCAGAAATGTGAATTCTTTATTTTCAACAACTTTTTATTAGCGTATTCAGCTGATATTTCGCAGATGAACTTATGCTCCCTGCTGCCTGATAACACATTGTTTTAGATTTTCAGAAAGCTCTTTTCATTAATTATTGAATTATTTTTATTTTGTTTTATTTACTTTTAAAATCCAGTATTTTTATCTATGATATATGGAGCTCAGGAAACTAACAATTATATTGTATTTCTCTTATTGCAGGCGAGAGTTTGGCGGAACAAATCGCTCCGCCTGCATACAAAAATCAATGTCTACCAGGCGGTGGTTCTTTCAACCCTTCTATATGGCTCTGAGACATGGACACTATACAGAAAACAACTAAGAATTCTTGAGCGCTTCCACCAAAGATGCTTGCGCTCCATCATGGACTTACGGGGGGAAGACCGCACAACAAAGATGTGATGTCCTTGCCAACGCCGGTATGGACAGTATAGAGGGACTTCTTATGGTCCGGCAGTTACGCTGGGTAAGGCACGTATCCCGTCTTTTTTGGTGAGCCGTCTTCGTTTGTCATCGGCAGCGGATTTTCTTTTGGTCTCTTTTGGTCGACGTAACAGAGGCGCCCCACGGAAACGCTTCAAAGACCAGCTTAGGCGTCAACTTTCCTTGGCTGACATTGAAAAGAGCATGGTTGCATGCGGCCTCAGAACGAGACAGCTGGAGGTCACTCACGAAGGCCGCGGGATACACATTTGAGACCAAAAGAAAATCCGCTGCCGAGGACAAAATGCAGACGGCGAAAAGAAAATCTAAATCGACCACCTGGGACAATGGTTATGCTTGCCCTGGATGTGGCAAAATAGGAAGGTCAAAGCTGGGGCTGCGCAGCCACGGGAAATACTGCACTCCTCACTAATCTTCGGACTCGATCACAAGCCTTATTATTATTGCCAAGTGTCAGTAATATCCTTTTGCAAATAGAGACTCCATAGTACCATTAGAACATAACGTGCCATAACATAACCAACATTAGCAATTATACATTCATTATAAGATTAGTTAGGCCAGGTTCACATCTAGCTTCACATTCACTTTCACCTATCCTTTGGTTTGTTGACCGCTGGGGCACCACACAAGATCCGTCAACCATCTTTCTCCATTCTTCTCTGTCATTTGTCTTTGACAGAATTTCATTCTGATGTTCTTTCTGAAAATATTGAAACCTGCCTTTTCACCTGCCTGGGTAGACCACTACGGGAGCCGATTTTGAGTTTTTGTCTCCATACAAACTAACTTTGTAACCTTGTTGAAATCACCTATTCAGCCTCAGTGCGACTTTGCGTTGTATATTTTTCTGTCAAAACTTTTGTTTTCCATATATTTACATTATTATTTAGTAGGTCCCTAGACGTCGCTGCTAGTCTAGCGAAACAAAGTTTCTCGTTTCTATTGGAATATATTGTGGGAAGATCTGTATCAAGTTTCTTGGTATAAAACCTTTCAGATACATGATTCTCAAAACGAAAAGACGCTATAACTGTATATAGAATAAGACGATCAAATTACATCATCATATTTCGAAAATTCAAAAAGGAAAATGAACTTTTTATACTTTATAAAAGCCCCCTCCCCCCTTTTATTTTCCCCATTGCTTTGTCTATTTCCCAGGACTAGTATGACCCAACATTGAAGAGCATTCTTTGAAGTAGTGGAGGGGCCTGGTCCCAGCGACCAGTACCGAGTTGAACTCACCATACCAGCACGTGCAGTGACATTCAGACAGTGATCCCGACATTCGGTAACAACCACGTGCTGCTCGAGGGTGATGTCTTTGTGTTTGAGTGTTCAGGCCATCAACCTCTTGATGTCTTTGTGTTTGAGTGTTCAGGCCATCAACCTCGTGATGTCTTTGTGTTTGAGTGTTCAGGCCATCAACATCGTGATGTCTTTGTGTTTGAGTGTTCAGGCCATCAACCTCGTGATGTCTTTGTGTTTGAGTGTTCAGGCCATCAACTTCGTGATGTCTTTGTGTTTGAGTGTTCAGGCCATCAACCTCGTGATGTCTTTGTGTTTGAGTGTTCAGGCCATCAACCTCGTGATGTCTTTGTGTTTGAGTGTTCAGGCCATCAACCTCGTGATGTCTGTGTTTGAGTGTTCAGGCCATCAACCTCGTGATGTCTTTGTGTTTGAGTGTTCAGGCCATCAACCTCGTGATGTCTTTGTGTTTGAGTGTTCAGGCCATCAACCTCGTGATGTCTTTGTGTTTGAGTGTTCAGGCCATCAACCTCGTGATGTCTTTGTGTTTGAGTGTTCAGGCCATCAACCTCGTGATGTCTTTGTGTTTGAGTGTTCAGGCCATCAACCTCGTGATGTCTTTGTATTTGAGTGTTCAGGCCATCAACCTCGTGATGTCTTTGTGTTTGAGTGTTCAGGCCATCAACCTCGTGATGTCTTTGTGTTTGAGTGTTCAGGCCATCAACCTCGTGATGTCTTTGTGTTTGAGTGTTCAGGCCATCAACCTCGTGATGTCTGTGTTTGAGTGTTCAGGCCATCAACCTCGTGATGTCTTTGTGTTTGAGTGTTCAGGCCATCAACCTCGTGATGTCTTTGTGTTTGAGTGTTCAGGCCATCAACCTCGTGATGTCTTTGTGTTTGAGTGTTCAGGCCATCAACCTCGTGATGTCTTTGTGTTTGAGTGTTCAGGCCATCAACCTCGTGATGTCTTTGTGTTTGAGTGTTCAGGCCATCAACCTCGTGATGTCTTTGTGTTTGAGTGTTCAGGCCATCAACCTCGTTCGTGTGGGAGGGAATTTTGAGGCAAGAGCGCAATGCTCTTTACCACCTTTCCATCCGAAAGGTTTACATTAGATTATATGCATTCTCGGCATGTAGGGATAGTTTATGTCAATAGATTGTATCTTACTTAGTTTTAGCAAATGTTGCGAAACAATTTTCTTTTATGGTGGAACTTGTATAGTAGTGCAAGTAAGTAAAGCTCCCCTTTCAGACCTTGCGATCTATAGGGCAGATAATGTAAAGGTCATCAGTTTCATTAGAGCTGGGTTGACTCAGAGGCGCTCAAAGATCCCAAAATTAAAAATCCCAGTCTTCACCAGGATTCGAACCTGGGACTTCCTGTTCGAAAGCCAAGCGTTTTACCGCTCAACCTTAATATCCAGCGTAACTATGGTGAAATGCGGTTCATTTCTTGACTACACTGAATACAATTATGATGAACATTCTTCTCTTCAATGTTGCTAATGTAATCTACAAGCATTAAATAGATTCTTGTAGAACATGAAAACCAACTAAATTAAAGTTAGAAAACGGAAGAGCTTAACAGGGCCTTTTTTTTCGGGGTGGGGTCAACTGTATCTCTCCACCCGTCTATAACTTTGAATTACTTAGGTGTAAACGCAAGGTGAATGCATTTCTGAAGCTCAAAACGTAAGAAAACTGCCACGTATCCCAAGATGTATTATCTTATCTTATAAAATACAGACGTTACTTCAAAAAAAAAAAGATGATTACGTGTTATGCGTGTTCCTAGGTCAATCTAGTCACTCATGTTAATGAATGACTTAAATTCTGACAAGTCATTAAGTAACCCATTCCATTCTCTAATAGATCTAGGAAAGAAGGGGCATTATTCAG
The DNA here is from genome assembly GCA_036873155.1 of Biomphalaria sudanica. Classification (NCBI taxonomy): domain Eukaryota; kingdom Metazoa; phylum Mollusca; class Gastropoda; family Planorbidae; genus Biomphalaria; species Biomphalaria sudanica. The sequence continues at coordinate 3,656,894 of JAZGLO010006691.1, forward strand.
GCCCGGCATTTGTACAAATTCGTCTGGGCATATGATACAAGGAATGTGCCTTTACCTTTGTGTCTTTCTGAGTATTTTATTAGGTTTAGTTTTTGTATTTGAAGGTTATGGTTGAATATTTTATGTATGATTGCTACTTTACTTTTAAGTCTTCTATCCTGAAGGCTTTCTAAATTAAGTGATTTTATTAAAGGTGTTACTCTAATCAAATGTGAATATTCGATTTGTTATGGAGTATTCGAGCGTACACTTTTTGGCCAGAATGAGTCATCACAAGCAAAAGTTTAAGAAACACTGCTCTTAACTCTGATTCCCTATTTTTCAAGTATTTCTCACTAAATCTATGTTGTAGATTTCATCGCCCAGTTCATGGCTGCCAGCCAAAGCAGAGTAAAAAAAAATCTAAGGAAGTATCAAAAAGTTGGCAAGGTACCAAAGACTTGAAATTGACCCATTGAACTCTTAGGTCCCTAGCCAATTAAAGAGATTTCCCTCTCCATAAGTTCATAATTATTGGCTCGTTTCCCTATGTACAAGTGAACTGTAACCTTTGACCCTAACCTATACACCGAATCGAGCCCCTATCGTAAGCTGTTGAGCATTCAATCTGAATCAGCTTTGAACACAGCCCTGCACGGAGTGCACGCTACACACTTCTTGTAAGAATATAAGTAAAGTTCCACTATCATACCTTGCGATCTATGAGGCAGATGAAGTAAAGATCATTTGTTTTTTGTGGCGGCCCACGGTTAACGAGGGTGTCATGTGGCCTGCACAATGACCAACGGCCTTTACTTTTCCCCAACCAATGTCAGGTACCGATCAGAGCTGGGTGCACCGTGTACAGTAGATAAAACTTGAAAAACAAAAAAAAAAAAGAATAAAAGGAAATAACTCCTTCCTTAATACTATATGTCTCAATAATATAGAAGTTATTTTCCATATTCGATACCAAACAAAATGATTCATAACCAATAATGAATTGACTAATTGGTTTAATTTTTTTTATTGATTTATGTTTTGCTAGGCACAATAAAAAATTGCTTAAAGTTTCATCGTGATCCGAGAATGGGTGTGGGAGAAATAATGTGTACAATTATCTAAGGGGACAAAACCCTACATATTTAGCCATATATGTGAGTACTGAAGGATTAATTTCCCTTGTTGTATCATACAAATAATTATTACAAGTAATTAATTGACTAATTGGTTCATTTTTTTTATTCGTGTATTGTCTTTGCCATTGAATAATTGTGCAAAGTTTCATCTTGATCCGAGAATGGGTGTGGGAGAAATAATGTGTACAATTATCTAAGGGGACAAAACCCTACATATTTAGCCATATATGTGAGTACTGAAGGATTAATTTCCCTTGTTGTATCATACAAATAATTATTACAAGTAATTAATTGACTAATTGGTTCATTTTTTTTATTCGTGTATTGTCTTTGCCATTGAATAATTGTGCAAAGTTTCATCTTGATCCGAGAATGGGTGTGGGAGAAATAACGTGTTAAAACTCTTCAACAGACAGAGTGAGTTACTATAAGCTTTGTAAAAAAAAAAAAAAAGAAACGGATAATTCATTAAAATAAGCCTATACCAAATCACAGAGCCCATTCGAATGAAGTGTACATTGTTAAAGTAGCGTGATGTTATAAAAGTGCTAAACCTACGACCTATGACGCATACTATTTTTGCGTTCAAGCAATGCAAACGTTTCCAAATAAATATGTTGTTTCTAGCACACATCTATTTGTAATCAAAACAAACGTGGCTTTTTCTTTCTTTTGTTTCGTTCCTATTATAACTAAGTTTGAACTAAGTACTGGTAATCTCAATTCTCTTCAAACTGCAAAGTCCTTGATGCCAATGATGAAATGTTAGAGTATTTCTCTGGGTAGGGGTCAACAAAGTCATTCTCTGGGTGTGCGTCTCATCTCGATGACCAGAAATGAGTTTCCTCAACAAAAGCTGGGTGAATAATTTGCGAAGTTTGGACCTTTTTACTGTCGCATTGATACTGTTCATGTTGGACAGCTTAAGAATTTCTGTGTCTGGTCGGACCAACGGACTTCAAGGAACCACTCCTTAGACAGGTGGAAGGAGTTTAACTTTTTGATGAGGCGGGAATATAGGGTCCAGTACTCTGATGCTTATAGGAGTGACGGGAGAACTACAGCCCTGTAGACTTTCAGTTTTGTGGATATGCTGAGTCATCTCCGTTGCCCACTTGAAGTCTGCCAAAAGCATCACTGGCACGCGCAAGTCTACCTTATCATCTAGATTGGCGTTTGTAGATATGGTGCTTCCTGGATAGACAAACCTTTTTGACGTTGTTTTGCTAATTTCTGGCCATATATAAGAATATTTGGTTCTGTGACAGATTTATTTGGAGGAGGTTGGTACAAAGTGATATATAAAGATATATATATATATAATGTACTATATGCGTCAAAAACACAAAGTAAGTCTATATCTAGATAACACATCAATTTTTCCTTCTACATTATTCCTACAGAGTTCATGAAAAGTCTTGCAACTCAATGAAGAGACTCTGCTCTAAAATGATGTCACACTGTCTTCAATCTTCAAAGTTGCTACTGGAAGTTTGAACACAAATTGTGTCGAATAATTTCGCTTGTAGAACTGAGAGCGTCCCGTTCCAAGTCTCCCCCTCATGCCTCTAAAATTTAAACGTAAGTTTTATCAACTTTCTTGTCGACTGCCCTTTCAATGGAGCCCCGTAGGGGATGGCGCCGAAGGCCCAAGACTTGCTGACCTCAGTCTCGACTGGTCTGGGAAACCACAAATTATAGACCTGTATTATGACATACATACACTATGCAAAACAGCAGTTTTTTTTTTAGGGCTTTTGCAAGAGAGGATTTGAACCTCCCAAGGACTCACTCATATGGAGTTTGATGATAATGAAGATGATCAACGTACAACTTTTACTGTTTATAATTGTTACCTTGAGAATAATGATCACAAAAGGTAATAGTTCTTTCCCTCTTGCAAATGGTACAGGTTCGAATAAACACATTACTGTGACGTGTGGTCCTTGTATACGCAGGACTAGACTACTCCCCTAAGAGTCTGAAGTAATATCTTTTTTTTTTCACTACTCTAATAGAAGCGTTCCAGAAGTATTGTAAGGCGATGAGGAACAATACGTCACGCCCTTTTTAAACTGTATGTTTTATCGCTGTCAAGCTGGGGACAAAAAATTGGCATTCGCTTCTGATTTTATTACTCGGTAAATTCCTAGGCTCGTTGGCGTCCACAAAAACAGTTTGCTGTCAAATGTCCAAGTAATTCTTTGATGCACTTAGCGAAAATCTAGCCGTGCATTGTAAAATAGAAAAAAAAATATTTATGCCATAACTGAAAAGTTATTTAAAAAAAAAAATATGAATTAAAAAATAAAAAAAATTGGATTGAAGATTTTTCATTTAGGGGGTAAATTTCTGACACATGAACATCTGGTTCTAGTTGTGAGAATCATAAATATTAGCTTTGAAACATGTGATTTGCCAGTATGCGCTCCACGCATACATAGGAAATAGTATTTGATTGAAAGACCTAAGTTTGGATACTTTGCCAAACACTATTGCAGATGGTCCTGTAAACGATCGGTGTTGAAAAATGTATTTTAATAACTATCATTTTACTTTATGCAGAATTTGCAGATATTTCTTTTCATTATACAGAAAGTTTTGCTGTATGTATTATGGGAAAATTCCCAATCCCAATGAGTAAATGAGCTTTCTTACTTAGATACTGAGTAAACTTGCAATAGAATGACTATAGAGAACTTAAGTTTTTTTTTTTTTGTCCGCCCCTGCCTCTGACTTGAACCCACAATGATAACTCCATAGCACGCCACTGACACATTGCATGGTTAAACAGGACTGGTAGATTCTTTGTGTGATAAGGCTCAAAGTTAATAAAAGTGTATAGAAAGAATCTAGTCATTTGAGCAAGAACCAAGCTGAATACGGGACATTAAAAAAAAAAGATATCTCGCCACGTACCCATCACCGTGGCCTTGTTTGTTTACAATGTTCCTAACCAATCATACTTTAGGAGAGTTTGTTTTTAGACTTTCAGGAGATCTCTACACGTCACGAACTCTTTCCGCCATCAGCAAAGTGAGTCTATGACATCAAGTGTGTGTGGTACCGGCAACAGAAACAAATTCATATAGGTTCTTATGTTGGAGATCCTGTCCAATCCTCTATTAGGGTTAAGTACATCTTAGAGATTAAGTTTCAAGATTAAGTTCAAAGAAAGATTAAGTTTAAAGAAAGATTAAGTTTAAAAAATTAGGATAAAATATTAAGTTTAAAGATTAAGACAATATTGTCCTTGGTAATAAATGATTTATTGAACAGACAGCTACAAGTAGAACTTAAACAAATCAGAGGTCCGGGGTTTTAGGCAGGGCCTGTGTTGAAAGCTGTCTTAAAGGGTTTCAAGAGAAACGCCCAGCGCGTCATGACGCTTGATTTCGTCGCTGTGTGGGCTGTTTGGCCTTAGAGCACTAGATCTACAGAGACGTGGTGGAGACAGAGGCTCACAACAGCTGACAATGAATGGCCTACATCCTTCAAGGAAGTCAATAAGACGGTACTTGAGTGTGCCAGGGGGTGTGGGAACATAAATACAAAAAAGGGGCAGCTGCTGGAAATGTATCACGTGACCAACAGAAAGCTGCTACACGTCGAATTTCACAGAACGACGAAAACTGGGAAAAACAAAAACAAAAGTTCAGATGGACAGGGGGGAAAGTTTTTGTTGTTTTTCGAGGGAAGAAAAGGGCGGGGGGGGGGGTCGTTTTACAACATTCATGAATAGTATGAATGAAAACGTGGGACATACAAACGTGACACTGTCACAGAGAATTGGATAAGGATGGTAGGGGGGGGGGGCTCCCATGACTGTTTCATTCAATCGTCATTAGTGAATAAAGTGATAGAGTCAGCTGATATGAGCTCTTGACCTCATTAACAATGACCACTTGACCACAGTGGACAGAATGGCTAGGTCCCACTGTTGTTGTTTTTTTGTTCAATGCGACTGCCCTTATGTTGTACAGTCATAAACGGGGTCGTGTAAGGACTGGTCACCTATTGACGTACTACAGGTCAGCAAAAATCGTGTCAAATCTAAATTCGTCTTTATTCAGCTTCCAATTTTTGTAAAACAAGGCGGAGACAGTGACAACTCTTGGTGATATTTGTGATGACCTCATAGCACCTGCTTTCTGATTTAGTCCCACGTCTTTGGGCTGCGCCCATGATTCTGTTCAATTCCTTTTTTTTTTCTCAAGTCTTAAAAAAAAAACTACATGAATAGATGTCATTGGTTAAGAAAACAATCAAAATGTCAAAGTTTAAAGTTTAAGATTGAAACATTGCTTGTGAGACCATTTGTTATAGAAGGTCTCAACATTGACCTGCTAGGTTGTTACCTGTGGACAGTAGAGACCAATAGCTCGTTGCCACGGTAATATTACCTTATTAATTCTGAATCTGTTAATTATCCCCACATCGACTACTTCATGTGCCACCTTGGATAGGGCATCGGTTTGAGGACAGAAAAGCTAATACGGTTTTTATTAAAAATAAAACGTGAAACTCAGTTAAAGCTTAAAGAAGAACCAATTGTAAAAAGACTCAACAAATTGCCTCGTGAAATCTTTATATATATATTTATTAGTCTGATTCAGTGTAGGGAAAATTTCGTACATGGAGGCAAAGCCATAAATAGCGAAGATTTTTGTTTTGGTGTATCCGGTGTACAAAATAAGAAAGTATTGATGAGAGAAGTATTTTAATAAACCATGTGATACCTTTTGAGTACTTTTCAGCACCGTAGAGTCAATATAGTACTGACCTATATATGTATATTCTACGTGCTCTATAGCTTGAAAGCCAGAGGGTTTTTTTTTTGGTGTTTTTTTCTTTAATGTTTTGTTTACATTTTAGTTGTCAATAGGAATCTTTTAATATGGCGACCTTCACATTGTTCATCCTATCTATTTCGAATTTCACCAGATCTTAATTTTTTTCATTTTCTTGCTTTTTTTTTTTTTTTAAATGTAGGCTCCATTATATCACCACCACATTTCTTTATATCGTTCTGTGGCCTTTTCCTCACTTATAGTATTTTTGAGCCTAAAGAACGTAAACGGGATCTTAAAGATTAAAAGCAGATTAGGCCTAGTCTGATTTTCTTTACATTTAAAAATCGCCAACAGGGAAAGAGCTTTTTTAAAAAAAAATGTGTAATGTAGTTTGAACTCTTTAGCTTAATTTTTTCCTCTCTCAATAGTATCTCTCCTCTTTTTTTATCGCTATCTCCCCCTATTTCTCTCATTTCTCTATAAAATCTCCACTCTTTCTCTCTCGCACTTGCTCATCAATATTTCTTTCCAATTAGCCTACTTGCTGTTCTTAAAGCTCATTTCTTATATATATATCCTCTTCTCTCTCTCTCTCTCTCTCTTATCCTTTCTCTCTCTTTTTTCTCTCACTTGCTGTACTCTCTCTTTCTCTTCTGTATATATGTAGCCCATGTATTTTACTTTTAAAATAATAATCTAAAATCTGCTTCAATGCTTCTCAAATGAATATATATTGGTCTGCTGCATCAATGTCTTCACGCTTACAAATTACATTTGTACGGACTGAACTTCGGAACGAGATGCCTTTTAGAGGGCTTGGAATCCCACCCTCACGTGGTCGAGGTGCAAGAAAAAATTGAAGAAGTTGTTTTTTTTAATTACATATTAACTTCTAGTTGCTTAGAGTTTCTACACAGAACAGTAAATATTGAAGGGGAGATGATTCGTTTCCCGTACCAGAAATTTCGACGACTTTCGACGTCTAAAAGAGTTTGGACAACCAATAAATGGATGAGACAATCTTTTATCAAGGCTCTAATGATCTAAACAGTTCATTGAGTTTATAACTTGCAAGCTTCATGTTAAGTCTACGTACTGTGAATTTATTATTAAATTGGAGTTTTGTTGTGTGTTATTACACGAAGTAAAGTGTGTTTTGTCCCCTTTTATGATTTAAACTTGGAAAATTGCATGATTCTATTTCGAAAAGAGATGTTCTCCTGGTTCCTCGCCAATACTAGAATGTCTGTCGCCAAATTTTACTTCAGAAAATGCGAAAACCCAAAACCATTGTTACATTTTCATATCGTATTTGTAATATAAAACTCAACCTGCCAAACTGTTCCAATGAGCGTTAAAATAGTCTGAGAAGCACTGATCTACGTCACTTGGTGCCAGAAGTGAGTACGTCAACATCCAGGTATTAGACTAGAAAACGTCGCCTCCAGTCTCAGGTACATCTCCTGGAATGTATCAAGGCTATATATAAATATATCTCAGTCTACCCTCTATCTGTTCCCTTCCCCTCTCTTGCCTCCGCTCTCCGCCTTGTCCAGACTAGCACTCAACCTTTCGCGTTTTTTTTTTAGAACTCACTCTCTCGATCAATCCACTTTCAGCCCCTTCACCTAGTGCTCCTCAGACCGTGGGAAAATGTTGCTCACTGGAATTGTTGATGCCACTCACCTAGACTTCCTTTAATTATGTCTGTGCCTTTCTCCATTTCTGTCTGGAAGTGTCTGTCAGTGTCTTACTTTTGTCTATTTGTGCTATGTTAGTCTAACTCGGGTTATTTTCGTTTGCCTTACTGTATGTCTGATTTTGTCTTACAGTCTGGTTTGTTCAGTGTCTAGCTGTAGTTAAACTTCTTATATCTGTTTATGTTGTATGTTGTATGTCTTATTAGTTATTTTGGGGCAACTGCATTTTGACGTGACATTCGACATCATGACATAAGATAATGTCGTAATATTTAATGTAAAAACAAATTTTGGACGATCATTTGGGGGCCCCCCTCAAGTGCGGGGCCGGGTGATTTCCAAATTTGCCCCCCCCCCCTTCCCCAGCCTATCTACGCACTGCTTCGTGTTTCTTTTTATTCCTCTTTAGTTTCTTTTTGTATTTCTGTCTTAGTTTAAATCAGTGTATAAGAATGGAACTGTGAATAGACCATGTGTTTCTATCTATCTATCTATCTATCTATCTATCTATCTATCTATCTATCTATCTATCTATCTATCTATCTATCTATCTATCTATCTATTATCTATCTATCCATCTATCTATCTATCTATCTATCTATCCTCAGCTCATTCTCTTGTTTCATTCTGGCAGTAGGCACTGTTCTCTCTCTACATACCTAATTGTCTAACATCAGCCGGCATGAACGTCGACATAAAGTCATTCAATGGACAGAAGTTTTCAACCTGTTTTTTGTTTCTAGACTTTGGACATAACCTCCGGCCATTTATCATCCACCTACCTTTCCAGACATATAAGTGTTGCAGACTCTCGTCTATCAGCATCATTCAAATCATCTTTTTCTTTATGCAATTCAGCGTTGCTTAGCGTTTGTTGCACTACAACAAATAGACAAATACGTACACATTTAAAGATAAAATGAAGAATGACATACATTACTTGTCAAGACGCTATTACTTGTGTTGAGTCGTTACTGAATTGAGTGTCATAATACTAATAGGGAATTTTGTAAAGGACTCAAAATAAAAATAAAAAATGGTTACAAAGACAGTTTGTGTGGAAACACAAACTCAAAATCGGCCCTCGAAGTGGTCCACTGAGAGTCTTCTCCAGGATTCGAACACGGGACTTCCGGTTCCAAATGCTTTACCCCTCAGCCACAGCATCTCCATATATTCATTTAGCGTACCTACACTTATATTTATTAAAGTAATAATTATTAACCTTATCCATACATTCAAAATTAATAACATGTTAAATGTAATAAAGAGAAACTAAAAAATATTTATTCTTCTTACAAAATTAGATAAATTGGCAACATGAAAAAAAAAAATTCTTGACCTAGATTACTTTCGGTAGTGAGCTAGTTACAGTTGTGTACAAATGACTTGACAAGACTTTCTCCTCGCAAATACAAATTAATATCAGAATATCCCCGTTGTCATTTGTCATACAAACTAGACCTAGATGTAGCTAGATCTCTAGACCTAGTTCTAGATCTAAATTAGGTTCAAGCTTTAGGTCTAGATCAGTGATGCCCAAACTACGGCCCGCGGGCAAGATGCAGCCCGCGACGTTGTTCTGACCTGCCCGCCAAAACATCAACACAAAATGTAGAAAAAAAAAATTAATAAAAAAAAGGTTGAAAATTGTATTTTCTCTATGTTAGTACTCTCACGTTGACTTTGATGTTTTTATACTAATGTATTGTCTAGTTAGTTAGTCATGTGCATTTTTTTCGGCGACAAGAAGTGGACAATTATTCTAGAGCCTTGGACGCTGCCGCGGCTGCGTCCTTGACATTTCATGTGTGTAACTTAGCGCATCCTTTCTACATCATTTTGGTTCGGGTACTTCTGACACCAACAAGATAGGTGACGTCCCTTGTAACATTTGTACACGTTATTGTAATGGGATGGTCGAAGAAACGAAAATTGGATGTTGAAACTTCCAGGACAAGTGGACAAGTGGACAGATCTTTATTCAATCTAAATGAACAAGCCAACGTACAGAGATTTGTACAGAGAACAAAGAACGTAACATAAAAAGGCATTCTAAAACAAACCATTACAAAAATATGGAGGCATTGTCGGATTGAGCCACTAAGAAAAGAGTCGCTAAGTGACGTCTAGAGTTGAGCGAGTGACGAAAGTATTGACCAAGAAAATGAGTCGTGGCTGTAATGGAGGCTACAGAGGTGCTCACATTTTAATAAGAGAAATGAAGCATAAAAAAATGCTTGCTACCACGTGATTGAATCATTAAAATCGTCCTGAAAACAAAAAGTTGAAGCTGTGCCACCTTTCTGGCATGAGAACTGCAAAACGAGCGGACGATGTTGGTGAAAATCTCCATTCAAAACGAAATGATAGAGCAGTAGATTGTGAAATTATTACTATTGCAACTGAAGAGTGACACCAACTGGAACTGATTGACTTACAAAGCCAGACTTCCCTGCTTGACATAGATTTCTATTTCCGAAAACAATTGCTGGGTATGATCGCAAAGTTTACAAGCACTTAATTTAGTAGAAAAACTTTTCAGTTACAAGACACCTAAAACCCTTGTTACGTAATTGACTTATGGGTGTAAGTAGATCTACTGCATCCACGGGATTGTGATAAAACTATTTAAAATGGTTTAGTCTCTATTTCATTTTTCTGTTTCTTTTCATTAATGTGGCCCGCGACTCGACTGTCGGGAATTAAAAGGGCCCGCAGGCTCTATAAGGTTGGGCATCACTGGTCTAGATCATTCTAAAATACATATCTAATCAACACTTCTTGTCTGCTGTACACCGGATACACCAAATATCTAGCTATTTATAGTTTTTTTTTATCCATCGATGAATAACTCAAATTACTTGTTAGAAGTCAACCTTACTGAATTTTAGTGTCTTGAGGATTTTTGTTTCAAAAGGTGGTACATACATTGGAATGTGTTTTTGTACATGTAAATGACTCGATTTTTTTGTATTGCATTTAGCCTACTTCTGTTTATTGGGGTTGGGGGCGTGGCGGCGCAACATCAGGTACTTAATCTTGTGTCGACGTGTACCCGGACCACACTAATGGTCATATTCAACAAAACATACTGATTTTAAACCAATGTTACTAGGCAGCTATTATTCTAACTGTAGAGAGTTTAACTCCAAATAGTCATTTTTTAAAAAGCTGTTTAATAACCGTAAATATAGCACTGACAACTACTGATGAGTGACACTTAGCCAGACGGTTCAGATATTTAGCAATAGCCGGACAGTTTGGGCTAGAATTAGAATTACATGTGTCAAATTAGAATGTAGTTACACACATCCATTGCCCAGTAAGTGTGGAGCTGAGACGCCTGAGAGAGCAATGTGAGGTACACAATTTCGTACACTTCTCTCTCTCTCTCTCTCCCTATCACTCTCTTTCAATCTCATTCTTTCTCTCTCTCTTTCTCACTCTCTATTTTTCTTGCTGTTTATCTATTTCTCTCTCTATCTCTCTCTCTGTCTCTCTATTTCTCCAATCGGTAAAACGATTTATTTTCAATTCTATTTTTACAATACCTTTATTCAGGTCACAATCTCATGTGTGGGCTCGTTTCTCGAAAACGGCTCTAACGATTTTCCTAGAAATTTCACAGTTGATGTATATTGTTGAGAAAAGAATGACTAGCTCTTTCGCCACACTGGGAAAACTCTAGGCCATTTTCATTGAAGAGTTTAATCATGGAACTATATTAAATTAAGGAATATCTTTCATGTCTAGATCTAAAGGCCTATCATTAGAATATTATACAGTCTAGTGGATTTATAACCACCATTTTTTTTCGGAAAAGAATGTTGGGGAAACAGGGCAGGGTAAGAAAATGTTCAATTTTTTTTTTAATCTAACATTCATTAGTTGTTAAGTGCAAAATATTCTCTCTGTAAGTTGTAAAACGGAGGTCTGTTTTTAACAAATCTTATCTACTTTTCTAGTTCTAATCTATGTAGAATTGTGTCACATGTTATTAGGATCATTCCACTGTATATGTGTTGCTTGTGCTTGTGTGAGTTCGTGTGTATTTGTCTCAACTCATTAGTATTCTAATTTAACGTCGTCTAGACTGGAGCCATTACCATGTTCAAGTGAGGGTGTTTTTCAAGCGTGTTTATGTGTGCGCGCGTGTGCTTTTTAGACTAAAAAGCTATACATAACTTAGAAGTGACATTATGAGGCAATTAGCTTGATTCCATATGTCGTGTCACATTAACCCTTACACGTCAGGTCCAGGGGCATGAGGGAAAAAAATGTGTTCTTTAACATAGTGGACAAAGCAAAGTGTTCACGAACGAACAGAATATTTAAAAAAAAAAATAAAGGCTTGGAGATTAAACGACTATGGAAGTAGAATAAATAAGATTATTCTAGAAAACTAATCTCTTCATCTAGATTCTGTTGTAGTCATCAAATCAGAGGCGGATTTAGCATCGGGCAAGTGTCAGGGCCACAAACATTTGTATGATGTGTTGACGGTGACAACTGACTAAAAATTCTCTCTTATCACGGTTCCCTTAGCGCGGACCCCCCCCTAGTGCGCCCCCCCCCCCAGGAGCAGGGCCCCCTTAAGCACGGGGCTCCCTAATAATTTACACCTAGAATTATCGCGGGGCCCTATGAAAGTGCGGGGCCCACTACAGCCGCATAGTTTGCAGTAGCCAAAGGCCGGCCCTGGTATATACAATATAAAGGTGGCAATGTCGTTGATTGTGAAGATTAACCCTTAAAGTGCTGAGTTTTTTTATAAGAGTGCATACAAATTGGAATTACTATTCTAGTATTTAGAGGCTAAACTACCACACGCATCTATAGAGTTAAGGATGAGTGAGTAGTTTTACTTACACCGTTCTCCATTAAGCTCGCCTAAAAAGATCGCCTTGGCATGCGGTCATCCCCCCTAGCGGGATAAGTGTCTGACCCAGCACAGCTGTCGAATGGTAAATAGTTTTGGAGATTTTCACGATAAACTAACCAATGTCAAGGACGCTAGATTGACCTTTACTGTTGCCAACTAAAGAACATTGAATTGAGCTATGTCTTCCTATGTAATAGTTGAAGTTGATCTTGGTATCAAATGTCATGCATTACAACTAGTAAGTTGCTCATTGTTTCTGAAATAAATCTTAGAGTGAAAGTCAATTGCTTCCTTCATACTGAAATTATTTTGGGCAGCAAAAAGAAGAGCTTAACAAGAAAATACTTTAATATATTTTTTTAAACAAGGCTTATATGAAGTGTACTTGTATCAATTAGATTGGTTGTTCCATAGAGGAACCTGCCTTTGATAGCTTATCTGCCCTTTCATTTCCCATTATGCCAATGTGTCCAGGGATTCAGTGTAGTGTGATGCTGATATTATGCTTCTTGAAAAACATAGCTTATCCACACATTCTTTATTTTGTACACCGGATACACCAAAATAGCTTGACATTTAATGTTTTTTTCCGCCATGCATGAAAATCTCTAATAGATATATATTACAATGATGCCCAATCTACGTCCCGCGGACCATATCTGTACCAACGTCAAAGCTCCTGTCCCCTGTGCATAATAAAGTGCAGGGACTAGGTTCATGAGACCCTACCATTGTTGTAGTTTTTTTTTGGCCCGCAACAAGCTATTATAAGAAATGAAATGACCCCATGCTCAAATCGATAGGACACCCTTGACGTATTAGATCTATTTAAACGTATCTTCTAACTTGCCACGTTTTAATAATGAGTTTCAGCCAGTGTATTAGCATATGAATGATTCTCATAGTGTCGCATGAAACACGACGCTACGTCGTTCAAAGCCATCCTCTCTTGGTCTAATATTATATAGGGGTGTTACAATCGGTTGGGTTAAAGATTCAGTCTAGATAATGGCTATGTTAGAAACTTAGATTGTAGTCATTTGAATGGAACTGTATATATGTCTTGCAAATCATTTAATCATGTCTGCATCAACGGGGAATACATTTGCATAATTAGCCTGAATCTATCGCGAACACAGTGGCTGTACATCTGTCGACTGGTCTAACCTACTTTGAAGACAGCACTCTGCGAAGGAGATTGGACCTGACTTTTGCTGGTCAGAAGCTGGGAAAAATCGATAACTGGTGGCCACAAGGAAGCAAAGTCTATGGGGTGCCCTAGAGGTCAAGGGGCAGAACTTAAGGAACGAGAAGTGGGGTCGGATTTGGCATGGCATTGGTCAAACGTAATTTCCTTTTTTTTTTCGGGCTGTTTTGTGTGTGTGTCTGTGTTTGTGTGTTGATAGCAGCTCGAAGACCAAACTCGGTCAGTGTACCAGACAAAACATTTTTACTTTACATATGTAAACATAACTTGGGACACAAGCTAAAAGACACGTGCTCATGTTTACAAGTGTAATCATCCACTCAGAGTATATACTTCTGGCTACATAGAGTCTATACTTCTATTTAAATACTATGTATTTATCTAGCTACATAAAATTTATACTTTTACCTACATATAGTGTATACATCTAGGTACACATATTTCTAGTATATACTTCTAACTTAACAGTATGTATTTATCTAGCTACATAGAAAATATACTTCTAGCTACATATAGTGTATACATCTAGCTACATAGAGTATATACTTCTAGCTACAAATAGTGTATAATTCTAGCTACATATAGTATATTCTATCTACAAAGAGTATATACTAGTAGATACATAGAGTATATACTAGTAGCCGCCATAGGCCGACCTATGCGATCGCAGTGACCCCCACACTTTCATAGGCTCCGCGCTAATTCTAGGTGGCCTCCGAGCGTCTGGCAATCTCCTGAAATTAATAAAATCTCCTGAAGTCTCATAAAAATCTGAAAAACAGACAAAATTGTCATTTTGGGATATCATTCTATCTGAAAAGCTGCTAACCTACGCGCGAAAAAAAAGTCATTGTCAGCTTTTAATTAATAACAAATGTAATAATAATCTGCCATAATTTTCACTTATCCTTATCACTACTCAGACTGGGCCCCGCGCAATCCGTTTCGCATAGAGCCCCGCACTTGTTAGGGCCGGCCCTGCGTAAGAGTGTATGCAGCTAACTAGGCCTGCTTGTCTACTTATAGAAATGAGGATGCTACTTATCTCTATAGATAACTGTGACATTGAAGTACGGACTGTTTATCGGCTCCTGTCTCTCTGTGTATTTCTCAACTGTCCTCAATGACCTCGCCTGAGAACCCAGATTGAGTGCTTAGCATAGTAGGACAATTTATTTGAAATACTTATACGTCGATGTGGGATGTCAGTGTAAGATGTAAACGTAGCATGTCAGTGTGAGATGTCAGCGTTGGATGTGAACGTGATGCCAGTGCTATATGTCAACGTGATGTCAGCGTTAGATGTCAACATGGGATGTTAGATGGAGATGTCAGTGTTAGATGTCAACATGGGATGTTAGATGGAGATGTCAGTGCTAGATGTCAACATGGGATGTTAGATGGAGATGTCAGTGCTAGATGTCAACATAGGATGTTAGATGAAGATGTCAGTGATAGATGTCAATATGGGATATTTTATGGAGATGTCAGTTTTAGATGTCAACATGGGATCTTAGATGTAGATGTCAGGGCTAGATGTCAACATAAGATGTTAGATGGAGATGTCAGTGCTAGATGTCAACATGGGATGTTAGATGAAGATGTCAGTGCTAGATGTCAACATAGGATGTTAGATTGAGATGTCAGTGTTAGATGTCAACATGGGATGTTAGGTGGAGATGTCAGTGCTAGATGTTAACATGGGATGTGAGGTGGAGATGTCAGTGCTAGATGTTAACATGGGATGTTAGGTGGAGATGTCAGTGCTAGATGTTAACATGGGATGTTAGATGGAGATGTCAGTGTTAGATGTCAACATGGGATGTTAGATGGAGATGTCAGTGCTAGATGTCAACATAGGATGTTAGATGGAGATGTCAGTGCTAGATGTCAATATGGGATATTTTATGGAGATGTCAGTGCTAGATGTCAACATGGGATGTTAGATGGAGATGTCAAAGCTAGATGTCAACATGAGATGTTAGATGGAGATGTCAGTGTTAGATGTCAACATGGGATGTTAGGTGGAGATGTCAGTGCTAGATGTCAACGTGGGATGTCAACATGCTATTTTTGTGATCTATTTAAAGTTATCTAAACATATTCCTTCGTTATCCTAAAGTCATAATTTACTGTAGTTATAATTCACAACAATTACAATGCGCTACCATTATAATTTATTAATAACAGTTAAAAGTAAAAGCATACCACACACACTACACAAACATATAAAATACACATACAAGCAACAAAATACTATGTACTTCCATTTATTATTCAATAAATAAAATTGGGGAAAAATGCATTTCCTAATTTTGTGTTTTTATAATTGTTTCAAGAAACGTTTTGAAGATAGACTTATAGAGTAGACTGGAAACCGGAAATACATTCTTATCCGCGTCTGATCGATTCACAGACCTATATATATATAGATTTTTTATGTACGTAAACTCTTTTTTCAGGCTCTAATGGGAGTCGCCCCAATCAATTTTTTTCTGTCTTTGACAAAGTAATGATCTTTAGTTTTCAAAGTTTAGAAATAATGCAAAATCATTTCTCGGATATTCACGCAAATATATGAAACAAAGCCATTTCCTGTTTGTTTCCATTGAGATAATGCTTCGAAATCCTAGTTCGAAATAATTCATGTTGATTTTAATAATCTTATGTACATTTAAATAGATTGGTGACCTAAATCTTTCTAGATTATGTATTTAAAAATTGCAAAATAATAATTATGAGACGAGAGTACTCTTATTTTTGATGTTCAATTACTAGATCTAGATCTAGAAACTAAATTATATGTTACATAGGTTAGGGTTGAAAAAAAGACTTTACTTCCTCTAACTACTTTAAAAAAACAACGCCTTGATCCAACTTTCTAAACAAATTTGACATTTTTTGTTGTTTTAAAAAGTCTCCATGTCCAGTCTAGAGTAGGCCTAGTATATATAAGTCTATGGTTTTGAAATTCTGAAAGCAATCAGCTGTTCAAGTGAGAATAATTGTAGAACTGACCTAGACAAATTGATTGCCAAGTGCTCACTTCAATGAAACAAAAATAAACATGATATAATTTAATTTAAACGTAAAATTACCAACTATTTCGTAGACTATTTTGAAATGATCAAAACTTTACCACACAGAGCTGGGATGTTGAACAATATCATGGCACTATAACCTGACAGCTAGATCATATTATATACATTATGAATGGGTCTAGTTGTCTGACTCCCCAGACACACAGGTCTGATAGGTGAGACAACATGCGTGACTTGGACTGAGGCTTTGCACAAACGGAGACCATTCGTGAGTAGACCTGTAAGGAAGTGTGTGTGTGTGTGTATGTGCCTGTCTGTCTGTCTGTCTGGACATGATACCCGGAGAGAAAGAAGAAAGAGCATAAAAGGAGGAGGATAAGAGAATGAAGCAGGGTGCTTTACAGAGAGATCTTATCTTCTTATCTTATATCATACAGACGTTACTTCAAAAAAGAAGATGATTACGTCCTACGAGAAGGAGAATTTGTACAATAGAGAGATTGAGAGAGAGCGAGAGAGAGAGAGCTAGTGAGTAAAAAAGAAGTTGAGAGAGAGAGAGGGGGAGAAGTGATACAGAGAGAGAGACAGAGACGGAAGAAGCCAGAGAAAGGAAAAGAAACAAGTGCACTCTAAAGAAATGGATCTATTGAGAAGTCTTTACATTTATTGCGCTCAAACTAGTTTTATAGAATTCAGTCTGTATTGTGTTTCATTTCTTCACTCTGAATACATTGAGACGATATATCACTGTAATCGATTACTAGAAGCTTAAGTTTAAAACAAATTAATTTCAGTGAAGAACGTTGGAGGGTGAAAGACAGATAGAGATTTGATCTCTGCAGGAAACTTAATTCATTTCGTAGAAGAAAAATTGGTAAATCAATTTTTAACCAGATGATTGAGCCTGGTTCTCAAACTGTAAATCATAGACCTTTGAATTCATAGATCAAAAACAGGGTCAGAAACATGGAATAAGTAAGATGGACCCTTGAGGACCGTAGGTGTGTCTGAAATCATGGAGTCTGTTGTTCTTCTGGAAATGTGGATCAAATAAGGTGACCCGAGAAACGAGGTCGAATACTTGCATAATCCTGTTCTGCCTAAACCTGATTCTACAGAGACCTTAAATTAATCAGTTTTAAAGAGGAAATCGCTTATCTTATCTTATCTGAAATAATACAGACGTTACTTCAAAAAAGAAGATGATTACGTCCTATGCGTCATGCTTTTAACCAATGACCTAAATTCTGCCAAAACACTATGCTCTAATAGCATTAGGGAAGAAGGAGCATTTGTACAAATTTGTCCTAGCATATGGAACGAGGAATGTGCCTTTAAAATCATTCTTTGTTAATACATATCTTCTAGTTTTAATTTTTCTTCTTAAGTTCCTATTTTTGTGCGAAGAGCACAATTTCAATTTCTATGTAGTCTAGACGAAGATTGATGTGGGGTTTATTCTCCACATTCAAAAGACAACTACATCAGGTGACAATGAGCTATTTTTTCCCGATTCAGATTATTTTAGATCAGCTCTGACTTTTTTTTTTTGGCCTGTTTTCTTGCAGCTCTTCCTTTCACTTCATAGCCAGAAATACTAGCACACTCAGCTTCTAAAAATGACGAGCTCATGTGAAGTTCTTAGTGAGAGGCATCTTACAAACAACTTCCTTGAATAGAACTCTTGGTTTAGTCATAGAAAGTTTTGTCATTCACCATGCTGATAGATTGTAAGTACATCCTCTTCAACTAACTTGCTTACTACATTGCACATTGTACTTCCTCCCTGGGCTGGCTTAAGGCGTAGGCAACCTTGGCAGCCGCCTAGGGCCTCCGAACAGTAGGGGCCTCGCATAGGACTAAAAAGATTCTTTTTAGAGAAAAAACAACAACAGCGAAACATGGATCAAATCTCAAACATGCAAAGCCCTTTTGGTTTATGTCTGCTAGATTTGCTCTAAGTTTTTTACCATGACTTAATGTGTATTAACGAAAGCTTAGATTTACTTGTTAGACTACCACTGTTAAAAGAGCTTTTGACAAAAAATGTCGAGACGTTATTTCGAGTGTGGTACATCAAAAGGCCAGAGAAAAGCAGATGGCTAGTTAGCAGGAAAAAGTCACGGTCACGGAAGATTCAGACTCAAGCCATGCAGAGTTGGCTTCGATTGGAGAGATCTAGGCTTATGGTCTTCTTCAATTATCAGTAAAGGACGTGTCGAAAACATATTGATATAGATTGATTTCGATATTGATACAGATATTTTTTTTATAAATCGCTTGATTTTTTTTTTTGTTGTCTATTTTTAAAATTCATTTGGGAGCCACCAAATTCATTTCGACTAGGCCTCCAATTACCTAAAGCTGGCCTGTTCCGCCTCTGGTAGAATGCGTTGCGGGGAGATGTAACAGTCGTTCTATTTCAAAGTGTAGGCATTTATGATTAGATAGAAATTAATTCTTTCCTTCTGAAGTCGAAAGGCAATGGTTCGTAATTTGAAACTGATGGAATCTTGTTTAAACCTAATTGTGGCCAAGCCAGCCAATAGCCCAGTCTACTTGAAATTTGTTTTTGTGACGCCACCCTCCACAGACAAAAGAACGAGAAGTTTTGAGAAGCGCTAAAATCTTATCTTATCTTATATGAGACAGACGTTACTTCAAAAAAGAAGATGATTACGTCCTAAGCGTCATGCATTTAGTCATGCATATTAACCAATTACCTAAATTCTGCCAAGTCACTAGTTTTCTTGTCTAGCTCAGGCAACCCATTCCATGCTCTAATAGCGCTAGGGAAGAAGGAGTATTTGTACAAATTTGTCCTAGCATATGGGACGAGGAATGTGCCTTTATCTTTGTGTCTTTCTGAGAATTTTATTAAATTTTGTTTTTGTATTTGAAGATTATGGTTCAGTATTTTATGTATAATTGATACTTTACTTTTGAGTCTTCTGTCCTGAAGGCTTTCTAAATTTAGTGATTTTACTAATGGTGTTACCCTAGTCAAATGTGAATATTCGTTTGTTATGAATCTCACTGCTCTATTTTGTGTCTGTTCTAGTTTTTAAATGTTTTCTTAAGTTGAGGGGTCCCAAACAGAGGATGCATATTTTATTATTGGTCTAACCAAGGTTAAATAACATTTTAGTTTTATGTTCTTATTTGATTTATAGAAATTTCTTTGAATAAATCCTAATGCTTTGTTTGATTTTTTGATAGTTTCATAAGTGACCGTGTTTCATGTATTCTAACACCTCTGAGGTATTATGCGTTTTTAGTCTGTGTTACTCGATTTGTTTATAGTTTCATCAATATGTGGATTCCATGACAGTTTTTCATTTATTATAACACCTAGGTATTTTGCGTTTTTAGTCTGTGTTACTGGTTTGCCATGAATAAGATAAGTGGAATTAATTTGTTTAAGTTTTTTTTTGTCACTCTTAATAACTGACATTTTTCTGGGTGGAAAGATATGCTCCAATTTGATTCCCATTTCTGTAATTTATCTAATACTCTTTGTAAAATGTCTGTTTCTTGTGTTATTTTTATTGTTCTATATATTATGCAATCGTCTGCAAATAATCTGACTTTTGTTCCTGAACTAATGCAATTTGGTAAATCATTTATGTAAATTAAAAATAGTAGTGGACCTAAGACTGTTCCTTGAGGTACATTTGAGTTTATTGTTATTTGGTTTTGATTTAGAGCCATTTATTATTACAGTTTGTTCTCTCCCTATCAGAAAATCTTTAATCCACTGATGCAATGGACCATCAATGCCAAAATATTTTAATTTTTTTACCAAACTATGGCGGTGAACTTTGTCAAAAGCCTTGGAAAAACCTAGTAAGATAGTATCTATTTGCTCACTATCATCTAAACCTTTTGAAAAATCATCAATTAGTCCTTTAGTTGTGTTTCACATGATCTTTATTTCCTAAAGCAATGTTGGTATGGATTAAGGACATTATGTTTGTCTAAGTGGTTTATGATGTTGCTACATATTATGTGTTCTAGGATTTTACATGTGATGCTGGTAAGTGATACTGGTCTGTAGTTTCCTGGCTCAGATTTTTCTCCTATTTTAAATAGAGGGGTGACATTAGCTTCTTTCCAGTCCCTTGGTACTCTGCCCTGGTTAAGAGATGCCTGAAAAAGTATTTTGAACACTGGTGCTAGATCATTGCTTAGTTCTTTGAGTAATCTAGCTGGAATACCATCAGGTCCAGACGCTTTATTCGGTTTGATGTTGGCTAATAGTTTTTGGATTCCCTTTTTCTTGTACTTCTATATCTCCTATGTTGTCTACTTGGTTCAAATTCAGTAATATGTCTTTGTCTCCTTTCGTTGACAGTGGCAGAGTGCTGGTGCTAGGCTACAGAAATGTATTCTCCTGGCTCCTACAGCGCATTATTTATTCTAGTTTTTAAAAAAAAGGCGCAAATCCTATAAGGTTGGGGGGGGGGCACACGAGCTGAAAGGTAATTACTTGATGAATAGTCAAAAAAAAGGATTTATTACTACAATTACATAAGCATTTTTTGTCCCTTAAAATAAAAAGCGTCTTCGCACCCAACCTTTCACCAGTTGAGAAACACTGCCGTCATTTTTTTTTAGTTGATTGCATTCCCTATCACTCGGACACAGTGAATCTTGAAGTTTGCTTTGTACTTTAAGCCACTTAATGCCTTATTGAGTTTACATTTGATTTGCAATACGCTTCCATCACTTAATTAAGAGATCTTGTTTATTTTAATGTTACATTTGATGCCAAAAAAAAAAAAGTAAGAACCGCTAAGATTTCAGATAAATGTGTTGAGAGAGAGAGAGATCGAAAACAACTATGGAACCTGGCCAAGCTTTCTGGAGTTTCATAGACGAGCCTGTCTGACCCTCTGCGAGACGGCCTGACCCAATGCGTTGCCACGACACTGCTTAACATCGAGGCGGCAATAACAAACTCAGTGGTGTGTGTAGCCTAGACAGGTGACCTGGGGTCAGCAGGTGCCAATGACTGGACTGATTCCTCACAGTGAGGTCAATTAATTTCTTTTAAGACTTAAAAACACAGTTTGTCTGAGTTAAGAAAGCTTCTTACCCTCACACACCCCCACACCCCCCGGTCTTGCCCTTTAAGACTAAGGGCTTGCCTTTAAGACTAAGGGCTTGCCTTTAAGACTAAGGGCTTGCCTTTAAGACTAATATCTCTTATACTGTAAAGAGAGGAAAGAAGGGAAGATACACCTTTTTTTTTTGGCTTATTATTTTATAATTACTATTGTTTGGTTGTTTAGATCTAGATTTCTACAAACATGAGACATTGTTTTAGTGTTGAGAGAGGCGCGGGGCTGAGTGGTAACGCGCTTTGCTTCCGAACCAGGGTCCGGGGTTTGAATCTTGGTGAAGACTGGAATTTTTTTTATCGGGATCTTTGAGCGCCTCTGAGTTCACCCAGCTCTAATGGGTACCTGGCATTACTTGGGGAAAGGTAAAGGCGGTTGGTCGCTGTGCTGGTTACATGACACCCTCGTTAACCGTAGGCCACAGAAACAGAAGCCTTTACATCATCTGCCCAATAGATTTTTTGTTCCTTGCTATTGTCGATTCCCTGACTTTAATTGTTTAACTATCTATATTCTATTGTTTGTGGTTTAGTTTATGGTAGGTGTTTCTCTGTGATTTCTAGAGTCCGATCATGTTGTTATCTTTCTTATAAGAAGCTCATCTTGTCGAATTCGTAGTTCTCCCATGAAGAGTCTCCCTAACCCCCCATCATCCACATAATCGATTACAAAACATTTCTATGCAGATTTTAGCGGCTTAATGAGTGTAAAATACCTTTTTTTTTCAACATTTATTCTTTTAAATCGAGCCAGTCTTTATTTTAAAAGATTTTTTTTTCCTTTTCTAATTTAAGTGGTAAGAGTGACATCTGCGCAACTGGCTTCCCCCTCTCCCCGCTTCTCTCTCTCGTACATGTTCCCAATGACCTTAACTTCCGGTCAAGCAACGTTGAAAGCTGAGAGGTAAGGATGAACTGGGTTTAAATGGCAGAAACAAGGACGCGATAACCTCTCAGTTAAGTGCAAAATTATTAACTCAGGATTCTCGCATCCAACTCTGGTTTATGAGGGTCAGTGTTTTCTGCTGTAAGACAAATAGGGAAATACATTATTTCTTTCAGTTTTGATTGTGTGTAGGTCACGTGTCTTTAAAATTATTATTTTTTTAATGTGAATTATAAATGGCAGCACAGTAAACATTGATTCTTTCTGAAAGATGTAAAAACCAATACAGAAGTCTAAAAGGCAAACATGAAGAGACGTTTTAGCATTATTTGTATTTTGAAATAAAACAAAACTAATAGAGACCAACAGTCTGCCCAAACAGTCTGGCTCCTTACCATTTTCTTAACCTCCCTTTTCTACAAGCTGTATCGGTGAGGGACTAAACCTCCCTTGTGTACAAGCTGTATCAGTGAGGGACTAAACCTCCCTTTTGTACTCAGTCACAACCTCACTAAGTGTTCGACTCCCAGTTCGGCATAGGATTTCCTTATTTGAGACCCGATCTGTTTAACTGACTCCCAAAATCCGTTTCAACCTTCTCTGTTAAGCCACATTTAGTCTTTTCTCAATTTTGACGGATGACTTCCACGTCTCACATGCATATGTAGCAGTTGGAATGACGATTGTGTTGAGAAGGTGTATTTTTGTCTCGAGTCCATTGGCTTGGCTAGTCCAAATAGGCTGCAGCTTTTGGAAAATACTCCCTGCCTTTCCTATTCGGCACGCTACATAATGGTAAGCATCTCCATTTGTTATGATGCTGCCAAGGTACGTGAACTTGTCCAGCTCTTCACGCTTTGACTCGCAAAGTCTGACGGGGACACCCTTTGCCTTATATCCCACTCGCATAATTTTAGTCTTATCCAAGTTTATGCGGAGGCCAACTTTGGGTGCCTCTCTGTCTAGGCTCTCCGTCATTTCTTGAATGCATTTATTTGTAGCCCCGAGTAGTGCAACATCATCAGCAAAGTCCAAGTCCGTCAATCGGAGTTGTTCATGCCATGGAATACCAAAGGCAGTCTGGTTCATTGCTCTCCTCATTAAGTAGTCGATGGCTAGGAGGAAAAGGAAGGGAGATAAGATGCACCTCTGTCTCACACCTGTCTCGATTGTAAAAAACTCTGTTGTTCCCTCTTCTGTTTTAATGCAGCAACTAGACTGACTGTGAAGGTGTCGTAGGATCTGGACGAATTTTTCCTCGATACCGTATTCTTTAACTATTTTCCATAGTGATTCTCGGTGGACACTATCAAACGCTTTTTTGAAGTCCACAAAACTGATCGTTAGCCGTTGTTGGTACTCAAGACTTTGTTCTATGATATTTCGTAGAACGAAAATCTGCTCTGTACATGATCTGCCTCTTCGGAAACCTGCTTGTTCTTCTCTGAGCCTTTCATCTACAGACTGTTGAAGCCGTCTCAACAAAACAGTGCTGAAAACTTTGCCCGGGACAGAGAGGAGAGTAATGCCCCTCCAGTGGGCCTCTAGTTGTTGCAGTCTGCCAAGTTGCCCTTTTTTGGAAGCTTTACAATGATTCCCTTTTACCAGTCCTCTGGGACTTTTGAAGTTCGCCAACAGAGATTTAAGAGATCAGTCATTCTGTTAACAATGCACTGTCCCCCATATTTTAGCATTTCTGCTGATATCATGTCTAGCCCTGGTGCTTTGTTATTCTTTAACACTGCAATGGCCATGGTGAGGGACTAAACCTCCCATTTTCACAAGCTGTATCTGTGAGGGACTAAACCTCCCTTTTGTACAAGCTTTATCAGTGAGTGACTAAACCTCCCTTGTGTACAAGCTGTATCTGTGAAGAACTAAACCTCCCTTGTGTACAAGCTGTATCAGTGAGGGACTAAACCTCCCTTTTGTACAAGCTGTATCTGTGAGGGACTAAACCTCCCTTTTTCACAAGCTGTATCTGTGAGGGACTAAACCTCCCTTTTGTACAAGCTGTATCAGTGAGGGACTAAACCTCCCTTTTGTACAAGCTGTATCAGTGAGGGACTAAACCTCCCTTTTGTACAAGCTGTATCAGTGAGGGACTAAACCTCCCTTTTGTACAAGCTGTATCTGTGAGGGACTAAACCTCCCTTTTTCACAAGCTGTATCTGTGAGGAACTAAACCTCCCTTGTGTACAAGCTGTATCAGTGAGGGACTAAACCTCCCTTTTGTACAAGCTGTATCAGTGAAGGACTAAACCTCCCTTTTGTACAAGCTGTATCTGTGAGGAACTAAACCTCCTTTTTGTACAAGCTGTATCTGTGAGGGACTAAACCTCCTTTTTGTACAAGCTGTATCTGTGAGGAACTAAACCTCCTTTTTGTACAAGCTGTATCTGTGAGGGACTAAACCTCCTTTTTGTACAAGATGTATCTGTGATGGATTTGGTGTTCCTCGTGTTGAAGCAGCAAAACTTAAGAGTGCGAAAGACAGGTGAATATTTGTTGCCCAGTGATGCACAAACTACAACCCGCGAGCCATATCCGTCCCTTGACCAGGTAACGTGTACACGTAGTGCATAATGAAACATCAGAGGGCTGGCTTTACTGGACTCGAACCTTTGCTTGTGGCGGTGCGGCACGTGTAAGAAATGTTTTTGATTCCAGACTGAAAAGATTGGACGTCCCTATTGTAGCCCGTTTTCTGCAGTTCACTTTCATTGCAGACCTCTTTATGCCTACATTAAGTACATAGTTTTCCATTGTTTCAGACTATTTGGGCTGCTGTCATACAAATAATTTACACTATGTGCACACTGTTTCGTTTTTTGTTTTCATCTCCCGATGACCCTTCATTTTCACAAATTCGGGCATGCTTCGGTCTAGACCAGGCAGTGCCGGATTTCCTTCAGGCGAAACAAGCTAAAGCTTAGGGCCCCCGCTTTTTTTTTTGGGGGGGGGGGGGGTGAGGGGGCGGTCAGAAAGGTTCTGAAGACATTTTCAGTCATGTTAATATAAAAGGAAAAATGATTGATGTTGTAAACAACATGGGCGTAGCCAGTGGAAAGTTTTATTTACAGGGGGCCTCATATCTCTGAGTTGACTATACGTGCACTTGATATTAGGCTACATTGTTTACCCTAACCCTCTGAGGTCTCTGGGTCGAAACTTCTTTTAGCCCATAGTATTATGTATAGACTAATCTTCAAAGCTTTCATTTTTTTCAATAAGTAAATGAAGTTGTATGGTATTAAAAGCTGATGAAAAATCAATAAAGAACAATCTTACATAAGGTAAGTCATGATGTTTTTAGACACAATTTAAAATATTTAGGATGGCATCGTCTACACTTTTGCCCTTCTGGTAGGCTAATTGTAAAGGGTCTAACTTACAACAAAGATCATCCAGAAGAAACATTTTAACCAGTTTTTCTAAAAATTTAGACACTATGGAAGTAAGTGAAACAGGTTTAATTTTTTATTTATTTAATCATTGATTAACTTGCATGACTACTAGATTGACCTACGGACAGGCATAGGACGATAACATCTTCTTCTTCAGTATTTAATAAAATAAGTTAACAAACTAGATCTAAATAGCTAGCATTTGAAAATATAAAACATAAATAGAGCTTACGAGCATTTGAAATGTATACCTATATATCTGTGTCAATTATAAAAGAATATTTACGATTTGCATTAAATAGATAAATAAATGAAATAGATAGTAACTGTTACTAGCGCAGCATAGTGTGAAGAATGTGGAATGGTGCGCATGCGTGTTGAAAGAGGAAGAGAAGGAGGGAGAAGGATCCGAAAAAATGGCGTCATGTAATTGGCATATTATTGTTTGTTCATTAAGATTAAAGTCTTCATAATCTATTATAGATGAGTCTATTGGTGTATGATTAAAGTATCATCTGCTCGTTACAGTAACTAACCTATATATATATATATATATATATATACTAATCTATGTATTAACTAACTCCATTCAACCAAAATTACTTCTTTATAATTAGAATGGAAATACATTTGCGACAATGAATTTTTTTTTATACTGAATTAATAAAAGAGAATAAAAGAGAAAGAACGGAAACCTCTCACTCCAAATAGGGTCAGCCTCCGCGCCCCCCTGCACCTTACCACACTCTAGAAATAGTCATCCCTTGATCCAGCCATCTTCTGTATTGTTAGAACTCATATAGAAGTGAAATGGATACTAACAAAATAAAGCAAATCAATGCTTCAAATAGCTTTAATTCATAGTCTAAATTGAAATTTACTTTTTTATTTATATTTTCATACTTGGTCGAAATCTCTAAAAAAAAAAAAATACTATTTCAAAAAAGAGCTTGAAAAATAACGGTCTAAATGAAATTTAAAAATTTAAACAGGAAATGATCCGAAATGACTTTCGCCCCCGACATCTTTGTGAGTCTTACATCCCCGCCTAAATAGATCGAGCCTTTCTTATCTTTTGGCTAAATCATTGGCCTTTTATTTGTTCTTTTTTTCTCCCCCCCCTTCCCCCCCAAGGTCTCTCCCCATCTAGGTAAATAGTTTGATGAAGATCTCTATCAGATTGTACGCCTCCTCCGCCGCCCGCCCGCCCTCTCACGCCACTAGAATCATGAGATATTCTTGTGTGGAAGTCTAAGCAAAAGCTCACCCGATACAGCATCCACACCCACGCACCGACGTCATTCACGACCTCGAAGAAGGACAGAAGATGAAAAGGAAAAATATGGTCGTGAGAAAGGTGGGGCGGGGGGGGGGAAGAGGTTTGAAAATTAAGTGAGAAAGATGAAGACAGAGAGAGAGAAAGAGAGAGAGAGAGAGACTGACAGAGAGGTAGGGAGGGAGAGAAAGGAAAAAAATTAATAGACAGTGAGAGAGTATGAGAGAGAGAGAGGGGGGAGGGAAAAATGGTTGGAGGATGAGGAGAGACAAAGAAGAGAGAGATGTAGATAGTGAAAATATAGTAAAACAAAAGGAAGAAGGGAGTGAGTGAGAGAGATAGAGAGAGAGACAGATAGAGAGAGAGAGAGAGAGAGGTATAAAACAAAAAGAGGGAAAAAGAGAAGGAGAAAGAGTCTCGAATATTTTTTTTTACTCTTAACACCCTTCTCCTTTTCCCCAGCTCACTCTGGGGGGGGGGGGGGTTAGCGTGTGGGTGGAATGTGACAGGATTTGTTTGCGTGTGGGTGGATGTCAATGAATGCAGGCAGAATAGAAGGGAGGAAAGGAGCGGGGGGGGGGGGGGGCGGTGGAAATAAAGAGGGATACAGGAAGACTTCTGCAGTGAGCTTCATAAGCGGTCGTCTGCTCTGAACGTTAAGTTAATGAGGTCACCTTTCGGAATCGTGGGACTCAAATGTACTTTGTCTGCAGGTATTGATGACATAGAAATATGTCCTTGCTGCTTTGTCTTTTGTTTTGTTATTTTTAACTATTTTTAGTCCATATATATTTAATGTGCCATGGCAAGTTGGTCCAAGAAAGGTAGGTCCTGGCAGGTAGGTAAAGGTCGGCTTGCTTAGGCTCAGGCAAGAAGGTCCAGGCAGATAGGTCCAGTCAGGCAAGTCCAGGAAGGATTATCAAGGGAGTAAATCCAGGCAGGTAGATCGAGGCAGGTAGGTCGAAGAAGGTAGATCCAGGCAGGTAAATCCAAGAAGTTAGGTCCAGACAGGTAAGTCCAGGAAGGTAGGTTTAGGGAGGTAAATCCAGGACGATAGGTCCCGACAGATAAGTCCAGGAAATTAAAATGGCGATAATAGTTAAATTAGAGTGGTGATAGTAGGGAAATTTTAATTATGATGATAGAGAAATTCAAATAGGGGATGGGATTAAGAAATTAAAATGGGATGAAAGTGGATATTTGAACTATGCTTATCATATTACTAGTATATGATCTAAAAATGAAAAAGAAACCCGTTGGTTGAATTGCTAGAGCGTTTATTTAACAACGGAGTCTGATTTGTACAATCGATTTCAAGTAATCTGTTAACATCATTTTTTCAAATACATTATTTGGTATTAAAAAAGAAAAGTCTTCACATTGTGGATGTCATTCCCTGAAACGGAAAGACCCAGACACCATTATTTGACTTGGCCAACTAACAATGAGAAACTCTCTAGGTTCTAAATATACGAAAATGTGTCTTTTTGAATTTTTCGGATCTAAAGTTTGGGGGGGGGGGTAGAAAAAAAGTGGAAGGGGAAATAGTAAAGCCCCCAAGTATTGTAAGAAATGCAGATCTTGCATCCTTGAAGAGTTGGGTGTGGGTGGGTGTATTTCTGTCTTTTTTTCCTTGCATTTATATAGAGCATCTTTCATGCTTGAAGCACACTTAATGCGCCATGGCCCAATCTCTGGGGTGAACTAGTGGGGAGGAGAGGTATCTGGGAGAAAGTTTTCCTTGCTGCCTTTAGGCGCTCGGCAAACGCGAACTCGATTCTCCTTTGATAGGTAGCCAAACGGTTTAAGCCTCTTTGCCACAAATCCAACCGATAAATGTAAAATTACAATGGGTATGATTAACTACAAGTATGACTATTAGAGGTTATATTTATAATCCCCAGAGTTAAAACAAAATAGTCTCTAATAAATTGAATATATTATGCAAAGAAAGAGAGAAAGATACTAAAACACGCAATTAAAAGTTTACAATAATGTATTCGATTCGGAAGATTGAGTGTAGTGTTTCACATGACTACGCAAACCCAGTTGCGACCTGCATATTTTTCCGCATCTCGTGCAGACAAAGCCGTTGTCCACTGGCAGTCTGTTTAAGTTTTCTTTCCGTCTTCTGTGTCTGTCTTCAATGAGTGCTTTTCTTTTGTGTCTAACGGTTTTTGTGAGATCTCTCCAACTGTCTCTTTCAGAGATCATCTGCTGCCAGATATATTCCTCTATGCTAGTTATAAAAACAGCGAATCAGTTATATATATAAGCCGATTCATTGTTTTCAATATATTATATATGAGTTATATTTTTTAAATGTATACACACACACACACAAAGTAAGCTTCCAGCACTCAAATGCTAACTTGATATCAAATTGATATGTAAAACACTTGATCAAAATCTCATGTAAATGACCGCAGAGCCTCTTTTTTGAAGTAACGTCTGTATTATATAATGTATGTTGAACTACGAGCAGTGGTGTAGCACTTAATACTTATTGAGATATCATGCCATGAAAGCATGCCCCGTCCTGGCCGTCTCCTGGCCTCATGAGTTTTAGAACAAATAAAAGAGTCCCCTCGTCTTAATGTGGACCAAGATTTTCTAGTACCTAGTTCTAGAGGAGCATTGCCCTCTTATGCAAGTTGGGGGGGGGGGGGTCTTGGAGTTGGGAGGAGATGGGGCGGTGGTGATGCTGAGCTGAACAAACTCCTGGAGTCGGATCACTCAAGTTGAATTACAATTAAATCTACACCCAAACACGCCCTCAGCACACACCACTGAAGTCATTTCTGTTGGAAGCACAGTGGAGCTCTTACAAAAAGTAATTTCTTTATTGATTTGTTTAAAAACAATTATCCAGTTCACACACACACACAGAGACACAAACAGAGACATACACAGAGACACAAACAAACACATAAATAGAACGTTTGGTGAACAAATCTGAATTACTTTCAAGCTTAGGATTCCCCCCCCCCCTCTCTCTCTCTCTCAAAATGGAAAAAGAGAGGCCAATTTCTAAGGGTAAAGCAGAGGATCAAGACATACGATGTGAGGTCTTTCAATGAGATCCAACGACCCGCTAGAAAAGTGAAATAGATTATTAGCAGTACTATGTCTCCTTGGTTAAATAAACAGTGGATTGTTTTGTTCACGTGTTAATTGTACTTGTAAACTGTCTTCGATTGTTTCAATTTTACGAGGCCTGTGAGCAATTGGCCAAGAATTTATGTATTCATCTATGAATTTGTACTTGTATAACAGCTACTTCAGCTCGGTGAGTTGCGTCCACCGGTACGGTTTTATACCTAGGGACTATGGTTTATGGCCTAGGAAGTATTTATGTACCCCAGCGTTGCCGTATGCTTGACATATATTATATATGTAATACATATATATATAATTTATGCATATGTATTCATACATATGCATATATATATCTTATCTTCTTATCTTATATAATACAGACGTTACTTCAAAAAAGAAGATGATTACGTCCTACGCGTCATGCATTTAGTCATGCATATTAACCAATGACTTAAATTCTGTCAAGTCACTGGTTTTTCTGGCTAGCTCAGGCAACCCATTCCATGCTCTAATAGCGCTAGGGAAGAAGGAGTATTTGTACAAATTTGTCCTAGCATATGGGACGAGGAATGTGCCTTTATTTTTGTGTCTTTCAGAGTATTTTATTAAATTTTGTTTTTGTATTTGAAGATTATGGTTCAGTGTTTTATGTATAATTGCTACTTTACTTTTGAGTCTTCTGTCCTGAAGGCTTTCTAAATTTAGTGATTTTACTAATGGTGTTACCCTAGTCAAATGTGAATATTCGTTTGTTATGAATCTCACTGCGCTATTTTGTGTTTGTTCCAGTTTCTTAATGTTTTCTTGAGTTGAGGGGTCCCACACGGTGGATGCATATTCTATTATTGGCCTAACCAAGGTTAAATAACATTTTAGTTTTATGTTCTTATTTGATTTATAAAAATTTCTTTTAATAAACCCTAATGCTTTGTTGGATTTTTTTTATAGTTTCATCAATATGTGGATTCCATGACAGTTTTTCATTTATTATAACACCTAGGTATTTTGAGTTTTTAGTCTGTGTTACTGGTTTGCCATGAATAAGATAAGTGGAATTAATTTGTTTTAGTTTTTTTGTTACTCTTAACAACTGACATTTTTCTGGGTGGAAAGACATGCTCCAATTTTATTCCCATTTCTGTAATTCATCTAATTCTCTTTGTAAAATATCTGTGTCTTGTTTTGTTTTTATTGTTCTATATATTATGCAATCGTCTGCAAATAATCTGACTTTTGTTCCTGAACTAATGCAATTTGGTAAATCATTTATGTAAATTAAAAATAGTAGTGGACCCAAGACTGTTCCTTGAGGTACACCTGAGTTTACTGTTATTGGTGTTGATTTAGAGCCATTTATTATTACAGTTTGTTCTCTCCCTATCAGAAAATCTTTAATCCACTGATGCAGTGGACCGTTAATGCCGAAATATTTTAATTTTTTAAGCAAACTATGGTGGTGAACTTTGTCAAAATCTTTGGAAAAATCTAGTACGATAGCATCTATTTGCTCTCTGTTATCTAAACCTTTTGAAAAATCACCAATTAGTCCTATTAGTTGTGTTTCACATGATCTATATTTCCTAAAGCCATGTTGGTATGGGGTGAGGACATGATGTTTGTCTAAGTGGTTTATGATATTGCTACATATTATGTGTTCTAGTATTTTACATGTGATGCTGGTAAGTGATACTGGTCCGTAGTTTCCTGGATCAGATTTTTCTCCTTTTTTAAATAGGGGGGTGACATTAGCTTCTTTCCAGTCCTTTGGTACTCTGCCCTGGTTAAGCGATGCCTGAAAGAGTATTTTGAACACTGGGGCTAGCTCATTGCTTAGTTCTTTGAGTAATCTAGCTGGAATACCATCAGGTCCAGACGCTTTATTTGGTTTGGTGTTGGCTAATAGTTTTTTAATTCCATTTTCTTGTACTACTAAATCTTCTATGTTGTCTACTTGGTTCAAATTAAGAAATATGTCTTTGTCTCCTGGGGCTGAGAATGCTGATGCAAAGTATTTGTTTAGGATGTTTGCTTTAGTTTCATTATCATTATGTATTATGTTATGTTCATCTTTTAATGGCGCTATGCCTGTTGTTTCCATTTTCTTAGACTTAATGTATGACCATAGGTTTTTGTTGTTATCTTTAGATATTACATTGTTTATGTATTCACTCTGCAGCTGTCTGCTTACTTTTTGGGTTAGGTGTTTAATTTTTATATACTTTTTGTAAACTCTTTCTGCCTTGGTTTCTTTAAATTTTCTATATAGGTTTTCCTTCTGTTTACAAAGCTTCTTTAATCTATTATTAAACCAGCATTTATTTATTTTGTTTGATGTGTATTTAGTTGGTATATGATTTTCTATAATGCTTTTAAGATGGTTTTTAATGAAATTCCAGAGGTCATCGACTGGTTGGTTAATGTCTTTTTCTAATAAGAATGTTTGTTGAAAGTTTAATGCAGCTTGGTGTAGTTGTGTTAGGTTACATTTATTCCAGAGTAAGATTTTTCTTTTGGGTTTTGTATTGGCTACTGCTTTTATCTGACTGTGTATTTTTATGATCTCATGGTCTGATAGACCAGGGATAATATCATAATCAACTACTAATCCAGGTCTGTTGGTTAACCCTTAAAGGGTACCCTGGGGTACTGGAGTACCCCAGACAAAAAATAAATTGCAAATTCTCAGCCGCTTTTAACCGGAAGTACTTCATGGTTTGTTTACCTTCCTGTCATTATGCTGTGTTTACATGGCTGATAGTGTCGATTTTTTTCCGTTTTCGGTTTTAGCAGGGGAGGGGTCATGGGGTACTCCAGTACCCCAGGGTACCATTAATACTATATGTTTTTTGCTTGATATTTTTTCCAGTTATTTTCTTTTTTTAAATAATTCGGTAGAATATCCGGGTCGTCTCCAAGAAAATTTATAGTTACGCTATATATTTTCTGAATGCTCTAATTCCAACCCTAAAACTACACACAATCTAAGTTTGGCACATATTGCACAATAGGATTAGGTTGGAATTAGGTACAATTATAATGCGAACGATAATGAAAAATTTCTCTTGGAGACGACTTTGATATTTTACCAATAATTCTGTAATTCTGTTGAGGCGATAGTGACGTTAAAGTAAAAAAATTAAAGTCGTTTAACTTGTTTTAATTATGTATTTTTTAGCGGGGTACTGAGGTACCCCAGGGTACCATTAGTGTTATTTTTTCGCATGGGTACCCTTTAAGGGTTAAGAAGAGATCTAATGTGTTGTTTAATCTAGTTGGCTTTTTAATGATTTGATCTAAACTTAGGTTGTGTAAAGTTTCTATGAAAAGCTCATTTATGTCCTTAAGGTTTTGGTGTTTATCTATGGTTAGTGTTTTCCAATTTATATCAGGTAGGTTGAAGTCACCCATAATACAAAAAACTGCATTTTTATTTGTCTCTTTAAGTGTAGTAATCTGATTACATAGTTCCTGCATGTATTCTAAACTAGAATTTGGTGGTCTGTAAATGCTGCCTAATATAAGGGATGTTGAGGTGGTATTAATTTTACAAAATGTAGATTCTATGTTTTTTGAGTTAGGTAAGGTAATTTCTTCTGCTATAAGAGTGTTTTTTATTGCTAAAAGAACTCCTCCATGATTATCAGCCCTATCTTTTCTAAAAATTCATAATTACTATTGAAAATTTCTGCATTATAAATTTCAGGATGTAGCCAAGTTTCTGTTCCTGCAATTATGTCTGGTTTCTCACATTCTAATAAAATTTCTAAGTCTGCTGTTTTGTTCCTAATGCTTTGAAAATTTATTACTAAGGTTTTAAGGTATTTTGGTATTACTTCTTTAGGAGGTTTGTTTAGTAAGGCTGTTGTATTAATTTTAGTAGATTTAGGTTTAACAGGAGTGGATCTGGCTAGTGGTTGGTGAGATGGTTTTGGGATGGTGTTTAGGATGTTGTATGGGTTAGAAGTGTCCGCATCAAATGAATCAAACAGTCCTGATGTAAACTGAGGTAACCCACACGGTACACAGTGCCATGATGCATCTTTGTTGCCTATGGCATAATACACAGGTGTATTCATATGGAGACATGATGCATGGTACCATTCATCGCAGGTGTCACATTGAATGGCTTTCTGTTTCATGGTGCATACTTTTTTGCAGATGTTGCATCTATCTTTAGATCTAGGCCCTGGATTTGACTCTACATCTCCTGCTATTAATATTAACAGTGAAAGGTATTTATTTCTACTGTGTCTGATTGAAAACTTCCATTTGTGATGGGTAATCTTCTTTAATGTTATGGATGTGTATGTTAGGTTATTTTTGAAGTTGTATTGATCTAAAGTGTGATGATTGATTATGACTGTTGTTTCCTTTTTAAGTTTAGTGTTGACTGAGGTAGATCTAGTTCTGTGTTCAGCTAATGTGTATTTAGTGATTATTAGGATAAATAGCCAGAGCAATTTCATGATGACTGTTGTTGATTTTAGTTTTAAAAGGTCTAGTCTAAATCTAGTTTAAGGTTAAAAATGCCTAAGATGGCCTAAGCTAAGTCTAAGTCTAAAGTGATAGCTAATTTACAATGACAATCAAATGGTTTATTCAAAATATAGACCTAGACTAGATCCAGATCTAATTCAAGATCTAGATCTAACTGTAGATCAATATATTTATGTGTTTAACTAACTTTAACTAACTATATAGATAGAGTATTACTATTAGTTTATAATTAGTAGTATTTGTAGATGATTAGTAGATCTAAGGCCTTAATTAAAGTCTAAGTCTTAGACTGACTAGATCTAAAATCTAAGAGTATAAAAATAAATATAGACTAAATAATATTAAATATAATTATAAGGCATAAGGATTAGTTGATTAGTGAGACAAAATAGTCCTAAACTAAGAGTTGTTAATTTGAATTAATTAGTGAAAATAATGCTGAATTAAGTTAAATCTATAATTTAAAGATATTAGTTGAATAGCTTTTTAAAGGAATTTTATTTGGTTTATATACGACAAAACGGACTAATTGATGATTTCTCAAAAGGTTTAGATAATAGTGAACAAATAGATGCTATCTTACTAGATTTTTCCAAGGCTTTTGACAAAGTTCACCACCATAGTTTGCTTAAAAAATTAAAATATTTCGGCATTAACGGTCCACTGCATCAGTGGATTAAAGATTTTCTGATAGGGAGAGAACAAACTGTAATAATAAATGGCTCTAAATCAACACCAATAACAGTAAACTCAGGTGTACCTCAAGGAACAGTCTTGGGTCCACTACTATTTTTAATTTACATAAATGATTTACCAAATTGCATTAGTTCAGGAACAAAAGTCAGATTATTTGCAGACGATTGCATAATATATAGAACAATAAAAACAAAACAAGACACAGATATTTTACAAAGAGAATTAGATGAATTACAGAAATGGGAATCAAATTGGAGCATGTCTTTCCACCCAGAAAAATGTCAGTTGTTAAGAGTAACAAAAAAAATTAAACAAATTAATTCCACTTATCTTATTCATGGCAAACCAGTAACACAGACTAAAAACTCAAAATACCTAGGTGTTATAATAAATGAAAAACTGTCATGGAATCCACATATTGATGAAACTATAAAAAAATCCAACAAAGCATTAGGGTTTATTAAAAGAAATTTCTATAAATCAAATAAGAACATAAAACTAAAATGTTATTTAACCTTGGTTAGGCCAATAATAGAATATGCATCCACCGTGTGGGACCCCTCAACTCAAGAAAACATTAAGAAACTGGAACAAACACAAAATAGAGCAGTGAGATTCATAACAAACGAATATTCACATTTGACTAGGGTAACACCATTAGTAAAATCACTAAATTTAGAAAGCCTTCAGGACAGAAGACTCAAAAGTAAAGTAGCAATTATACATAAAACACTGAACCATAATCTTCAAATACAAAAACAAAATTTAATAAAATACTCTGAAAGACACAAAAATAAAGGCACATTCCTCGTCCCATATGCTAGGACAAATTTGTACAAATACTCCTTCTTCCCTAGTGCTATTAGAGCATGGAATGGGTTGCCTGAGCTAGCCAGAAAAACCAGTGACTTGGCAGAATTTAAGTCATTGGTTAATATGCATGACTAAATGCATGACGCTTAGGACGTAATCATCTTCTTTTTTGAAGTAACGTCTGTATTATATAAGATAAGAAGATAAGAAACGAAAATTTAACTCATCTATGATAACTGTAAACAGGGAGCAGCCATCTTGTCAAGAGCGCGTAACTCTCTCTCTATATATATATATAATGTATATATGTATATTATATATACATATATATATATATATATATATATATATATATATATATATATATATATAAATGATTATTATATGACAAGCATTGTTCTATAAATAGTTATACCTTTTTTGAATAATAGCGTTACCCACATATTTTTTTCAATGATTTTATTGTTAGTTTTTGAAGTTTAAAAAAGTGAAGAGGAAAAACAATGTCAAAAATTGCTAAATATGTGCTAAATCTGTGCCTGCCTATGTTTCTATAAAAACCTTGTTGGAAAGAAAAGTTACTTTGTAAACCTTAGAAATATCTAAAGAGATAGTCGACAGCTAGAATGTGGACACATAGTGTTCAGTTGAGAGAGCAGCCATAATTTAACTCCCATATAAGAATTTTGTTTCATTTTCTCTTTTTAAAATGATAATATCTATTAGCTACATCACTTCTACATAAGACTACATTAAATCAACACAGTGTACATATGAGCTGATAACCAAGTCAGTTTTTTTTTTCTGCATTCAGGTACTAAACGTTGAAGAATAGGTTTAGCTAAACAGCCTCAACAGAACCTATTTTATCTACTAGACTTTGATGTATAGGTTTAGCTAAACAGCCTCAACAGAACCTATTTTATCTACTAGACTTTGATGTATAGGTTTAGCTAAACAGCGTAAACATAACCTATTTTATCTACTAGACTTTGATGTATAGGTTTAGCTAAACAGCCTCAACAGAACCTATTGTATCTACTAGTCTTTGATGTAAAGGTTTAGCTAAACAGCCTCAACAGAACCTATTTTATCTACTAGACTTTGATGTATAGGTTTAGCTAAACAACCATAACAGAACCTATTGTATCTACTAGACTTTGATGTAAAGGTTTACCAAATCTAGCCTCAACAAATTTTGTTACAATGAATAGATTTTGTTGCATAGGTTTACAAATCTAGCGTCTACAAAACCTGTTACACTTTTTTATAGCTACTAGACTTTGGAGCATATTTTTACCAAATCTAGCCTCAACAAAACCTGATATACTCAAGCATGAACAAGAAAAAAAAAATCTTATATTGAGCATTCAACAATCATGAAATCAGGAATATATGAACGCGCAGTATCAAGAGAGCTTGAGAGAAAGAGAGAGAGAAAGAGAGAGAGAAAGAGAGAGAGAGAGAGAGAGAAGAGGTAAGGAGAGACGTTCAACTCAGACAGCTACAAATAATATGTCATTTTGACATTGCAAACATGTTGTTCTTTGAACCCCTACCCCCCAGAGTTTAAACATTTAAGAGTACGGAAAACAAAATCTTCAAAAAAGAGGAGAAAAAAATGGGTCGATGTTTATGTTGTTTTTTTCTTGCACTAAATTTATTAATTAAATCTTGTCCTTTTCCATTTGCTAGGTCTCTCACTTCCGGCTGAGAGACCGTGAAACACTAACATGCACAGAAATAATGTCTTCGAATAATTTACATCAAAAAAACAAAACAATAATTTCTTCCCAATCATTTTCAACCTTGGGGCCTCATAGATTTCAGACACATGCATAAACTCATTCCATTGCGCCGATCCTTTGCGGATTCGCTTCTTTCGGGAGACATTTTGTGGGGCTGGATCGTAACAGGCCGGATACGGTCTGCGGGCCGTTGTTAGGGCATCACTGAACTAAAAAAAAAAGCTGTTTCTACAAACAGTATAAACAATTTGTAATAAGGCCATTATTTTTCAAACTTTTTTTTTTTCACGTATTTTATCTTTTTAGTTTATATTATATCAAAATCCGTCCTGTACAACCTTTTGAGACCTGGGAACCATAAAAAAACATTAATTCAAATGAAACTAAGCCCTTGCGGCTTTCATAATTCTGCAAGTGTGGGCAGACTTTTTGGGAACCTGATAACATCGTGTCACAGACCAAATATGGACATCGGGCCGTAGTTGGGGTATCACGGATTAACGTAACATTGATCTGATTTGTAACAAACGGTAACTCATTCATATTCAACTAACCATTTGTTGTACTTGTTTAGAAATGAGCCCAGAGAGCGAGAGGCAAGTGTGATACATCCACGTGATATTTACAATAGCCTCGAACCCAATTTTTTTTTTTTTTTAATCCGTTTGTTTTTTTTTTCTTCGATAGTTCCCCCTGCTTTCTCGTATTTCTGTAGCTTTTGGCACAATAACGTCATCTTGTTATAAGGAATGGTTACTTTCGTCAAGTCTAGTGTGAGAAGGGCGCGGGGGGGGGGGGGAGATGCGCAGAGGGACTCTGTGTTCAGACTTCAAATACACAATAATATTGACTTTAAACTCTAAAGCACAGCCGAGGGACCAAAGACACAGTAAGGTGACTTACTAAGACAACAGGTTATTGACGCGTTTCTTGTGCAGTGTTTTCTTGTCGCGTTGATCCCAAGTTCAGAACGCAATCGATCAGGCTTAGTGCGACTGTTCCACTTTGTTTGTTTTCAAAACTAATAACTGTACAACACATGTTTTAAACTTCAACTCAGTGGGAATTTGTCTATATTATAATATAGTCATAATTCTAACTTTTCACAACGAAGTTATTTAAGTTATTTAAAGTTTTATTAGTAAAGATATAATACGCCCACACTCTACACCGGTTTAGTTGTCTACCAGAAGTTTGGTGCTACAAGTCAACGACAGTCAACACCGATTATGTTAATCTTTGTCAGATTATGATTATTTCTATGCCATAATCATTATACTCTATTCCCAGAGTAATAACTAAGTTAAAGACAAACCATTCAGATTAGGGGAACATCATTTCTAGCTGAAGAAAACATCATTTCTAAAATACAAACGATTTTGTTTCTGTGTATTTTATTAATACTATACCATGCATATAAGGTCCCTACTATTTAAGCTCTTCTCTATTTTCACATCCCAAGCTACACTCCTCTTAAAGCCAGAACGTGTCCTGGAGCTAGATCGAGGTCCTGACTTAAGTACGTGACCACAACCAAAAGCTACATCAAGTAAATACTTATCACTTATCAAAATATTTGGTTGTGGGGAGGGCCCCGTATTGATTCAACGGACAGAGAAGGGGTGAGGGTGGCTAAGCAGATATCTCAATGTTTACCTTCAAAGGTTCCCACATTAAAGAAAATTTCGGAGTCTCTTAAAGATATTTTGGGATACCAATGACATCCAAACTAGTATTCTATGACGTAGTAAATTTCTATCTAATTTATTTAATCTGTAAGTTACAACGCAGCTTTGCTTTCAACGGTAGTTGGTAGTACAGCAAATGTAGACAGATATTTCAGTCTTCGCGGTTAGCTCAAAAGTGCAAAACCAAATCTAAATTCCAAATCTAGAACAAGCATGACCGCACACGAATCAATCAAAACAGTAGTGGTATTTAACTTTATGTGTTTTGTATAGAAATGGGGGATAAATCTTGCAGTATTGATATCTATGGCAGCAATAGTGCGTTTTTCCCCCTAAATAAGCTTTTTATTTTTCTTTGTCTATATCTTATATATTTTGCTTTTTTTTGTTGTTGTTGTTGTTGTTAAATGTGTCCTATTGTCCATCGAGAGTGTATACTTCTGTAACAGTGATGCAAGCCTTTGTCGGTCGGTTGGGGGGGGGGGGAGGGCAAAAACCTTTTTGTCATGCGTGTCAAAGACAGAATTACCGCAAAAAAATAAATAAATAAAAAATGTCGAGTGAAACGGAACCAAGCCTTTTCTGCTTATTCTGTAGTGTGTGCAGTGGCGTAGCTACCAATGTGCGGGTGGTGCGGGCCGCACAGGGCACCAAGGGGAGAGGGGCACCAAAATTCCCCCAGTGTGTATTAATTTCCTATTTCCCGGAGCGTTTCAGTA
The DNA here is from genome assembly GCA_036873155.1 of Biomphalaria sudanica. Classification (NCBI taxonomy): domain Eukaryota; kingdom Metazoa; phylum Mollusca; class Gastropoda; family Planorbidae; genus Biomphalaria; species Biomphalaria sudanica. The sequence continues at coordinate 3,697,589 of JAZGLO010006691.1, forward strand.
AAAACGACTAATTGTATGGACACCAACAAGCATAAACTACTGTATTTTAAACATGAACTAACGATTTATAAACTAGTCATGTCGCTATTTTGTTTCATCTCCTTGACTATTTCTTCCATACAATGTAAGCTATAGAACAGTTTGAATCTAATTTACTAGATTTATTTCGGACACACTGTACATGTTGCTACTACACTGATCAATGCTCTGTAATGTAAAGAAGAAGAAGAAGATAGGCCAACCTTTTTTTACTTCATTGTTTAGTCCATTGGTTTAATCTAGACATAGAGTTTACAAATATATTACTAAACTCTAGCTCCAAACAATTGTCTTAGTTTATTCATTTCTTTATGATTCTTGATAGTTTAATTTTGGAAATAATTCTATTGTGATGTCAATATTTTTAAATAAGCTAACCTTTGTTTTCTACGATTTTTTTAAACTAACTAGTTAATTGTAATACTGTAACGTAAACAAAATGATGAACAGTGCTCAAGACTGACTAGTCTGGTTGACGCCTTAAAACCATTTTAAGCTCAGACGGAGAAATCGGCATCTCTGATTGAAACGGCTGACGGCATGGATCAAAGAGTCTAGAGGGTGAAAATCTGTTACATATCAAGAATCAGCAAAAGGAAAGGCTAGAAAGCTTTCAAAGGCTTGGTTTTTCCGGCAAATGTCAAACGGCGAGAAAGTTCTTATAAAGTGGATGTGTTATTCGCCAAAAAAAGAATCATTATTTTGCTTCCCCTGCATACTCTTCTGAACAGGACAAGTAACAAATCTTCATTTAAATCCAAAGATGGATTCAATGACTGATGGAGGTTATCCCCGAAAATAGAAAAACATGAGACCAGCAGTGCTCACATTCAGTCATCGCTTGCTTGGAGGGAACTTGAAGTTCACCTGAGAGTAGGGAACAGTATTGACAACAAGGCCCAAGATTTGATTATACAAGAGACGAAAACCTGGAGAGAATCTTGAACATCATTCCTTTTCTCTCAAAGCAAAATCTGGCACTACGTGGGCATCGCGAGCGAGCTGAAGAAGTGTTGGATGGGCAAAATCAAGGCAATTTTCATGGAGTTAGTAAAATTACTATCAAAGTACGGTCCACTCTTGAGGGAGCATGTGATTCGAACTAAGCTTTGTTCCAGACAGAATACATACATGTCTCCACAAATACAAAATGAATTTATTACAATATTGGGGGATCACGAAACAAAACAACAAGCCAAATATGTCTCTATTTTTTTTTTTGACAGTACATCTGACATCTCAAAGCTGGATCAAACTTCCCAAATTTTACGGTACGTTGTCATGGATAATGACGGGGTGCAGGTTCGTGAGTCTTTTGTTGACTTCATCGACACAAAGGACAAGTATGCTGCTGGAATCGCTGAGATGATTCTAGAGAAACTGCGTTCGGATGGGTTCGACATAATGGACTGCAGGGGTCAAGGCTATGATAATGCTGCGTTCATGAAAGGGTAAAACTACTGTGTCCAATAACGTATTCTAGAAGTCAATCCCAAAGCACTATTCATTGCCTGCTCAAACCATTCTCTTAATTTAGCAGGAATTCGAGCTGCTGAAGCTGAAGTCAATTCGGTAACATTTTTTGGTACACTGGACCGTTTACACGCCTTTTTGTCAACTTCAACACACCGCTGGGATATCCTCATCAAGATAACCGGAACTAGCCTTAAACGTTTAGTTGAGACCCGTTGGAGCGCCAGAGGAGAAGCCGTCAAGATGGTTAGGGATAAATTTTCTAAAATTATAGAAACTCTGGAAACATTAAACAGCAGAGATAAAAATTCTTCGACTAGATCTGAAGCAGGTGGATTATTAGTTGCTATTCAGTCTTTTAGTGTTCTCACCTATCTCGGATTTTGGGCTCCTGTATTAACTGAAATTAATGATGCGCAAGTCTACCTTCAAAAACAAGGATTGTCTATTCGAGACTGCTCACTCAAACTAAAAACATTAGAGACATTTTTTAGTAGTAATCGAGATGACATCGCTGAATGCATTACCTTTGCCGAAAGAGTGTGCTCAGATCTGACAATCAGTACAGAACCTTAAAACGTGTTGGCCATAAGAAAAAGATGTCTCGTGAGAAAAGTGACTACTCGGTACTTACACACAAAGAAGAGCTACGAAGGGAAATTTATTCTACCTTGGACAGGATTGTTCAAGAAATAATCACCCGATTCGAGGAACTTCATGATGTAGCAGATAGATATGAATTTTTGTCGCCTTCCCAGCTATTAAATCCTCAGGTCGAAATCAATCTCGATAGTACTCCTAGCGACATTGATAAAAAACGAATTTCTGCTGGAGCGAAAGAGGCTTCAACGGTTTCATAGTTTCATAGTCACAGTTTCATCAGAAGCCTCCGAACTTCCAAAACAAGGACCTGTTGAGCTCTTGAATTTTATAAATAAATATCAGCTAGATGATTCAGTACCAAATATCGTCTTCGTGACTCCTTTTTTTTTGACTATGGCGGTAAGCGTCGCTACATGTGAGAGAAGTTTTTCCAAACTGAAACTGATCAAGAATTTCTTGCGATCAACGATGAAAAATTTACGACTCACTAATTTGGCCATTTTGTCCATTGAACACGAGGTGGTGGAAAAAATTGATTTAGAAAAAATTATTGATACTTTTGCCAGCAAGAAAGCGCGTAAAATTCACTTGTAGTATGTTTATGTAAAAGTGATTTTTTGAATTAACATTTTTATTTGATTAATGAATACATATTATTTTGAACAAAAAAGTAAGGTTTTGCAATGTCATTATTTAGTTAGCTTTTTTTTTGGGGGGGGGGGGGGCTCAAGATGAGGTACCGCACCAGGCATCATATACTCTAGCTACGCCACTGAGTGTGGGTATACATTTCGAAAGGGATGGATAGAACCGGGCCATGGTAATGTCCCACAGGCAGTAGTTTGTGCCTCACTGTTCCAAATTAGCTTAGACAAACGAGGTGAGTGTGATATCAGGCACATATACAGTACACCTGACCTATGATCCTGAACTTTAAATAGAAAATTGATAACAAAAAAAAAATGTGTGTAAGGTGTGTCCCACTCTTAGCAAATAATGAAAAGTGTACGTGTCTTAGATTTGGACCAATTAAGAGAGGGGAAGGGGGGAGACGGATGGATGTGATGAAGGTCAAAGGCGAAGGGCACGTACAACTGTCGACCTCCTCCCCCCCCCCCTTTATGACTGTGACTGTCGCAGTAATAGTCAAACCAAATGTTTGACATTGCGCTTTGACACATCAAGAGCTTACAGGCTTGGCCTACGAGGTTTCTGTCCCTCAGTGTGCCCACTTGAAAACAAGTCATTTGTGGTGGCAGAAACAACAGCAAAAAAAAAAGTAAACACTTACACCTTTCCATACGAGAGTGTTTCCCCTTTCAAACCTTTTGCGATCCATGGGACGAATGATTCTCGTGTTGCTATGACCGATGGATAACGAGGGTATCCAGTCGAGACCGTTCGACACAGAAGGCCTGAACACTGGCCTGCAACGTCACAACCTGTAGGCAGTTTAGATCAACAGCTCGTTGCCACGTCGTACATACCTGTGACGTCACATACCTGTGACGTGGCGACAAGCTATTAATCTAAGCTGCCCACAGGTCGTGACGTTGCAGGTCAATGTTCAGGCCATCTATAACGATTGGTCTCGATCCAATGGCAAGGATCTTTGCCGACTAATGTTAGGCGTCCTAAAATACACAAGCTAAAAATCCAAGACTAGATTGGGACTCAAGCTTCGGACCCCTCGTTTTCAAAACTAAGCGCTATCCCATTGTCGCCTTCTCCCAGTGCTACATTTGCCTATAGGCACATAAAGCTATATGGCGCTGTAGCTTAGGGTCTCACTTGATTGTGTCCCCGAAAATGGATACAGGGATATTTTCATTTTGTCGAAAGTACAAAGGAATGATTGCCTTGTGTTGATTACATAGGGCCCAATATCTCAAAAAGGTAGGGATCTTACAAGCCTAAATGTGGTCCTTTCCATATTGTAGTTCTGTCGATTACCTTCTAATATAGATTTTAGAAATGTGTGGTATTACTCACTAAATAGGCTATGAATGTTTTATCATGTCTTTCTTTGATGTTGTCTGTAGTGAAAATGCTGTTTCGCCAAGGGGGCATAATATTTACATCTTCATAAATTTGCCACTGCGTTGTACACATGTGTCGCCTCCCCTTTTCCATGGTGAAAATTCCACCAGGTGGCTCTGGTTTGACACGTGGCAGCACCACGTGAGCATTTGCCCACAACCGCCAAGAGTCTGACAAGAAGAGAAACAACACAACGTACTAACGGCGCCAAATGCTGAAGCCTTTGAATAAACAGGCAAGATTTATTTCTATATGCGGTTTCTTGGATTGTGCAATATGCACCATGGGTCGATGAGACGAAGACTCTCCAACTTTTCCTACCTAAGGGCTGTTGATCAGGGCCGGCCATCGCGCCTCCGAGGGTCAGGTAGAAGATCATATAATGAAAACTGTATGTTGAGGTCATCGTTGGGTTGTAGGCGCAAAATTTTGCAAAACTCTTAAATAAAGCATGAAAACTTCTCTTTTCCACAAAATAAACTTAACTTTCAATAAAATAAGCATAACTTTCAACAAAATAAACTTAACTTTTGACAAAACAAACTTAACTTTAAACAAAATAAAATTAGCGTTTAACAAAATAAACTTAATTTTTAAAAAATAAATTTAACTTTTTGCAAAATAAACTTAACTTTCAGCTAAATAAACTTAACTTTTTTCAAAATAAACTTAACTTTCAGCTAAATAACTTTCAGCTAAATAAACTTAACTTATAATAAAATAAACTTAACTTTTTTAAACAATTATATGCAGCTTTTATTTTTAGTGTGGCTACATATAGAAACATAAATGCGATGACAAGATATCGAACGATTTAGAATGTATATCAACTCACTTTTAAAAAACTACAATCAATCAACTCTAGTCATTCTGTATCTCATCTAGATTATACTCCAATTTCAACTGCGATAGTCCTACTAGTTATTACTTAAGAAAAAAAACCACACTCACGTTTTGTTAGCCATTGAATAATAATGACAGTCTGGTGATCCAAAAATAGTAATTTAATATATATATATATATATTGTTACAAATGAACAGTGACAAGTAGAGGTCAACGTGTGACCCCAGCGAGATGACAAAGCAGCCAGTTTTCTCTGGAATCTACGCGTAAAAACAAAGACAGGATGTGACGTGCCCTCACGTGTTGTTCCAGAGGACGAACTGATCTACGAAGGGGGCAGTTACTAATGAACAATGACAGTTAGAGGTCACTACGTGTGACCTCGGCGAGATGACACTGCAGCAGGTGTTCTCTGGAATCGACATGTATAAACAACGATAGGATGTGATGTTTCCTCCCGTGTTGTTCCAGAGGATACTAGCAGTGTTTTTGCAACAATGGACAAGCGATTTGGGACTCTATATAAGCCAGAGAGTTAATGTGAAAGTCAGTCGTGTGTGAGCCGTTGCAGTCGATAAAGACAATGTAAGATGTGTGCGGCTCTAGTGGAAGAGAAATGTGTACGACTCGATGCAAGTTTACTAGGGTAGAGTTAACTGGAGTGGACTACTGTCGTTAAAGTCTATACAGCGAACTACAGTGGACTTGAGCCGTTACAGTCGATACAGTCGATGTAAGACGTGTGCGGCTCTGATTCTGTAGACTTGAGTACGACTTGGTTCAGCTTGGGAGACCTGGAGTGACACTGTAAAGTGTGTCGTTGGTCTGTTCTGTGGAATACGACTCGATGCAAGTTGAGAAGAGATGAATTGCAACGAAGTGAAGAGATGAATTGCAACGAAGTATAGCTAACTGTAAACTGACAGATATTGTACAGTCTTCTACGCTACATGTTACAGTAACAAATTGTTAGAGTTAATAGTCAATAAAGTTATATGAAGATGAAAGTTGAGTCGTCAAGTTCTTTACAGTGTTTTTATTTTATTTGTGTACCTACTAGTACATTTAGCCAGAAGATTCAGAAATACGTAACAATATATATATATATATATATATATATATATATATATATATATATATATATATATATATATATATATAACTCGTTCTGTTTTGTGTACATTATGTGTACATTATACATTATGTGAATTAGTAACTATCTCATTCCTAGTACACACACGACCAACATACATAACTCATTATATCGAGGTAGCCTATGTATATACCCCTATGGTGATTACTAATAACTATTTAACGATATGTTTTAAAATTGAAAGAACTGTTACAAACAAATAGTTTTAGAATGCAACAGCCTTACAATCCAGTAAGCGTAAGTACTCTTGCCTATATAATTTCAGAGATCTTTTTTTTTTTTTTTTAAAGTAGAAAATAGAAACAGACTATATTACACAATTTATAGAGCATTTTAAAAAAAGTTTAGTAATACGCAATAGAGATTAAAAGAAACAGGCTATAACAATGACCCAGTGATTGAGTGATAGCTAAATATTACTGTAAAATTAGCAAACATTTTTTTTAAGCTACTTAAAACTTTTAAATGAGCCTTTTCATCCTTCAAAATGCACATCTCATAAACAAAATGTAAAAGATATTACACGATTTTGAAAAAAAAAACCATGCCATTAATCTAAGGGAGAAATATATTTTGAAATATTTTTGAAACTTTTGTTATAATAATATTTTTTTTAGTACTAATAATATAAGACCATAAAATAGCAAGTTTACAGTACATTTCTTCTCAACTCCCACCGCCTACCCTCCCACTCCCGCAGGTCTCTCCTTTTGAAAGAAAAGGTCGTTTGGCAAAGCTCCCACTGGCTATGTAAGCAAATACCTGAAGCTTGGCCAAACTGGTTGATAAAGAAATGTGTTCATTTTTTTTTTTAAATTAAATAAAAAGAAAATAAAATCTATAGAAAGAAAGATAAAAGAGCTTGGAATTGTGGGAAGGGGGGGTGCTAAAAGGGGGAGGGGGGTCTTCTTCTCTCTCGTTCTTTTTTAATGTCAGATTTTAATTCACCAGAACTTGGCACAATTCTGAGCTTTGAAGTCTTGGTGATACCTTTTTAGTTGGAAGATCTATTTCAATTTATCCTGGGTTTTTCTTGATCTATTTTAATGTTGAAAAAACAAATACAGGCATACACCTGAACCAGTGTTTGAGGATTTTAATAAAAATTCTTTTGGACTTCCAGAAAAGTATTTCAAACCTGCCACAAGTCATCCCCTACTGATGTCTAATCTATCTATCTATCTATCTATCTATCTATCTATCTATCTATCTATCTATCTATCTATCTATCTATCTATCTATCTATCTATCTATTTATCTATCTATCTATCTATATATATATATATATATATATCTAATCTATCTATCTATCTATCTATCTATCTATCTATCTATCTATCTATCTATCTATCTATCTATCTATCTATCTTTAGCTTCCTAACTAGCTTCCTATCTTTCTACCTACCTACATACCTATCTATCTATCTATCTATCTATCTATCTGTTATAAACCTGGTGGTGGCACAGATGGGGATAGTGGTGTGAGAGACGAGAGAGAGAGTACCTGATAATGATGAGGAAAGCCGAATGGAGCCAGAGACCGAAGATGAAGTGGAGTGTTACCAACCTGCCTCAGGATCATGTCCTCCAGACACGACTGAAGGTGATGACTTGTCCCACCATTCTCAGCCCTGTGGATTTGAAACCCATCCCAGTCCTTCTCCGCAAAGCCCTAGGAAGTCACCTCTTTGGCCAACGATCTTGGTATCCCCAGCCCTTACATCATATACCTCTCCATGACGATGCGATCACGGCGTCGATACAACCAGATGAAGGCTAACTGGAGGAGAAGAAAACGTTTTCTGAATTTCAACTGCATGGCGATGAAAGCACGACGGCGAGGCAACCAGGTCAAGGCAAACTGGAGGAGAAGAAGGAAGCGACCATTGCTGACTGCAACATGGATGGCTCCGTCAAGCTCAAGAGGCAAGCCAACCGCCACCGATCGACCCCCACCTACAGCGATGAAGCTTCGCAGCGAATGTCATGAGGTTGATGCTGTCCGGGACGGACAGATCTAAGGAGGAGGCAGTGTTATAAACCTGGTGGTGGCACAGATGGGTGTAGTGGTGTGAGTGTAGTCAGCCGACGCAAATCGCCCCAGGCCAGTGCTTGACGAGCGGTCAACCGTGACGAGTTACGACGGTCAGCCGAGACGAGTGTCAACATGACGGTTCGGGAAGGATCGACGTCGTGAACAGAGCTCAGGAGCGTCACGAGAGTTGTAATAATCTGACCACCTAGAAACGTCGAGCGGCGTTTGAGCGGCGGCGGTTCGAGAAGGCCAGTAGAGACCCTATATAAGAGCGGAGGTGTCGCAGTCAAGACTGTTAAGAAAAGGGGCTCAATACAGCACGGTTCACGACAGAAGGTTCACGACAGGGGCTCAGAACACGGTCAACTACAGCACAGTTCAACGGTGTGGTTCTGTGCGTAGCATTACGACGGTTCAGTGCGGAGTACTGTCAAGTACAGTTGAGACGACTGGCGTCTTGATCTTGGTCTGTGATCGAGTCCGACACAACGAGCCTAGTGTGTGAAGTCAGTCCTGAACTGTTGAACCCAGTGCAAGCCCGGAACGAGACGGAAAGGCCAGTGCAAGAGTTGATACGGCGGTACGGTGTTATCGGAGAGATATTTGAACGGTGTTAGTATTGCCAAGGGTACAATATTGGCTGTTATTTATTCAAACATTAAAGTGTTACGTTACTTTAGAGCCCTGAGTTGTCAAGTTCTTTAAGTTGGTGGTTGATGGTGCAGTTTGCAGAGAGCCTGGATAGTGAGATTCGTAACATATCTTTCTATCTGTCTTTCTGTCTGTCTGTCTATCTATCTATATCTATCTATCTATCTATCTATCTATCTATCTATCTATCTATCTATCTATCTATCTATTTATCTATCTATCTATCTATCTATCTATCTATCTATCTATCTATCTGTCTGTCTGTCTGTCTTTCTGTCTGTCTGTCTATCTATCTGTCTACTCGAATTTTTCTGTCTGTCTCTCTCTTCCATTAAACACAATAAAAGTTCGGTTGAAGATAAAAAGGTCGGCGTGTAAATGTTGAATGACATAGAGCCGTCAAAGGGAAAAAAAGAAGGTCTGCTCATTATGTTGACATTAATTGTGATCTCAATAGTAAGTGTTCTCTTTTGTTGTGATTAAAACGTTTAGAGTTTCAAAGCCAGGCTTTGATTAGATTAGTTGAGTGAATCATTAGAGGTAGTTCACAGAGCCTCATGTTGTAACAATGCATACACAAGTTGATTTAAAAAAAAAACAAGAATAAAATATTTTTTGTTTGTTTTTTTCTGGAAACTTTATTCAACAATTGTTATGGGAAAAGCATTTTTAACAAATTAATATTCTCATTGTTATTCTGTTGTTATTCTTTACAAAAAAAAAAAGACAGCACGCACGGACTCTACTAGTTAGCTACACTATTAGATCTACATTTGAGAACCAAAACAAAATGGTGCTCATCTAACAAGTCCTCACTCCTCGTGTCATCGTTGGTGAAGACCTGGTCGGACAATGCGCGCGGGAGAGGGTCCGTTGCGTGAGAAACAGTAGAAATGGTCTGAAACTGCAGATTGACTTCTGAAGCCCGCCAAATCTCGGAACTGAGTTGGACAAACGTGGACACTGCTGACAAAAGCTGACATGTCATACTTGTACGTCGTACAGGAGTGGGTGGGAAACAAACACAAATGCAGTAGATGATAAAACATTCATGATTTTCCCATTTTCTTTCCTCGGCTTCTGTCTGGGCAGATCTCATCGTCCGCCCTTTTAGGTCTTCGGTTACATGAATGGCGAGCTTCAGGTCAAGTCCATCTTGACCTAATGGACTTATTTAAACATCTAATATGTATACGAAGTGTCGAGTCGTTGCAACGGTAGAAAATGCTTCGAAACAAAGATCTAGATCTAGTCGCTTAACATTTCTAGCAAGCATACAAGACAACGTATGGTCATTAAAAGAGTGAGTTGTTTTTTTTAAATAGATGAACACTTTGTATGTGTGTAAGTGTGTGTGTGTGGGGGGGGGGGTAGGGTCATTTCAAGAAATGTTAACGTTTTTGAAAATAAACAAGTGATTAAGTGATTTTTATTTGTGTGTGAAGAATGTTGTGTCTCCATTCACAAGTCCAAAACGAATGCCAGCCAGTTCTAAGCCACATATTCATGTAAGAAGAAAGAGCGTACCAAATCAGTGCGGCCCTAAGGCAAGGACTTCAACAGATCTTGATCCGGCCCTTAAAGAATGCCAGCCAGTTCTAAGCAACAGATTTATGCGAGAAGAAAGAGCGTACCAAAACAGTGTGGCCCTAAGGGCATCATCAGATCTTGATCCGGCCCTGATCGGTGTAGGGCCATATTAATATTCATTTCATTTGAACTGCAGACGAACATTGGGCTATTTCGAGAAGGTGAACACAGACGCCACTGACTTACTGCTAGTTTTGGCACCAAGACAATGAACCGAAAAAAAAAACACAACAACATAAAAGTTTTAGATATTTAAAAGCTTCTTTAATGTCGCTACCCACAATACATCTAGTCCGACCTTGACCGAACGCAGACGATGGAGAGAAAAAAAAAGGGATAGGGGTTGACTGGTGGTGGGGGCAGGAATCGGATAAGATAAAATAGTTCCTATGCATTGTGTATCAGTGTATTTCACGTCAGGTCGTGTGCACATGATAAACACAAGTGAAACAGTTCTTACCTTTCCCACCATCTTCCACCCCATCTTCCAACAGCAAGCATCTCCAACTTTGTGGCAGCAAGGGAAAAAAAAAACAGCACAAAATTTCATGACGTCAAACCGCTATCTTTATACGTGGGCCTCTTTATTTATAAAATGGCTTAGACGTGAGATGCTACTAACACGAGCTTTGCAGCATACAAGTAAAGGATGGGGGGGGGGGAGAGATCGTGCTCAGGGGGCGCCATAAATGCAGTTGCAATGACTGATCTAGGTTTTAATACCAATTCATTACTTACGCACTCAAGCTGAAGAAGCCAAAATATGCAGAAGCCACGTATTCAGGAAACAAAGAACATCGACTTGGCTTTCGAGATTTGGACGTTCATTCAAGAAGGAACATAGTTATGTCCAAACTATAACCTCACAAAAGATGGCTGGGGATGTCAGTGGGTGGGGTTCAGGCTCTGGGCGATCGTGACCTCAGTCTGGAGCGCATACCACACGACATGGCTGCCACCCGACAAAACTATAGAAAGCCACGCTACATATTTTAGTTAAAATTTACTAAAGTATTAAACAAATTTTTTTTTTTTGGTTACTTTAGTCAAAAAAATGATTTCGGTGGTAGTTGTCAGTAAAAGGAAGCACAGTGGCTGGAGTGGTAAGGCGGTGGGTTCCGAACCGAAATTCTTTATTTTGGCGTAGAATGGGGTTTCGAATTGGGGGAACTTTAATGGGTGCCAAATGCCTAACATTAGTTGGGGAAAAGTAAAGGCGGTTGGTCGTTGTGCTGGCCACATGACAACCTCGTTAACCGTGGTCCACAGAAACAGATTTTCTGACAGAGTGAGTTAATATAAGCTTTGTGACAGTAACCAAGGAGTATAGCGTTTATTATTCCGATATGAAAGTTATAATGAATGTAACTTATCTAGCCTCAAATAAAAACACAAAAGCTGGAACATACATGGTAAAACAGTTATTTGTACTTTAATTGATTGAGACAATGTATGTAGTAGGCTATTTTCTCTGAATACACAGATTCAGTTTACTAAAATTTAAATGAAATAACAGAAGAATCTTTACTTTAGAAAAAAACAGTTTTAACCGACTCTCCCAATTGTATGTCTCCCTTTATTCAGTTTTATATAGTCTAACATCGTTCATACCTCAAAAGTAGACTCTTGACTCTCGACCTGGTATAGTGGTAACTTTGGGGGATTTCCGATTTTTTTGTATGCGCGTGTATTTAAATAGTGTGGCATAACCAGCATATAATGAGAATTAATTTTCTGCTTAATGATTAAGGCGTTAAAAAAAAACCCCAACAACTTAAGAAACACTGAACTTAGTGACTTATCCCCTTTCCATGACTTTTAGATAATGCTGAGAGTGTAGTGGTCTGGGTGTCAGCATGACGTCTGAACTCATTTAGCCTTTTCGTTGCAAGTCATTTTGAAGGTAATGTTACTCAAAGATAGCGTGATACTTCGACTCTCTGGCTATCTCTTTTCAGTACTCAGAGGTTTTTTTGCACTTAGGCAGAGGTTCTAATTTTACTTCGGATGTACCCTGTTCTCACCTATCTACGTTCAAGTGAACTAGTTGGTCAAACATTCACTTTATCTTTGGAATTTCTACATTATTTGTTTTGTATAAACTTCTTATAGTAATCGAATCGAAGACATTGCCATTATTCTAGTAATGGTAGTCATGTGTGTGTGTGAGGGGGTGAATTTATTCGTATATTTTACACATTCCTTAGACGAGAAAAACAAACGCATTACAAATGAAGAGATTCGAAACAGGGTATAATTATAATGGTTATTGGGTCCAAAGATGATCTGCCGTACACTGTCAAATAACGCAGTCTAAAACTTTATGGTTAATATCACAAAGTCCACGGAGCTCTTAAATACTTCCCTTTACGGAACAGTACCAGGAGAAAGAAGAGACAAATAGAGAAATCGATGGGAAGACATCAAAGAATGAACTGGCCTGCCATTGAAAGGGATTTTATTCAAGGCAGAAGACAGAGAGAAATGGAGAAAGACGGTCGAGAGATCGTGTGTGTGTGTGGCGCCCTAACGGTTAAACAGACTAAGGGATAGGTGAGGGTGAACTTGTAAACCTTATAAATTAAAGACATTGGTTACGTCCTACTCGTATCCGTGTAAACTTACTCCATTATTTATTTTTTTACACCTAAGGGCTAGTACATACTATTGAATCGATATTGAATTCAGAGAGGGCTGGACTTAGGATAAAAACACACACTGGTATAGTTTCAAAGAAACACATTTATTTAAATTTAACTCTGCTACATTTTATTTCTTAATAAATTCATAAGAACCTGCAGGTAACATTTCATGACAACACGGAAAAGTGATTTGGGAAAAGTCTTGTTGGAGATTGGAAATATATAACCTAAAAATAATAAATGAGAGAGAGAGAGAGAAGGAGAGAGAGAGAGTGGGGGGGGGGGGGAAGGGAGAGAGAAAGAGAGAGAGAGATCAGTAAACCTCATCTTTATCGTTAAAAAAACGATTGTCCATATATATATATATATATTTCGTGTCATTTGATTTGCTTGCAATTAAAAGATATAATAAAAAGATATTTCAAAGTAAATCTCTATTCTCATGGGACGATCAAAGAACTTGATATTAGCGTTTAAGAATTAATAAAAAAATTTGTCATGTACAACATTACACACGCGTTTAAATAGAAAGATTGTGTGTTATCACACAAAATCAGGGGCGACTCCTACCAGTTCCCTCAAGGACAAGGACTATTGAGGCGATAGTCTTGTTTTGATTTTCTAATGTAATACTAACAAACTCAACAACCTATTATCGATAATTGGACCTTAAGACCTTATAGAAAACATGTGTAATATAAGTCCGAAGAGCTATTTCAGAGCATTCTTTGTCGTTGTTTTCCCATTTAAAAAAAAATAAACAACATACCAGAAGCGCGATTTTAAAACTCCTTTGGCGTTGTTGTTTTTTTGAACTTGGAAACCTACAGAAAAACCTATTATCGATAATGAGACTTCTTGACGTTTTGGCAAGACAATGAAACGCCCTTTCCTCCCATGGACAAGTTATATTCAAGCCATGGTCTTGTTTTGTCTAACTAAATTAATATCGCAGTTTATTTCAAAGAATCGTTTAGCGTTGTTTTTCACTTTAAAACAAAGTGTTTTTTCTTTTTTCTCTTCGATCTTGTTGATGTCCAAGGGCTGAGCCGAAGGCTCTTCGAGCCCTAAGTTTGAAAAAAAACCTGTTTGGACGCCAAACAGTAAAAAAAAAAAAACCTGTGTGAACACAGTTCTGTTTGAGAGTCAATGCCTATGTAAAGCATTGCTATTTCCGATGCCTTTGGCCCCCGACGCATGCTTAGCTGCACATGGCCGAAGGCCGAGGACACCGGGAGCCTCCGCCATTTTCCTTCGTTATACCAAGCTAACCGTGGGGGACTCGCCATTTTGTGTAACGGTCCCTTGAGGAACAGCGCATGGATGTGTGACAGGTTTGTGGGGACTCTTTTGCAACCCCGCCCGTGCAATGGGTGGACTCTCGTCTACCCATGGGCATCCCCACGGGAGTCTTGTGTTGCTACCCATTTAGCCTAACCACTTCCTCTAATGGTCGTTTCCACAGGGGCGCCACGATGAGGCAGAGTAGCGTGCCCGCGTCTCTTCGATCTTGACCTGACAGACGGACGTACAGACAGACGACACAACCCTGAGATAACATTTTTGGTCCGATATCTTCGGTTGATTTTTACAAGACTCTCTCTGTCCGTCTGATAAAAAGTTTATATACGTTATTTCTCCCAGACCCAATCTCGCATTTCTCCCAGACCCAATCTCGCATTAAGCTAAAGTTTTGCACAATTATTTCTTTTACATGCCAGAAAAATAATAAATTTAAAAAAGTAACCAATTAGTTAATTTACTATTGTTAATTAATTAATTTTTTTTGGTATCTCAAACATGGGAAAGAGATTTTACTTAACTGATAAGGTGATATAAGTTGAATTATCCCCCGTGGTTGAATTCTTTTTGCTCACTTTTCTTTTTTTATAAATACATTTAAAAAGCGAGCACCCAGATACCACCTTACCACCAGCGTATTGAGAAAGCTCAAAGCATGAAATTGTGCTAAACAAAAAAGTTTGTAAAAGTATTTCTAATCGCACAGATTTATAGTTGTTGTTCTAAATCTATTATATTACATAACCTATCTAAACTAATTGATACCACCCTGAGATCTATGGAGGACTGCATTGTGTATAAGCTTTATTGTATTTTTAAAAAGTATGTCTTTCTTGTTCTACTCCTGAGAAGGCAACTTTATCTGAATAGGCTAGAATACTAGAATGAGTGTGTGAGACTTTGCATGTCTTTTGTGTAGGCCTATAATCGTCTACACATACACGCAAGCACACACTTGAGAGATAGATAGAGGGAGAGAGAGACACACAGAGATAGATAGATAGACAGAGAGAGAGAGAAAGACAGAGAGAGAGAGAGGTGTCATGAGTTTTATAAGCTAATTGTTATGACACCTTTCATGATATAACATTTTTTGTGTAACCCTTATCAATTATACATTCGCCACCAGTTTAGGATTTAGCTGTGACTGCAGTATTATCAAGTAGTTGTCAGCACAGTGACGTTCAATCCTATTCCTGTTTTGTTCATTTATCCCAGTTTGTGGACCAACATAACATCCCAACAGAACTTTTGAACAAATATCTGCAATGTTAGACCCTACAATTTTATGTCTGTGATAACTGCTGACACATTTATATCTGTATAATTAGATGTTAAAACCTTTATCGCTGATAACTTTGTTTTGGCTGCAAATTTATTGATATTTAAAAAAAAAAATAATAAGCACACTTTATCGCCGTAATTATCTGTCCATTTCGGATTGGTTCACAAAATGGTCTCATCAAGTTGTCAAAGTCCCATCACCAAATAAGGCAGACAGTGTGTTAAAAAAACTTCAATGTTATCTCCTGTATATGAACACGCTAGAGAGGTTGCAATATCTAACAAAAAATATCATGTTTCTTTCATTGTTTACATGTAGGTGCCAAAATAACCTATGCGCACACACACATACATATATAACCTATAATCATATATACTATATATATATATATATATTCCTTTAAAAAAAGGTGGAGATAAGTTCCTACTACTTTATCAAACTTTGTTATGATGATAGTGTCATAAAAGATCTAGAAAGGTTCCCGTTGACTTAGGCCTAGACCTTTTCTACGTCACTCTTTCAATCTCGCCATACCAATCTAGTTATTTTGTTAGGTACATGTAATATGTACATCAGGCATGTCAAACTCATTACGGTGTATGGGCCGCACAAAAACTAACTATGACCTGAAGGGCCGCAGCCAAAAATCAGTTCGAAAACATAGCCTACTAATTTTTATGTAAATTAGAAACAATACAATAGAATACGCAGGAATTGGTGGAATACCTGTCCCTTAGCTAAATTTGTAGTGCCACTGTATTAATAAAAAAAAAAAATCAATTTTGGTTACGCATTATTTTCTTTGTCCTGATGCTTAACATCTTATCTGGGATACAAGTTTATTAATGTCAGGTTGAAGTTTGTTTGTCACTGACACGTTCATCACTAATGACAAATTTCGATCAGATAATCTTGAAAGTGAGGTGTTTTGTAGCTTTGTTGTTCTTTAATTGTTCATGCAAGCTGACTGACATGTCATTTATTCTATCTGCCACAGTGTTTCGAATTGATGTTATTTCTTTGAATGCTTTCACCTTATTTTTTTTTTACTTCCGCAGCTTTAACGACACACTCCTTACTAAAATTACCCTCACTAAATAATTTGCTATGGCGTTCAATTACTTTTGACAAAATTTAGCTGGCTTTCACTACAGACTCACTCTCGTTTTTCGGTTTAACTACTACTATTTGTTGCCTTTTAAAACTATTTTTTCAATTCAAGTAACTTGTCATCTCTCATTTTCCCGGTGTAAGCATCATATGCCTTTTTGTGATTAGCGTAATGATGTTTGACATTGTACTCTTTGGGCACACTAATGCAGGAATTGTATATTAAGCAGTGATCTATTTTCGTCCTTAAGTTTTCTTTTAGTAGCAGTTGCTGCTGTAGTTACTGATTCTTCATCAGTATTTAAATCAATTATTCTGGGAAATTAAATTGTCATGTGACCGCAGAAAGTACTAAATAAACAGAATATAAAGGAGGCCTAGTAATTACTAAAATAAAATAGAAAGACAATATTAACCACTGATAATTTTTGTGCAAGTCTATCATATTGCTTATTTAAGATGTGTAATTAACAATTATAATAAATAAAAAGTTAAAAAATCAGCAATAAACTTAAAAGATAGCTTAAAATAGAGGCCTAATTTGAAGTTAATAAAAAAAAAAAAGAAATTACCACATCTAATTCAGTTTAACTAAAATTGTCGAAAAATAATTTGTTTCCAAAATTCTTATCATTAAAGAATACTTCAGAAGTTCAACGAATTTGAAAATTAGTAGTGACTTAATTGCTTAAATTTATTTTTTTTTGGATAATTTTTGAGGTGGCCAAGCGGGCCGCATGCAATGTGGTCGCGGGCCGCATGCGGCCCGCAAACACTGAGTTTGACATGCCTGATGTACATGTTCTAAATAAAGATTTACACACGTCTAGGTTTTAATATGAAGTATTTCTAGATTTAAGAATTAATCACCAAAAGGGAGATGACCGCATGCTGAAAAAAAAAAACTTTCATTGAGATGTTTGTAAAATGTTTGACATGTTCGGATGTTACTTCAGAATTGCATTGTCCAAACCTTCCACGGGACGACGGGGGGTGGCAGGTGGCACGGTAAGAATCCAGGATCATCGACAACTTCGAAAGACAGTCCAGCGTGCATAAAGCACGACCTGGTAGCCACTCTGAGATCTATGGAGGACTGCACTGTACATGAACTTAACTGCAGCTGGCTTCGAAAAAGGAAAGACGGTGAACTTTTTACAAAAATATGAAAGCTCAGAGTGAAGGCACTGGTAATCGATTCCTAATTAATTATAAATTACAGACGTTCTTTCAAAAAAAGAAGATAATTAACCTACGTTCTAGACATTTCCAAGTGTTCATCTAATCGTGCATGTTAACTATAGACTTAAATAGTGCTAAATCATTGGTTTTCCTGGCTGATGCAGTCAGTCAGTTCCATGCTCTCACAGCATGAAGGGGCACTTCTATAATGTATCCTAGTGCGTGGAATAAGAAATGCGCCTTTATCTTTGTGCCTTTCGGTGTATTTTATTAGGTAGTATTTTTTATATTTGTAAACTTATGGTTTATGTAATATTGCTAGTTTACTTTTTTAGTTTTCTGTCCTTCTGTCGCCTGTAGGTTTAGTGTATTTACCAATGATATTCTATTTAAATGCGAATACAGATGTACTTGTTATAAACCTCAAGACTCTATAGTTCGTGCATTTCTGTTTTTAATGAGTTGTGTTTCAAAATAGAGGACATATTCTAAAAATGCTCTATGGCAGAATGTCTACTTGCGGAAACGATACTGCTTTAAAATAATTATTTCATGATGAGGTCATGTCTCTATATAGACTAGATTTATAGAGTAATTTTTTTATGCAGGACATTTTCTAAAATTAACTCTCAAAGAATATATGTAAGGGGAAACTATTCAATATAATACAAAAAATGACTACATTATCGATTGCTTCCCTTGAATAAAGTCATATTGCTTATTTAGGTATATGTCATATGTCACAAATGTAGTTTAAAGCACAATATCTTTTAAGGATTAAAAAAAAGCTAAAAAAAAGGTGGGAGGTGGGGGGATCAATGACTCGCTTGTATATTATTAAATAATGTGAATTGTCCATGCTTGTAATAAGTTTGTAATACTAGTTAATTGATATAATGTCAACATGTTTACTTTGCTTTTATACAAAGTACATTGGTGACTTATGACAAGTTACCACATGAAGAGATTGAACTAACCTAGATGACAAGTTACCACATGCAGAGACTGAACTAACCTAGATGACAAGTTACCACATGAAGAGATTGAACTAAGATTTTCTCTCAATTCCCTTAACTAATATCCAACATTCTGAACATAAACAAGTCATATGATAATGTTCAATGTTAATAACAATAAAGTGGTACGTTCCAAACTATGAACACTATATGGTGGGATGTGGGGCAGAGTGAAATAGAGCACTTGAATATCTAACATATAGCTGGAGTTTGAATCCTGATGCAGCCTGGGAATTTAAAATTTTTAGATTTCTCTTTAGCCTAATTAACTGAGTTATATTTGTAGACACCTGAGTGGTTAAGCGCTTGGCTACTGAACTGGGGTTCGAATCCTGGTGAAGACTGCGATTTTTAATTTCGGGATCTTTGAGCGTCTCACCCAGCTCTAAGTGGTACCTGACATTAGTTAGGGAAAAGTAAAGGCGGTTGGTCGTTGTGCTGGCCACATGACACCCTTGTTAACCGTGGGCCACAGAAACAGATGACCTTTACATCATCTGCCCAATAGACCACAAGGTCTGAAAGGGGAACTTCACTTTTTCTTTAATTAACTGAGTTATATTTGCAGACACCTATAGCAGCACAAAAACCTCACAGATACCAACTTCCTTCACATGTCCACAAAAAAAAAAAAAAGCACCATAGCACACTAGGCATGCAAAAAGCCAGCTCAGTCAGCCTAGATATACAATCATATGAAATTATGCCACCATAAATTAAACCTTTTCAGATCAGCAGCTTAGCCACTTTTCAAACCCCATCTTGTCACATGGTCGAAGTCACAGGTTCAGCTATCCCAAAAACCCATCATTAGATTGGAATGGTCGCAAGCGCTTATTAATATGGTAAAATATACACATTCAATTTCTCATCAGAAACACAAAAGCTGCTACTTAATAATATAAGTTTATTAGGAAAATGTATTTACATATATACATCAGCATCTCTCAACCCTATTTATTTTGATCCCATATAAACTTAAAGTGAATGTACATTCTGTACAAACTCTTCAATTTCTTAACAGCTTTGTTCCCTGATTACCAGAAAGGACAGTTACATAAAGATGAGAAAAGCATTTATAAAGCCATTCAAAAAACAGCTATTTATTACTAGATTCATGGCCTGCTGAATTCAGTTCCTGAATGACAGGTTTGCTCTTTACTTTAGGTTTAGCCAACCTAATGTCTAGTTTGTCTTCATCACTGGAAACATCTTCACTATCAACACTGTCATCACATTCATCATCACTTCTGTCTCCAAGACAGTCTTCTGGAACTAATGAAAAATTCTGTAAAAAACAAAAAAGTTAGTGATTATCTTCTTGTCTTATTCTGTTTTAGAATTGCATAACAAAGACAGGTGAGAATTTTATGTTATACAATTCAAGAAAACTTAAATAAAATAATAAACAAGGTTACAAAGACAGTTTGTGAGGAAACACAAACTCAAACTCTGCCGCTGAAGTGGTCCACCCAAGCAGGTAAAAAGGCAGGCATCAATATTTTCAGAAAGAACATCAGAATTAAATTCTATCAAAGACAAATGACAGAGAAGAATGGATAAAGTAGGTTGACAGATCTTGTGTGGTGCCCCAGCAGTCCAGCAGACCAAAGGATAGGTGAAAGTGAATGTGAAGTTAAATATGAACCTGGCCTAACTGATGTCTTAAAATGAATATCTAATTGATCTAATTGTTTTGTAAAGGGTCAATCTCGTATTCAAATTCTCAAAAAAAGAAGAAAAAACATTTCCGAATGCTGTCCATTGCGTGTTACAGTTCACATGATAATATGAAAAACTACTTATTATTTGTTGTTTTAAATTATGTCCAACTTATATGCATACTAAATAGATTTTTTCTCTAAAAAAAAAGTAAACATTATATTTGGGTAAATGTAGCAGTTAGTAGGACAGAACTTACATAATGTAGCAATACAAATGTAAAAAAAAATTTTTTTTGGACAAAAAATCTAAAACCATTTGCATAAATGTGTTAAAAATATGGCAAAAAGTCCTCTACCATACTATTAATAGTGAATAGATGTAAAAGTGGTGTATTTTTAAGAAAAAACTGCTTGCATGAGTGATTTAAGAAATTAGATTTTTCGCTTTTAGAAAATAAAAAAGTAGCCATTGCATCAGAACTTTGAATGGCCTAAAATATTATATCGGATTCTCCCTATCTTTTCTAGTTTACAAGATCTAAATTGGACGGACGGACAGACAGACATGTCATGCAAAACTAATAGCGTCTTTTCTGCTAAAAATATGTTATTTACAAAAGTGTTCAAAAGATTGATTTATTTCTAATAAGGGCATGTTTGTTTCATAAATTAAACAAAAATTAATAAAATAGCTAAACATATCTGTTTTTCCCTAATAAAAAAAAATCTCCATGTCCTCTTCTCAACTAAAAACGATAAAAATAAAGTTTTAAAATTAAAAAAGAAAGATTTCCAACACATTAAGCTAATCCTGTAAACAACGCAACCTATCGCAATAGGCGCCAGTGGGTTAATAATGTTTCATTGTAGTAGTTTTTTATTATTGTTATTCTGTTAATTTGTTTGCAGAATGGAAATATTATTTGAAAAGTAAGAGTAAAGTTATGTGTGTCGGTTGAAATATTTTACAATTTAAATATCTGATTACCAATAAACAAATCGTCACTAATTTCACCTTAATTAACACCTATTGATTGATTTTAACCATATCTGCACTAGATATATTTTCAAACAAACATTATACCAGCAAAAGCTTTTTAAGAAGAAATTTGATTAATAATAAACTTTGCCCATGCATAGAGTGTAGACAGCTTGCCGCCCAATGTGCGGATTGGCGCGGGAGGACCTTAGTCCAAGTAAGTAATGCATAGATAAAATAAAAGTTGAAGTATATGCTTCAATAAAAATAGTCTATAACCTTTACTTTATTATTGTCAAATATGACTAGAAAAAGATTTAGCTACTTTTGACAATGGCGGACTTATAAATTTAGGTATTTGAAACTATTTAATGCATGGTTCAAGTTACACTACTGGAGTCTACACATTTATTCTATTACCCATTGCACTTGCATCACATTATTTTCTTTCTAAACCTTAAGTTTCTTCAATCTGCAAGTGGCAATAAACAATCCTGGGTTAGGTTTGTCTATGAATAACAGAATATTATAAGCTTTAAAGAAATTTGAATAAAAGGTTAGTAGAAAAGCTTCCAAGAGAAATTCAGAAGATTGAAAGTCTTAAATCAGCTTTCAGCCATGACTGTTAAGCAAAATATGTGGGTTACAGCCTGACCTCCTTTACAATGCAAGCAATCCTTTCTAATAATTCTGACTCAAACAAAAAATCTTATTACAAATTATTAAATTAAAAAGAGCAAAGTATATTCTTTCACTCGACAATTAAAAAGAAATTAAATGAAAATCGTACAGAAAAAATGACCTAACAGAACTTACCATCTCAATATGAGTCTCACTGTCTTGAATATTTTCAATATCAAATTTACTAATATTTTCAGGACATGTTGTTAACTGAGTGGCCAAGTCATTGTTGGACGTCACCATTTGTGGGAGAAACTCTTTCAATCTGGATAACACTATTCAAAAATAGAACACAGGAAAAGAAATGATCAATAAAAAATAGTCTGAAAACATTTCATATTTGTACATGTTACTTCTCCAACACCAATAATTAATTATATTGTACTAGACAGATATTACCCGCTGCCCGCGGGTCTTAGCTTGCGTATTGCTGATATAGTCACTGATATAGTACATTAGAAACAATTGAAGAAAATAATGTTTTAAGTAAAGCAGACTTTAAAAAGTTTTCAGTTTAAGGCATAATGTTGCTAACAACATTGGTAGCTTGTATAATTTTTTTTTGCATAACATGTATTTTGACATGTAATTTCTGAAATATTCTTTCAAAAATGTGTACAGTTCCCCTTTACCTTGAATGTGAATAAGTCACTCGTTTCCATGCATTCTGCCTGCCCATCTGACATCACTTGCATTTCAAAATCATAAATGAAAAAAATATTTCATCTCCAGAGGAAGGAGGCAAAAGTGTGCTCCCTTAGAATAATATTAGAAATTGAAAAGTTTCTATTTCCAATTATCATTTTTATGGTTTTCCATCCAGTAATGCAAAATTGTTTAAGTGAGAAAAAATGTGGCATGGGTTACAACTATAGCCTTCATATAAAGCTATGTAAGTGTCTCTGGAGCAAGGAGCAATAATTAGTAGATTTAATATATCATTTTAAAATAATCATTTAAAAAAGAACTACACATGATATTTTTTTTATTATGGGTGGCTATGAATAGATCAAGTTTTTAAATTACTATTCCTAATTAGTTGATGTTTTAATTAAAATGTCTGAGCATGATGTTGTTTCAAATTTACTTGAAAAATCCTTTTAAAAAAAAATACAAATCGTATCTAAACTGCCCTTTAAACTATATCTATCAATAATGTACAGTGTAAGCTATTTCCCTTATTCAATATGAAAAACAAATTAATTGACTAATTGAGTATTTCTCTTTATTGATTCATGTTTTGTTAGGTACAATAAATCATCAAGGTGATCAAAGAATAATAATAATATTACTAAGGCTTGTCTTCAAGTCCGAAGATTAATGAGGAATGCAGTATTTCCTGTGGCTATGCTGCCGCAGCTGTGACCTATATATTTTACGACATCCAGAGTAAGCATGAATTAACAATCCTTTTCTTTTTGCTGTCTACATTTTTCCTCAGCAGCAGATTTTCTTTTGGTCTCAAATGTGTATCCAGCAGCCTTTGTAAGTGACCTCCAGCTGTCTCGTTCTGAAGCCACATGCAACCAGGTGCTCTCTTCAATGTCAGCTAAGGCAAGCCTAAGCTGGTCTTTAAAGCTTTTCCCTGGGGCACCTCTGTTACATCAACAGCCTTTTGGCTCACCAAAAAAAGACTGCTTTTGGCATACGTTCGGGATACACGCCCTGCCAAAGGAACTGTGGGACCATAAGAAATCTATCTAGATACTGTCCATACCTGCGTTCGCAAAGATATCGCTGTTTGTAATGTGATAAAAAAATATGTGAGGAAGAAATAATGTTAACAATTATTTAAGGGGACTAAATCCAACAACTCAGTGAATACTGAAATATTAGTTTCACTTGTTGGTATCAATCAAAATAATTAATTAACAGTAACAGATTGAAGAGGACATTACCTGAGCTTGGCGGTAAACTAACTGTTTTATTCACTTTGCTCTCAGGTAGGGAATTATCTTTCATGACAAGCAAACTGTTTTCTTGGTAGCCTGTAAACAGTTTGGTTAATACTTATTAATACAATCATATATTTATTTAGAATTTGAATGTTAGTTTGTCTTTTAATATAACATATAATATATATTCTTTTAAAGATATTACAAATATATTATTTGTCAAAATTTAGTATTGAATGTTCATTGGTGATTGATTGTGTTTTAGTCTCGCCTTTTTGGGCTATTTCATAATATTGTTGTAAACAACAATTGGTGTCAGAAGTGGGATTTAGGCAGCTCAACGAAAGGAAAGAATGACAACGCTGAGGAAGCTAGACAAGCTGAGCTACAAACAGTTAAAAGAAGAGCTCCGAGCCAGGGAGCTGAGGATCTTCTGTTCCAGTGAAAAGATGAGAGAAAGTCTTCAACAAGCATTGCTGGACGAAGATGAAGATCTGAACTCGTATCTGTTCAAAGCACAACCAGATATCAAAGAACTCATGAGTGCCGTGCTGAAAGAGGTCAACGAGCAGATCTGTACCATGATTAAACAGATAGGTACCATTACCTCACTGAACAAGACTGATGAATCGTTTGATACCGTGATGAACAGGACCGATGACCAGATAGCTACCATGTCGACAGGTATAAACAATCCACTACTCAACGGAGACGCTGTTGATGGTAGTGTTGTCTATGACTGTAATAGCGAGCCATGCAAGCTTGACTCCTACGACAAGAATCCTGACATTTGTTGTGACAGCGCTGAGCACAGATCTGATCATGTCATTGTGATTCCTGCATGCACCCAGATGTTTAATAAGAACTGTGCTGACGGGGTCGCCTCAAGGGGAGAGTATGATCACCAGAAGACCTGCCAACAAAGTCTTGACCAAACCAACGTTTGTCCTGATACAAGTAGCAGCAAGAGAGGCGCTGATGGTGGTGCACAGATGGACTTGTGCACTTGTACACATAGGACGTTGCCCACGTGCCCCACGTGTCTTTCGAACACGCTTGATGATTATGCCGTGTTTGACAACCAAGCCTCCTGGGGGCCTATGGTGCATCAAGGAAGCGCGCTGGAGCAACCTGTAAGACCAATAGTCTTGATGACCACTGCCATGACATCCACTGCCTCTCTTCCTGCCATGAAGCTGCCGTCGGTGCTGACTGAGAGAAAGGTCAGACAACGAAAACGACGCCCCCTTAACCAAAGGCAGATCAACTGGAGAAGGAGAACGCAGCACCTGCAGAGAGCAGTGTGGATGGCTTTGTGGGAAGCACGCTCCATTCAATCTGTGACTACAACTGACCGACCTCCACCTGCACTGACCAACCGTGAACATGTTTCTTTTCGGGACGAAAAGACTAAGGTGGGGGTAATGTTGTAACCCTGCCTTGCATCAGTGCTCTAGCGCACTGTTGAACGTAAACAGGAAGACACTAGAATGGAGAGAAGAACAGTGCATCAGGGATTGTGAAGAGTCTGAATGTTTGGGAAACTAAGAGGCCAACTTTTGTGCTGCCTGAATGTTGTAGTAGGGACCTGGAGCGAAGCGGGGAAGGCTGTCGTTGGTCCACATTCGGGTTAAGTAGCAAAGGACTGGTATACTTAGTAATACGACTCTGAGGAAGCTGAAGGATGTTATGTGTTTACCCTAGTGAATAAACACAACTATTTATTTCCTGTTAAACTGTGTTGAGTTGCATGCCTTTTCGTTGAGTGCCTAACCTAGAGTTACAACAATATATTAAACTTAATATAAGGAAAGTAACTATTCATTGCTTTAATGACATGAGAAATGAATTTTATCTATACATATATGTAGAACGAACATTTTTTAAAAATCTTTTTGTGCTTAATTTAGTTATGATTCTGTATTTTATGCCAAAGACAGCTATGACATCCCCCCCCCCTCCCAACAATCAGAATCAGGTGAAGCGCAGTTCAATGGATATCAGCCCCAAAGGAAATGAAATAGATATAGAAAGATCTATTTACAAAGAGAATTGGATGAATTACAGAAATGGGAATCAAATTGGAGCATGTCTCTCCACCCAGAAAAATGTCAATTATTAAGAGTAACAAAAAACTAAAACAAATTAATTCCACTTATCTTATTCATGGTAAACCAGTAACACAGACTAAAAACGCAAAATACCTAGGTGTTATAATAAATAAAGAAAACTGTCATGGAATCCCCATAATGATGAAGGTATCAAAAAATCAAACAAAGCATTAGAGTTTATCAAAAGAAATTTTTATAAAAATCAAATAAGAACATAAAACTAAAATGTTATTTAACCTTGGTTAGGCTAATAATAGAATATATATTTATATATACATGGTCTGTTTGGGACCCCTCAACTCAAGAAAACATTAAGAAACATTAAGAAACTGGAACAGACACAAAATAGAGCAGTGAGATTCATAGCAAACGAATATTTACATTTGACTCGAGTAACACCTTTAGTAAAATCACTCAATTTAGAAAGCCTTCAGGACAGAACTCAAAAGTAAAGTAGCAATAATATATATATATATATATATATATATATATATATATATATATATATATATATATTATAAACATAAAACACTGAACCATAATCTTCAAATACAAAATTCCTCATCCCATATATATATTAGGGTGGTCCATAAAAGCATGGAGAAAAAAAAAATTTCTCAGATTTAATAGCACACCGTCTGAAAACTTTTGTTTTGGTCCCAAGAACAAACAAAACAAAAATTGTCCAAATATATCAACATTTTGAGGTTGCTTTGTGTTTTGGCTATTGCTTACTTAAGCATTTACTCATAGCTGGTCTTAGTGCACTGAATAATTTTTATTATATTCTATGGTAATAAATATTCTATTGTTTAGTGTTTATGTTCACAGAGGCCATTTTGTTTTTTGAACAATTTGCTGACACTGACTACAAATTCAGAGACTCATGGAACAACTAAAAGTTGAAGCTAGTTTAACTCGCAGTAAAACAGAAGTATGGCTTATTGGACAATTACAAGATGTACTACCAGCAAATGTCTTGCCCACAACTAGTGATGTGCTGAAAGTGTTTTGCTATCATCATCATACAGAAAAGAAAACAGTTTCTGAAAGTGCCAAACTTACTTCATATCAGATATTGGAACTATGGGAGAAGGCCAGAATTCCAACAACATATGATACACATGTTATTGAAAACTAAAATCTGTTTTTGAAGAATACCAGCTTATTAAGAAAAATAAGGGAAGAGCAAGTGATGCACAATGACTCAGAGAAAAGAACTTTGAAGAAAAATCACGTAAACTATTTGAAATTGCTCACCAAGAAGCTGCACAGCTAATTGAAATTCATGAAGACAGAGTATTTTTGGAGGACCAGAGAAGCACTAGGCAAATGAAAATGAGTGGCATTGATAAACAGCTGTCGAAGAAGGAAGATCGGGCTGTAGAACGCAAACAAAAAGACGAAGACAGAAAAATGCGAGAAGAGCATCGAAAGAAAGCAAGTGCACAGTCATCAATAACAAAAATACCTGACAGCAGCAACAGTGAAAGTGAAGAAAACATAGAAGAACAACAGCAGCATAAAGACAAAGACTATGAAATAGAAATTCCACTGTATTATAAAAAGCAATTGTGTAATGTTGTCGATGTAGAAGAGTCTTCAGAATTAGACATTGCAACCAAAAAGCCTAGAATTCTTCAGGATATGTTGTCACCTTCAGATGTTGCATCAGCACTTGATAGAATAAACCTATCAGACAGGAAGTTTACCATATTAGCAGCTGCTATAGCGCAAGCTAGTGGCCAGAGCCTCGATGATGCAGCACTGTCTCGTTCAACAGTACATCGAAAACGATTGACACATCGATCAGTCATTGAAAGTCAGTACGGGAACAGTTTTTGGCTCGTGATAAGACACCATTACTGGTTAATTGGGACAGCAAGATCATGAAAGATACAACAAATAATACTGATCCTCACTCAAATACTGATAGAGTTGCTGTTGTTGTCACAGGTTGTAACACCGAAAAAATATTGGGTATCACTAAAATTGCAGCAGGAACAGGTCAAGCACAGGTTAATGCAACATACCAGCTGCTCAATCTATGGGAACTATCTGAAAACATTATAGGCATGTGTTTTGATACCACTGCTTCAAACACAGGTACAAAAAGTGGAGCATGTTTCTTGCTCGAGAAAATGCTTCACAGAAATCTACGTTACTTTGCATGTCGTCATCATATACACGAGTTGATAATTGGTGAAGTGTTCATGGTTCTCTTTGGCCCGAGCCGTAGTCCTAATATTGCAATGTTTGAACGATTCAGAGCATGTTGGCCAAAAATAAATCATGCAAATTACAAACCACTTGATGATACCAGCATGAGTCATCCTGTGCTACAGATGCTTCGATCTGATGTTGTGCCATTTTTAAAAAGCTTTCTGTCAGCCGAAAGATCATACATCCCACGACTACAAAGAAATGATACAACTCTGTCTTACAGTTTTGGGCTGTCCAGTGAATGACCATGACCAAGCTAATAGCCACTACTGCTTTCGTGTTCCTGGGGCCTACCATATGGCCAGCCAAAGTTATTTATTGTTTGAAAATTTTTCTGTTCAGAGACGAATTTAAACTGACTGTATCAGAAACTAAGAATTTGACAGAATGTTGTGTATTTGCCACTCATATTTATGTGTCTGCATGGATTTCATGTCCTATGCAAAGTGATGCACCAATTAATGATCTACAACTGTTAGCAAGGATTGATCAGTACTCTGAAATCAACAAGAAAATTGCAACTGCTGCCACAAAAAAATTACAAAATCATTTGTGGTATCTCGGCCCAGAATTGGTCTGGCTGGCATTATTCTCAAATAAGGTAGCAAACACTGAAAAGAAAATGATGGTGGAGGCAATGATTGCAGCCGGTTCGGATGCCAGTGTCAGAGGAATTAAATTTCCTCCTGCCAATGTTGAGCAACTGAAACGAACACAACTACATGAACTAATATCATCCACCACAACAGCTGCACTGCTTTCAATTGGACTTGACGTTGCACTCTTAAATGGCATTGATCCTGAGAACTGGAGTGATTGTACACATTTTCAACAAGCAGCCAATGTTGTGAAATGCCTAAAAGTCGTTAACGACACCAAAGAACGTTCTATTGCATTGATGACATCCTTCAACCAGTCAATAACCAAATCTGAGGCTGAAATGCAAAAACTGATTCAAGTGGTCAAAGACAATGGGGAGCGCATTCCTGGCTCTTCAAAGGCCAGTCTAGCTTCTGACAAAATGGCTACGAAGTGACTAACAACAAAATTGTATTTGCAATAATGCCAACATAGAATCTGTGAATCAGACTTGGCAATATGTTTTATTGCAGTTTATTATGATTAGTTCTTGACTTTTTATTGTTTGGTGTATTGTTGTGGCTGCCTAAATGATTAAATAAACAAAAAATTAGCACATTGACCTGTGTAAGTAATTGATTACTGTGACAAAACAGAATGTAAAAATGCAACACAGCATGCCAAAAATAAATGGTTAATGAGCAACCTGTAATTATAGTCTGAATTCATTGAAATTTTGGATGGAAGTTCACTTTTATATAAGGAAACAAATGACAGGGTGTGCAATTTCAAAAACAAAAAAAATTTTTTTGGACCACCCTAATATATATGCTAGGAAAAATGTGTACAAATTTTATACTCCTTCTTCCCTAGTGCTATCAGACTAATCAGAGCATCGTGTCTCCAATGGGTTGCCTGAGCTAGCCAGGAAAAAAAATGACTTGGCAGAATTTAAGTCATTGGTTAATATGCATGACGTGTAGGACATAATCATCTTCTTTTTTTAAGTATCGTTTGTATTATATTTATAAGAAGATTAATTTTCATAAGTAGGAACACAAAATCCTTAGCCCACCTGTGACTAGTGTGACTGTATCAGTGCCAGCAGAGGCTCCTTAAAATTAGACTTAGTTTTTTGTCATTTTAGAGAGTAGAGTGATGAGTAGGGCACCAGCCACCATGTGACCAGGATCCCCTTAACTTATCGGCTCATGGGGGGGGGGGGGGGTCACGATAAAGAGTTAGAAGAGTCTTGCCACCGTCAGCCCATGCCCATCGTACTATTAAAGTACTATAATATGATCTATTACTTGTGATTCTGCTAGTCACCCTAGTGTTATGACACTCGCCCAGGGCCCCGCGCTCATCTAAAGCCGCCTATGAATACTGT
Source organism: Biomphalaria sudanica (assembly GCA_036873155.1). Classification (NCBI taxonomy): domain Eukaryota; kingdom Metazoa; phylum Mollusca; class Gastropoda; family Planorbidae; genus Biomphalaria; species Biomphalaria sudanica. Next base: position 3,728,076 of record JAZGLO010006691.1, read on the forward strand.
CAGTCTCATGAGTCTGGCCTGTGCGCGTGGTGGGGTGAGCCGATTTATCATTTTATAATGTATTTTATAATACACTGAAATTAGTTTCTAAAGTCAAGTTTAGTGATATCTAGAGAGATCTATAGGGTAAAAAAAAATTACAGTGCGTAAATTTTTCTGGATAGAGCAGTTGTGATGATATCTGTGTATGTTTTCCATTTCTATTTAATGGACAGTTGCGGTCTACTTGATTTTTTGATGGGTTTGAAATTGCACTTGTATGTTCCGAGGGCGCTGCCATCTTTTATGTTTACGTTTTGTTCTTTTGCCAACTCTCAATTTAAAAAATGCCATAGCTGGAACTAATAATATTTGTCAAAACAAACTCTTGCAACTAAAGTTAATAATAATAATATAACTATTAATAATAATAATAAAGGCATTGACTAAAAATCCCGAAGATAAAGGTAAATTGTAGATTTATTATCGAAACCAACATATTCTGCCTCTTCCTTAGATTAGAATGGCTTATATTACTAGATCTAGAATTACTGAAGATTTTTAAAAAATACGCTATGCTGGCAACTCAAAACAAAATTATTGTCTAGACCTAGATATCTACATAAGTTGTGGAATAGATAGATATAGACCAGTAGGTGGAATAAATAGATATAGACCAGTAGGTCTGATTCCGAAAGTGGTCTAGACCCCCGCATTGCATGTGAGTCGACTTTACGACGTCTTAAAATATCGAGGGGTCAACGAAAGTTAACAAATTAATTGGAGGTCTACAGGGGCGTATCGTAGCTAGGAATTTTCCAATGCTTTAGGGCCCAGGGGTCTTGACCTCTTTGGGGGCCCCTGCATTTTGCGTAATATTTGATTTTTAATGTAAAAAAAAACACTCATTAGGGAGCCCCCTCACGTGGGGGCTCGGGGGGGGATATAGGCAAAAAAAATTTTTGCCATCCATGGGGCCCATGTGTTTAGCTCTTTCAGGCCCCTCAACGTTCGCCTCTTACTGGCCCCTAATGGGGCTTCCTCTGGGCCCCCTGATAGCGTCCAGACTAGCCCCCTTAAGGATTCTATTAGGGCTTTTACTTATGGTTAAGTATCTTTGGCCCTGTTGGGTCCACATTAAGTCCTTCCCCTCAATGGCACAAGCCTAGGATTTCACTGGGGCCCCTGACTGAACCCAATTTCAACCCAAAAGGACCCCGTTTGGGCCATTGTTCATCCCTCCAATGGGACCATGTGGTTAGTATGGGCTGGCCCAGTTGGGGCCCTTACCGAGCCCAAAATTTTGCATTGAAGAGGTTTTAGGAACATTTTACACAAACATGTATCTGATATTGTAAATCATATTCCTGCAAGTAACAGTAATACAGGTCAAAGGCGTATTGATGAAATAAGTTATGACATTGAAAGATGCAACAACATATTTCTCTATAAATTTAAGCTGGATGAGTTACCCTTGCATGCGCAATGAAGCATTATATATATTATTGGCATATGTTGTTTTATCATGTATGAAGAAATCCATGAATAACTGCAACGCTCTTTTCTGAGAACTTTTATTGATTGCTCCTCCACATTGAAGTACAATGGTTATTGAATTGCTTAAAGTTTTACATTATTATTATTTTTATTTTTCTAAAAAAAACAAAACAACAACAACATTGTTTTGGAGTTTTTAGATGTTTAAGAGCAACAAAATAATAATAATCGAGCGGAAATCAATGTACGTGTGTAATGTACATTACAAGAAGAACTTTTCAGAATGTAAGTACTAATGATTAGCTTATAGCATGGGAGTAGCCATGATTTTTTTCGGGGGGGGGGTGGATTTTTCTTTGTACCCTATAATAGGTTCTTCCTGGAGATAGTGTAAAAATTATAGACTTTCCGCCATTGCCAGCAAGGGGGTCTTTGAGCTCCCCCAGCGCGGGGCGGAGCCCTGCCACCAAGCACAATTTCCAGTAGTGAAAGCCAACAAAATGGATATTCTGAGGTATCTACAGTGCATTATCCTGCTAATTAAAAGTTTCATTTTAAAAACCGTATGTGCTATTCTTACTGACTTAAATCCTCCCGCTTCGTCCGGTGCATTGGGCGGCAAGCTGCTTTCACAAAATCTGTCACTGGCAATGTCTGAAGCCTCTTCCCACCTGCTCTGAAGACCTCCATGAAAGTGTGGTGCCAAGTTGTACTAGGATGTCCCTGTTTGCGCTTTTCTTGTAATGGCTTCCATGTCATCGCAACTCTTATTATGCGTAATTCATTTTGTCGGACATGTCTGGCAAACCTCATGCGACGCTTGGTCACAACCTTACTGAAGGGTCAACTCCCAGTTTGGCATAGGATTTCTTTGATTGATACCCGATCTCTATAACTGACTCCTAAAATCCGTCTTAGCCATCTTTGTTGAGCCAAATGTAATCTTTTTCAATTTCGGCAGATGCCTATTCACTTCACTTTATTAATGGAGCCCAGCCACTGGCAGAAATGTGCAACCTCTCTTGGCTACGCTCTTGGAATTAGGTGACTGTAGTTTGCTTTAGATATTATATAAAAAAGGGAAGTTTTATGGTCAAAATATTTTTTTTTGGGGGGGTTTTAAACTCTGTGTATTTTTTTTTAAATTACCCCCCCCCCCTTTAGCTACGCTCATAGAATTTGGTGACTGTAGTTTGCTTTAGAATAAAATAGAAGAGAGAGGTTTTCAACCTCAAAACTCTCTGTATGGGGGTATTTAAACCAGCAGGAAGGGTTTTAAACTTTTAAAAAAGCCCTCTGGAGGGGGGGAGTTTTAACTCAAAAACCCTCTTGGCTTGGCTACGCTCATAGAATTTTTAGTGTGTAATTTGCTTTTTTAAAAAATTGAATATATTTGTATTTTTTAGCTTCAAATCCCGCTGAAGAGGGGTTTAAACTCAAAACCCCTTTGGCTACGCTCATTGCATTTTGATTGCATAATTTGCTTTTTTTTTTATTGAAGAGGTATTTTTTTTAGCTTCAAACCCCGATGAAAGGGGAGGGGGTTAAATTAAAAAACCCTTTGGCTACGCTCATAGAATTTTGAGTGTGTAGTTTGCTTTTTTTATATTGATGAGGTGGTTTTTAGCCCTAAACCCTACTGGGCGGGGGGTTAAACACAAAACCCCTCTTGGCGACGCTCATAGAATCTAGTGACTGATGTATGGATAATCTTATATTGATGAGGGGGTTTTATCGTAAATTTCGGAGCGGGTTTTTAAATCAAAATCTTCCTTAGCTATGCTCTAGGAATTTGGAGATTGTCGTTTGCTTTTTTGTTTTTATAGAAGAGGAGGATTTGACTGCAAAACTCCCTGGTAGGGGGTTTTAAATTCAAAACCCCTTGGCTGCGCTGGGGCAAGTGATGGTTTAGTATTAAAATCTCAGCTAAAATAAACAAAAGTCTAAGCAAAAAATCAGTCACTAAATTCCGACCTCTCCCTGAGGGGGGATTTTATTTCGGCTGGGGGGGGGGGTGAACCCCTCCCTCCTGGCTACGCCCATGGACTATAGTACAATAAAAAGGAATATATCAGCTGTTTTCACTTCAAAAAGATTATTCCTGATACTTATCAGATATTATGTTATAATCACCAGGAAGTTTCTTTTATTTTTTACCCTCTTCATATCTAGTGGAAAAAGGTTTCAAAATGGTTATCAATCTTGACATAACTAACCTATAAGTCATAATAATAATCCTAACTAAATTGAAGCCCAGTTTTGAAATGTAATTATCAAAGCAGCCCTCTTAATAAGCGTATATTTTTTTGTTTGTTTGTTAAATTCGTGTAATAAATATTACATTTTAATTTAATTAGAATTTCGTTATAAACATATACGTGTACAACTTTGAAGACAGTGAAAAAAAATGAGGTTGATGAATTTATTAAAATTAAAATTATATAGATCTATAGGGGAGAAAACGAGAGGGATCTATGAGAAAAAAAATAATAATTTGGGAACCACTGATCTAGATCTTTGTCTATAGAATCTATAGGTCAGTTCTGTGAAAAGAGAATAGAAAACAAACAAAATGGCCGCTTCTCCTAGTCTATCTGATGTTGAGTTTCATCGTATGCAGGTTATCATAGATCTAATGACTGAATCTAGACTCTATATATGGATCTAGCAATTAGATCTAATCATCTAGTTACTAGATCTAGTAAATTAGTTTAAGTTAGTAGACGTCTAGTTAGATATAGATCTAATATAAGGCTGTCACTCACTCAACTTAGTACTTACACTTACACATCTCATTTCAATGAATTTCATAAAAAAATTTTCATTACTCAATCTCAACTCAGTCTCACTCTGACTCTCAGTTGAGTTACTTACTCAACTTACTTTAAATGTAACTGTACTCTGTGTACATACATGTACTGTTAGTGTTACTAACTCAGTAACTGTACTCAGATGACTCAGTCAGTACTGTTACTGTGTTACTAGTCTAGTCACAGTCTAGTGATCATACTGTCATCTAATGATCTAGTACTATCTAGTCATTTCTAGTGATCTAGTGTTACTAGTCAGACTACTACTAGTAAAAGTACTACTTAGTCTTAGTACTAGTACTACTACTACTAACTACTAGATGATAGATCTTATCTTATCTTATATAATACAGACGTTACTTCAAAAAAGAAGATGATTACGTCCTACGCGTCATGCATTTAGTCATGCATATTACACAGTCAGTGTCACTAGAGTCTAGAGTTACGGCTATTACTAGTGTTAGGACAAAAGATCTAGATCTAGAATCTAGGTGTATATATTAACTTTATATCATTCATATTTCATACTCCATACTGACCATATAGAGGGCATAGTATGCCATTCCATAGTTATGATAGTTTATACTTTATAAATGAGTTTTATCATAAACATGTTTATAAAAAAAATTATTAATCTAGATATCTATGAGTATGATCTATACTCTGATATAACAATAATTTTTTTATAGATTTGGTAACTGTGTTACTGTCACTAGTCGTCCACTAGATTCTAGATTATAACTGGGTCAAATTAGGTCAAAACCTTATTCCCAGACAACTGTGTTTAAGTCTTAGGTCAAATTAGATCAAATCCTATTCCCAGTTACAGAATTACATGTTTTATTTTTTAAAATTTATAATTAATTTAAAGGACAATAACAGAAAAATACTTTTTTACCAGTATAAGATAAGTGGAATTAATTTGATTTAGTTTTTTTGATACTCTTAATAACTGACATTTTTCTGGGTGGAAAGACATGCTCCAATTTGATTCCCATTTCTGTAATTCATATAATTCTCTTTGTGAAATTTCTGTATCTTGTGTTGTTTTATTGTTCTATATATTAAGCAATCGTCTGCGAATAATCTGACTTTTGTTCCTGAACTAATGCAATTTGGTAAATCATTTTTTTAAAAATGTAAATTAAAAATAGTAGTGTACTTAAGACTGTTTGTTTCTTGAGGACACCTGAGTTTACTGTTATAGGTGTTGATTTAGAGCCGTTTATTATTACAGTTTGTTCTCTCTGTGACGATACGTAAATGCTTGCATATATAAAAGTTTCATTTGTGCTTAAACGCTTGAGAGAGTAGAGTTGAATCCAATTGACATATTAAACCCAACACCCTAATAATAGTTACAACTTATAGTGTCTCGCTTTATTAAATTAGAATAGTATGGTGAACAGTAGGAGACAGAAGGCCAGTCGGAAATTTCCCCCCCCCCCCCCCAGGTCACCCCGCCCTTGGTATGGACTGAGTCACCGGATCGCTTTGTATGTAAGAAAGAAAACTTTCCACTATGACTCATACTGGGATGACGGGCTAAGGGTCAGCGGGTCGGCATTCCTCGACCTGTCCCACGTGGATTGCGATCGCTCTGCTACACTCACACACACACACATAAACAGGTGGGGGCGCACATCGGTTTGGGACGGCAGTAATTTTAGAAATTTAATAACTTGAATCCCATTGGATCAAGCACAAATATTATTTTAAAATTCAAAATCCCACAAATCGATTTGGCCTGGCACCTCTGGCTATGCAAATGAGTTCGAGTCCCAGTCTATATAAGAGGGGACGCGGGCTCCAACCCACGCTTACACCCGCCAGACAGATTTCTATATTTAATAGGCGAGAGGCTGGAACTTAGTTCTCTCATTAAGCCGCCTATAATTTAAACATATATGTATTATTTTGTGCATTTATTAATACTATGTAAGTATGTAACTTTATTTTATCTTCAAACATTGTTTATTATCGATGGGCTATGTTCTCGCCTATTTTAATTATTTTATTATTTTCCTCAACCTAGCGTTGAGATGTTCTAATCTAGATCTACTGTAGCGATTGGGTCTTTTACAAGATTCCGAATCGTGTACTCTCTTACTAGATCCATGTAAATGTTTTGCTGTATAACATGTCAGCTTATTTTAGTGACGGCATGGGATATACCACATCTGTCTATGGCATTTACAGTCTTTAGAATTTTACGTCTATTCAATCCCGCTATGTTGTGAATAAGATTTAATCTATAAGCATATCATTCCCTTTCCCTTTATATCTATATATTTACCCCGTTAATCGTTAATGATTTATATAACGTTGCCCCCTAGAGATGTATACAACTCTCTTCTTTTATGCTGGTTTTATCAGCATATATTCTTGTTCACTTTTAAACATTTTTCTTGGGTTATCTCCCTGATTTTGTTTTGTTTTATATAATATTGAAGTTCGAAGTTTAAACCTGCTGTTTACTTGTATAATCAGAACATCATGGCTTATTTCACTTATACCCTCACGTATTGCTTAATGTAGTTATTTCCCCTGTTTTATTTGTTAAATATATTCATTGAACGGAATGAGCTCTATGCCTCACATGCACAATCTGATTGATTGCATGGCATAAGAGAGTTCCTACCTATTGCCATTAGGAAGTTTCTAAGTGCTTCTTTCTTTTCAGCCTGGTTGTTATTGGTGGTGCAATATCACGCACACTAGACTCGCAGTCTTTTCACCACAAGATCTGCACTGTCTACACCTGTTAGATCGTCAGCTTCGACTGGATCAGCAGCGTCACCAAACCTGAGCCTACAACGTCTGAACTCACCCCCCCCTTTCTTTCAGCGAGAAGGAATCTCAGTAGTGCCCACTAAAAACGGCCCTAAAGCCCAGTGCCCACTATCAATTGCCTACGGTCCAGTGCCCAGATACTTGCCCAGTGTTCAGCGCCTACTGCCCAGCTTAAACTGCCCAGTCCAGGCTCCAGCTGTCCACTGCCCAATATCCACTGCCCACTACCTGCGGTCTTGAGAGTACCTTTCCCATCTTTCGCTACAGACATACTCCTTTTCAACTCAAGCCTCATCACTCTACAAGAAGATTCAGCTCCAAGTCCTTCCTGCATCTACCAGACAAGCCCAGCAGTCAACCGACCAGCAAAGAAAGTTAAGAACACAAAATAGAAACACTTATCCACTCCTTCATATGCAATCAATGATGAAATTAATCCACCTGAATCATTGTTGACTCACTACTCAAGCTAGTAGTGATATTGTTGTTGTTAAATAAATTTATATATTCTTTTATTCAACTTATAGTCAGTTCATTTGTTCTAACTGTTCAATATTTACTTATGTGAGCGGGAAAACTCAAAATTACTTCCCCTAGAGTAACGAACCAAAATCATTTTAAAAATATTAAAACCTCGCCACACTCTCCCTATTTCAGAAAATCTTATCTTCCACTGATGCAACGGACTATCAATGCCAAAATATAAAAAAATTTTTAAGTAAACTATGGTGGTGAACTTTGTCAAAAGCCTTGTAAAAATCTAATGAGATAGCATCTATTTGCTCACTATTATCTAAATCTCTCAAAAATCATCTACCGCCGCACCGGTATTAGTCCTATTAGTTGTGTTTCACATGATCTATATTTCCTAATGTCATGTTGGTATGGAATTTAATAAGGACATTGTGTTTGTCTAAGTTGTTTATGATGTTGCTACATATTATGTGTTCTAGAATTTTACATACATGTGATGATGGTTAGTGATACTGGTCTGTAGTTTCCTGGGTCAAATTTTTCTCCTTTTTGAAATGGGGGGGGGTGATATAAGCTTCTTGCCAGTCCCTTGGTATTCTGCGCTGGTTAAGAGATGCCTGAAAAAGTATTTTGAACTCTGGTGCTAGCCCATTGCTTAGTTCTTTGAGTAATCTAGCTGGAATACCATCGGGTCCAGACGCTTTATTTGGTTTAATGTTTGCTAATTCCTTTTGGATCCCCTTTTCTCCTATGTTGTCTACTTAATATAATGTCTTTGTCTCCTGGGGCTGAGATAGATAGCTGATGCAAAGTATTTATTTAGGATCATGACATGAACATGAAATGTCTCATTTTACATTACCTTACAGTAAGGAAACTAAATGACAAACTTTTTTTTGGTGGGTAGTGGGGCTGTAAGAAAAACTTTTAAGCATTATATTTCATTGAAATAAAAAAAAAAACATAAATGACATAGAAAAATGGAAATAAACAAAGTAATGTGTATGATTTCAATTTTGTAATGTTTCAAACCTAGAAATCATACAAGTATATTGCTGACATCAAATGAGAGAAATATTTATTTATTGAAATGGTCCTAAGATTGGCTTGATAATGATATTGGTAAAAAACATGATCCATTGATTCCTATTTGTGTACAATCTCTCAAAGATTTCCACTATTTCCACCACAACTTGGCCTTAGATTATAACATCCTGCGTAGGATATATCCTACCCACCTGCCTCCCCTATTTCACTGCGCCTTAGTGAGAAGAATAAACTTTGATATCCCCTACATTAAATAGAACCAACATAAATGAAAAAAAAACCTCTCAGCTTTACAATATACATAGCATTTTACTACGTGTTTACACATAATGGTTATATTTCTCCTCACAGCTACACATGTTATTACTTTGCTGCCATTGCAACAACCTTTGACCTCCCCCCCCCCCCCCCCCATTATATTTTTTTCTCTGCCTAGTTTTGATAGCTAATCTTTTTTATTATAGCCATCCTCAATGCACTAAACTTTAGAATAAAGATGGGAGAGGGAACATTATAAAAACATGTCAAAAATATCAACTAGCAGTATATAGGGCTATAAAATATTATGTTAGTTGAATGGAGTGCTTAAAGTCAAAGCCAAGTCAAAAAATATATTTAATTTGAGATGACGTGACCAGGAATGAGATTCTTCTTCTTCGTTCTCATTTTTATGTTGGAGCGTTCAGATGACTAGACCAATATATCATATATGAGATGAACTGCGCAGTGGTTTCCAAATCAGGGAGCTCCCCATATAGTTTTCTTTCCATTGGGGTGTTTTGTACGGGCCTCTAAAGAGAGCAGTTTTGGAGGACATGGTCAGCATTCTCTGGTGACACTCCACATGGGCAGATTTTACTGGTTCCAAATTTGAGCTTCTGGTATGTATGTTGTCTCATTTTGTTGTGTCTGGTCCTGAGTCGAAAGATTAGACGTTAATCTTGTCGGGATAGCTTATAATAGGCATCATCTTTCTTGTGATTTGGATGAGAGCAGGTCCATTTCTCATTGGAATGAGATGATAACATTGGTAACAGAGGAATAGTATCAATTCATTTAAAAGACTATTCAAAAAACATCGGCTTAATATATTTTGTAGCTATTACAAATATTCAGCTAATAGATTAAAAAAAAAATTCTATAATAAAATAGCCTCTAAAGTATATATATGTTATCACTTTAATTACATTAGGGAAAAAATCATAGAATGCAAATAAATTGTAAAGATTTTCAATAACAAACCAATTTTATTTTATTCCATTTTCTGTTATCTTCCTTTAAATTAATTATTAAAAAAAAAAATTAAAACATTTAATTCTGTAACTGGGGATAGGATTTGAACTAAACACAGTTGACTGGGAATAGGGTTTTGACCTAATTTGACCCAGTTGACTGGGAATAGGGTTGAAGCCTATTTCCAGCTGGTTGGGATTAGGGATGCCTTTTTAATTTCAGGATCTTAGGGCGCCTCTAATTCTACCCAGCTCTAATGGGTACCTGATATAGTTGGGGAAAAGTAAAGGCAGTTGGCCATTGTACTGGCCACATGACACCCTCGTTAAGCATAGGCTACAGCTACATATGACCTTTACATCATCTGCCCTATAGACTACAAGGTCTGAAAGTGGAGCTTAACTTTTTTAATATATATATTTATAATTTAGAGAAATAGAGATAGATTTAGAAATTAGACTAGATCTATATAGTTCATGATGAAAGTGGATCTATATTATAATCAATAATTTACGCATTTACTCATTTAGGTGTCATATTTTTTACTCTTCAACTCACTACAGTTATAAATCAATAATTATAGTTATAATGTCTTGTTTGGTGTAATGCACAAATAGTAAGATGAAATTTCCTTATGGATGATAAAGATTATTATTATTAAATACACATTTGACTTTTGAAGTTGGTGTCTACAGTAAACAGGAAAAAAATGGCAAGGGCTCTACGAGACAAACAAGTTTGGGAATCACTGTTCAAGAAGATCAATCTAGTTTTCCTAAATTAGATTATTATACATCTCTATGCTGATTGTATTATTAATTTATGCAAATCATAGGTTATAAATTAAAAGCAATTTTTTTTTTCTCCTTAGCTTCAGTTGATTGAATTGAGAACTAACAATTATGAAGTTGAAAGAAGAAATAAATTGTTGGAAAGAGGTAGGAGTGTACAAACAAAACTCTAGGTGCACTCAATTTAGTTTGCTTATCAGATTGTCCAATTGTAGGTCAAATTGAGCATATGTTATCAATATTTTAGAAATAACACAAATTCTGCTTCATTCTGACAGAGTTGTCTGAGACCAAGGAAAAAATTGATCAACTGGATAGAGAATTGGGAAAAGCTAAACAGGTATTTGAACTGGACTGGGTTAAGTCTGCTTTTAATCATTTATTATTTTCCCATTCTTTTCTTACCATATTTCCCCATTATACTGTATATAAATATTTATGTGTGCCTTTGGCAGCCTTTTAATGTCATATTTTGATATTTTTTTATTAGGCCATCAACAAAAGCAAGAAAGCTAAGGTAAATGCAATTTTTGTTTGTTGGGGATATTTTTTTTAAGAGTCTGATTTAAAAAAAAAAAAAAGTAACAAAGTCTGCAGAAAGCTGCCTACTTAACTCTATGATTAATTGTTAGTTTAAAGTTTATTGTCAGTAGCTTTATTTGTTTTATATGTTTCTAGCTCTCCTTCAGAAATAAAGAAAAAAGTCTATATTATATACTTATAGAAAAACTTTGTTTTAAAAAATATAAGGGCGAAAGGAGTCATAAAACTTTGACTTACTTATTCCTGTGAGCTCCCCTGGGGACCATAGGGCCACAACCAAACCTCTCCACAGAAGTCAGTTCTTCGTTTGCTCTTTTATCATTCCAGTATCCTTTGCTTTGCTGATGACTGACCTAATAAAACTTAAGCTCTGAAATATTTTTAATATTATCTATGCTTGAAAATTATTATAATGTCAATACTTTGGGATGTTGATGACAACTTATAGAATTAAATAATAAGAAGAAATGGTTAGAGAGGCTAAAAACAAAGTTGTTTGAGATTTTACATGTTGTCATAAGCATTTGCTACAAGCATGCTGACTTTTCCAATATAAAACTTTTCTATTTAAATATTCAGTTTATATAAAGCTTTGTTGCTTTTCCTTAACTTTTTCAGTGCAAATTATTTTGATTAAAAAAATGGAGTTTTCCTGAATAAACAAAAATTTTTAATGGGGTTAGAGTTACTAAACCAACCATAACTTTTTAATTTTATTAAATAATTCTAACAGATTAACAGATCTAACAAAAGTAAAGTGTAAAAAATCAAATATATTATTCAAAAAAAAATATGTTTAAATTAATTTTAAACTGAGTACGGAAAAAGGAAATATTTTTAAAATTTATTAAATAATCAATATACTGAAAGATATAAACTTTTAATTAAACATTTAATCCATAAATATTGAAAAATCACAGTACTTAAAAAACACATTTCATCACTTTAAATTTCATAAATGATGAACTAATGCTCTAAGAAATTGTATTATTTACCGTATATTTTTCAAATCCTGAGAAATATACTAAAAAAGAGGAACCATTAACATAATTTTTTTTTTAATTTGTTGGTACTGCATCGAATTTACTATCAAAACAAAGAACATTCACTCCCACATCCAAAAAATAAAAAAAAAAAAAGAGATAAATAAAAAGTTTAACATAAAAAAGATAGTGAAGTAAATATAAACCAAATTACTCTCTGATAGTAACGCCGTACTGAAAGAGTTAAGGCTTTCCTGTTTGAATAATGTTTTATTTGTTAGGATGTGGAGATACTTCTCCAAGAGTCAGACTCCTTACAAAGAAAGTTGCTTAGTCAGGAAGAAGAGTTCAGACTTCAAAATCAAACTTTGATGGCAGAGCTCAGTATGGTAGGTTTTCCTATCAAATAGTGTGCAATCTAAAAACATGACTTTATTTGTTTCAGTTTACTTTTTTTCTATGTATGGCACCACATTAGTCAAACATTACAGCTTGCCTTTTGGATCTAATATAAATATAGCTTACTGATGTCATTCAAACTTTAGCAATTCTCAGTGTCAGCAATGTTTTCCCTTGTCCATGTAGTCTCAGTTCTAAGATTTTAAGCTTCCTTCGTTCCAAGAAAACATTATTTAGTACATATGGTACTCAAATGTTTTTGCTTTCTGAGCTCATTCAGTAAATAGACACTATATTATATTTTTAGGCTTTTACATTGTAGTAGAGTTGTTCCTCTTGATTTATCTTATCTTATATAATACAGACGATACTTCAAAAAAGAAGATGATTACGTCCTACGCGGCATGCATTTAGTCATGCATATTAACCAATGACTTAAATTCTGCCAAGTCACTGGTTTTCCTGGCTAGCTCAGGCAACCCATTCCATATGGGACGAGGAATGTGCCTTTTTCTTTGTGTCTTTCAGAGTATTTTATTAAAATTTTTTTTTGTATTTGAAGATTATGGTTCAGTGTTTCATGTATAATTGCTACTTTACTTTTGAGTCTTCTGTCCTGAAGGCTTTCTAAATTTAGTGATTTTACTATAGGTGTTACTCTAGTCTAATGTGAATATTCATTTGTTATGAATCTCACATCTCTATTTTGTGTCTGTTCCAGTTTCTTAATGTTTTCTTGAGTTGAGGGGTCCCAAACGGAGGATGCATATTCTATTATTGGCCTAACCAAGGTTAAATAACATTTTAGTTTTATGTTCTTATTTGATTTATAGAAATTTCTTTTAATAAATCCTAATGCTTTGTTTGATTTTTTTATAGTTTCATCAATATGTGGATTCCATGACAGTTTTTCATTTATTATAACACCTAGGTATTTTGCGTTTTTAGTCTGTGTTACTGGTTTGCCATGAATAAGATAAGTGGAATTAATTTGTTTTAGTTTTTTTGTTACTCTTAACAATTGACATTTTTCTGGGTGGAAAGACATGCTCCAATTTGATTCCCATTTCTGTAATTCATCTAATTCTCTTTGTAAAATATCTGTGTCTTGTGTTGTTTTTATTGTTCTATATATTATGCAATCGCCTGCAAATAATCTGACTTTTGTTCCTGAAGTAATGCAATTTGGTAAATCATTTATGTAAATTAAAAATAGTAGTGGACCCAAGACTGTTCCTTGAGGTACACCAGAGTTTACTGTTATCGGTGTTGATTTAGAGCCATTTATTATTATAGTTTTTTAATGGTATGAATTGAGCTGCACAATATACCTTATAACAAATTCTAAGGAGCCCTTTTTTTTTAGAACCAGCAAAAATATAAAGGTGTAAATTTTTTTATTTTTTTTTGTTTAAAAAAAAATGAACATTGCACTATTTTCTGATTCTAATAAACTTTCTTTATCAAGTTAACTTCATATCCTTATGACCTTTGTTGTTACTGATGGAATTATGATTGTTTGACTTATAATTTGCTTACTTCATTGTGTTTTTAAAGTTGGTGTCTAGCAATGAAGAGTACAAAAAGAAAGTGGAGCTGTTAGAGTCTGGGAATGCAGTGCCTGTGGCAGTCCAGGAGTCTAGCGTCAGTGAGGAGCTCTATAGACTCAAGGCAGAGAACTTGGCTTTGCAGAAAAATTTACATGGTAAATGTCCTTGACATCTCTAACAGTAATGGAAATCTTCATAGCTTGTGAATTATTGTTTCCTAATTTCTTACTCTCTTGACAGTTTAGTTAATAATATGTCTAAACACATGGTAAATTTTATAATGTTAATAACTACCAATTGAATGTTTGACATGAAACACACATTTCATGCTTACCTTTGTTCCAACAGTTTTGCAATGCAAGTGATTACTCTTTATTAGAAAGTGTATTTATACTTGAGCCTAGGTAAATCTAAGGAGACCAGGGAATGTAGATTTTTTCTACAGCATATATGTTAATCTATAAATAAATATGTACTAATAATTCATTTTAATGCATTTAATTTTGTAGCATTGCAAGAAAAGTTTGAGAAAGAGGCAGTATTAAAAAGTAATGATCAATCTCCAGAAGTTACCATCGCAAGTCAGAGCCTCATGCAACCAGAAGAGTAATTTTTTTTTTCTGTTAACATTAGAATGATATTTGTCAAAGCTACAAAGATTATAAAAGAACAATTGTGTGAAATTTTAAAATATCTATTTCTTGTTAAACAAGTTATGAAAAGAACTTAAAAATCCTATATATCATTTTTATTTAAATCTTTACAATTTTGATAGTAAAGGGACCTTTTGGATGAAAAGTAGCTATAAGAATATTATTTAAGAAATCTCAGAAGATCTGTTAGCAAAATCTCAATGTCAAAAAAGATACTGATCTCATCCAATTGAAAATTAACATTTAAAAAATTAATATTTTCATTAGAGACTGTGGAGACTACTTGCAGTCCTATGTGCTTAATAGCAGGGAGTGTCTAATTAAAGATATTTGGGATAAGATAGTAATGAACACTTGCAATCCTATGTGCTTTATAGCAGGGAGTATCTAATTAAAGATATTTGGGATAAGATATTAATGAACACAAATATAAATTATTTTTTTTTAAACCTGTAATATTTTTTTTCATTTCTCTTGCAATCTGGTTACGGTATTTGTTTTTTTTGTTTAAATATAATATATTGTTTCTGTAATTTATGAATTGGTCACTCATATTAAACATAAATTTGGATATTTCAGAAAAGATTCTTTTAATGGTGAAGAAGCAGTGGATGGAGCTGTGCAGAAAGGTAACATTTTTACCAGCAAGATGTACCCTAGATTTATTTTAAAAGCATTATGATTGAAACTGAAGTAATTTATTTTGACTTAACAGGCGTGACTCAGTCCAGCTCTGAATACAATGAAACTATCAATAGTAAGTTAATTTGTGCATATAATATAATTATATAATGAAACTATCAATAGTAAGATAATTTGTGAAAATATAATTATAATTATATAATGAAACTATCAATAGTAATTTAATTTGTGAATATATAATTATATAATGAAACTATCAATAGTAAGTAAATTAGTGCATATAATATAATTACACAACGAAACTATCAATACTAAGTTTTTTGTTACTAGTAGTACAATGAAACTATTAGTAAGCGGTAGTAGGCAGTTTGTTGCATGTAATATAATAAAGAAAATAAATAGTAAATTCTTGCCTGTAATATAATGAAACCACCAAAAGTATGCTGGTTGTAAATAAAAATAAAACAAACACACATTTTTATTTAATAAGGCCACATGAAGAAACTCTTTGCCAGCTCTTCTGGGGATCACATCAATTGGGTAGGAAACCATTAGTGCAGCAATTATAAACTGCTTTTTCTTTGTTCTCATTTTGTATACAAAATAAACTTTTATAACGGTCTCTAAGCTAATTCCAGTTGAAAGTTAGTTGCAAATATTCAAAGACGCTTAATTTTGCTGGGATAAACGAATTGAGAAGAATGGTAATTAGTTGAAGCTGAAATGAAAACATTTTTCCTCTAACCTAATGTTTGGCTTGAAACAAATTTCAGAACTGCGTTTAGAACTTGACACAGAAAGAGAGGAGAAACTTCTAATAAAATCAGAGCTTGAAATCAAGAAGGTTTGCATGTTTATTATTCTGGTGCATGAGATGAAATACATTTGATGTTTTTTTTTCATAATTGTGTTGCATGCATATAACAGGAAAAAAAAGTCAGGAAAGCCACTAAAAAGAACTGATGTAGATAAGCTTCATAAACTCTCAGGACATATTTCAAAAGTCATTATTCAGCCAAAGTTTATCCTTTATAGTTGAAGTAAAGCAAAGAAAAAGAATTTAAGAAATGGATAAAGGCTAAGAATTGAATCTTTTTTCTCATGTCATTGGCATTGTCCATGATTGTCAGTGTCACCTGTAGTTTTTGTTGTTTAACATTTAGTCTTATTTGACATAAGTTCTGTCATAAAGTCACTTTAAATGTTTTGTTTTAATAGAAATAAAATGTTATCTATATTTCAGAAAGAGCACCAAGAACAAATGACAGCAATCCAAGAAGAACTAGAAAAGGTTCTTTTAAAATACAACATACTTAAGATATTATGTATTTTTTTTATGAACTAGTGTCTACATATTTATTATTATATGATTTTTATGCTAAAATGTTTTTTTGTAATGCTCAATGTGTTTTTCTTTTGTGTTTTTAGGCAGCAGAGAAGCTTAAAAAAAAACAAGAAAGGTAAATGTCACTGAAGCATTTATTTGAAGAGAAAGCTATGTGCCATATGAATTTTTGTTCAGTTTAAATTGAAACTAAATAAAAATTCTTTAATTTTTTCCCCCTTATTTCAGTTACCTTCAGCTTCATGCGGAGAAAGAACAAGTGTTTAAGGAAATGAGGTAATGGTGGATTCATGAGGAGAAATGGGTATTAAAAAAAATAATGTTTTCTACATCTGGGGTGTGGTGGCAGGGCTTGGTTTACAAACCAAGGGATCTTGAGTTAAATCTTGGTGAAGACAGTGATTTGAAGATTTTTAAGACACTTCTGAGCCCTCCCAACTCTAATGGGTACTGGATATTTGTTGGGGAAGGTAAAGATGGTTGCTGGACACATGACACCCTTGTTAACTGTTGATCATAGAAACATGATCTTTACATTATCTGATCTTGTCTAAAAGGGAAACTTTTTTTTTTACTACATGTCTGATTTAAAAAAAAAAAAAAAATATTTTATGGGTTTGCGAATAATTACAGAATAAAAATTTCAATAAAATTATTTTATGTTTAACATCTGGTGTTTTATAAAAATAAGCTGTATAAATAAGTTTTGAAAAAGAAAAAATGTATTAGGATTAAAATGTGAATTAGCAATTAGAATAATTCCAAGAAAATTTGTCTTGTAGTGCAAAGCTGGATGAGAATCAGGCAGCCAGAGATAGGGACCAGAAATATTACAAGGACCAAATAGCTAAACTACAAGCAGAAATTGAGAAAGTTAAGAAGGTAACTATATTGTATCAAATTTATATCACATTCATTACTTACTGTCACATGATTGTAGCAGCATGGTTAAAGCCTAGGTTGCGAAAATTACTTATATTAAATTTGCCTAGACTGCAACCATTTTATATTTTTAAATTAATAAGACTGCAACCATTAAGATTAACAGTGACCAGATGAAGACAAGAACTTGACTCTGGTTCCAAATAGTGTGATTCTATATTGAGGTTAACACATAAACAGCCCAATAGGCAATGCAAATCATATAACTGTATAATTGCTTCACTGAGGATAACCGTGCTGCTCTATTGGATTCTCAGTATTGTCTTGAACTTGCCCTGGATTCTACTGTACAATACCAACTGTATTGTAGGATCTTGCTATGCTGAATGGTTGTGACTGGCTGCCCCATGTCAATCATTACAATTGACCTCTCGGAGTACGCTGGCCTATGTCACATGTGTCAGATGGACACACAAGGCTACCCATACCTGTGTCAATACTAAAGTTATTAAAATATTTGACTGTCTTAAACTGTAACCACTAAATGCTATTAAAACATCTGTAACTCAGTTTGCTGGCCTGAAAGAAAATGTAACTGTATAAGACTTGTTTTTGGGGGATGGGTTTGATGGGGCAGGGTTTTGAGTTCAAGTTGTTATGTACAAAGTTGGCTGCCACAAATGGGAATAAAAAAAGAATGAATAATGCCAAAGAATGATGGAAAGAAAGGAACTGTCTTTGATGTAACCTCTATTCTGATTTGTAAGTTTATGTGCATATGTCCATTTTAAAACATTCAAAATATTCTTTCCTATAATATATTTTCAGGAGTCTGAATATCTACAGAGTAATAAAGACAAACAAATAGAAGAACTGAAGCATCATCTATCACAACTTCAAACACAGGTACTGTCACGATAGTTCTGTCACAATGCTGGATGTTTCTTTTCATCATTTAACCAAGCACTAATTTTATTTGATGCAAGTTGAATCGAAATTACTGTTTCATCAAAATGTGTCTCATAGATGATCTATTTTTATCACACTCTTTTCATCTACACATAGATTATTATTCTCTAAACTTCCAGATAATACATTAGACCAAATAAAACATCATCATTTTAAAAGCTTTAGTAAATTGAAAGTAGACTGAAATGTACAGAGTGTGTTTAACATAATAAATATGCTTTACAAAATCAATAATAATAGTAAAACTAATGTTAATACTGGAGTTTTCTAAATGCTGACGGCTTAGTGTTGTCTATTTTGTCTTTGTTTGAGATACAACTTTTAATTCCTACAATATAATAAAACAGATTAATTTAAAGAAAATGTTATAACTTTTTTTTTTTTAAATATTTTTTTTTAAGACATTGCAATAATTTCTTTGTATTTATGTTACAGGTGGATGCTTCAGGTATTGTAGCCAGTCACCAACTCCAAGAACAGAGTGGGAAGTACTTAGCTGAGATCACAGTCTTGAGGGACCAGTTGTCTAGGATAGCCAAAGAGCGAGATGACCTGGTCACTCAGTTACAGGTAGGGTCATCACTTTTTGGGGAATGAAGTGTAAATCAGATGTCTGGCATTATTTTCAAAGAGTTCTGTCCTGTCAATCACAATTTAATTTTACATTAGAAAGCTATCTTTTCACCATCCACTAACATAAAACTTAATTTATATTGGAAGTTTTGAATAGCCCAAACTTTGAATTAGGATGTTTTGTCCTTCTTGACCCCCCCCCCTCCCCCCCAAAACATGTTTTCATAAGAATTCTTGAGTCAATGAACTGAATATTGTCAATCAATTAGGCTTCACATCATTTTATAGGTCATTTTGAATCATTTTATTGTAATAGTTTTTTTCAATGAATGATGTTTGTAAGCAATAAAAGTTCTTGTTTATAATGTCACAGTACATATATGTCACACAATAAATGTCAAAACATGACATTTCAACAGTTTGTTCCATATAGCACATCTCATATTTTCTCACAGGACATATTTGTATTATTAAACTAGCCAGCCAAAAGGATTGTGTCCTGTTGTGCTCCAGTTATGGAGAATCAACTGTATATTAGACATACTATGTTAAAATGTAATGTAACAACTTCAAATTACACAGACTAAGTGTAACTGAGAAGGAAAATAATAATAATTTAAACAATAAAATAAATTTCATTCCTGACTTCACTAGGAAAAATAACATTGCATATAATTTTTAAAAATACAAAATCGAAAAAAAATCTTATTTATTTAGTAAGTGATATGTTTAGATTTCTAATTACAACTTTGTAAGTGATACACTAAGATTTCCAAATACATCCAAAAAAAAGATATGTTTTGGATTTCTAAAAACAACATATCCTACAATCCAATTTCCCCTCTAGGAGAGCAGACGTGTGGCAGATGATGCAGTCAGTCAGATGCAAGCAGCCCTGTCAGAGAGAGATAAAAATATTTTGTCCATGCAAGAAATCAGTAAGGTAGGTCCTTTGAATCTCAGACTGCATTCATGAGGATAACTTATCTATTTAGTTTTCTTGCAGAATATGCTAATTATATACCACTTCAACTTAATGTGTCCATTGTTATAAAATAACTATTCAGGTAGCTGAAAAGCGGAAATCCCTGGTAGATGAAATGGCTATCAAGTACCAGAAAGAGTATGATGCACATCGTGAGAATGTTGCCAGGATGGAAGAGAAACAAGTGGCAGAAGTAGAAAAACTTCAAGCTAGGATAGAAGAAAAATCAGTAAGTCAGAAGTAGAAAAACTTCAAGCTAGGATAGAAGAACAATTAGTAAGTCAGAAGTAGAAAAACTTCAAGTTAGGATAGAAGAACAATTAGTAAGTCAGAAGTAGAAAAACTTCAAGTTAGGATAGAAGAACAATTAGTAAGTCAGAAGTAGAAAAACTTCAAGCTAGGATAGAAGAACAATTAGTAAGTCAGAAGTAGAAAAACTTCAAGTTAGGATAGAAGAACAATTAGTAAGTCAGAAGTAGAAAAACTTCAAGTTAGGATAGAAAAACAATTAGTAAGTCAGAAGTAGAAAAACTTCAAGCTAGGATAGAAGAACAATTAGTAAGTCAGAAGTAGAAAAACTTCAAGCTAGGATAGAAGAACAATTAGTAAGTCAGAAGTAGAAAAACTTCAAGTTAGGATAGAAGAACAATTAGTAAGTCAGAAGTAGAAAAACTTCAAGCTAGGATGGAAGAACAATTAGTAAGTCAGAAGTAGAAAAACTTCAAGCTTGGATAGAAGAACAATTAGTAAGTCAGAAGTAGAAAAACTTCAAGCTAGGATAGAAAAACAATTAGTAAGTCAGAAGTAGAAAAACTTCAAGCTAGGATAGAAGAACTATTAGTAAGTCAGAAGTAGAAAAACTTCAAGCTAGGATAGAAGAACAATTAGTAAGTCAGAAGTAGAAAAACTTCAAGTTAGGATAGAAGAACAATTAGTAAGTCAGAAGTAGAAAAACTTCAAGTTAGGATAGAAAAACAATTAGTAAGTCAGAAGTAGAAAAACTTCAAGTTAGGATAGAAGAACAATTAGTAAGTCAGAAGTAGAAAAACTTCAAGCTAGGATGGAAGAACAATTAGTAAGTCAGAAGTAGAAAAACTTCAAGCTTGGATAGAAGAACAATTAGTAAGTCAGAAGTAGAAAAACTTCAAGCTAGGATAGAAAAACAATTAGTAAGTCAGAAGTAGAAAAACTTCAAGCTAGGATAGAAGAACTATTAGTAAGTCAGAAGTAGAAAAACTTCAAGCTAGGATAGAAGAACAATTAGTAAGTCAGAAGTAGAAAAACTTCAAGCTAGGATAGAAAAACAATTAGTAAGTCAGAAGTAGAAAAACTTCAAGCTAGGATAGAAGAACTATTAGTAAGTCAGAAGTAGAAAAACTTCAAGCTAGGATAGAAGAACAATTAGTAAGTCAGAAGTAGAAAAACTTCAAGTTAGGATAGAAGAACAATTAGTAAGTCAGAAGTAGAAAAACTTCAAGTTAGGATAGAAAAACAATTAGTAAGTCAGAAGTAGAAAAACTTCAAGTTAGGATAGAAGAACAATTAGTAAGTCAGAAGTAGAAAAACTTCAAGCTAGGATGGAAGAACAATTAGTAAGTCAGAAGTAGAAAAACTTCAAGCTTGGATAGAAGAACAATTAGTAAGTCAGAAGTAGAAAAACTTCAAGCTAGGATAGAAAAACAATTAGTAAGTCAGAAGTAGAAAAACTTCAAGTTAGGATAGAAGAACAATTAGTAAGTCAGAAGTAGAAAAACTTCAAGCTAGGATAGAAGAACAATCAGTAAGTCAGAGACATTCTAAGCTTTGACTCCATTTTGTAAGTTAGAGACATTCTAAGCATTGACTCCATTTTCTAAGTCAGAGAAATCTTGTCTTTAGATCCTTTTAATAAGTCAGTAAGTCTTTGATTTGATTCTGATCAAACTAAAGAAGCATTGAATTCTTAGATCTATCATCTCACTACTAAGTTTTCTACCTGTTTCTTGACAATTCTAGAATACATATATATATATATATAGTTATTTAGCTTTATCTATTAGCACAAACAGTTATCTGAAAATGTATTTTGTTGAATACAATTTCTCTGTTTAAAAACCTTATGCATGCTCTCTCCCCAAGCTCTAATGACCTCTGCATCTCATTGTTTACAATGTTTTGAAGTCAATCTCTTGATTTGCCTTGACTACTTTCTTGTCTACAGAAAAAAATCATTGAATTGAGCAAACAAGCTGGTTTAGTAGAAGAGAAAATCAAAAAGATTGCATCACTAGAAGATACTAAAGGTTGGCTGGAGAGACGGCTTACTGAAGTGGAGGTATACATCTATTGCATCACTTTTGTAATTAAAAAAAAATGAACAGCCTATTCAGTAAGAACTATTTCCTGTCAGATAATTTATATTGATTCTCTCATAATGCATAGCAAAATTGATCTCAATATTGACATCTCATTCAAGGCTTTATTAACATAAACAAGGTTACAAAGACAGTTTGTGTGGAAACAAAATCAAAATCAATTATTTTTTGGGAAACTGTAGTAGTTAGTAGGACAAAACTTACATAACGTAGCAATACATATGCTACGTAAAAAAAAACCCATTGTTAACAAAAAGTCTCTAAAACCATTTGCATAAATGTGTTAAAAATATGGTAAATGGTCATCTCCCCTACTAAAGAGGCTCCTGTGTTTGCTACTATTAATAGTGAATAGTTGTAAAAGTGGTGTATTTTTATATATATATATATATATATATATATATTTATAGCTTTTATATATCGCTACTTTCATGCTTATAGCATGCTCAGAGCGCTTTGGTCCAATCTCATTTGTGGACCAGTGGGGGGGAGGGGGTATCTAGGAGTTGGTCTTCCGTGCTGACTTTAGGCACTCAGTAAACACAACTCTGCCCGAGTTGGGTGTCGAACCTCGAGCCCTCGAGCCCCCTTCTAGGTAGTCAAGCCAAGCCAAGTTCAAGCTTGCATAAGTGATTTAAAAAATTAGATTTTTCACTTTTAGAAAAGAAAAAAGTAGCTGTTGCATCAGAACTTTGAATGGACTAAAATATTATGATGTCGGATTTTCACCATCTTTTCTAGTTTACGAGATCTAAACGGGATGGACGGACAGACAGACAGACATTTCACACAAAACTAATATCATCTTTTCCCCTATCGGGGGCCGCTAAAAAACATTCTAGCTTTTTGTATTTCAAGTGCACATGGATTGTAAATAAAAAGCATGATACATAAGGCCAAATGTTTGGAACTTACTCCTTACTGAGCTTAGAATAATAATAATGGCAATGTCTTCGATTCCAAAGATTATGGATTAACTCAGAATACCTTTTACGAAACTTAGATAGTTTACCAGTTGAGGTCTATTATATCTATTTTATATCTATCTTTTATAGCATTATTTCAAAGCACCTAGTGACTACAATATGTTTTTTAATAACAGATCTGTATAAATTATACTAGTATTTTAGTTTTTTAAATATCCAAATCTATATTTATATATTGTAATTGTTATTACTAAAAGACTCTTTCAGAATTCCATTAAGTTAAATTGAACGTGTCCTTCTATCAGGCACAGTTGGAGTCTACAGTGAAAACATTCAATGAAGAAAAGTTATCCATTACAGCGCAGTACAGTGCCCAGATAAATGATTTGTTAGCCAAACAAAAAGAGGAGATCAAGTGTGAGGTGGATGAAAAAGAAAAGGCAGCTGAAGAGTGGAAGAATTTGGAGTTAAAACTAAACAGTGAACTGGAAGCCAAAAATGATCAAATAGAACAATTGCAGCAGGTAAGAGTTTCTAGTCAGTTGTGGGGGGAACTAGTATCAAATAGAACAATTGCAGCATGTAAGAGTTTCTAGTCAATTGTGGGGGGAAGTAATATCAAATAGAACAATTGCAGCAGGTAAGAGTTTCTAGTCAGTTGTGGGGGGAACTAGTATCAAATAGAACAATTGCAGCAGGTTAGAGTTTCTAGTCAGTTGTGGGGGGAACTAGTATCAAATAGAACAATTGCAGCAGGTTAGAGTTTCTAGTCAGTTGTGGGGGGAACTAGTATCAAAAAGAACAATTGCAGCAGGTAAGTTTCTAGTCAGTTGGGAGAACTAGTCCATGCAATACTTTCTTGGGAGGCTGGCTGATTGTAATGACTATGATATTCAGAAAGTTCTCATGATGGGTTTAGAACTGACTGCTTTTGAACGATTATAGTTATTTTAACTTAAGATATGATAAGATGGCTGAAATGACATCTAAAAAAAAACTAGCAATAATTGTGAACTCAGTTCCTCACAGGAAAGTGTAAACTACATCCTGGTCTGGTTTACTTGTATCCTTCTACTTCCAAATCCTAAAAATCCCTATTGGGATTTTCATATAGCAAATCTCCCATGCTCCTTTAGCATGCTCAGTGTTAACCTCTTTGTGCACATGTAAGTGGAGAAGGGGGTATCTGGCCTAACCTCTTTGTGCACATGTAAGTGGAGAGGGGTATCTGGTCTAACCTCTTTGTGCACATGTAAGTGAAGAGGGGGGTATCTGGCCTAACCTCTTTGTGCACATGTAAGTGGAGGGGGGTATCTGGCCTAACCTCTTTGTGCACATGTAAGTGGAGGGGGGTATCTGGTCTAACCTCTTTGTGCACATATAAGTGGAGGGGGGTATCTGGCCTAACCTCTTTGTGCACATGTAAGTTGAGGGGGTATCTGGCCCAACCTCTTTGTGCAGATGTAAGTGGATATGGGGTATCTGGCCAAACCTCTTTGTGCACATGTAAGTGGAATGGGGTATCTGGCCTAACCTCTTTGTGCACATGAAAGTGTAGGGGGAGTATCTGACCTAACCTCTTTGTGCACATGTAAGTGGAGGGGGGTATCTGGCCTAACCTCTTTGTGCACATGTAAGTGGAGGATGTATCTGGCCTAACCTCTTTGTGCACATGTAAGTGGAGGGGGAGTATCTGGCCTAACCTCTTTGTGCACATGTAAGTGGAGGGGGAGTATCTGGCCTAACCTCTTTGTGCACATGTAAGTGGAGGGGGTATCTGGCCTAACCTCTTTGTGCAGATGTAAGTGGAGGGGGGTATCTGGCCTAACCTCTTTGTGCACATGTAACTGGAGGGGGAGTATCTGGCCTAACCTCTTTGTGAACATGTAAGTGGAGGGGGGTATCTGGCCTAACCTCTTTGTGCACATGTAAGTGGAGGGGGAGTATCTGGCCTAACTTCTTTGTGCACATGTAAGTGGAGGGGGGTATCTGGCCTAACCTCTTTGTGCACATGTAAGTGGAGGGGGGTATCTGGCCTAACCTCTTTGTGCAGATGTAAGTGGAGGGGGGTATCTGGTCTAACCTCTTTGTGCACATGTAAGTGGAGGGGGAGTATGTGGTCTAACCTCTTTGTGTACATGTAAGTGGAGAGGGAGGTATCTGGTCTAACCTCTTTGTGCACATGTAAGTGGAGGGGGTATCTGGTCTAACCTCTTTGTGCACATGTAAGTGGAGGGGGAGTATCTGGCCTAACCTCTTTGTGCACATGTAAGTGGAGGGGGGTATCTGGCCTAACCTCTTTGTGCACATGTAAGTGGAGGGGGTATCTGGTCTTACCTCTTTGTGCAGATGTAAGTGGAGGGAGAGTATCTGGTCAAACCTCTTTGTGCACATGTAAGTGGAGAGGGGGTATCTGGCCTAACCTCTTTGTGCACATGTAAGTGGAGGGGGAGTATCTGGTCTAACCTCTTTGTGCACATGTAAGTGGAGGGGGGTATCTGGCCTAACCTCTTTGTGCACATGTAAGTGGAGAGGGGGTATCTGGTCTAACCTCTTTGTGCAGATGTAAATGGAGGGGGGTATCTGGTCTAACCTCTTTGTGCAGATGTAAGTGGAGGGGGGTATCTGGTCTAACCTCTTTGTGCACATGTAAGTGGAGAGGGGTATCTGGTCTAACCTCTTTGTGCACATGTAAGTGGAGGGGGGTATCTGGTCTAACCTCTTTGTGCACATGTAAGTGGAGAGGGGGTATCTGGCCTAACCTCTTTGTGCAGATGTAAGTGGATAGGGGGTATCTGGTCTAACCTCTTTGTGCAGATGTAAGTGGAGGGGGGTATCTGGTCTAACCTCTTTGTGCACATGTAAGTGGAGGGGGGTATCTGGTCTAACCTCTTTGTGCACATGTAAGTGGAGGGGGGTATCTGGCCTAACCTCTTTGTGCACATGTAAGTGGAGAGGGGGTATCTGGTATAATCTCTTTGTGTACATGTAAGTGGAGGGGGGTATCTGGTCTAACCTCTTTGTGCACATGTAATTGGAGAGGGGGTATCTGGTCTAACCTCTTTGTGTACATGTAAGTGGAGAGGGGGTATCTGGTCTAACCTATTTGTGCACATGTAAGTGGAGGGGGGTATCTGGCCTAACCTCTTTGTGCACATGTAAGTGGAGGATGTATCTGGCCTAACCTCTTTGTGCACATGTAAGTGGAGGGGGAGTATCTGGCCTAACCTCTTTGTGCACATGTAAGTGGAGGGGGAGTATCTGGCCTAACCTCTTTGTGCACATGTAAGTGGAGGGGGTATCTGGCCTAACCTCTTTGTGCAGATGTAAGTGGGGGGGGGGTATCTGGCCTAACCTCTTTGTGCACATGTAAGTGGAGGGGGAGTATCTGGCCTAACCTCTTTGTGCACATGTAAGTGGAGGGGGGTATCTGGCCTAACCTCTTTGTGCACATGTAAGTGGAGGTGGAGTATCTGGCCTAACTTCTTTGTGCACATGTAAGTGGAGGGGGGTATCTGGCCTAACCTCTTTGTGCACATGTAAGTGGAGGGGGGTATCTGGCCTAACCTCTTTGTGCAGATGTAAGTGGAGGGGGGTATCTGGTCTAACCTCTTTGTGCAGATGTAAGTGGAGGGGGGTATCTGGTCTAACCTCTTTGTGCACATGTAAGTGGAGGGGGAGTATCTGGCCTAACCTCTTTGTGCACATGTAAGTGGAGGGGGGTATCTGGCCTAACCTCTTTGTGCACATGTAAGTGGAGGGGGAGTATCTGGCCTAACCTCTTTGTGCACATGTAAGTGGAGGGGGTATCTGGCCTAACCTCTTTGTGCAGATGTAAGTGGAGGGGGGTATCTGGCCTAACCTCTTTGTGCACATGTAAATGGAGGGGGAGTATCTGGCCTAACCTCTTTGTGCACATGTAAGTGGAGGGGGGTATCTGGCCTAACCTCTTTGTGCACATTTAAGTGGAGGGGGAGTATCTGGCCTAACTTCTTTGTGCACATGTAAGTGGAGGGGGGTATCTGGCCTAACCTCTTTGTGCACATGTAAGTGGAGGGGGGTATCTGGCCTAACCTCTTTGTGCAGATGTAAGTGGAGGGGGGTATCTGGTCTAACCTCTTTGTGCAGATGTAAGTGGAGGGGGGTATCTGGTCTAACCTCTTTGTGCACATGTAAGTGGAGGGGGAGTATGTGGTCTAACCTCTTTGTGTACATGTAAGTGGAGAGGGAGGTATCTGGTACCATGCTAAATTAACAAACACAACTCAGTGAAGTCTGGAATTAAAACTTCAAGTCTATATTGAGTCTTGCCAGTTTATTTAGCCTAGTTACACATTCTACAATCTAATTGTTACTGATACTTACTGATTCATCTCTATGATTGTGAGTTGTGCTAACAGTTTGTATAATCTTCAGGAAATCAAGGACATGGAGGAGGAAAAGAAACTACATGAGAAGAAAGGCATTACCATGGTGAGTTTTTTGTTGACATGCTTACCAAATTAATACAAACATTACCATGGTGAGTTTTTTGTTGACATGCTTACCAAATTAATACAAACATTACCATGGTGAGTTTTTTGTTGACATGCTTACCAAATCAATACAAACATTACCATGGTGAGTTTTTGTTGACTTGCTTACCAAATCAATACAAACATTACCATGGTAAGTTTTTTGTTGACATGCTTACCAAATCAATACAAACATTACCATGGTGAATTGTTTGTTGACATGCTTACCAAATCAATACAAACATTACCATGGTAAGTTGTTTGCAGACATGCTTACTAAATCAATACAAACATTACCATCATGAATTTGTGTAGACATGCTTACTAAATCAATGCAAACATTACCATGATGAAATTTGTGTAGACTTGTTCACCAAATTAATACAAATATGAGGACATTGACTCTCAACATTCTGTACATGGCACTCTTTTTTTGTTATTATTTTGTACTTAACACCACTACTAGCATAAGGAGACAATGTCTAGATTTAAACAAAAAAATGTATGGAGAAATAAGTTTTGTATAAATAATGCATGCTTTTTTTGTCATAAAATTATATTATTGATCATGCCTAATAATTCTTAAAGTGACCCAGAAACACTGCATTCTTAGCTGGAACAGAAATTAAATAACTTTTTCTTTACTTGTCTCCCTTAGTTGAAAGACTTGAAACGACAGCTTCATGCAGAAAGAAAAAGAGGAGAAAAACTTCAGGCCAAGTTACAGGAAGTTCTCTCGGAAGAAACCAACAAACGTTAGTGTTCATTTTGTAGTTCTTGCTCTGATCATTGTAGAAAAAAAGGACATAAAAAAAAATATTTAAAAATCCTTTATTTGTCTGTGAAACTTTAATTGTAAGAAATATTACAATTAAAATCATAGCTATAATATATGTTAGAATAAATATATGAGAATCAATTTTCTTTTCATTCAATTAATGTTCATTTAACAAATTTGACTGAAAGCAACCTGGAGTTTATTTTCAACTTGATTTGTTTAGATGTTGAGGACTTGTTTCGCACACCAGACAGTGAACTGCTTGAGACAAGGTATTTTAGTTGTTTTTGTTTAATGAAATAGCACTAATCTTAATTGTTTAGGATGGCTGCCTGGTCATGATGGTCCTTGGTTTGTACCTTTCCCCTTTTATCCTGAAAAAATTTTAGTCTAGGACATAATAGTCTTCATTTCTGGACATTTAAGACTTACAAATAATTTTTTCCCTAGTTTTTAAAGATTATAGACCTAAGAAAATAATAGAATAAAATAAATAAAAAAGATTTTTTTTTTTTAAATATTGTAGAATAAAATGGTAAATTTAGCAACTCACAGCCCCTGAAAAGACTTCAGCAATTCTTAATATGTTAATTTGAATTTTAGAGATTGTAGCTACAAAAAAAATCTGTTCTTTGTTTACTCCTAGTAACAGATTGTTTCAAATGTCCTTGATTCCTTTAGCATCTCTTTTTCTTTCAGCTCCTTGTCTTCTTGGGGAGCTGCTGCTAGTGGACTAGGCAAAGATTCAGTAGCTAGTGGGCCACAGGTACAGAGCTTCATTAAGTGTTATTGTCATTTCAAATGGTTTCATTAAAACATTCATTTTGACCAAGTTGAAATTCTATCACTCTAAATATATCACAGTTTACTCATGAAAATCCAATACTTCATAATCTGATACACCAAGTAAACTGACATGGCACTGACTTAAATTCATGTAATTAATTTACTGCACTACATATATTTTTAGAATGTCAGTAGGCTGAAATGGTAATCTGGCTCAGTATGTGAAAGGTGAAATCCTTTGTTTTGTATTTTTTAGATCAATAAATTTTTTTATTTTTCTTTTTCATCTTTTCTTTATGTTATACCCTTGAACGTCTAAGAGAATATCTTATTGCATCATAAATAGAATTTTCTGGCCATATATATGGTTGGATTCTTTGAAATACAGCAATCCTTTGAATATCCCATGTTTTTGGCCAGTCTGACATCCTTCTTGTCTAGTAACTGTTGGATTATCAAGAGTCAACTGTAAAAGTTAAAAATGAAAAAAAAAAAAATTTGATTAAAACATAAATTGACTGTCAAAATCTGTTGTTTTGTTTAGTCACCCACCTCAGGAGTCAACAGTCAGGACAGTGACGCTGGTGCTAAAGATGAATTTAATGACCTCTTTAAGAGAATCGGTCAGCTCCAGCAGGACAAATGGGCCCTGGAAGAGAAGGTGACTTCATTTTTTTCTTTTCTTTTATTGCTTAAGTTTGTTTCTTACTTAGAGATTAGGAAAACATTGATTTGAAGTTGGACTTCAGTGCTAGATATTAGTTTGTGTATTTCTGTTTGAATTTAGGTCAGTCACCTAGAGACTAGCAATGCTTGTATGGCTGAAGATCTGTTGAACAAAACTTCCATTATTGAACATTATGTCATGAACAGTCGAGCTGGTAATAGACTTTTTTTTCTCCCCTTTTATATATGTTAAGAATTTGCTTTAGAAAAAAGTCCTTACAAAATATTTGTATATTTTTTTATGTTAACTATAAGAGTTATCACAATGATGAGTAGACACTGCGAGGTGACCTAACCTTGAACTTTGTTAACACAAAAGAATTCCAACTAATATGTCACATCATTCACTAGGACTATTGAGAAAGGAAAAAACAATTATGCACTCTAGAGATAACTTAGAAAGCTTCTATTCAAGACTTCTTTTGTAGTCTCTTGGCTTTGAAACATTAGACTTGTATATGAGGGACACAGTGTTGGGAGAAAGTTCTTTTGGTTTGTAATTCATAATATTAGTTTGGTTTGACAACTCTACTTCAATACTGTGATTCAAACTTAATGTGATTATTCTTGTTGGGTTTTATTAATTAAAGCATTCATATTTTAACATGGGGATATTTGTAATTGTGTTCATTTTGTAGAAAAGTTGTGTTCATAGAAGGACAAGCAATTTTGTTTTGCTATAATTTATCTTGCGTATTGAAGATAAACTCTATCCTTATAATCCTGATGATATATTCAATCAAACAATAACACAACTGGACAATCAAAAATAAACTTGTGGACTATCAATGAATGGACCATTTGCTATACCTAGTGCCACCATTTGCTATATATAGTGTACATCTGGTTACATGCGGCCTCAGAACGAGACAGGTGGAGGTCACTCACAAAGGCCGAAGGATACACATTTGAGACCATAAGAAAATCCGCTGCAGAGAACAGATGCAGACGTCGAAAAGAAAATCTTGATCGACCACCGGTGGACAATGGTTATGCTTGCCCTGGATGTGGCAAAATATGTAGGTTACAGCTGAGGCTGCATAGCCATGGGAAATACTGCATTCCTCATTAATCTTTGGACTTGAAGACAAGCCTTATTATTAATGCCACCATTTGCTACATATACTAGTGCCTCCATTTACTATATCTAATACCACCATTAGCTATATCTACTGCCACTATTAGCTTTATCTATTACCAGCAATACTAATTTAATATTTTTAAAAATCAAAACAGATTTTCCTGTATTTTAATGTTGAATCAATTTACACCTGACAGGTCCAAAGCACAGCAATTCTCATGAGGACAAGCTGACCCTGAAGAAGGTCATGGACATGGTGAATAAGAACAGTGAGCATACCCAGCAGACGCAAGACATGAACAAGAAGCTGCAGAGCATGCTGGAGGAGACTCTGACCAAAAACATGCACTTACAAAAGGTGGGCTGTACATGTGTGTTTTTGGACCAGATTAGTTACATCTACCAGTATTGTTATCATCATCTTTCCTTTGAGTTCTTTGAACATAGGGCCTCAGTAAAAACACGCCACTCTCCACTGTCTCTTGCTAGTTTTTTAATGGCTTCCCAGCTCTTTCCTGACCTCTTGGCTTCATCTAGTATGCTGCTTTGCCATGTTCTTTTTGGTCTTCCTCTACATCTTGTTCCCTTGGGGTTCTACTCTAAGGCCTGTCTAGCTCTGTTGTTGGTATCTTTTCTAAGTGTCTGACCAATCCATCTCCACTTTCTCTCTAAGATCTGCACCTCTATATTTTTCTGTCCATTCATCTCCCACAGTTTGGTGTTTTCTTTTTTGTCATACCAGTGTATTTTTAGGATATTTCTCAGGCATTTGTTGATGAAGGTCTGTATTTTTTTGTTGTCGTTGCTTCAGTTGTTCTCCATGTTTCAGAACCTTACAGTAGGACAACCTTGACATTAGAGTTAAAGATCCTTATTTTAGTCTTGGGTTTTTTAGGATTGGGTCACAAAAGAAGCCTCACAAAAGAAACCAGTATTGTACTGATACTCATATTATCTATTTGTACCAATACTAGCTATATACTTCTATTATTCAATGGGAAGATAAGTTTAGAAGGTGTGGCATCAACTATGACTATTTATCAAGAGCACTTGAGGTGCATATATACAATATATATACAATATGAAGTAGTACAAGTTGAATGTCTTCTTCTGAGCTTGTAATAAAATAGATTTAAACAAATGTATTAATTCTACAACTCTAAACTATGCAACTTCTCTCTACAAGTTTTCGTCTACAACCTTCTCCTATGAAATCCTGTCTACAACTAATTAGCTCAGCTCAAACAATTTCCTTTTCCCCAGACAAACCACGCCTAATCACATGGTCAGATAATGTCATAGTTCTTCCGTTTAGAAGTTTCTCGAACAAAGGCGGAGCTAGTTGCTAAGGTTACAGTAGGGTGAAGTTATTATTATAGCTGTTTATATAGCGCTACTTGCATGCTTTTAGCATGCTCAGAGCGCTTTGGTCCAATCTCATTTGTGGACCAGTGGGGAGGGGGTTATTTAGGAGTTGGTTTTCCATGCTGCCTTAAGGCGCTCAGTAAAAGCAACTCTGCCCGAGTCGGGTGTCGAACCTCGAGCCCCCTTCTAGGTAGCCAAGACAAGCCAATTTCAAGCGCACTTAGCCTCTCGATCACCCTTCCCACCAGATGCAGCCAGTCTGCTACGTGGCACTCGCATACCCTTTGAAACCTACCATCATTAAAAACTTTGTTTCTTAAAATGATCTTTTCTTCACTATGGTCTCCCTGGTCTTAACTTACATTATGACTTAGTTAACTGACAAACTGATTACAAAGACTTGAGTTTCTATACCATTGGTTTGAAATTTATTTTTAAAGTTTGAAACATAACTTTTTACAGGATCTTGAGTTTATGTCCCAAGAAGTTGTCAGACTCAGTAAATTGTCTATCTCGACATCTCCTGAGCCTGCGAAGCTTGCAAATACACCACCAGCAACGATGGCCTTGCCTTCACCTGTCACTCCTGAGCCTACGAAGCTTGCAAATACACCACCAGCAATGATGGCCTGGCCTTCACCTGTCACTCCTGAGCCTGCGAAGCTTGCAAATACACCACCAGCAACGATGGCCTTGCCTTCACCTGTCACTCTGGAGTCCTCAACTCTTGTCAGTGCAGAGCGAGAGAGCAGTGTGACTTCAGATGAAAACTTTGAAATCATATCAGGACCCCAAGACAATGACAGTGACATTGATGGCAAGCTGGTCATAGACTTTGACATGTCCATCTCGTGATGTTATGTTGATGAGGACCACTGAATGGGAGCTTGTTTCTGTCTGTACTGGACCAGAGGAAAATAGAACACACTATCTGCCTTAGTCAGTGACTGACTTTGTCAACTGGACCACTTAGTCACTACATTCAAACAATAATACTCAGTCTGTCTACTAAATGTTTAAATTGGGTTATGGCCATGTGTCAGCAAATGTTATTGCTGTGTATAACTGTGGCAGTGATTAGTAATTCATCTATGAATGCGCATCCAGATATGTTCCCTCTATTCATTATCAGACATTCATGTTACTTGCATAGACATGTTGTTCTCATCCACATTTATTATAGATTCATTGTGTTCAGAGACAAATTTTCATTTTAGTTTTGATGGGTATATGTATAACTGTCATTGTTATGTTCATATATGTTATTACTTAGTATTGTTGAGCATATCTGACATCAAATATTCTCACTTAGTAATTCCTAAATTAAAAGTTGCAAACGCACATTTTCTGAGTAATGTATTTCCATTCATTTATTAAGTTGTAACTTTTTTTTTTTTTCAAATTCTCCGATTTGAGTGTCCAGAAAGCTTTTCACTGCAAACGATTGTTATGCAAATGGTTACAAATAAAGTGTAGCTCATAGGGTTAATAACCTTCTGGTTATGCTGAGCCAAAGGATTTTGATTCCCCCTTTATATCACTTATTTGCATTTCTACTTAGTGTCTTATTCATTGTTTATAGGTCTTCAGCACACCATGCTTATGTACCATCTCTGATCGGCAAGTCATGGATATATTATATTTCTGATAGGCATGTTTTTAAAAAGTGCCATCTCTTATGTCTACAGGCAGACTATATTTTGCTGACTTTTCATTTTAAACTTATTTTTTTCAACTGTTCTGCCTATGTTTATTTTTTAAATGTCTGTGTTACTAGAGGACAAAAAAGTTTTTTTTTTTTTAAGTTTCATAGAATTTGTCAGACATGAAGTAATCAGCTATGTAAAATATTTGACGAAATTTTCTGGGTTTAAAGTGAATTCTCAATTTTCAAGCATGCACATTAGTCACTTCACTAACTTTCTATTCACTACAACAGTCAAATATTTTCTATCTTTTCTGTTATAGACTAAATCAGTCAATGAAAAAATAGATTGATCTAAACATCTTACAATTATTGTAACTATACTTCGAGCTTTATTTTTTGTTTTTGTTTTGAGATCTCTGTAATCGAAGCCCATCAGTAGTGTGTATGAAATGTCTAGCTCTGATCCATAGCCAACCTGCATTTTGCTTCACATTGGTGTCACTCGTGCCTGTTTTTTATATTCCTGATGATTGTTATTTGATGGTTACAAGTCTTCCACAAACTACATAGTTATTTTATAATTTATTATCTGCATCACAGTGCAGTACATGCCAATGTATACTCCAGTACTTAATAAGGTAGATTTCATTCCATTGCTTTCTCATTCTTGGTAGTTAGGGTTAGGGTGGATATTTTTAAGTCTGAATGTTAGTAGGAAAAAAAAAGACTAATTGACACTTTTAGTTCTTTTAAAATAAGTTACAATATTGAGAAACTAGGAAGATTACTTAGAAATAGCCATAGGCTAATTTTTTTCCCTCAAATGTCTAAATTTCTTCTCATTACTTCCCTTGCAATCAATGGACATGTTTATTTTTAATGCACTTAGAAAATTGGCTCTTTTAAACATTAAGAATATTAATAGATCTTGTAAGAGATGAAAATAGTTGAACATCTAAAGAAATGTAACATCATTGACTTACCCAAGAACAGCTGTACCTGAGTTAGCACAGAGGCAGCACTTTCCTTTTTTCTCCATGTTTCTTGATGTAGTCTTACATTGGACTAGGAATGTGTTTCCCAAACTGTGTTCCCTGGAACCCTAGTGTTCCGCGGGGTGTTCTAGCAGGCCATCATCTCTCTAAAAAAATAAGCAAATTGTTTCGCTTCGGGAAACACTGGACCAGGAGATCAAGTTTGTCCTTAATGTTACAAAGTATTCAATCTTACAGTGTCAGGTGAATCTGTTTTTTAATGGTGTCTTCCCACTTTCTTTTTACCACCTGTCATTGTTTGCTTAGATTGAAAACAAAATATAAGACCAGATGTTGCACAAGTCATGATTCCCAACACAATGACATTGATACAGGGTTCTTCTACATTTGTTTTGTCTAGGTGTACAAGAAAGAAATTGAGAAAAGTAGTCTTTTTTTTTTTTAAATAGTTTTTTTAATTTGTATTAAAAAACTAAAAGAAACTATTTTTCTGTTATTTAAAACTTTGACCAAAAGAGTTTTTTTTTACTATATTAATTTTGAGCTTATAATAGTTTTCATGTTAAATGTAATTTACATTTCTTCAAGGCAAAAAATAAAATTGAACTTGTAATTATTTTTTTTCATGGATCTAAAATTAATTATATGGGTCATGATCACAAAGAAATCTATAAATAAATCTCAAATCAACATGGATACAAATCATTCCATTATGTAGTGACTTGCTTGTGTCAAACTTTTTAAAGTGTTTCAGTAGTGGATTATTTGTGCAGTATGTTTTATATTTTCCAGTGTGTTTAACTTTCGTGTGAATGTCAACTAAATTTTTTGAAGAACTGGAGAAAAACAATTTAAAAAAAAAAAGGTTTACAATAAATGCATATTTAAATCACAACTATTAACCTAAATTTTTGTGTCATCAAAACCAATTAAATTAGTTATTTGAAAGTGAACTGAATGTTAAGTCAGACAAAATGATGACATATTCTGTATTTTTTATACTCTGACACTAAGATTACAGGTTTTTCTGGTGTGATCATTAACCACTTACTAAGTTTTGTTGCTCTATAAATTCAAGATTCGACTTTTAGACTAAACTTTTCTTGGTCTAATCTTTACAAAAAAAAATTGTAACCATTTGTTTACCCTAACTTGTTTGATTTCTTTTCACATTGTTTTGTTATCCAAACCTGTTTGATGTCTAGTGTTGAAGAGGAGATGTTTATATTACACTGACAGCCTTGCCTCTCATTAAGAATGACTCAGACAGCTAATTAAATATTTTTTTTTTTTTTTTTTTCTTCTATGAAGTGATACATTTTTTTGTGATGAATGAAAGAAATTATTATTTTGAAATTTCTAAACAAAAATGATCAGTTATGTCTTGTGACAGTTATTTATTTCTACCTAAATGTTTCCATTTCCAGATTTATTGTTCTGATTGAAAGTATTTATTTATGTATTTATAAAGAGGTGGACAAACTGGAGACAAATTACCTTATTTATTCGCTTCTAACATCTTATATTTATAAACTTGTTTTTATATTATAATTTCAAGCCTTAATGAAACCTCAGTGTGAAAATCTGGTGAATTGGAAGTATTATCAGGGCCATTCTTAAGACATGTCTGACTCAACAAGGGCAAAGTGTAAACAAATATTTAGTCCTTACCCTTGTTTGGTGTTGGTTACATATCAATGATGCTTCAATTAGTAACAATTTGATTTATTTCTTTTTTTAAGTAATATGATTTTATTTTTAAAATATCTCTTACCTAAGTTTCAAAATAATAAAAAAAAGCCAAGAAATGTATTTGTCTGAACTTGAACAGGAGCTCTGAAAACTAACATTAGGTGTGCCAAGTCCCAGCATGCCAGCAGCACTTTGTTTTTGTCTCCCTCTATATTAATGAGGTCAGATATGTTGGGAGATTTGTTCTTTTTCAATTATTAAAACATTCTCTATTAGTCATTACATTTTTAGCCCTTTCCAGGGCCGGCTCTAACTATTGCGGGGCCCTATGCGTAACGGATTGGATAAGGATAATAAGTAAAAATTAAAGTTTTGTATAGGAAAATAAATTGTCTTTGCATTTTATTCATTCTTTATTAAGTACAAAATCACAATCAAATTAACTTTACTTTACGAGCTTTGCATGTAGCGAAGTCAATAGTCTATTTCCTACATAGATCATAGATTTCAATAAATTCAGGAGTTTTCCAGGATTTATTATTATTATTATTATCTTTTTTTTGTATATTTGGAATTCCAGGAGATTCAGTTATAATTTACATCTACAATTAGCGTGGGGCCTATGAAAGTGCAAGGCCCACTCCCTTGATATTTCTCAATGAAAAACATTTAAAATTTATTCCAAGCTCCAATTATTTACTTCATTGCCATTTCATTACCTCATTTTCATTATACAATATGTCTAAAGTTAAATAGCTCTATTCTGCCTGTCTGTTACATTAGACTTTTTTTTTTAACAAAAAGTTTGAATGTTTTCTTTGATACTTATTTATAATGTTGATTATGTATATAGTAAATTGTTTCATGTTCATTATAACTTTTGAAATGTCCAATGTTGCACGGGAAATTACAACTATTATGTGTTATTTTATACCAGAGGGGATGCTTCTCACACATTTCAAAGAAAGATTGCATTGTTCAGACTCCAACAGGGTTTCCTAGTTTTCCTTGTTGAGCTGCCATGAAGTAATTAATTGTTAATGATGGCCCACACAGAAATATGAGGAATTTTTTGTTAAAATTGATAATTGGGTAATAACAAACAAAAAAAAGATTTGTAAATAGTTCATTGGTTGGCTTCTGTAGAGTTATAGATTTGTAAAAAATGATGTGTTGTTAAAAATTTTGCATTTTTCAAAGTAAATTTCTTTTATTGCAGATATTCGAATTGCTTTATCAATAAGTTCTGGGTTCTAACATCATGTGGGTCCTAACATCATGTGGGTCATCATCCAACAGAATGTTTTGAATGTTCTAGTTATCAATGTTGTCTGTGACTTGGTGTGGGTGAAGGGCTTCAACAAGTCAGGGATTGCTCTTTCAGAATGTGAAAATTTGATTTTTTAATTTTTTTTTTTTTTTTTTTTATGTGTTGAGATGGAAGAACAGAACATAAAAGATGTGTACAGGAGAAAGAAAGTGAAGTTTTGAGACCTGGCCATTCATAGTGTTTCAAGCTGAGTTTGTCGGTTTTGTAAAATGTTTTCGGATGTTCCTTCAGAGTTGAAGATAGTTTACTTCCTAGTCCAAACCTCCCGCAGGATGACGGGGGATGGGAGCGGGCAGGGTTTGAACCCTCGACCGTCGATAAATCCGAACGACAGTCCAGCGCGCAAACCGCACGACCAGGCAACCATCCCTAGTGTAGGGGATTGTACTAGCTCAGTGGAGAACTGTTCACCTTTTTTTCTCCAATGGAAAATACCAGTGTTAAATAGAAAAGTTCATTGCAGAACATTATCCCATAACAAATGGATGTTCTGTCCCAAACTGTACATTAATGGATTTAAAGGGAAATTGTTTGGAGACCTTTTCAGCATTGAATATACTGGTAGTGATTTTGAAAGAAATACCCTCTGATGTACCAAAGCCATTGGTCTGAAACCCGGCAAAATAGTTGAAGTGTGCCAATTTTAAAAAAAATTAACAAATGTAATTCTAGGTGTAGGATTCAATTGAATTAACAATATTTGGTTTTGTTGGAAAATTAATTTTGGAGTGCTTTTAATCTTTCCTCATTCAAAACATGTCTCTCTGTCTCAATAACCATATATAGTAATACATGTACCAATATATTATATAGGTACTGTAGCCTATTATTACTTACAAAATGTCTTTATTTCAATTGACAAAAGAGCTTGCTAAGACAACAGAAAAAAAAGGTCTATTTATGAACATTTGAGAATCTAAAGTGATTAGACTTTTTACCCACTATGTTGTAATTGCATCACTGACATTCTTTTGCAATTTTAATTTCTTTATGTGTTATTCACAGGACTGTTGATTGGTTGTTAGTCCTGTACAAAGTTTAACACAAACTGAAGTGAGTTTGTATTTCTGGTAGCAGCATAAATGGATTTTGGCCTCGTTACAAAGTTTAAACACATGCCTCTATTGACTTACATACTTTAGATATACATTGACTTAAATACTTTAGATATACATTGACTTTAATACTTTAGATATACGGGACTACAAAGAAAAAAAAAAGGTAATGCTGAGGATTAGCAGGCATGTCATAAATAGGAATAAATAAATTTATACGTAAAATATGAAGAAATGCTAATCAGTAGTAAATGTAATATGATTGCTCTGGACCTGATTGAGTTATTTGTATATAATTAACTGCTCATACAACAAACTCTTACAAGGTATAAGCTTGTCATTCATTCATGTGACATCTGACATTCAGACGACTCTGACAGTAGGAATGTACTCAACCTGTCCTTATCATTCAGTGCAATAATGTATCACATTCTAAAGTTTGGACAATAAAATCACATCTCAGAGTTGTTGTTTTTTTTTGTTGTTTCACTTTGTTATTTCAATTGCTGTTTCCCTTTGTTGTCTCATGTTTTAGTTAATGAGCAGACCGCACGACGGAGAGAGGAGGCTTGTTAGGTGCCAGTGGTGGGAAGGGTTAATACTTAACATCGTGTAACGGCTATCAACTATGGCCTGCCCCGGCTACATGACTTGGTCTACCAACTAAAGCTGTTCTCCTTTGAGACGTGCACCCCCATGCTGGCCCATCCTACACAGCTCAGTGCGTTAATAGTACCCAAGGATGTTTAATATTTAGAATGAGTAGGACCTAAATTTTAGAAAAGTTTGACCATGGATTTTAAAGTCCCTTTATAAAATCTGTTTCCTTGACCTCATTTCTATGCATAATTTAATACGCATGTTTCGTGGCGTTTGTTATTTTGCCTAAACAGCTTATTGTATTGCCTAGCAACGGGGGAAAAACGTCACATAGCCCTCGGGAGTTGATGACACGCAGAGACTAAACGAGTTTGACATCTAAGATCTCGCCCAAGCAGACATGCCTGCGAGAATCTCAAGCGTCACATCCCCGACACCTTTCTCTTGTTTCCCACATTCTCTTTGTAGAAGTTAAACATCTAGCAGTTACCTCGCACACTCCATGCTAGTCATATTTTATCAACATAGACACAAAGATTTAAAATGTGTGAACTTCTCAACTATGAAGCCTTTAGGTTGAGGGAGATAATGCAACAGATAATAGTTTTATGATGTCATAGAAGGAGCAACTAAGCCTTTATCTATATAAAAACACCTATTCAAATTTGGTAGGCAAACAGCAAAGTGACATTTTTTTTTGTATACCCACTGCATGTAACTTATCGGTCAAGGTATTTTTTTACGGCCCTAAGGCAAGGGACAATACCGAACACATTGGGTATGAACTGGTCTGTCTCTGGCTACAGTACTGTGGCGAATTCTAATTCGAGGACTTACGTTGCACACATCTTATCTTCTATATCTTATATAATACAGACGTTACTTCAAAAAAGAAGATGATTACGTCCTACGCGTCATGCATTTAGTCATTCATATTAACCAATGACTTAAATTCTGCCAAGTCACTGGTTTTCCTGGCTAGCTCAGGCAACCCATTCCATGCTCTAATAGTTCCATATTGTTCACTGAAAATCAAAGTTCAAATGGAAAGAATGATTTATATTTCAAGATCTAGAATAAGGTTCCAAACAAAATTAGTATTTATAACATCGAATACACATTGAATAAATAAATTGCAAATTAAGATTCTCTAGACATTTTTGACACATTTTAGATAAGAAATTCCAGGGTCCGAAGATGAATGAAGAATGCAATATTTCCCTTGGCTACGCAGTCCCAGCTGCGATCTACATATTTTGGCACATCCAGCGCAGGCATAACCATTATTATTATTTTCTTTTCGCCGTCTACATCTGTCCTGGACAGTGGGGTCTCAAATGTGTATCCTGCGGCCTTTGGAAGTGACCTCCAGCTGCCTCGTTCTGCTACCAGGTGCTCTCTTCTATGTCAGGTAAAGCAAGTTGGCGTATAAGCTGAGCTTTGAAGCGTTTCCGTGTTTCCGTTGGGCAGCTCTGTAACATCGACCACCTTTCAGCTCACCAAACAAAGAAAAAGACTGCTTTTGGTATACGTTCGTCGACTCGTACTGGATACTTGCCCTGCCCAGCGTAATAGTCTGACCATAAGAAGTCCGGCGTTCACAAATCATTACTGTTTAAGAAATAGGTACTGTGAATGACTGTGATTTACATTAAGAAATATGTAATGAGTCTTAACGAGTATGCATTGCAATTTGTCATGTAAAAGATCAACTCCATCTTCTCTGAAATGTGTATAATACTACATAGTCTATAGCTCTAATAAAAAGTATCCTTGATAATGTAGTATCGGTGTATATAAAATTGATGTATTATTCATGTTACCTATCATAATAATCAGTTTCGAATGTGCCACACAAAAAGGGACATCGTCTATTCATAAGGTTGGCTTGACATCGTGCTGTCCACGCTATAATTTTTCAAGGCCGTAGGAAAAAAAAAAACGGATATGAGAAATACCTTGCTGAATAAAGAGATTTATTAGGTTCCGACTTCTATACACTTAATTTCCAGGTCAAACTATAAATAGGCTACTCTCTCCCCCCCAGGTTTAGTTTTCGTTTTTTTTTTATACAAATATTTGACCATCTTTATATTTTTTTGTTGTTGTATTTTACTTTATGACCCGATAACTAGAAACTAAGGCTAATGTAGTGTCCGGGGTGGAGAGAGGTGGAGAAATGAGACTCTGAAGTCCAACAAAAGAAAAACACTTTGCCCCCAAGGTCTCTGATTAGTTGACATTTCCTTATCACTGTTTGGCCGTGTCATATTTGCATTACGCTTAGCGCCATCTGCACATGGAGTTACATTCGTCCGCAACTAACCGACGTGACACACATATTTGGGGTAAAATTTTGTGTTTTAAATGTTGGTTTGATTTCACGGCAGTAGAGTTTATTTGTTATCAGTATTATTAGCTATTAATTTTCTTTTCAATTGATATTCTACCACAAGCGCCGTCCTTCAAGTGTGACATTGTTAGGTACTGTACATAATGTCACACATGTGTGTGCATGAGTGAGGTGTGTGTATGTGTGCGTGTGTGCACGTTAAAGAGGACAAATTACAAGTGCAAAATGTTCAAGGTGCTGACAAAAATATAGTTATGATTTAAGAAGCAGAGTAAGTGACGGCCTTAGAGCTTCCATGGTTGTCTTTTTTTTTCTTTCAGGTCTTCTAATACACCCCATATGTTGATTTGCAAGAATGGGATGTTTAGTCAGCTTCAAAAGCAATTCACTGGCGTAAAGAAGGAGGCGCGGTGGCTGAGCGATAAAGCGATTGGCTTCTGAACTTGGGGTCCCAGGTTCGAATCCTGGGATTTTTTACATTTCGGGATCTTTGGCCGCCTCTGAGTCCACCCAGCTCTAAAGGGTACCTGACATTAGCTGGGAAAAAGTAAAGGTCGTTGTGATGTACATAACACCTTCGTTAACGGTAGGCCACAGGAACAGATGACCTTTACATCATCTGCCCTATAGATCGCAAGGTCTGTAAGGGGAACTTTACTTACCAGTACCTAAACCATACCAGTAGTGATATATCAGCCAACATTTTTTTTTCCTTTTCGAATACAGAGTAAAGACATCGAGATTCATTGGTAAAGTTTTTGTATTTAAAATTCAAGTCTTAGCTTCTTCTCAGTAAAACTCAGCTCAGCTGTTCTTATATCAAGATATGGCCTGTCACTCTCAAAAGTAGTAGACGACAAGAGGAGAAGTCTAGTCTATATGTCCCCCCCCCCCCCAGGAACTATATGTCCCCCCCCCCCCAGGGAACTAAATATGAGATTTACTACAAACTTAAGAAACAAAATTGTTATTATTCTCATCTGTTCCAAAAAAAATAGACAAGATCATAGACATTTGTATAAACATATCCCCCCCACACACACACTAATTATCAATTATAATCATAGACATTCTGTGATTTAAGAACAGATACACCAACCGTCTATTAGTCTTTTAGTTACAACCTTCTAACAGCGGCATTCTATGAGTTAAAAACCTTCAGACAGCGGCAGTCTATGAGTTGAAAACATTCAGACAGCGGCAGTCTATGAGTTAAAAACCTTCAAACAACGACAATCTATGAGTTAAAAACCTTCAAACAACGACAATCTATGAGTTAAAAACCTTCAGACAACGGCAGTCATTGAGTTGAAAACCTTCAAACAGCGACAGTCTATGAGTTAAAAACCTTAAAACAACGACAATCTATGAGTTAAAAACCTTCAAACAACAACAATCTATGAGTTAGAAACCTTCTGTGATTTAAGAACAGATACACCTACCGTCTATTAGTCTTTAAGTTACAACCTTCTAACAGCGACAGTCTATGAGTTAAAAACCTTCAAACAACGACAATCTATGAGTTAAAAACCTTCAAACAACAACAATCTATGAGTTAAAAACCTTCAAACAACGAAAGGTATGAAGTAGAACCTTCAAACAACGACAGGTATGAAGTAGAACCTTCAAACAACGACAGGTATGAAGTAGAACCTTCAAACAACGACAGGTATGAAGTAGAACCTTCAAACAACGACAGGTATGAAGTAAAACCTTCAAACAACGACAGGTATGAAGTAGAACCTTCAAACAACGACAGGTATGAAGTAGTACCTTCAAATAATCTGTTGAGTCGAGAAGAAATGCCTTTAGAAAAGAACTTCATGAAACAGAAAAAAACAACAAAGAAACAT
Source organism: Biomphalaria sudanica (assembly GCA_036873155.1). Classification (NCBI taxonomy): domain Eukaryota; kingdom Metazoa; phylum Mollusca; class Gastropoda; family Planorbidae; genus Biomphalaria; species Biomphalaria sudanica. Next base: position 3,772,280 of record JAZGLO010006691.1, read on the forward strand.
ACCTGCGATGCCGCAAAAGCAACAACAAAGAAACATACCTGCGATGCCGCAAAAGCAACAACAAAAAAACATACCTGCGATGCCGCAAAAGCAACAACAAAAAACATACCTGCGATGCCGCAAAAGCAACAACAAAAAAACATACCTGCGATGCCGCAAAAGCAACAACAAAAAAACATACCTGCGATGCCGCAAAAGCAACAACAAAAAACATACCTGCGATGCCGCAAAAGCAACAACAAAAAAACATACCTGCGATGCTGCAAAAGCAACAACAAAAAAACATACCTGCGATGCCGCAAAAGCAACAACAAAAAAACAAACCTGCGATGCCGCAAAAGCAACAAAAAAAAACATACCTGCGATGCCGCAAAAGCAACAACAAAAAAACATACCTGCGATGCCGCAAAAGCAACAACAAAGAAACAAACTTGCGATGCTGCAAAAACAACAGCAAATTGAAGAGTGTATTGAGAATGTTAAAGTCTATGGCGTGTCTCGCATTTCACGAACAAATGAAATCTGCGCTCTATGACATGTTGTGTACCGGGTATTTTTACGATCATTTAATTAAAGTCATTGACTTTGTTTCTTAACAATTAAGGAGAATGGAAAATCAATTGGCGAATGTATTACTACTGAATGGTCGATACATATGAATAAAAAATATATAACTAACTTTCATTCTACAAGTCTTAAGATTTAAGGAAAGTGACGTAGTTTACATGGCTGAACAATTCTAGTTGTGACCTATATATTTTGCCATATGCTGAACAGACAAAACCGTTAGTTCTCCTTAGAAAAAAATAATTGTAAACAAGACGTTTTCTTTGATTTTTATTACGCGTTTACTGTAGCGTCGCCCCACTACCTCAAGTCATTAGGCCCACATCATTTCCTGTACAGAAATTGTTTCGTTAACAGAACCAAACTGCTTTTTTATTTTCAGCAATATTTTTATTTTATATCCCTTCAGCTTCAAACTCTTTTCACTTTGTTAACCCTCCCCCCCCCAAACTAACTCCTTAGCTCTTTCCTTCTTCAAGAAGATCTTAATCACGTTGCTAGAATTAGCTCTTCCCCCGGTGTGCAATTAACCTTTACATAACATAAACAAGTAAAATAATTTCTCTAACGATTCTCAAAGTTTTTTTTCTTATCTGTCTAATCTGCCACGGGAAGTAATCGAAGTGTTGTTGAAATATATTTGAAAAAGATTTTCGTGGTTGTACCCCCTGCCTTAGCAGACAGAAACACAAATCAGCACTGAAAATAGACGGGTCAATACTGGACTAGTTGTTACGCAGTCCCACGTAGACAGCTTGACGATTTGGTTCTGGAAACTTATGTTTATAGAAAATTATTTTTGACATCTACAATGCCAGGGAGTATTAGAATAAAATGTTAAACAATCTTAGAAAAAGTTTACATTGACCGAATACATGAGTTGATGGCATCGTCATGTCTGATCTGCTAGTTGGAATATTTTGAAATCTGGAAATAAGAAAAAACAGCAATTCAGTAAAAGTCTACATGAGATTTGGATCTATTTCAGGAAAGAAGACTGCAAAATAACGTTGCAATAAAATACAAGAAACTGAACTATAACTTACAAATACAAAAACAAAATTTAATAAACTACTCAGAAAGACACCAGGATAAAGGCACATTCCTCATTCCATATGCTAGGACAAATTTGTACAAATGCTCCTTCTTCGCTAGTGCTATTAAAGCATGGAATGGGTTGCCTGAGCTAGCCAGGAAAACAAATGACTTGACAGAATTTAAGTCATTGGTTAACATGCATGACTAGATGCATGACGCGTTGGACATAATCATCTTTTTTTGAAGTAACGTCTGTATTATATAAGAAAAGATAAGACACAAAGATAAAGACACATTTCTTATTCCATACTGCATACGCTATAACAAATTCCTACAAGTGCTCCTTCTTCCCTAGTGCTATGAGAGTATGGAATGGGCTACCTCAATCACCACTCTACCAATCAATGACAGCAGACTTTAAGTCTCTTACTAACATAGACGACTAAATTAACAAGTACAAATGTATTTCTGATTGGTGCATTTGATTTTAAAAACGTTTGTAACCTCAGTTCATTTTATCGATGCTGATACATGTGCATGGTAGCAACAGATTTCAAATAATAACGCAACTAATCATAATACCCAGAAAGACAAAAGGAAAGAGGCACATTTCTTATTCCGTATGTTAGAACAAATTCCTACAAGTAATCCTTCTTCCCTAGTGTCATTAGAGAATGGTTGCCTGAATCAGCCAGGAAAATCAACGACTTCGCAGAATTTGGTCATTGGTTAATATGCATGACTAAATGCATGACGCATAGAACGTAATTATCTTCTTTTTTTTGAAGTAACTTCTATAATATATAAGCTAAACAATATGTTGGACTATAAAGAAATGGATTTTAAAAGTAAAACAACCTTCCATTGAATCGTTATCTAGCAATACATTCAGTCAGTGTCACGTGTAAGGGAATGTTTAGTTTGATGTCGTTTATCTCCCCATAGTTGCTCATCACCATTCCAAAACTTTCCCTTTTGGTTTTTACAACATTCACATTTGTTTTTTGTTTTTTTCTCAGTTAACTTCAGATTTTTGTGTCTGTGACGTATTTACAACTTGTGGAACTCGGTTAGTAGTCTCGTTCAATAACTTGTCGTCAAACCTAAATCTTCCTCTTTCCTGCATCTCGCACCAGATCTCGCGCCAACTCCCCCAAGCAGTCTGTGACGTCACGTGTCCGCGTTCTGCTAAAATAAAAAAAACCATTGAGTTTTCTGGGAACTAGATCTAAGACGTTTGTTATAATCCTGTCTCTATACCATTTTTTTTTCTGAGCCGTGAATTTCATGAAACTCTTATAAATAAGTTTATTCTGAATGAAACTTTCTCCCCCTTTTGTGGCTCAGAAACGTTAGCGTCTTGAAATCAAATGAAATAAGAACTGTATTATAATACTTTTTGTTTCCCCTTAGCCAAAAGGTCTCCCAGGAGTCACACAGTTTTCTAGATCGATAACTAAGTTCAGTTTTACTTCATTTACTTTATTTCATAATCTTCTGCCTATACTGCCCTAACCCACCAACACTGCAGGCAGTTCGCAATCACATACTGCTTCCACATTCATGAAACTTTCAAACATTGAGTTTTAGTTTTTTGATCCACTTCAGAACCTAATATCTCAACAACCCACTATAATCATCTTTTGACATCAACAACCTAGTATAATCATCTTTTGACATCAACAACCTAGTATAGTCATCTTTTGACAACAACCTAGTATAATCATCTTTTGACATCAACAACCTAGTATAATCATCTTTTGACATCAACAACCTAGTATAATCATCTTTTGACATCAACAACCTAGTATAATCATCTTTTGACATCAACAACCCAGTATAATCATATTTTGACATCAACAACTCAGCACTTGATTGGAATCCTCAAGAAAAGAGGAAAGTTAGCAGGCCCAAGCAAACCTGGAAGAGGTCAGTCATCAGGGTGCGGATACTGAAATGAGATAGGTGCAGATAAAGAAAGCTGCTCAGAACCGAGTTCGGTGGAAAGGTGTGGTTGTGGCCATGGTCCCCTAGGAGTTCACAGGATTAAAACTAATGACACTTCGGAGTGATAAAAGAAAGAGCGTGCTACTTTCCTCGTCACAGACAGCAAACGAGTTCTCAAAAGATAGAAAAAAAAGAACATTTGAAATTTGTTTTTGTTTGAAGCCCAGGCCTTGAGTCAGGACTCGCTGAATTGATGCGACATTTATGCTAAGAGCTTCTTGGATATTTTGCCCCCGAACAATCTCCTGAAGCACTGCCTCCATAGCTGCCTGTGGTACAATGAGGTTTGGGCAGTTCTTCATGAGGTGAGCCAGCAGTGTGTCCCACTCAACTTCGAAATGGTGACGAAAGCTGCTCAGAATGGAGTTCGGTGGAGGAGTTACATTTTCTAACTCTGTTCAAAGCTCAATGCTAGTTGGAGCTTGTTGATAGTATTAGGAACTACTCTAACTTCACAGGCAGAACTTTTTACCAAGCTTATATCAGCTCTATCTGTTTGTCTGACTGTCAAAATGTTTGTACACGTTATTCCTCCAACACCCTATCTCGGATTAGGCCCAAGCTGAAATTTCGCACAATTATTTCTTTTACTTTACAACACAAGAATCAATAAAAAAAAATCAATTAGTTAATTAACTATTTGAAATTAATTATTTTGTTTGGTATCTTGAACAAGGCAAAGATATCGTACTTAACAGATGTGGTGGTATAAGTTGAATTAGTCCCATTGAGGACTCTTGAGTACTTAGTGAACTTTCTGAAATGCATTTAAAAAATTATCATGTAAACATTCACCAAATAACCCTTCCCCCCCCCCCTTTCTTTTTTAACAACTAGTCCAGACAAGTGATAGGATTATAGCGCATTGAGAAAGCTAAAGGTAAAGAAAACATAAATAAATATTTCTAATCGCACAGATTTATTATGCCTAGGTTAATCATGAGTGTTTATGCCAGACTAATTGATACAATTACAATGAATAAAAGATTTTTTTGTTTTGTTTAGTTTTTGGTTTCCAAGCTATCCGAAAGCAAGAAAACTAGCTTTGATTGAGTAACGCCGGGAGAGTGCTTGGAAAGGTCTTCCATGAAACCACTTGTTGACTATAGGAAACTCTCGTTCACCTGTATATATGAAAGTTTAATAACTCGACTAGAAGACCTACTGGATCTAGTTGATTACCTCCCTTGTAGCTGTAATTTTCTAATTTTTGTTAATAGTAGTTCAATTGTTGCCTTTTTTTTATTGGATGGGGTTTTAACTTAAAAAAAAAAGACCAATGTATACCAACTAATCAAGTAAATCAACCTGTACCAGCTGATCCACTGACCGACCTATCCGAACTGACCAATAAACTGACCGCTAAAGACATCATGCTGCATGAGACATCTTGCGTTGAGCTCATTTAAGAATTTGTCCAACTTATGTTACCTTCTATCCATCTGTTTCATCCATCACTCCTTCATTCGCTCTTGGACATTATTCCTAGAGTAAATAGTACCGCAGGTCAGCACGTGCAGTTGATCCCTTCTGGGTCACGTGTTAGTTCGACTCTTGACCGTCGTCTGTATTTCCTTACTACCCACCCCTCCCCTCTCCCTCCTCTTGACTTTCCTTCTGGCCGAGTGCCTCGTCCCCTGTCTGTCCAACAGCCTCCAAAACTCAATCTTTCATGACTGCAAAGTATACACAGGGCGGAGTCGAAATGGAGGCAATTTACTGGGGAGCTATTTCTGTTATGTCGCATTTAAACAGAAAGCGGACTACATGTTAGAGGAGCAAATGCTAGAGGAGACACAGGAGTACATGTTAAAGGAGTATATGTTAGATGAGTACATGTTAGAGGAGTACATGCTAGAGGAGTACATGTTAGAAGAGAACATGTTTGAGGAGTACATGTTAAAGGAGTACATGTTAGAGGAGACAGGAGTACATGTTAGAGGAGACATGAGTACATGTTAGAGGAGACAGCAGTACATGTTAGAGGAGACATGAGTACATGTTAGAGGAGACAGGAGTACATGTTAGAGGAGACAGGAGTACATGTTAGAGAAGACAGGAGTACATGTTAGAGGAGTACATGTTAGAGGAGTACATGTTAGAAGAGTATATGTTAGAGGATTACATGATTGAAGAGTACACACTAGAAGAGTACATGCTAGTATATTTATCAGATTGTGAAACTGACAGTATTTAGCTGTTTCTCCATGACTGAATCACTAGCTCTTTCTCCCTGGGTGAATCACTAGCTCTTACTCTCTGACTGAATTACTAGCTCTTTCTCTCTGACTGAATCACTAGCTCTTTTTCTCTGGCTGAATCACAAGCTCTTTCTCCCTGACTCACTAGCTTTTTCTATCTGACTGAATCACTAGCTCTTTCTCTTTAACTGAATAACTAGCTCTTTCTCTCTGACTGAATTACTAGCTCTTTCTCCCTGACTGAATCACTAGCTCTTACTCTCTGACTGAATTACTAGCTCTTTCCCTCTGACTGAATCCCTAGCTCTTTCTCTCTGACTGAATCACTAGCTCTTTTTCTCTGGCTGAATCACAAGCTCTTTCTCCCTGACTCACTAGCTTTTTCTATCTGACTGAATCACTAGCTCTTTCTGTTTAACTGAATAACTAGCTCTTTCTCTCTGACTGAATTACTAGCTCTTTCTCTCTGACTGAATAACTGGCTCTTTCTCTCGGAAACACTAGCTCTTTCTCTCTGACTGAATCACTCGCTCTTACTCTCTGAATCACTCACTCTTTTTCTTTGAATCACTCGCTCTTACTCTCTAAATCACTCACTCTTTTTCTTTGACTGAATCACTCGCTCTTACTCCCTGAATCACTAGCTCGTTCTCTTTGACTGAATCACTCACTCTTTTTCTCTGAATCACTAGCTCGTTCTCTTTTACTGAATCACTCGCTCTTACTCTCTGAATCACTCGCTCTTTCTCTTTGACTATTACCTTCTCTTGTCTTTCCTTCCCTTACCTAAATGGTGTAAGAGATATTTGTAAATGTGAACTTAAAAACTGCCTGAGAAAACGTGCATGGAAATACATTTTTGTTCTATTGTACATCAAGATTGAGATTTTAAGCTTTAAAAGTAGACAAACAAAACTCGTTGCTCTTACTTTTAATAGCATTTTTTTTTCCTTTTCATTCTGCAGAAAAAAAATTATGTTCTCGAACTCATGGGTTCTTAATATTTTGTTTAGATATCCCATGAACTTGCAGCGACAAGACAGTACTTTCCATAAAGAGAACAATCACAATGAAATATCTGATATGTTCCTGCAATAATAACTACTGCAGAGCATTATCAAATAGGGAGACACACCACAATGAAGACCACTGCAAAAAAAGATTGCATTTCATTTCATCACTCCATAATTAGAACCGCTGCCATCGGAATATACGAGCCTTTCTTCCTGCCTTCATAATTGACGCATGGTTACTCCCCCTCACGAACTCTGAGCATGGCGGGGCATTCACACAAGAACATTAAGGAACTCGTTTCGAATGCTTTCTCTTCACCACTTCTTGCCTCCCCTTGCCGAGCCAAACCAGAAATAGTGCAAATATTTTTTTTTAACAGAAGAAAATGCTTTGTGTACATTAAAACATTTACTGTCTATGACACACTGTGTCTATGCCGTCACAAACAAATACAACTCAGGGTACGGTGTGGGTATTACAAAGATTCTTTTATGTCTGAAGAACGGTAGATTTTGTTTCAGAGGTTTTTGTTTTCGGAAGCAAGCGCAATCAACCTTTCGCAAAAAAAGGTCAAGACATATGGTGAAAGAAAGTTCGTCTCAAAATTCTATACACATGGCCAAATATAGCCTATTTTTTTATGGGTAAAAACAACATCGGAACATTAAAATTTATTAGTAAAATAGTTTTATTAAATGTGAATTTCTTGACTTGCACTTAACAAAGGAATTTGTGTCTAAGGAAACCATTTTGCTAATGCTGTCTAGATATGCATGTATAGTACCACTAAATGAAACAATATTACATGTGAAGACAAGTAAACCTTGTTGTGTATGAGCTCGACAAACAAATGTAACTAAAAGCTTCCAATCTTCTTTTGTATACAAAATAAGCTCAATTTTTACTAAATACCGACTTGAAATATCGGTGTAGTAATATACAAAATACAATTTTACTTACGAGTCTTATATTTTAAAAAAAATAATCTCTTAACTCATTCAAACCAACTTGTTATTGGCATTCGGTATTTACTTCCCCTATCAGCTCCGGCCTTTCTCTTTCAAACAGCGCATATGCAATGCAACCTTCTAAAAATAGCAACAAAAAATATTTTTGTCGTAGTACTTGTAGTACATCAGAAAGCACACACACACAGACACGCGCGCGCGGATACTCTCGGGTTAGGCCCATCCCATTGACGCTACTTTTCCGGCCATTAGATCTTTGGGTACCAGAAAATATTGCAGCAATCGATTACGAAATCATGCAATGAAAAGATAAATTATCAAAACTTGTTTTCTCTCATACAGGTCACGTGGTACAAAAATATCGATCTTCAGTTATCATACGAAATATCAGATTCTCCTCTCTTTTATGGAGAGAAAGAAATATTAGACTAATTATAAGATCTGGTGTTATTTATGTTTCATTTACAAAGTTAAGACTTATTATGTAATCACGTGATATAGTATTGAAATACTATTCGTTATAAACTGTTTCACCTTCACCCATCTGGGCCATTCTTTGACGTCTCTTCTTCTTTTTCCTGGTACTGTTCCATAAAGGAAGGTATTTCCGAAACCTGAGGACCTTGTGATATGGCCGTAGAGTTAAAGTTTGCGTTTTTCGACAGTAGTTAGCAGGACATCGTGGAATCGCTGTATGAATCCTGTTTCTAGTCTCTTCATTTGTGTAGCATCTCAAGTCCATTCGATGGACAAACTTTGTCAACACATTAATACATAAACACACTTTAAAGTAGTGTTTTTTTTAACATTCGAAAGTATTTCAACCTATTACAAACTAACGAATACGTACAACACAATACTAAGTATGCATTTTCTTAAAAAGTAAATTCTATAATGCATACAAGAACCAGTATATTAGAACTAGTAAGTTACCTTTATTTGTATTTCAGTGTAAATGGGATATCTATGCCAATGAAGCATAAATGTAGATACAAAATAAATGTAGATGAAACATCAATAAATATGTACTCAGGGTCGGACTTAAGTATGCGGAGACCACAGGGCAGAATTTTTGTGGAGGTCCTACATTTTTTTTTAGCTTTAATGAAAATCCACTTATTAATAAAAACTACTTATATCCGAAAACATTGCCATATTATAAAAGGAAAAGAAAACTTATACGATTTAATATGCTTATGTAAATTTTCCTTCATTAAAAAATATTTATAAGTAACACAAATTTGACATTTTTACGGTTTTGCGATGTAATAAATCCAAAGTATATCCCGAGCACATTATAAGCAAACACTTTGGAACAACCAAAATGTGGCCTACTTTCAGGTTTTAGGTAAAAACATAAAAAAAAAAACGTAAAGTTGCTGACCCGTCGAAATATGGATTTTTCTCAATGGGGGGGGGGGGGTGATTTCTTGTGAATTCCCCTGCCCTCCCTTAAATCAAGTCCTGGATGTATTTTATAATGAAGTCATTACGTGAAAAATGAATACAAGCATTTAAAATAACATGTTTGTAGTTTGCGTGGAAATTGAATGTTAGGAAGTAAACTTATAGTTTTGTTTGTGTCCAAGCTCTTGATGAAGGTACAAGAACAGCTTGCTTTACTTTGACCAGAGGCATCGTTCTGTTTTAGTCTTTCATATTTAGTATTATCTCCAATTTTAAAACTAAGATACATTTTTCTGTTACTGACAAGTGTTAAGAATGGGATGTTTCCTTATAATGACAAGCACTAAGAATACGATATCTGATAATAGACAATTGTTATGATGTGTCAGCAGATAGAAAGAAAAAACACTGACGATATGTGTCAGAAGAAAGAAGTCAAAACCCTGACTAGATGTGTCAGCAAAAAGAAGTCAAAACACTGACGAGATGTGTTGAATCCGTGTAACCGTAGAACAGCAGAGAGAGAGAGAAAAAAAAAATCCTCGCCATATCAATGTCATCACAGTCAACTATCTCTCCGTAATCCTGCTTTGAAATCACGTGACGATGGTACACTGAACATAGCGTGAAGACAATCCAAGGAAAATAACTCTTGTGTTAGCAGACGTAGCCGCGAGGTGCGCATGTTTCTGACAGCATCCGCATTTGAGCACCATAATTGAAATATTGATCTACGAAGCCCAGAAATAGAATTTTTACAATAATAATAGACATTACAATTATAAACTCGTAGGATACGAAATGCAGGGTAAGCCGGGAAGGTAATAGCTCTGGAAAAATAGTTGTTTCTTTCGTTTATCTTACGTGAATAGGAGAACAAAACTTTCCCACCAAATCAGCAGTCGAAAACTGGTCTATATGGTTTGACGAGTGTTTGTAGTTTAAAATATTTACTAAAAAAAAGTACAAACCATCAAGTAAAAGTAATGATTATAGTAATTGGCGTTGTTGGAACGCGGTAATGTAAAGGTTGTAGTTGTAGTTCAACAAACCAATTTTGAGTTACCAACACAGTCAGATGAAGAAGGAAATCTGCTGAGGGAAGAAAGGGAAGGAAACTCCTACATCACAATTATTTACTTATCATTCCTTCCCCTACTTTGTTAGACTTTAAAAGAAAAACAAATATTTTGTGATTGTTTAATAATGTATATGAAAATTCGTGTAGAATAAACGTTAATTACCTTATGGTGAATAATTACTTTGTTTGGTATGTCGAACAAGGGAAATAAATTGTACTTGACTTAAGTGGTGGTATAAGCTGAATTAGTCCCCTTTATAGGTCGACGTCTGAGGCTTAGTAAACACAAACATTAAATAGAAAAATAAATAACTATAAATTTTCCCTGTTCATAAGCTTATCGCTAGCAAAGTGGTTAGTGTTGGCTTGAGAGCCCAAGAGTTCGAATTCAGGTCGTTTCACTTCTCTTTTTAGATCTAAACAAATACATTTAAAAAGCGATCACCCTGATACCCCAACATCTTTTCAACTGGTCCAGACAAGTGACAGGAACATAACGTATTGAGAAAGCTAAAAGCATGAAATTATGCTAAACAAAAACAATAGATAAAAATATTTATAATCGCGCAGATTCATTATTCTTAGTAAATTTAATCACACGACTGATCCTAACTAATTGATAACTTAATATAAGCTTTGTTTTTAATATAAAGTTGTGTTGTTAGACAGAGTGATTTGATATAAGCTTTGTAAAAACATTTTTGATACTTTTGTTACTCTTTACAAGTAGTTAAAAACTTTTATTCAGATTTCTAAAAGTAAATCCTGCTCTGATGGTATCAGTAAATAAGTGCCAAGCATGTGTGAACAAACGCACGCTGTCACACACACACGCACACAGACACAGTGTAAAACCTCTCCAGCGTGTACATACACTAGACTCTCTAAAGCAGAAGCTAGTGTTGAATGTTGATAACGATTCCAAGGCAATAGTTGGCTCCAAAATCAATGCTCAGAGCTGTCACACGTTTGAAGTCGTGTCTGCAGCCATCGACGTCACGCGGTGCCGCACCACAAGAGGCCCTGTCGAACTAAAGAGTTTAACAAACAACTGATAATTTAGCTCAGTTGACTTAGCTCATTGGCTGTTCCAGATATAGGACAGCTTTGACCTGTTTCCTGTTGTATTTACCTCCCACATTCCGCTCTCCATCCCCCCCCCCCCCCCGTGGTCCATTGCCGCATCTCACTGGCGTTCCACCCCCCTTCCACCCCCCACCTTTTTCCATCTTGTATAAGTTAATTCATACACACACACAAAATTCCTCTTGAGAACAATCATTGTTTAAAGCTGTAGCATTTGAGAAGCAGGCGTAGGGGAGGGTATTCATTGACGTAAAGAGATAATAAGAGTTCAGGTCCTTGGATTTTCTTTTTCTGTTTAATTTTTTTCTTTAAAATTTGTATTTTAACATACTTTCCACCGCCGTGAGGTATTTATATTTTAAGTTCAATTTAACTCACCAGCAAGACTGGTAAGGTGTCTCAGTCTTAGCGTATAAATAGAACCCTCTAACAGGACAGGAGTCTTATTCATTGGACAAGAGAACTATAAGTTGAGAATCCTAGCAACCTGTTTCAATGTCAATTAAAACTAAGATATTGTTTTCGCTCACCGACATAGAAATGTGGTATGGGCGTGTTTAAGGCATACAGTTACACTTCTAAGACAGTTTAACGTCGGAGACTTTGGACTTGACTTCAGAAATGAAGATTACTTCCTAACCCTAGACTCCTGAGAAATGGCAGGGACGGTGTCGGGCAGGGTTCGATCCCGGGACAGTTATGACGACAGTCTTGAGTGCACACCACACGAGAAGACAGCTATCGTGCTATATCCGACTTTCTACCATAACACCAATCCTTGCTACATTTGAAGTACAACATCAGCCTCTATTATCAGCCTCCATTATCAGCCTCTATTATCTTGAGTAGGATCCATTCTTGGCGACAAACATTAGAGATGCATTATTACTTAGAAAACCAAATTAAAAAAAAAATCTTTAGCATTTAGACGATACATACTTATTGACTGAAATAGACATCAACTCCTATGGAAGACTTATTTACAAAAATTCCTTGGCCGAAGAGAGTGAAAAAAAACAACAACTTAACCACCACAGACAACAGCTTTAATAGCGAAAATCGAGGCAAATATGTAGGTCGCAGCTAGCAATTCTAAGCCACGTGAAATTCTGCACTCTTTATCATCTTCGGACTTAGAGACAAGACTTGCATAACTTAAAGACAAGACTTGCATAACTTAAAGACAAGACTTGCATAACTTAAAGACAAGACTTACATAACTTAAAGACAAGACTTACATAACTTAAAGACAAGACTTGCATAACTTAAAGACAAGACTTGCATTATGCGAATTTTACGAGAATTGAATTGTTGAATTGGGCACCATGCAGGATTGTTGAGGAAGGGAGCAATGTTCTTCTGTAAGCTGTGGACTCTTTAGCGAGATGGTTTAGTAGAAAGATTGTCTTTCAATGAGATGGTATTTGAGCGAGATGTTTTATTAGCAAGATTGTCTTTCAATGAGATGGTATTTGAGCGAGATGGTTTATTAGCAAGATTGTCTTTAAACGAGATAGTATTTTAGCGAGATGGTTTATTAGCAATATTGTCTTTCAATGAGATGGTATTTTAGCGAGATGGTTTATTAGCAAGATTGTCTTTAAACGAGATAGTATTTTAGCGAGATGGTTTATTAGCAATATTGTCTTTCAATGAGATGGTATTTTAGCGAGATGGTTTATTAGCAAGATTGTCTTTAAACGAGATAGTATTTTAGCGAGATGGTTTATTAGCAAGATTGTCTTTAAACGAGATAGTATTTTAGCGAGATGGTCTTTTAGCAATTATTCTTGTGTTTCGAGTACATGTTTAAGGTAGACAATAACTTTATAGAACAGAATAAAAAAGAATAGACGAATAAATAGGTCTAATAATCAACAACAACAATAACGTTGTTTTTTTTAATCAAATAGGCCAAAATTCAACGATGAAAAGAACCGGCTACAAAATAGCAACCTCACTAGGAAAACCAAACTTAGATTCCTTTCTAAAAACAATACACATGTAGCAGGTCATTGACGCTTGGGAGATCCTTTGGATATTCACCCCACTCTCTCACTTGTATTGTTCAGTGACTTTCTAACTAGCTACTTTTGAACAATTTGAAATAATACCAGTGCTTAGCCAACATCGGCAGCGCTATTAATAGAAGCAGCTTAACCGAACACAATTAAAATATTCAATCCGTCATTAGCTACGTTATAACAACGACTTAAAATACTATTGATTTCAATTGGAAACAAAAAGTTTCTCAACTTGTGGTCTGCTTAAACCTTAGAATACTTGACGCAGAGGTACAATGGTGTAAAATACAATGAATATTAAAGCAGTATTTTTAATGTTTGAGGATTCCAGAATTTCACTTAGGGAAATGTATTTGTGAAGTCAATATTTTTGTTATGCTGATTGACGAAGATCGATTTTTTTTATTTGACTTCTGAGCTATAATTAAACTTTGCTTTTTTTTTTTTTTTGGAGGGAAAGGGGCCAGGGGCGAACTGGGTGTCAAAATCGGCCCGGGCATTTCTATACAATGTGGCCCATAAATTATATGCCACATGGGCGTAGCCAGGGTTTCTTTTTTGGCTTTCAACCCCCCCCCCCAAATGAAATCCACCCCCCCTGCGGGGGGGGGGGATCGGAATTCAGTAATTGATCTTTTGCTTTGATTTTGTTTATTTTGGGTGACATTTTAATACTATACCATCACTTGCCTCAGCGCAGCCAAGGGGTTTTGAGTTTAAAACCTTTACCTGGGGGTTTTGAGTTTCAAACCCCCTACCAGCGGGTTTTGAGTTTAAAACCCCCTACCAAGGATTTTTGCAGTTAAATCCCTCTCTTCTAAAAACAAAAAAACAACAACAAATGACTATCCTTAAATTCCAAGAGCATAGTTAAGGAAGATTTGGATTTTATAACCCCCTATTCATTATTTAAAAAAAGCAAATTACAGACTCTATGAGGATTTTGAGTTTAACCCCCCCCCCTCTTTAGTAGTGTTTGAAGCTAAAAAATGTCGTTTCAATATAAAAGAAACAAATTACGCACTCAAAATATGCGCATAGGTAAATGGGTTTCGACTCAGTTTTGAGTTTAAACCCCTATTCAGCGGGTTTGAAGCTACAAATGTTTCTTCATTATGAAAAAAAAAGTAAATGATGCATTTAAAATCTTATGAGCGTTTAAACCCCATTCAGCGGAGTTTGAAGGTAAAACATACCTCTTTAATATTAATAACAAAGCAAATTATACACTCAAAATTCTATGAGTGTAGTCAAAGGGGTTTTGAGTTTAAAATCCCTCCAGTGATGTTTGAAGCTACAAAAATAACTCTTCAATATAAAACAAAAAGCAAATTACGCACTAAAAATGCTTTGAGAATTGCCAAAATGGGTTTTGAGTTTGAACAGTCATCTGCCGAAATTGAAAAACACTAAACACTAAATGTGGCTCAACAAAGATGGCTAAAACAGATTTTAGGAGTCAGTTATAGAGATCGGGTCTCAATCAAGGAAATCCTATGCCGAATGGGAAGTCGACATCTTAGTAAGGTTGTAAAAGAGCGTCGCATGAGGTTTGCGGACATGTTTTCCGACAAAATGAATTACGCATACGAAGGGTTGCAATGATAACTTAATTAGTACAACTTGGCGCCGTAAGGCAGTAAGGATAGCATTTTAGGTTTTTGAAATAAAACTTTTTAATAGCAGGAAAATTTACTGTAGATACCTCAGAACATTCATTTGGTTGGCTTTCAATATTAGAAATAGTGCATGGCGGCGGGGGAGCTCCAAGCGCTCCCCCAGACCCCATTGCTGCCAATAGCGCGCGGGGAATCTACAATTTTCCCACTAACTCCAGGACGAAACATTCTAGGGCATAATAAACGTCTTCCGAACGAATGAAGGGTCAGAAGGTAATAAAGATCATATACACACACACACAATTAATTTTTTTCCGCGCGGAGGGGGGGGCGGGGGGGGTAGAAAAAAAATTCTGGCTACGCCCATGATATGCCACATGATTGGCATTAAATCGTATCTGTCCTCTAAAGCAGGCATGTCAAACTGGGTGTTCGGGGGCCGCATGCGGCCCGCGACCACCTTGTATGCGGCCCCCTTGGCCACCTAAAAAATATAAAAATAATGTTAAACTATTACGCTGGAAAACAAGAGATGACAAGCTACTTGAATTGAAAAATAGTATTTGTTAAACTGAACAACGAGGGTGAGTCTGCAGTGAAAGCAAGCTACATTTTGTCAAACTTCATTGTAAGCCATTGCAAATCATTTAATAAATGTGATTTTATGAAGGAGAGTACGTTAGAGCCGAAGTAATTTGTCCAGAAAAGGTGAAAGCATTCAAAGAAATAGCGTTAACTATTGACACTGTGGCAGATAGAATAAAGGACATGTCAGTCAGGTTGCGTGAACAATTAAAGAACAAAATAGCTGATTTTGAATTATTTTCCTTGGCTCTCTATGAGTCAACTGATATAAAGGGTGTAGTACAGTTGGTTATATTCATAAGGATCTGTGACATACATGAGAAACTACTTGAGTTCTGTTCTATGCATAACACCACAACAAGCGAGGATGTTTTTGAGAAATGGCAGGAGGTGATAATGCAGTACAATTTATCTTTGGTAAAGCTATCTAGTCTAACAAGGTATGGCGCACCAACCATAAATGAAATGGTTTTGATGCAAAGTTACTTTCAAAAATAAGAGAGACTGATGATAATTTTAAATTTGCTGATTTTCAGTGCATCATTTACCAAGAAACATTCTGCGCACAGCAATTACAGTTTCAACATGTCAAAAGACCGCTTTCAGTCGCTTCTCAATTTTATTCGTGCCGTGTTTTTAATGTTCGCCAATTTTTAATGTTTCTGGATGACATTGGACATGAATTTGATTGTGTTCCCTACTACACAGAAGTCCGCTGGCTCTCGTGACATATAATATTGAAGAGATTGTTTGCACTGCGTGAGGAAATTGTATTGTTTCTGAACATGAAAGTTGAACCTGTTGAACATTTCCAAACTGACAAATGGGTTCAGGATTTGGCATTAGCAGTTGATCCCACTGGTCACCTGCAAGACTTGAATTCGAAACTTCAAAGTAAAGACAAAATTGTCGCAACTGCGTGTAATCATGGGAAATGCTTTCAAGCAAAATTAGGACTGTGGATAAACTAAACATGAAGTGAAAATCTTGTTCACTTCTCAACGTGTCAGAAACTAAAAAGATTAAATACGGTTGCGACATTTGGTAAATAAGTCCTACACCTGGAATCGTTAGTAGATGCTTTCAATGACCGTTTTCGTGACTTCGTTACATAATGGAAAGAATTTTCGTGTTTTGTATCTCCATTCTCATTGGATTCTGAAAATGCTGCTGGAAATGTGCAACTAGAGCTGATAGTATAGCAGTTAGATTTTTAGTTGAAATCGAAGTACATTGAAATGGCTGTGCCAAAATTGTACAGTTATTTACCCTGAGCGGTATGTTGAATTGCGGAAATTTGCAGCCAAAATTCTTGCTATGTTTGCATGCACTGGTCTATATGAACAGTTCTTTTCCATAATAAAAGCTACAAAAAACATCTCACCGTTCGAGATTATCTGATCAAAATTTGCCATCTGTGATGAAAGCGTCAGTGGTAAACAAATTTCAACCTGACATAATTAAAATGGTATCCCAGCAAAGATGTCAAGCATCAGGACAAAGAAAATAATGCGTAATCAAAGTATTTTTAATTAGCCAATAGTACTACAAATTTAACTAAGGGACAGGTATGCCATTATTATTGCATTCTGCATTATTTCTAATTTAGCAACTGATTTTTTTTGCTGCGGCCCTTCAGGTCGTAGTAAGTTTTCTATGTGGCCCATACACCTTCATGAGTTTGACATGCCTGCTCTAAAGCATTATGTAAAGTTTAATAATGTATCGATAGTATTTTGCTTTATGAATAATTTATTAGATGATTTTGAAACTATCCAATAAGGACTATTACTAAATGAATAAATTATAACACTTGGAATGGTGAATCTCTTGTTACTTACAAAATCCTGCTACCTTATACATTAACATATACATGTACTTGACCTTCACATTCAAGGTATTCAAAGCTGGTTCGGTCACACGACAAAAGTGATACAAAGTAAAACAAGACGATAGACGTCAATCAAAGTATCCATGTTTCTCTTGATTTCTGTTCAGGATAGCTTCTAATTGGGAAGAGTGAAGACATTTAGTTACGCTTACCGGGCGGCTAACCATTAACAAAAATAGGTAACCACAATCTATTGCAGTTTTTTAGTTATTTTTTAATTACAAATTAGTATGCAAGGTAAAAAAATTAAAAAAAAAACTTTATGTAAGAAAAACTCCACATCAGAGAATCGAACTCTATACCTGTGGTATTATTATTATTATTATAGCTTTTGTATAGCGCTACTTTCATGCTAATAGCATGCTCAGAGCGCTTTTGGTCCAATCTCATCTGTGGACCAGTGGGGGTATCTAGGAATTGGTTTTCCGTGCTGCCTTTAGGCGCTCAGTAAACACAACTCTGCCCGAGTCAGCTATAGAACTCTTTTAGTCTCTAGAAGTCTTTTAATAAGAAAATTGTGCATTTTATTTGATAATAAATCCTTTTTTTTTACTGTGACTAGTTTAAATTGCATAACGATTGCTAAAATGCTTTTTAAATCAATCATAAAAAAATTTTACAAGAAAAATTTTTTTTGGTATTTATTGTAATACTATTTAGATTTCTGGAATGTAGCCAATTTCTATGGTAAACCAATATTATATATACGTACTTTGGATTAAATTTATTTCTGAAAGATAAATTTACAATTCCAATTTTTAATTCAGTATTTTATAAATATTGCTTTAAAATGTTAAACTTTATCTGAATGAAAACGTTTTATATGTTTTAAAATATTATTAGTAAAAAGAATGGCGTTTAATGCCGACACATAGAGGCACAGTCCTTGTTCCATATGCTGGAACAAATTTGTACAAATGCTCCTTCTTCCCTTGTGCTATTAGAGCATGGAATGGGTTGCCTGATCTAGCCAGGAAAACCTGTGACATGCTCCAATTTGATTCCCATTTCTGTAATTCATCCAGTTCTCTTTGTAAAATTTCTGTATCTTGTTTTGTTTTTATTGTTCTATATATTATGCAATCGTCTGCAAATAATCTGACTTTTGTTCCTGAACAAATGCAATTTGGTAAATCATTTAATGTAAATTAAAAAGAAAAGTGGACCTAAGACAGTTCCTTGAGGTACACCTGAGTTTATTGTTATTTGGTTTTGATTAAGAGCCATTTATTATTACAGTTTGTTCTCTCCCTATCAGAAAATCTTTAATCCACTGATGCAATGGACTAAATGTCCATGATAATGAACTTTATCAAACGCTTTGGAAAAATCTAGTAAGATAACCTGTTTGCTCACTGTTATCTAAACCTTTTGAAAAATCATCAATTAGTCCTATTAGTTGTGTTTCACATGATCTATATTTCCTAAAGTCATGTTGGTGTGGAGTAAGGACATTATGTTTGTCTAAGTGGTTTATGATGTTGCTACATATTATGTGTTCTAGGATTTTACATGTGATGCTGGTAAGTGATACTGGACTGTAGTTTCCTGGGTCTGATTTTTCTCCTTTTTTAAATAGAGGGGTGACATTAGTTTCTTTCCAGTCCTTTGGTACTCTGCCCTGGTTAAGAGATGCCTGAAAAAGTATTTTGAACACTGGTGCTAGCACATTGCTTAGTTCTTTGAGTAATCTAGCTGGAATACAATCAGGTCCAGATGCTTTATTAGGTTTGATGTTGGCTAATAGTTTTTGGATTCCCTTTTCTTGTACTTCTATATCTCCTATGTTGGTTCAAATTAAGTAATATGTCTTTGTCTCCTGGGGCTGAAAATGCTCAAGCAAAGTATTTGTTTAGGATGTTAGCTTTAATTTCATTATCATTATGTGTTAAGTTGTCTTCTCCTTTTAATGGAGCTATGCCTGTTGTTTCCATTTTCTTAGACTTAATGTATGACCGTAGGTTTTTGTTATTATCTTTAGATATTACATTGTTTATGTATTCACTTGGAAGCTGTCTGCTTACTTTTTGGGTTAGGTGTTTAATTTGTATGTACTTTTTATAAACTCTTTCTGCCTTAGTTTCTTTAAATTTTCTATATAGGTTTTCCTTCTTTTTACCTTTGAAGGAATGACTTTTCGTTTTTTTTTTAATTCTCATAGTACAACCACACAGAGAACTTTATAGGTCTTTTAATACGAAAATTGTGCATTTTATTTGATAATAAACTTTTTTTTACTGTGAATATTTTAAATAGTATAATATTATCAAAATGCTTATTATATCAATCATTATCAAAATTTTAAAAGAAATGTTTTTTTTTTTGTATTTATTGTAATAAAATTTAGATTTCAGGAATGTTGCACATTTCTATGATAAACCAATATATGAATATTATGTTTTTCTCTTTGTAAGGACAACTCACGGCCTATTTTAAAACGCTCAATATAATTCATATCAATAAAACATTATTTCGACGTTGGTCTATAAATATGGAATGCTATGGCGTTGATGAATGCCGTAATAAATGACTGCAGCGGAGATGAAGTAGGTACCTGTATCAATAAATAAGCTCTAGATCATAGCAACGTTGGCATGGTTTGCCCCCTACAACAAGTTTTGTTCCGCTAGGATACCTTGAGGTACAAGTAATTTTGCGAGATAAAATGTATTCTTAGAGATTACCATTGCTTTTTAAACAATATAATACTTTCTTAGCTCTATTTAACTGATACTTTTATATACCTGATTTCCTGAGCCTCTAGTTAGTAGACCACTTTTGTTAAAAGATGTATGATTGGTATATATTTCATCACTCAAAATGTTAACAAATTTATTATGACTACTATTAATATTTTAGAAATGAACTAATATTTATTCTGTTGCACCGCTATGATCGAATTTCGTTATAGGGAAACAAAATTTATTGTAGTCCCTTATATATTATCCTCTGAAGACTTACCTGGCAGGCAGTGACGTCACTAGGGTAAGTTTCACGGTGACAGTTTCACCCAATGTTGTTAGTTCAGGTTTCTCAACCCCCCCCCCCCTCCCCCAACCAACTTTACCGAAAAAAATCCTATTAAAAGCTATCGCTATTTTGTTTTTGGTAACATTTTGTGTTATGAGTTAAATAACAATTACACAACTGTAAAATGAGTGTTGACTTTATTTTAACATTTCGTTGCATATGGCTACATTTTTAAATGTCCTAATCATATGATGAAATGACCTTTGTTTGTAGTCCTGTAGAGGAGGAGGCCTTTGAAAAAAATTTAGGTGCTGACTTTAGGTGATTCGTAACACAATGTTATTGCAAACGGGCTGAATGAGGTATTTAGTTGACCAGTGTTTTTTTTTTTTATCGGTTGCACATCTCATCTCTGCCTGTTGTCCCTTCTGGGGCATAGGCCACCAACCAGCTTCCTCCAGGCATCTCGGTTCTGGGCGAGTCTCTCCAACTGTTCCCATATCTTGCCCATCTGCTTTGCATCTGCTTACAGATCGCGGCGCCATGTATCCCTGGGCCGTCCCCTCTTCCTCTTTCCTTGGGGGTTCCAGGTTAGGGCTTGACTTTTTATATTGGATGCAGGGTGTGACCTATCCATCTCCAGCGACTCTAAAGAATATCTATTTCAATGAGCTGCTGCTTTGTTCTTATCCACAGTTCCTCATTCGAGATCTTGCCAGGCCAGCGGATCATAAGAATCTTCCTCAGGCAAATATTGATAAATACCTGGATTTTTTTCATAGTGGTGATGATGGTTCTCCAGGTCTCTGCTTCATAAAGTTGTATTGGCTTAATAATGATGTTAAACAGCCTGATCTTGGGGGTGGCTCTAACTTCCTTGGATCTGAAATATTCTTCAGCTGATGGAAAGTTGCTAGAGCTTTACCAATGTGGGTTCTGTTCCTCCATTGTGGTTTAAAAAACTGCCGAGATAGGTGAAGCTTTTCACCTCTCCCAGCGCCTCACCTTGGACTGTAATGGATGTATTGTTGGATGCCTTTATCTTGAACACCTTGCTCTTCCCTCTGTTTATGGTAAGACTCATTCTAGCTGAATTGTCTGCAACGACGCTTAACTTTCGTGCAGTTGTGTGTGAGAAAAAAGAGCCAGGTCATTTGCAAAGTCAAGGTCGTCTAGCTGTTTCCACAGTGTCCACTGTATGCGTCCGCTTCTGGTCTGTTGCTGTCTTCATGACCCAATATATGGCTAGTAGAAACAAGAAGGTTACATATACCTTTGATTAAATGTCGCTTATAGACTCAGGTAAAAGTTTGATAAACTTGAACGTATAGAATATAATGTTTGCCCTAGTCAGTTGAAAGTGGAAGACTAAGAAGAAATCATTAAGGGCCTTTTCTGCTATGAGTCTTGACACCACAATAAACGGATGTGATTAAAGATATTCTTGTTGATTAGATTATCGGAGAGCGGGGTATGTCAAGGGTCAAACTCTCAAACCTGGCATCTGGGTGGTCCATAGCTTCAAAGTTCTCTTTTTGGGCAATCTACTAACGTTTAGGCAGAAGGCAGTCAATATTAGCAGTTTGCTAATGATTATGGTCATTTGGTACATCGGTACTATTCAGTTTATTTTGTTTCAATGCAATTCTTCATTTTAACCTTTAATACTTAACTCTCTTTTTAAGAAATATCACTTTAGTTTATAAACTCATTAAAACACAAGTGCACATGTAGATCTACGAATACGAAACACTGGCCAAAGGCCCGCTTGAATATCAAGTAAAGACGAACATTGGATGTAGTTTTGAACTTGGCACTGATAGAAAAGAAAATTAGATTTAAAGGCAATTTGTCAATCACCACCGATCACTTTAGCAGAAACTTCGCCGTACCTTCTTTTTTACCCGGTATTACCATAATCGAATACCAGACCAAACAGCTGGTCGTTATTGTTGAAGTCAAAACGGAAACGACTGGATTCGACCGCTTTGTACCGGTACTTCAAGATATAAAAAAAATCGATTGCAAAGAATCGTAGTTCCGTCTAAGGAGAAAAAAAAAGTCTCTGAAACTGCAAGATTTGTCAAAAGACTTTGAACTTCTTGAAGAGGCTTTATCCATTAGTTGGGCCTGGGAGAGAAAAAAATTTCGGCTCAGCTAAAAGAAAAAGCTTTTTCTTTAAAAAAAATCTGCTACTAGAATAGTTTCTGTTGATAATTCTCGCCTGGCATTTGTTGAGTCTGCGCCTAACATATATAAATTAAATATTTCTAAAGTTAACGTGGATTGTGGATATCGATATTAATGTGGATGCGGGTGGTAGATGTGGATGCTTCTGAGGATGTTGGGTGAGGTTGTTTGTGGATATGAGGTGGGCGTAGGATGTTGTTTGGATGTGGGTAATTATGAGGTTGATGTGGATTTGCATGTGGATGCGGGTTATGTTATTCATTTGGATGGTGCATGTGGTTCTGGATGTTTGAGTGGATATGGATGATGGATGTGTTTGTGTGGATGTGGATGATGGATGTGTTTGTGTGAATGTGGATGATGGATGTGTTTGTGTGAATGTGGATGATGGATGTGTTTTTGTGGATGTGGATGATGGATGTGTTTGTGTGGATGTGGATGATGGATGTGTTTGTGTGGATGATGGATGTGTTTGTGTGGATGTGGATGATGGATGTGTTTGTGTGGATGTGGATGATGGATGTGTTTGTGTGGATATGGAGGCTAATGAGGGTGTAACGAAATAAAGTAGTCTCTTAGTCTCTCCCTAGATTTCATTTATTTCTCCAGCTAATTTGTGGTCCACTGTAACCTCAAAATCCCCGTCTTCAAAGGGAGTTGAACTCAAGATGCCTCGGTTAGGAAGCCATTTGTTACTACCAAGCCACCACGACTCGTATGAAAGATCGATGGTGGAAAATGTATTTGAATACACTAACAAAATGAAAACAAAATGTCGACATTAAAACAAGATATCGTAACGAAATAAATACAATAGTTTTAGCTTGAACTATTTTGCAGCAGGGATGTTTATTAGAGGGTCTGAAAGCTGCACACTTCTTGAAACCTGCTGGTACGCCCCTGGAATGCTTGGATACGCCTGGATACGCCTTCTCTTTACGTCTCTAAAATATTTTGCGCACTCCATGGTACCAGTGTTTCCAGTTATTCCAGTGATCCGTGCAAGACCTATTCAGGTCTCACGGAACACAGTTTGAGAAACACTGTTCTAAAACCAAACAAAATGCTCACCAGAATAATCCGTCAGTCATTGAACTAATACTCTCGCTTCTATCTGAATAAAAATACACTATACATCCTTATTGTACCGTGATTCTTTTATTATGCTACCAAAAAAAAATCAAACTGATAATTTATAAATGAAACAAAGGTCTATTTTCTTTCTCTACCACATTGTTGATGATATTTTGTTCATTTGGGGTCAAATTTAAAGACTGACAACAAGAAAACAAAGTCAGGCTCTGAAGTAATTAAATGTGCAGCCGTAACATTCCAACGGCAAATAATGAAAACACATTTGAACACCTTGATCAATCGATTATAAAAGAAAAAAAAACAAACTAAAACAACTGACTTTTGTACTTGTTCTTTTTTTTTCCGACATGAAATGTCGATGGCTTTTTAATGACAGGTTGCCAAGCAACAGCCAATCAGCATCGCACGTGACGGTATTGTTTCCTTGGTGTCCTGTTTGAGCGTTGACAACAATTGAAATAACTGGATCCATCGTGTAGTCGTCTGTCTCTCTGTCTTTCTTGTTCTTTGGTCTATGTGTCTGTTTGTCTGTACATTGGCTCATCAAAGTCTAAATCATACATAGCATGTAAAGCGTGAAAATGAGAGGCGAAAAAGGGGACGATTTTTTCCAAATCAAAGGGCAGCTGGATTGGGGCTTTCTGGGGTGTCAAAATTGGCCCTGGCATTACCTACCATACAATCTAGCCCACTTACTTGATGCGTTCTGAAGGGCATTTCTTATGATTCAACTGAGGGTGGCTAACCTGCCTAATGGATATATATCTATATGGCCACTCCGTCCCTGGTAGCTGGTTGAACCTTCACTATGCTAATGTACACTGTGCAGGGACACTCACTATTTAACCCTTAAAGTGCTGAGCTGTTTTACAATGAGTGCATACAAAATGGAATTACAATTTTCATGGTTCGAGGCTAATCTACCTCACGCGCCTTAAGGGTTAAAACTGAGCATCTAAAGTAGGATGTTAGTCCTTTAGAAAATGTTTTCTGTTACAACGTCTCATGTGTTCCTTCAGAATTCAAAGTTTTTATTTCCTGGTTCAAATCTGCGGGGGATGACGACATGATTCGACCATGGGACCATCGAGATGACAATCCTGAGCCCACAGCACACCACACGACCAGGCAGCCATCTATCTTTAACAAGACCATACTCTAAAACCTAAAAAGAAGTGATAAATTAAACCTTATTATTTTATAAAAGGAACATCTGAATTCTAAAGCCAACAAGCCTAGCAGATCCTCTAATTTGCTACTAACTAATCGCAACATCATTCTTCAATAGTCCAATCCAGCTGCCTAAAATATAAAAGTAGGACTTATTTGTAAAACATGAACATATCTTGTGTAACTAAAGTGATGCGGTTGCTTAGTGATACAATGCTCTTCTTCTATCTCACTATCACGAGCATAGAAGACCTATATATATACTGTATCTAGACTGGACATGAAGAGCTTTTAAAACTACATAAAATGTCGTGAAATTTGTTTAATAAGTCGTTGTGAGAAGCAAATATTTTTTCAACCCTAACCTATGTAACATATAATTTAATTTTTAGATCTAGATCTAGTAATTGAACATGAAGAATAAGAGTACTATCGTCTCATAATTATTATTTTGCAATTTTTAGATACATAATCTAGAAATATCTTATCTTATCTTATATAATACAGACGTTACTTCAAAAAAGAAGATGATTACGTCCTACGCGTCATGCATTTAGTCATGCATATTAACCAATGACTTAAATTCTGCCAAGTCACTGGTTTTTCTGGCTAGCTCAGGCAACCCATTCCATGCTCTAATAGCACTAGGGAAGAAGAAGTATTTGTACAAATTTGTCCTAGCATATGGGACGAGGAATGTGCCTTTATTTTTGTGTCTTTCAGAGTATTTTATTAAATTTTGTTTTTGTATTTGAAGATTATGGTTCAGTGTTTTATGTATAATTGCTACTTTACTTTTGAGTCTTCTGTCCTGATAGCTTTCTAAATTTAGTGATATCTAGGTAATCAATCTATTTAAATGTACATAAGATTATTAAAATCAACAGACATGAATATTTCGATATAGGATTTTTGAAACATTATCGCTTTGTTTCATTTATAAGCGTAAATATATAGTTCTGTGATTAATAGCCCATTATACAGAAAATCCGACAAGCATTATTTCTAAACTTTGAAAACTAAAGATCATTACTTTTCTACGACAGAAGAGATTAATAGGGGCGACTTCCCTTAGAGCTTGAAAAAGAGTTACGTAAGAAATATATATCTATCTATATGTGGTGGGTTTGGCACAGAACAAACTAAATGACATGACGAAGGCAACTCCCAACTGTTTATTATACATTAAAGACCTGCAGCCATCCATAAACACATGGTGTAGAACCAGGCACAAACAGGGAATGGAGACGACGTAGGTCCAGTAACGTACGGACACTACAGCGACAAGAGATGCCGGTCGAATGGACAGTGCCCACGTTGGTCTGCCTTGTTATGCGCGGACACAAGGTGCCATCTAGATAGAAGGGTCACGTGGCTATCGGGGTGGCCGGTGTTTTCTGAAAAGGTATCCACTCCACTACATATATATATAGGTCTGTGAATCGATCAATCGCGGATAAGAATTTGTTTCCGGTTTCCAGTCTCGATATATATGATAACGAGTTTGTAAATAGACTTTTCATTTTTGTTTTGTTTTGTTTTGAAACCTAAATAGAATCTAATCAAGTTGATAATTGATAATAGAAAAGTCAGACTTTATATTGCCAACTTTTAACCAACATTAAGTCATCGATAACTTAGGAACATAATTTATCTGATTTTGCTATCATTTCAGTGTTTTGTTTTGTCGATTGCACTATTTAAGAAAAAAATTCCTCAAAAGATATGAAATTTATTATTATTATTTTATCTAAAAGAAATATAAGATCAAATCAGGTACATGCATCTTTAATTTCATTGTAATATAATATACATATATATACATACATTAAAAGTGTGAATTTGATTCATTTGTTTCATATGATAATTTAGAAATTGATAGAACATTATAACAATTCTAAATTATTATACTGTACTATAATTATTGCTACTGTTGTATACATACTAGCTAATATAATTATAATGTAAACATCTATCCTATAGATTTTTTGAACACGTCTTTACAATGATTTTAATATAAGCTATAGACCTTCAATTGTATTAGTATAAATGTATAAATGTATCTTACCTTAGAAAATTGTATCTTATAATTCGATTTGAAACTTGTATCGAATAATTTGATAAGAAACGTTTATATATAATTCTATGAAAAAGTTTATCGTATAATTCTTTTATTACAAACTAGTATTTTAAGTTCTACTTTGCACTGCCAGCATTATGAATCTATTTTAAAATTAATTCTGTTGTGGATGTTTTCTTTTGTTTTATTGCCTTAGTCTCAGCGGATTCCGAGTCTTGATTTGAAAGCCAGAAAAGGCCACAGACAGAATGCTCTGCGGTCAATAAAAGCAGCCTATGAAGATCCAGCTAAGATCTTAAAGCCGGTTTGAGAAAATTGTGTTCGCAGGAGAACATCATGAGAGGGAGGTAGTCTTGGAAAGTGAGTAGAGAGCCAGGTTTGGTTTTTGTGGTCAACATTGAGTTGGTTTAGTGCTAAGGGTTGAGTTTGGTTTAGTGCTAAAGTTGAGTTAGGTTTAGTGCAGTGGTTCCTTAAATATTTTTTTTTACCCTTATGGGACCCCTTTTAGACTCCCAACTAATAGCTACATTTACGCATAATAAAAAATCTAATTACAAAAAAACAAATAATTAAATAGTCAATACAATTATAACTAATGTTTATAATCAAATATTTGTGACAGAATTGAATGACTTTTTTCAACGTGAAGTGAATGTATGAGAGTGTGTGTTTATAGTCGATTCAATGTTTGTAAACTGTAATTGCGAATCCCATGAGCAATGATTTCTAGTGTGTTTTTTTTTTTTGGGGGGGGGGGGAAGAGGTTTGAGGTTTAGAATTTTCTAGACATATTCGTTGATTGTGTATATCTTTGCAGTACAGTTAATCCTTTGGTAATCCTACATATTTAGTTTTATGTTTTAAAAATGGTCTTGAGTCTTTTATTTCCGAAAGTTGAATCGTTTTGGTGACAACGATGACTTGATAATGATGACATTAAATCCATGACGTGACAATGATGTCATGATAATAATGATTGGCAATGATGACATAACAATGATGTGATAATAATAACGATTTGACAATAATGGTTTGGCAATGATGACATGACAATGATGTCATGATAATAATGATACGACAATGATTACATAATTATAATGACATGACAATAATGATATAGCAATGATGACGTTACAATGGTGTCATGATAATAATGACGTGACAATGGTGTAATAATAATGACATGATTATTATGACATAGAATTGATGATAGAACAATGATGACATGATTATTATGACATAGTACTGATGCTGTGATAATGATGGCATACTAATGATGACATAACTGTCACAGTCTCAGTTGACATTGCTAGATTTAATATTCACGTCATGTTAAGAGGTTAAAAGACACGTGGAATTCCTGATGTAGAAAACAGGAAGTAGAATGAATAAAGTTGACTTTGAGTTCAGTCAAGTCAGTCAAGTCGTATCCTTTGGACCGGGCGGTCAAGTAGTATCTTTTGGTCCGGGACGGACAGTAGCGACTTAGAAAAGTCGAGCAGTAATTTCAGTTAGATAGTAACTTTTGGGCAGTTGATGCCAGTGGTCTTTTTTGAGGCATGTATTTCTAGTAATTAATCAGTATTATTCTGTACAGTGTTACCCGCTGAGATGCGGACGTGGTTTGTAATCTACTCTAGAGAGTTTAACGTATTCATTATACTCTATACTAATGTTATGCGGATAGGATTGTTTATTTCTTGACTTGTGTAACTAACAAGGAGTGCAGTATTGTTATTATTGTTGTCAAATAAACTTTATGTTTTGTCTGCTGAAACGGACATAAGTCAATTTGTGGTATCTATGTTTGTCACGTGTCAAGAGTACTCCATGAAGCTTGAACCCAGCATTCCACGACATTCGCATTCTTCAACATTACACCATTTAACCCTTTTACATTTTGGTGGCCAGTTATGTTGTTTCCTTGACACGCACGGACTTCTTGGAGCACTTAGGAACACGGACTATTTTTTCGCCAGTAAGATCGCTATTCAAATTGTGAAGCTGTCAAGATTTTTCTCAAAAGTACAAGTTAAGGTGACTATGATAGCATTTCAACTGATTTTATTCTGCATTTCCTATTTTAAACTGTAACAAGTCAGTCAACAAGTTACTACTCAAGCGAAACCAGATCACAGGTATTCAAGTCCATTGTCATTGAACTAGCCAGTACCTGCATTTTTTTTTTTGGTTGACCTGAACACACACTGACCTCTACACACGATTGTGATTGTTATACACGGAAGTTATTTTTGCTCTCAAGGCAGTAAATTCAAGAAACTGAACATTTCTTCTAGAACCATATTCGTTAAAATAATTTACTTTGCCATTGACCAATTGGGACTTCACATCTGTACAGCAAGGTCAATGCTTCACTCTACATTTTTGCTGACATCTTAAGATCCATTATTAACATCACCATCTACAACCTTGTACATCTGCGTGGATGAAACAGAAGACAGCAGAGACAACACTGAAACATCGATGTGTGGATGAAAATTAAGACAACCCCGGAGGTACTTTAGCTGGAGCTGATGTGCCTGTACATGTCAACTCGAGCCAGAATCTGACGTCATCTAAGTCTCCGATCATCGAGGTGTACGTCGATTAAGACTCACCCATATATTTGTTCACTGTCCTCATACAGTAGCAAATTGTTGTACATTTAAATTCAAGCAAATAATACCACTATTGTATTAAGCTTTCTATTTAAGCTGATTCTACCTAACATATTGTCATTACAAGATATCATGGATTATACAAGCTAGTCATCTACAATTGGATTATTTTGTAACCGCTCAAGTACTTTGGATTATTTATCTCTATCGCCTTGAAGTATCACTGTATTTTACCTGATGGATTACTATATCGGCGCGCACTGAACTAATTCGATTATTATATACCTGTCATCTCTCTGGATTATTTTGCTACTTCCTACATCGTCGCGCTTAGTAGCCTACTGATTGTATTATCTGCATACATAGTGGATTATTATATCTTATAACATTATTGTGCTTCATATAAAGTGGATTACCTATTGGATTACTATTGGGTTACTATTGGATTACCTCTTGGATTACTATGTTGTATGTGAGAGATCGACATTAAGAGGATTGAACTTAGCTACACCTAGGCATGCCAGAATGAGACTGTAAGTCATTACTAAGTATTGTATCAATGAATTAATCATTATATATTAAATTACATTGAGCATTTATTTGGTCGGTGGAAGTTATAATCTTGTGAAACATTTGAAGTAACTATTTATATTGATTAATTGCTAACTAAAAGCTGAAGCACACTGAATTCTTCTTTTATATGTATAATTGTTTCTAAGGGCGGTCGGCGTGGGTCTGTCTTATGTTTTGAGACTGAAGCGGCACAATTTATTTGTCCTGTTCCATTTCACTTCATCTGATAGGAATCTTTAGGGATTTTCTTTATGTTCTCCTAGTCCTAATAAAGTCCGAGTAGACCAGCCTTGTTCGGTAGGGACTTCTAGACCAGCCTTGTTTGGTAGGGACTTCTAGACCAGCCTTGTTTGGTAGGGACTTCTAGACCAGCCTTGTTCGGTAGGGACTACTAGACCAGCCTTGTTCGGTAGGGACTACTAGACCAGCCTTGTTCGGTAGGGACTTCTAGACCAGCCTTGTTCGGTAGGGACTTCTAGACCAGCCATGTTCGGTAGGGACTACTAGACCAGCCTTGTTCGGTAGGGACTACTAGACCAGCCTTGTTCGGTAGGGACTACTAGATCAGCCGTTGTTCGGTAGGGACTACTAGACCAGCCTTGTTCGGTAGGGACTACTACAGCTGGACTCTCCACCGACAGAATACCTATTAGGAGGATTAGTGCGTGCCCCCCGTGGAGGAGATTGCCGGCCCCACAAATAAATCTGTCCCTTTTAGGGCAAGAGGGAGCCACCAAGAGGCGATTACCACCAGCCATATTAAAAAATTTGGCATCTTTAACAATTAAATCCTACCCATCGGATGCCATTTTCTGCTACACTGATGGGTCGGTAATGAGGGACCCCGATTGATCGGGGTATGGGGCCCTTATAGTATACCCCGACCGGACTGAACAAGACAGGCTCTCTGGTCCATGCAGCTACGCTGCATGCTCCATGGATGCCGAACTCACAGGGATAACTAGAGCGTTCGAGGCCATTAGGGCCCGAATGCTCCAAAAAGAAACTAGCGCCACTACAGTGGTGTTGGTCACCGACTCTCGCTCCAGTCTCCTAGTTATGGGTGGCGGCGGGGGAGGGTCACCCGTAATAGAAGAGGCAGTCGGCGCCGCAGATAACATCCGCCGGGCTATTGGAGCTGTCGTTTTTATGCAGTGGGCGCCTTCACATTGCGGCGTGAAGGGCTATGAAACGGCAGACGCCCTCGCAAGGGAGGGTGCAATGGCAGCCACACACCTCGAAGCACCAAGCACGTACTTACAAGCAACGGCACAAATCCGAGCACTCATTCATGAGAAGTGGTTAAAGTCCTGGGAGGAATCCGACAGAGCACGTAGTGTCTGGCAGCACATGCGTCACCCAGATCGCGACGATCCATGGTGGCGACTGAAGAGGTCAGAGCAATCGATCATTGCACAATGCAGAACGGAACACTGTCCTATTGGGGCATACTTTGCCAGGTTCCGCACGAACTTTGACTCCCGATGCCGCCACTGTGGAGAGAGCGCTGAAACAGTGGCGCATGTCTTGTACGAGTGTCCCCAGCTCCGCGAGCTAAGGGGGGATCTGTCTGTGCAGTCACTCGAACTGTATGGTAGCTATGAGGCACTACGCCGGACGGCTAAGTTTCTTGCCAGAGCACTACGGGAGGATTAGTCCTTCCTGCTCTGATTTTTCAATAGGAGTTCATCTCAGGTAGGGACTACTAGACCAGCCTTGTTCGGTAGGGACTACTAGACCAGCCTTGTTCGGTAGGGACTACTAGACCAGCCTAGTTCGGTAGGGACTACTAGACCAGCCTTGTTCGGTAGGGACTACTAGACCAGCCTTGTTCGGTAGGGACTACTAGACCAGCCTTGTTCGGTAGGGACTACTAGATCAGCCTTGTTCGTTAGGGACTACTAGACCAGCCTTGCTCGGTAGGGACTTCTAGATCACTTAGAATATTTTTTCGTTTAGCCGGTTATAGTTTTGTTTGTACAATCGTAAGTGTAATTTCTCTTCGTATTCATATTGTTTGTTGGTACAAGTCTTGTAATTACATATTGGTGATTCTCTTGTCGAATTCGTCTATTTATTGATTTCTTTTAAAGCAGACTGTATTGTTATCTATATTGTTTTTGTGTTTGTCATTTATCCTTTAATTTATCTCTTTTTTCTCTTATTAATTTAATTTATTTTTTTTCATTTCATTTTGTCACTGCACATAGAACATGTTACAAAGATATATTTGAAATAATACTATTGTGTACACATATACTATCACTTGATTAGAGCTTTATGTTGTTGAGCTCTTGTACTTATTTTATGTTGACACATTTCTCATACTAGGATCACATTTTGTGTTGATACATTTCTCATACTAGAATCACATTTTGTGTTGATACATTTCTCATACTAGGATCACATTTTGTGTTGATACATTTCTCATACTAGGATCACAATTTGTGTTGATACATTTCTCATACTAGGATTACATTTTGTGTTGACACATTTCTCATACTAGGATCACATTTTGTGTTGATACATTTCTCATACTAGGATCACAATTTGTGTTGATACATTTCTCATACTAGGATTACATTTTGTGTTGACACATTTCTCATACTAGGATCACATTTTGTGTTGATACATTTCTCATACTAGGATCACATTTTGTGTTGACACATTTCTCATACTAGGATCACATTTTGTGCTGATACATTTCTCATACTAGGATCACATTTTGTGCTGATACATTTCTCATACTAGGATCACATTTTGTGGTGATACATTTCTCATACTAGGATCACAATTTGTGTTGATACATTTCTCATTCTAGGATCACATTTTGTGCTGATACATTTCTCATACTAGGATCACATTTTGTGCTGATACATTTTATGACACAACACTTATTACTATTGACTAATTTGTACATTGAATTTGGCACACATTGACTACAAAGTTTAATTTATTTTGATACATTCCTCGTACTCTGATTATTTTGTGGATACATTTTTGGCACAGCATTTGTCACTATTATTTAGTGCATTATATTTGGCACACATTAATTACAAAGTTGATTATTTAGCGCATTGTACCTGACACATATTGATTACAAACTTAACACATTTATTGGCCATCTATTATTTAAATACCAAAAATACATGCAAAGTAAGACATAATTATTTTGTATTTTGATAACTTAAAAAACTAGCACTCACTACACAGTTAATACTACATACAGATTGGAATCCTATATATTTGTTGACTTTATACACGTTGAAGATTATTTAATATTTATTGACATTATACACACTTGAAGCCTAAATCCCATACCTATCAACAATGTCTACCTATGATAAAATCTTGGAGTTGGCCAGAGAAATGGAATTGAAGGCTGAAAAGAAAAGAGTTTATCGAAAAGAATTGGATGAATTAAAGAAGAAAGAACTTGAAGTAGCGGAACGAGATGAACGAGCTGCAGAAAGAGCGCATCAGAAAGAAATGAAACAATTAGAGAAAGAAATGAAACAATTAGAGAAAGAAATGAAACAATTAGAGAAAGAAATGAAACAATTAGAGAAAGAAATGAAACAATTAGAGAAAGAAATGAAACAATTAGAGAAAGAAATGAAACAATTAGAGAAAGAAATGAAGCAATTAGAGAAAGAAATGAAGCAATTAGAGAAAGAAATGAAACAATTAGAGAAAGAAATGAAACAATTAGAGAAAGAAATGAAACAATTAGAGAAAGAAATGAAACAATTAGAGAAAGAAATGAAACAATTAGAGAAAGAAATGAAGGCACAAGAAGATAAAAAAGAATTGTCTAGACTTGAAGCTGCAAAGGTGAATCCCAACATATAACTACCAGAGACACAGCAAGCCAAGACATACGTCTCGAAATTCCACAAATTCAACGAGAAAAATGAAACTCTGGAAAACTACCTTGTGCAATTCGAGCACATTGCCTCAACATATGATATGTCTCCTAAAGATATGGCTAAGCACCTACTTGCTAATCTTGCAGGTGAACCGCTTAATATAATAGCTACCCTGACACCCGAACAAAAGACTGACTACAAGGCTGTGAAAAGTAGACTCCTCGAGCACTTTGGCAAATCCGAGGACCACTACAGAAAACTCTTTCGAGACATTAAATTACAAAAGAATGGAGATTATAATAGAATAATTTATATAATCTTTGAAATTAAACAAAATATCTTAAAGTGGCTTGAACTCTCCAACTGTGATATGACGAAACCAGATGAAATTGATATGTTTTTGATTGATAGTGTACTGTTGAACGTTACAATGTTTTCACTTTCCTGAAAGAAAAAAAGATTAGAAACGAAACAGAGCTCATAACTAACCTGAACCTATTTAAGGACAGCCATCCTAACCACACCATCGACTGAAGAGACCTTCACCAAGTAGCTGCCACCATTAACACTGATTCAAGCAAGTTCAAGTACAGTAACATTAATAAAACCTGCTTTAATTGCGGCAGAAGTGGCCATATAAAGAGCCAGTGTAGATCAAACAACAGAAGTAATTTCCAGTATAGAAGTGGCACATATCAGAACAATAGATTGACAACAGAAGAAACACCAGAGCAACCCAAAGCTACAGCCCTAATGACAGAAGAAGGCAATACAACACCATCGATAACTACAACCCCCATAACTATCAAAGAAGACAGCCATTCAACACCAACAACGACTACAACTTTCAGAACAATTATAGACAATCCAGACGTGACGGCTACGATGAGATACTAAAATAAATATTGTTACGATCTTCTCAATCAGGCCTTCTGCAAACACTACTTAACAACACAACACAGCACATCTAACACAAGAACTTGACAACAAGAGCTTCAAGTAACAAAGTGGCGATTTAATTTACAAATACATCGACAGCCAATTCAACACAATTGGCTACATCAACTTCAAATGCTTTCTTGAACTGAACAGAACTGCCTAACTCAACGTTACTAGTCTCTCTAGCTCGTACAGCTACATTCTCGAGGACTCACAAGGTACCACAGGTCCTTATGCCTTGCTGTTCTGGACTCAACTGTCCTTTTCAACACACTATCTCTCGACCGAAAAGGCTCTTGATTACATGACCACAACACAGGTCATACTTGCGGTTATTAGCAGTATTGTCCCTTGTCTATCGACAGCCGTTGACCCGTTGACCTGTGTGATTGGCCTGAGTCGTGTGTATCAGTAGGCCGCACACACATTAACCCTTTCAGTCCGCCACTGGAGTTACAATATGAAATGATAAAAATGATATAGAAAATACGGCAGAAAAAAATAATGACAAGACAATGATGACATGATAATGATGACATAATAACGAGGTCATTAAAACCATGACATAACATTGATGACATGATAATAGATTCTGTCTAACATTTAGCTGAAATCGTTATGAACAACTTTTGATCTAGCAAGAGATCAATCTTTTTTTTCCTCACAAGGAAATCCGAACTCATAAATATCATAAACAACAATATTCCCTTTCCACGTAGTCAAAGGAAAGAAAAAACAAAATCGATCTTCTCATCTCTCGGTTATGTTCTCCGCCTCTGATGTCATGTGCCACAATGGGGAACCAGACCAGAAACTAGCACGAGACATGATGACGCAATAGATGTGGCCTGGAAGCCTCGGACATGTCTTCTCTATTGATTTCTAGTTCTGAGTCTCCCCCCCTACCCCCCCCCCCCCCCGTTTTCAGTTAGCTCAGAGTCTACGTGTGAGTATTGTCCTTCGTATGATGTAAGAAAGACTAGAGCTGTGACATGTAACACATTCAGGCCGAGTTGTTGTTAGAAATAGATCCAGGATTATATCAAAAGAGTCTCAGACAAAAAGACTCACTGTAGAAAACATGTGAAAATAACTTCACATCACTGTCCAACGTTCTCTTCTTAAAACATCTTACACATGATACATCTCCAAACAATACATCTCCACACAATACATCTCCACACGATACATCTCCACATGATACATCTCCACACAATACATCTCCACACAATACATATCCACACAATACATATCCACACAATACATCTCCACACGATACATCTCCACACGATACATCTCCACACGATACATCTCCACACGATACATCTCCGCACGATACATCTCCACACGATACATCTCCACACGATACATCTCCACACGATACATCTCCACACGATACATCTCCACACGATACATCTCCACACGATACATCTCCACATGATACATCTCCACACGATACATCTCCACATGATACATCTCCACACGATACATCTCCACATGATACATCTCCACATGATACATCTACACACAATACATCTACACACAATACATCTACACATGTTACATCTCCACACGTTACATCTCCACACGTTACATCTCCACACGTTACATCTACACATGATACATCTCCATACTTTACATCTCCACATGATACATCTCCACTAGGGGTGCACCGGATAGTCCCTCCGGCTCCGGCTTCTGGCGAATATCCGGCATTTTTTACTATCCGGTGCTATCCGGCTCCGGTCGGATATCACTACCGGATAGTAAACCGGATAGTAAAAATACACCTATTTAATATGCATAAAGTGGACCTCGTTCCATTACTGTCTGTTATAAAATGTATTAATGATTATATGAAAACAAAATAATGTGCTTAAAAATAGAGCCATTATAAACATGCACCAAACATCGTTTATTATAAAGACAAGGCATGTTAATAACTTAATATAAATAGAGATGAAACTTTACATCATAAATGCGCTTTACATACAGAGATGCAATGGCTGGCACTTTTTTCAATTTGTCTTGACCTTTGAGTAAGTTAGTTAACATGTTAAAATGTTACATTCCTTGACTACGTCATGCTGACCAGACGTCTGTCTAGCTGTGCGGGTATATCTCCAGAGGTAGAGATGAACAACTCCCACCCCCTTTTATTTGTTTAGTCCATCACATTGAGTTTTTTATAGGCAGGTAACCACAAGTTAAATACGATGGACGTAGGTTTAATGTCAGCGTATAGACACTCTCTAGTGGTCACACCTTTCGAGGGAACTGAGTTTGTTTACTTAGTAGTTAATCTTTATGGGGGGGGGGGGCTGGACTACAAGAGCCACACCTCTAAGGTAACCAGGTATATTTCTAGATGAACAACTCCCTCCCCCTTTTATTTGTTTAGCCCATCGCATTGAGTTCATTGATTGACAGGTGACCCCAAGTCAGATACGATGGACGTAAGCACTCTCTAGATGTCACACGAGGGAACTAGGTTTGTTATTGGGGGGGGGGGACTAGACTTTACATTATAAATTCGTATTACATACGTAGCAGCGATGTCTGGCACACTAGCTTGTCTTTACCTTGAGTGGTCTAGTAAACATGTCATATTCCTTAACTACGTCACGCTGATAATCTGTCTAGATGTGCGGGTATTTCTCCAGAGGTAGAGATGAGCTACCCCCACCTCCTTTTGTTTGTTTAGTCCATAACATTGAGTTCACAAATAGGCAGCTGACCACATTAAGCCAGATGTCAACGTGTCGACACTGTCTAGAGGTCACATCTTATGAGGGAACTGAGTTTGTTTACTTGGATTAGAATTTTTATTAGAGGCGGGACTACAAGCCAAATCTCTATAAGGTTAATTTGGTATGAGTTAGTTTATTATGAGATAGGTTGTCAATCAAGGGTCTGGACCACAAACCACACCTTTTATACTATTGGACGGGTAATAAGTTTGTTTACTTTGAGTTAAGTCTTACGTATGAGTCAGGACTACAAGCCAAACAGACACTGACCAAGGGTATCTTTAAAGGGAGGGCTCAAGAGACTCAACACCCCCAACTTCTTATTTGTTTAATCCATGACAATGTATTGATAGAGAATATAGACATTGACCATTCTTAAGCCAGAATGGATTAACGCAAATTGTTAAGACATATTGAGACTGTCTCTAGAGGTCACTAGATGGTGACACTAAGTTTGTTTACTTGGAGAGAAATGTCATTTAGGGCGCTGAACACACGTTCGTTGCACAATAAAATAAAACAAATACGTGCATGTGTGCGTGTATGTATTTTTCCCCTTGTATTAAAACCTTTAGAAAGAAAACTAATTTCATTGTTTAATTCTATTGACTTAATATATAAAGGAAAACCTTACAGTTAAATTTAACATCGCAGAAAATAAATTGATCTAAAGCACCACAATTAGATCTAGCAAACAAAGAAAAATATGCTGGAATGTTAAGAAACACTTGACCTCTGTAACTAAGGTACAGAGATAATTTATCTATATGCTTGACTGATCATGCCAATGTGTTATCTTTTTTCGCCTGCACACTAAACACTATTGCGTATGCCCAAGGAAAAAAAACGCGTGAAGGATAACACCATCAACTATACACACTACACTAGGACTACATGTGTAGGCTCACTACGTCTATCTGACCAGGTTGTTACGATCAGTCGAACACAAAGTCTATTTATGTTGTTTGTTTTTTTTGGTAGGGAGGGTGTGGGTGATTTTGTTTCTTTTATAGTTGGTTTTCCTAATTCTCTTAGATCTATATAACAGTAGATCTAAACATTGATAACAATAATAGGCCTACAGACTACAATTAAATCTATGCTTCGCAACATTTAAAGCTCAGGCAATGAGTAGGTATAACAGATGTTCCTGCTGTTAATAAAATATCGTTTGCCGCAAATGGATTAATAAATATATGACCTACTACGCTTCAGATTCCAACTAGTAACTAACAGCTATCAGTATTAAGCCCTTGAAGTCAGAACCAGAAGCAGTCTTTGGACTTAAAATTACAAGTCTGATGACCAGTTGTTGGTCAGAAATTATTGAACACATACATCCAACCACCATACAAGCCAGATGAGAGATTTACTAACATATTTTACATTGACTCTCCAACACACAGCCTTTATAG
Organism: Biomphalaria sudanica; assembly: GCA_036873155.1. Classification (NCBI taxonomy): domain Eukaryota; kingdom Metazoa; phylum Mollusca; class Gastropoda; family Planorbidae; genus Biomphalaria; species Biomphalaria sudanica. The sequence goes on from JAZGLO010006691.1 coordinate 3,811,437, forward strand.
TTGGTGGCCTCGTACATACACACAGACACGCTCATGCTACACAGATTAATTTATGTTTATAAATACTGTTAATCTTTAATAAATCAATCAGCAAAAGAGTTTAAAACAATAAGGTATATAAAAGGAAAAAAATAATACCAACAAATATAGGTATGTTATTTAACAGTTTCGTAAAATGCTCAGCAATACAAGCTATTTACAAAACACTTAGGTATTCGGCTCCGGCTCCGGCACCGGCCGAATATCAAATCTTACTATCCGGTCATATCCGGCTCCGGCCGGATATCAAAAAGTACTATCCGGTGCACCCCTAATCTCCACACATACATCTCTACACGTTACATCTACACATGATACACCTACACATGTTACATCTACACATGTTACATCTCCACACAATACATCTCCACACGTTACATCTCCACACGTTACATCTCCACACGTTACATCTCCACACGTTACATCTCCACACGTTACATCTCCACACGTTACATCTCCACACGTTACATCTCCACACGTTACATCTCCACACGATACATCTCCACACGATACATCTCCACACGATACATCTCCACACGATACATCTCCACACGATACATCTCCACACGATACATCTCCACACGATACATCTCCACACGATACATCTCCACACGATACATCTCCACACGATACATCTCCACACGATACATCTCCACACGATACATCTCCACACGATACATCTCCACACGATACATCTCCACACGATACATCTCCACACGATACATCTCCACACGATACATCTCCACATGATACATCTCCACACGATACATCTCCACACGATACATCTCCACACGATACATCTACACACAATACATCTACACACAATACATCTACACATGTTACATCTCCACACGTTACATCTCCACACGTTACATCTCCACACGTTACATCTCCACACGTTACATCTACACATGATACATCTCCATACTTTACATCTCCACACGTTACATCTCCACACGTTACATCTCCACCCGTTACATCTCCACCCGTTACATCTCCACCCGTTACATCTCCACCCGTTACATCTCCACCCGTTACATCTCCACCCGTTACATCTCCACCCGTTACATCTCCACCCGTTACATCTCCACCCGTTACATCTCCACCCGTTACATCTCCACCCGTTACATCTCCACCCGTTACATCTCCACCCGTTACATCTCCACCCGTTACATCTCCACCCGTTACATCTCCACCCGTTACATCTCCACCCGTTACATCTCCACCCGTTACATCCCCACCCGTTACATCTCCACCCGTTACATCTCCACCCGTTACATCTACACCCGTTACATCTACACCCGTTACATCTACACCCGTTACGTCTACACCCGTTACCTCTACACCCGTTACATCTTCACCCGTTACGTCTACACCCGTTACGTCTACACCCGTTACGTCTCCACACGTTACGTCTCCACACGTTACGTCTCCACACGTTACGTCTCCACACGTTACGTCTCCACACGTTACGTCTCCACACGTTACGTCTCCACACGTTACGTCTCCACACGTTACGTCTCCACACGTTACGTCTCCACACGTTACGTCTCCACACGTTACGTCTACACACGTTACGTCTACACACGTTACGTCTACACACGTTACGTCTACACACGATACGTCTACACACGTTACGTCTACACACGATACATCTCCATACTTTACATCTTCACATGATACATCTCCACACAATACATCTCCACAGGTTACATCTCCACATGATACCTCTACACATGTTACATCTACACATGTTACATCTACACATGTTACATCTACACATGTTACATCTACACATGATACATCTACACTAAATTGCGTTTTATTAATCCTTGCGGATAGTACTTTGGTAAGTGTAGTGTATTGATTCTTTAAAAGTCTATGAACAGAGCACTTCATTTCTACTGCGATTAATTAACTAAGGGCGAGCAAATTGTATGTAGATATGAGAGAGAAATTGCCTCATAAAATATATTGAAAAAACTGGTTGCAAGAAAACGAAAGGATCTTCTGATGAATTATTTTGCATTCTTTTATCAGACATTAACATTTGAGTTCTTGGTGACATGCTACCGTATCGCTGGGGTGCCTAAATTACCTGTGTCTAAATTTCAAGTGTCTAAATTTTTAAAATTATGTTCGAAATTATAGTCATTAGAGAGTGCCTAATTTTCCGGTGCCATTTTTTTCCGCCATATCAAAAGTGCCTAATTTACCGGTGTCTAATTCCTAATTAACCGGGTGCCTAAATTACCGGTGCCTAAATCTCCGGGTGCCTAAATTACCGGTGCCCAAATTTCCAGTACCTAAATATCCAGACACCCGTATCGCCATGTCCCAGGCTATATTCTTATTATTTCGATATTGAAATAAAATCAGTAAAAAAACACCATATTCATAAGTAAATCAATGCTTATGTTAATGTTATTGACAATTGTTTTTGTCTATTTTTCTATTGCTGTATGTGTGTGTGTGTGTGTGGGGTCGCGGCAGAGTGGGGGATTGTAAAAAGTTTTCGCCTAGCATAAAAGGTTGAGAACCGCTGAACTACTGAAATAATTAACTAGTAGGACACCACTTTAATTAATCTCACTAAAAAAATATAAGCAAAGTGTTCCGCTAAATTTTGTTCTGACTAGTATCTTGGGTATTATGTAAATCTACTACTAATTCATCAACTATTCTACATTAGCCAAAAAAACAGTACAATTAACAATATCAACTTGATCAAGACGTTCCATTACTGTAAATGATCACATTTAGTAACTCTTGGGATGTCTGCCTCGTCTATTTATCCATAGTTACTTATGTATCTCTAATACTAATCAAACTTCTTCGAAGCTATCGCCATATTGTTCCTCCTTGTTCGCCCATTCTGCTACCTCATTCGTCTGTCTTACTACGTCACTACTTTTACCGTAGCTAAAACAATACACACTATATTTGTCTACCAAAACAGACTCTCTAATCTACTAGTACACAACAATATTCAGACTCTCTAATCTACTAGTACACAACAATATTCAGACTCTCTAATCTACTAGTACACAACAATATTCAGACTCTCTAATCTACTAGTACACAACAATATTCAGAATGTGCGCAATGTTCCGTTAAAGAAAAAAGTTTAGGAATCACTCCGCATAGGGAAAAACAAAAACGGGAAGTTCTAGTCTAGCCTGTCCAAGACACACTTCTGTCGCACCTCTCTCATCTGCTTTGCAACCACCTGTTGCCACACCACCCAAACTTTACCCGGCCGCTGTCCACAATATATTCGTTCCGATATTTCATTCGATACTAAACTAAAAAAATATGTAAATATTCTCCATCTAGATGTCTCCAAGGCTCCGCATCGCAACTACTCACTCTTAATTATTTTATAGCAAACATCATGACCTACAGCTAATCGATAGCTAGAAAAAGTATCGTTCTCTTTTCAGACCTTTTGATCAATAAGATAGATGATGTTAAGGTCATCTGTTCCTTTGGCCAACGGTTAACGAGCAGGGTGTCATGTGGCCAGCACAACGACCAACCGCCTTTACTTTCCCATCTAAAGCCAGGTACCCATAAGAGTTGGCTGGACCAAGGGGCGCCCTGAAATTCACGAGATTCAAAATAAAAGATTCAAACCCAGGACAACAGGTTCGGAAGCCAAGCGCTTAACCGTTCACCCACAGCGCCCCCATTGGGTAGCTAGCACTAAGATTATTATTCTATTTTTGGACAACCCATTGGAGAAATTCCTTTGTCTTTTCCAAACCATAAAGCTCACACGTTTTATGCAACGTAAAACAGTGTCCCATACCTAGGTGTTATAATCAATGAAAAACTGTCATGGAATCCACATATTGATGAAACTATAAAAAAAACAAAGCATTAGGATTTATTAAAAGAAATTTCTATAAATAAAAAAAGAACATAAAACTAAAATGTAATTAAATCTTGGTTAGGCCGATAATAGAATATGCATCCTCCATTTGGGACCTCTCAACTCAAGATAAAATTAAGAAAATTGAACAGACACAAAATAGAGCAGTGAGATTCATAACAAACGAATATTCACACTTAACCAGAGTAACACCTTTAGTTAAATCACTAAATTTAGAAAGCCTTCAGAACAGAAGACTCAAGAGTAAAGTAGCAATTATACATAGAACACTGAACCATAATCTTCAAATACAAAAACAAAATCTAATAAAATACTCAGAAAGACACAAAGATAAAGGCACACTCCTTATCCCATATGCTAGGACAAATGTGTACAAATGCCCCTTCTTCCCTAGTGCTATTAGAGCATGGAATGGGTTGCCCGAGCTAGCCAGGAAAACCAGTGACTTTGCAGAATTTAAGTCATTGGTTAATATGCATGACTAAATGCATGACGCGTAGGACGTAATCATCTTCTTTTTTGAAGTAACGTCTGTATTCTGTATTATATAAGATAAGAAGATAAAACTTTAAAAACGTCGTATCTTATAAATTACAGACGTTCCTTCAGATAAGTCTAACGCGTTGTCATGCGTTAATCTAGTCATGCATGCTAATTATAGACTTAAATTCCGTTAAGTCATTGGTTTTCCTAGCTGATTCAGGCTATTTGTTCCATGCTTTATTGGCACTTGGGAAGAAGCCAGAAGGAGTTCTTGACAAAATTTGTTGTTGCTAATGAAACTTATGCATTTTACTTTGTGTCTTGGTGAGTATTTTATTTATAAAGTGCTTTATCTGGTTACATAATTGAGGAACACAGAAATAACTAATTATCAAGTGACTATTTGAGGCAATAAATTAAGTACCAAATAAGAAAAAAAAAACAACTACCACCATGTTGTATTACTTCCCCAGGCCCACAACATTTCAAGCACCTCTTCCCAAGTAAGAAACAACTTGGTTTCACCTGATGACACATTCACCTCGACCCTTCCATCAGCCGTGTCATTTTCCCCGACCCACCCCAACCACCAGCGCTCACTACAAATCCAACCCCCGTCCCCTCCCAACAGCCTCTCTTCCATCTCCTGTATAGTTGTGTGAGTAGTGGTCTCTGCGCGAGCGAGAGGCGGGGGTGAGCTTTGTCCTCATAGGTGATGGCGGACTTAGCATCGCTCAGTGGTGCGCCCGACAGGAGAAAGCGCTCGCAAAATAGGGGGAGAAAGAGGAAGCAGAGAGAGTGAGAGGAAGAAAAAATAAACGGTTTAGAGAGAGGGAAAGAGTGAACAATAGTCCTCCAGCTTCCTTGCCGGTCTACAGGCACCTATTCGCGACTAGTCAATTACACTAGAGCTTAGTTCTAATGTGTGTCGCCTGTTTGGTTTTGTTTTCAATCTCCTTTGAACTGTTACCTCTGACCCCTGCAGCCTATTGACATGCCCCTCTCCGCCACTTACATACCTCTCCATCCACTCTGACCCTTATTATTCCTCACCAAAAACTACCGTGCAAATTGTTTCTGCCTGATTTCCGACTAGCCTAATAATCGCTAGATAATCACTTAGGGTGTACAGCCAATTCGGTACGATGTTTTGTTTACTATTGTCGGAGCGCGAGGCAGCGCGAGGAAAGCCGCGCTGGAGCACGTACAGTGTAGTCATGTCCGGGCCACTAGCTCCCAGTCGAACAGGTTGCCGCCGATCGAGGCTTTAATTTTCATTGCATTTAGACCGTTAGGATTCCAAATTATTCTTTTTTTTTCTTCTTTTTCTTTTATTCCTGCTGTATCAGGAAGTTTTGTTTCGCACTGTGGATACTAGCCATATCTTGCTGACCGTTTCACGCTAAATTCGAGCTCTTCAGCTTCCATATCTTCTAACCTCGGATAGAACCACTACAGCTTTTCCTAAAAAGTAGTTCTTTAATTAGGATAAAAAATTCGTCTGCTAAAGAGATCGAATTCTTGGAATAATTTCTGACTTTGGATTGTTTATTGAAGCTGGCAACTGTACCTCTTTAGGATTTGTTTCATTAAGGTAGGTTATTATTTTGTTTGCTTTTACAATATCCTGTCTCAATTATTTAGATCTAGAGTTATTTCGAAAATCATTTCAAGCGTTGACATATTGTAATAAATTTAATTAGCAGGAATGCAATTAATTAGAATATTGCTGTGATTTCTAAACGTAGATTATGGTCTCAATTAGACACAAATAAGGAAGTAATTAAATATTTTTTGCTCAGAGTGATCTCAGGTCAATATACTTCCATTGAGAAGGGTCATTTCATCTTAACTGCTACACCACGCTTGTATTTACTCAGCAGACTTTGACATCATTGTTAACACACCATTACGTTAAGTGTGTATTTTCAATAAGATGTTTTGATGATAGCTATGAGATTTTGAAATCGGATCCATGAGATGTTTTCAATGAGACATTTTCCTAATGTCAGTGCAATACTTCGATGTTTTAGTTTTAAAATAGACCATTGAAAGACATAGAAAGAACAAAATGCCAGGCTCTTGAAGATGTCGAGGTAACGTGTAGCTGTGTGATAGAGAACGTAACATTGTCAAATGAATTCATTACCAAGAAACCGTTTAAGCAGCTAATTGTAAGAATTTCATTTCAATCCTTTTCATATTGTTACAACATCTGTACTGCACTGACTCCCAACACTATTACCCTCACTGACTCCCAATATTAATACTGTCACGGTGTCACTGACTCCCAATATCAGTACTTTTTTCCCAATTGTAGTACTTTCACTGAATCACAACACTGGTACTGCCACTGACTCACAACATTGGTACTGTCACTGATTCACAACATTGGTACTGTCACTGACACAAACATTAGTACTGTCACTGATTCACAACATTGGTACTGTCACTGATTCACAACACTGGTACTGTCACAGACTCAAAATATTAGTACTGTCACTGACTCACAACATTGGTAATGTCACTGACTCACAACATGGTACTTTCACTGACTCACAACATTAGTACAGTCACTGACTCCACTGCCATACCCCTCTGTCTCAGCTTTCACTTCTATGTCCATGATATTCTTTGGATTTTTTAAGACTCACAGAAACTGTGTGATCATCTGCCTTGTGAAAAGGAAGACACTAGCTTACATCCCACCAATCAATCAATCAATCAATCAATCAAACAGGCAGTCGATCAATGCACATGTCTGTCTGCATCATTTAACACCAGCATATGAGTCATTCATTTCTTTTTTTAAAATTATTTTAATCTGCCTTTGCATTCGTAAAGTCTTCAAGTTTTTTCCCCTCTTCTTATTATTACAAGTAACAGACGTTAATTAAAACAGCCTTTTTATTTCTGGTTATTTTACAAGCCGTTTGTTTATCTTGTTAATTACAAACTTCAAATCTGCTGCTTTTTTTTTCTCTTGTTTAATCCTATTCCATTCTCAAGAAAACCGGAAAATTAAAAAAAAAAAAGGTCCATTGTAGGTGACATATAGAAATATGCAGTTTTTTTTTTCTCCATATTATTTAAGCTGCATATCCATATGAGTAATTGGAGGGTCCTTGGCACTTAACATGGCAGTAGGTCTACGTAGGTCCATCCCCATTTTGAAGACTTGAATGAAAGTGATCTTAATACAAGCTAGAGCAATGGCATAGTAGAACACTGCTTTTAATATTATGCCCTTTTTTTCTTTTTAATGTAAGGATATTTATTAGACACATTTATTTTAGTTTGTCAAGCCTCTTCTCTCTTTCATAGTGAGACGTTGGTGCAGCTGCACTCTATGTACTGTAGTGTTTCCGGTCCTGATGTTACTTTCATGTGAAACTTATTTTTCATAGCTGTATACACAAAGTACTTTTGTTAGTTGTCTGCTTGGTCGTATGGTATTTGATCTTGACCATCACAATGATGGGTCTGGGGTTCGAAACCTGTTGTCTCTCATTCCTTGCCGTATTGTGAAGTTTTAGGCTAAGACGCAATAATCAAATGAAAGTCCTAGGAGCGATCTATTGAAACTTGTATCCATGCACTTGCAGCTTATGGCCCTGCTAACCTTGAACAGTGATGCCTTTCTTGGTCTTTCTTTGCCTTTCTTGGTCTTTCTTTGCCTTTCTTGGTCTTTCTTTGCCTTTCTTGGTCTTTCTTTGCCTTTCTTGGTCTTTCTTTGCCTTTCTTGGTCTTTCTTTGCCTTTCTTGGTCTTTCTTTGCCTTTCTTGGTCTTTCTTTGCCTTTCTTGGTCTTTCTTTGCCTTTCTTGGTCTTTCTTTGCCTTTCTTGGTCTTTCTTTGCCTTTCTTGGTCTTTCTTTGCCTTTCTTGGTCTTTCTTTGCCTTTCTTGGTCTTTCTTTGCCTTTCTTGGTCTTTCTTTGCCTTTCTTGGTCTTTCTTTGCCTTTCTTGGTCTTTCTTTGCCTTTCTTGGTCTTTCTTTATCTTTTTTGGTCTTGGCTTGGTCTGAGTGCCCTATTAATTTCCAAACCATGTCTCACGTTCCGCACCACTGTAAAAAATCATGCAAACAAATTAAAAAAAAAACAATAAAAAAAAAGTTGCTCTGAGGCTTCAGACGTTTTGAGCAGACAGTACCATGTCACGGGCCGGAAATGTCCCTCAGAGCGTATTTCTGGCATTAGAGATGTAGAACTATTGTAAATATCAGTAACAAATATATGAGACTGAAACATTGTTTAAGATCCAGTTTTTTTAAAATGTAAATTGTAATGCTGTAAAAAGAAAAAGAATAGAATGCGATACGAAGAAATGTGGTGGCTATATAATGGCACCTAAGAAAATTTAATAAAACATTATTTATTGTATACAAATATTAGAGAGCAATACCTTTCTATTTGGCTAATTACAATATCTATAAATCTATAAATACATTTAAAAAAAAAAACTGAACATTTTTTTTTTAAAGACGTAATATTGAAGGCCATTGTGCAGGCAGCGGTTTTAATCAATGCCACAAATATTTTGAACCTATTCATATTGTGGACTTTCATTGAATTACTTCTATGCCAAGAAGATTAACAATCTGATCAAAGGCATTAAGAACATATTCAAATTTTGATTGACAGCTCTTATTGAGCTTAAAAATGTTCCAAATGTTACCTTCTCACGGCAACTGCACAACGTTGAACTGGATGTAGGCTATGCTAAATAGATTTTCCTTAAGTCAATGGTCAATTTAGCGTTCTTAAAAGACCTACTGGTTGAGCCCTATTGAAACGCACCCCAAAGACCTACTGGTTCTAATACATTTATATAGATTCATTTGTTCATTGTACAGAAGAACCCTTTAGAGTCTTATTAGTGTCATTGAAAGATTTACTGAAGGGACCTTCGGTATCTCTTGGTCCCTAATACTGAAGAACAATACAAAGCTATACAGTTGCCACAAACTGAAGTGACTTACGCCTTAATTAAGGGCCATTCAAAGACCTGACTAGTTCATCTTTTATGAATTGCATTTCATATAGCTAATAGGTCATCTTGATGGAGTCAAGTGCCATTCCAAAACGTACTATTTTATCTTGCTAGAGTGGACTTTAAAAAAACTACTGGTTTGCCTTACTAAATTTGATTTAAAAAATCTAGTTCACCTTGCTAGAGAGGACTTTAAAAATGGTACTACGTATTATTAATGCATAATGATATTCTACCGTCTACTTGGGCTTCAATTTCATGCTATTGCGGCATTAAACTAGCACTCTATCACCCGGGCCCGGTGTTTAATATTAATCACGAAAGGAATAAATAAAGTAAGAACAAGTACTAAATAGACATGGTACTTTCGTTTTTCATTAGTACATGTTGAGATAATTATGCTATAGAGATAAACTAGAACTGTGTCAAGTTGTGTATTGTATAATTGGTTATTGTGTTTCTCTTGGTGCGTGGCAAAGTCTGTTGCGCCAAAACAGGCGACTTTGAGAAATCCGAATTTGTTTCCATCTGTTGTCTATGCAATCGAGTACGTTTATTTTGAAATAAAACACGAAAACACACATGTACATTCAGAATTCACGTTGCTGGACATAGTTTTGAGCTTGCATTGCTTGTAAAGATTGCTTCCCATGTTTCGCCCGTTAAAAGGGAGACAAATTACGAAACATTTAGGTCTGTGTTGACAAACATTTAGATAATTCAATACAACACCTTGAGAATCTAGTTTTAATAGCATTCGTGTTGGCGTCACTACATTTTTATAAGGTAAACATGAGCTATTTTTGGGTAACCCTTTAGATTTAAAAAGGAAAAGAATGGAAGAGAGAGGTCTTCAAGACTCATGTAGAGTCATTGGTGCTTCCTTTTTCTATTCGCGTACAAAACATACAGTTGCCCATGAGTGTTCTACCAGGCTTGTGCGTTTTATAGTATTATTGTTATCACTAAAAGGGACAAATGCGAGCAACTGATGCCTACATCATTAAGCTTCAGACAGGAGGAGCTCTATAACCTTGGCTGCCTACCCACCTAGGAAAAGGAAAACTCTGAATCCAAACCTCTGCTGCCTTGCAGCTATACTCAAACTTAGGAAGGGCTTTGGGAGTAAACCCTGAGGTAAAAATCAGGAGCCGGTGATCCTAAGGCAGCTTGCAGCGCACAGTGCTACACGCTGGCTGTGCACCTGCCGTTACATTAGAACACCAGCAGCCTTTAAAGGAGAAACTGCTGTGTACACGACATTCCTCCGAGCATATCCGATCTTTTTGTTTTCATCTCGTTTCATCTCATTGCCAAAGAAGGAGCCCAGAGAGAGAGAGAGAGTTGATAAGGTTAATGTTAGCTCTGATGTAGATTTGTGGCAAGCACATTAAAAGGACTATTGTTATTGTGCCATTGACTTCACAGCTCAGCAAAACAAAGCTGGATAAAATACAATAGTTAGAATTGATGCTGTGAATAGGCTACAGGTTAATGTTGTATAATGAAGTATCGCATGAAGTGCTAATATGGAATTACACTAAATTGTGGTTCCTAATTTTTTGGTCATGTTTTCGGTAAGCTAATTATGCATTTTTAAAATGTCATCAACTTTTTTTTTGATCCTACCTATTTCTAGGTCGTCAAGATTTATTCATGAAATTCAATTTAAAACTCTGCTAAATAAAATGTAATATATAAACACGAATGAAACAAAAAAAATAAATAAATACAATTTAGTGCGCTTCTTTGGTATTAGAATTTCAATATCTAGTTTCAATTTAGATAAGTTTAGTATTAAAACATTTCAGTTAGTGATATTCTGTTTCATTGGAAGATTAGCGTGCAATCTTGCTGACACATTTTCCCTTCTAAATATGAAGATGATAAAACAAGAAGAAATTTTCTGGTGATACTCCGTAATATGTTATAAGTATCAAGGTAAATTCTTTTTTGTAGCCAGAAGATCTGACATCCCTGGCAAATCCACGTTTCTCATATAATGTGAGGTTTTCCGGATTTTGCTAATAAGAAGAGATATAGTAAGACGCTCGCAAACTTTTCTCTTTGTGATTTTGAAGTGAGCCGTTTGACCATTGTGGATCTTTTCTGAACTTTTTCTTTGAGTGTTAGAAAGTATGTCAAAACTTTATCTATCTTATCATCTCAAATGATCCTCCAGCTGAGTTGGTTTATGGGGTCAGTACTTAAAACTTTGTTGCTAAAAAAGGGCACATAGGCAATGATGGAAGGGACAAAGCCAAATTGAAAACAATCAACACTCTACGTTTTACGTTTCCCTTTGGGTTCTGCCATATTTAATAGTATCTCATGTCAATATCAGTAAGATAATTTAAAATGTTAACATTTAACAATAGAAAAAAATTCATTCAAATAACATAGTTTAAAATCAAAGGATTAACTTAAGTACTAATCATATGTGTGTATGGGTTATTCCATTACTGGGAAAGAAAATTATAAGTCTCCAACTGCTTCAATTAGATGGAGTTTCGTGAATCCCGCTTTACATCTTATAAACCCTCAATTTATTTGTTCACCTTCGTAGACCCATTGGAAGTCGTCGTAGACCCATTGGAAGTCGTCGTAGACCCATTGGAAGTCGTCGTAGACCCATTGGAAGTCGTCGTAGACCCATTGGAAGTCGTCGTAGACCCATTGGGGTTTATACATTCCACTTTGGGAATCAGTGCACTAATTAATGATTGCCTATACTAAGTAGATCTACTCTGCATCATAAGTTGACTTAATTTTACATGTGACTGTAACTGTGTGAATTAAAGTGTCCCCCTATTCTTAAGAGAATTTCTACTTTGTCGTGCGAAACAAAACTCTAAGACACAACAGAAGATCTTTCACACAGAGACGCCACATTTTGGACTGACGAAGTGGGAAAACCACCTAGCTTTGGTGTCAGACCAGGAAACATTAAGAAAACAAACCGACGTCAATGTAAAGACAAAAATCAATATTTGTTTTATGCAGAATGAAAGTATGATAGCTAACTTTTAGCCAAGGGTCGGAGGTTACTATAGGCAACACAAGCTATAGCTTTGAGCCCCCAAGAAATATATTGTAATGACATGTAATACCTGAACATAAAGGGACCAAAACGGGCAACATATCTTAAATAGTTTAGGGTCTTTTGAAGTCGAAATACGGCACTTGTTTTGGTGATGTCATTTGAAATTCTTTTTCCTAGTTTGTAGCCTGTTTTTTTGCAATGGTTTTAACTTGATTTTAGCTTATTTTCGTTTTTCCCCTAGGGTTTCGTCTTTGTCATGCTTTCATTTCGGAAAACAATGCCAGCAGCCCACTGACCATTATAATTTTAGATTTGTGTCAGCCAACTTATGGGGCAGACGCAAACATTTGCCGCCCTTTTTCCTGGCTGTTGTTAGAGAGTTTGAGGTTTACGTCGGAGCTCATTACGGCGGCCTGATTCCCCCCATTACTTGGCTTGCTTGGCGTGACCTGTCAGTCAGGTGATGGACAGATATTGGGGCCTCGATCGATAGACATTGATGACATTTTTGGGTTATTATGAGTGGGCCTAGTTATCTCCCTCAGCTTTTTTTCCCATACTGGCATTGCTTGCCCTTGTTCTCAAACCTCGTATTGAATAGTGCTTGTCTGTTTTTGCGATGAATAGGCAGCAACAGAAAAAGCATGCAGTTAAGTATAGAATGGCTTCTATCTCTATAACTATATATCTATGGTAGCATTCTTGATAAAAAACTTTGACCACATAACAACGGAATTAAAAGAAACAAAAGCAACATATTTTTTTAAATGTTTTTTTTTAATGGTCAAGAGAGCAAGTGAGTATATGCGAGGCCGGATTTAAGCTTAGTGGAGCCGCTACACTTTCTCGAAAGCTTAAATATGAATCCATTTAGTAATAATCCTTTTTTTTTTAAAGCATGGCTTATTTTAGAAGAAAGCAGTTGTAAATTTTATCTCATTTTCCTTCTTTAAAAATTTAATATGCATATTTTAGCACAAAAAAAAAAAAAGTATATTTTTGAGTTTGTAAAGGTTAAGACCCTGGGTTAACTCACTGCCTATAAACTCGGAGCTGCATTTATAACGATTAAAAATATTTTTACCAATTTTTTTTTTGTTTAGCGCAATTTCATGTTTTTAGCTTTCTTAATGCGCCTGCCTGGACCAGTTGGGAAACGGGTGGGTGGAGAAAGTAGAAGGTATCTTTGTGAATATTAACGTGATCGCTTTTTAAATGCATTTATAAATTTTAAAAAAGTTTAATGACCTGGATTGGAACTTGATGGCTCTAGTCTCCTCAAGCCAACGCACTATTATTATTTATTTCCTCCATCACACATGTTGAGAGGTAATCATGTAACACCAGACTTAGTCAATACTGTATCAGAGAGGTAGCGTTTCATAGTCTTTTGTTTGCTATTGATTATACTCTCTTGTACCACCTGATGTTATTTTTAACTCGCTTGAAACATTTCACATTGTTTGAAGTTGTCAGTCGGCATGGAAACCACACATTTTTAGATGTTTTACAGTAGGCAATAATCTAGATTGTATATTGTAATAATCGTTTGAACTACTGTAAATAAGTAAACAAAATTGTAAGAAAAAAAAAGTATAAATAAAACAATGTTCAGAAAGAAGAGGCCATTCTTCATGTCTTGAGAAAAAGTTTCCGATTGCATTGCAATGTTTAAATGTCTGGGTTTAATACTTGAGACTTTTTTGTTTAATGCTTTAGGAGGTAAATAGTTTATATTATTTCTAACCTCAGTTATGTACAAACTTAATGGTGTAAGAGAAATGAAACAAATACATTTGTTTGGTGTTTCTTTTTCTTTTTTTTTTTTAAATTCATAAACAAATTTTTAATGCTGTAATGAAAAAAAAAGAATAAAATAGAATATCACAAAGTCGTTGCTCTATGATTAAACCTAGGTTTTTAAATACAAAGTGTATCAAATAATTACCGTTTTTTAATGCAAACGGTTTTAATTACATTTACTATTAGAAAATGTTTCTTAAATCTCATTGGATGCTGTGTATACTTAAATAAATACGTCTGGTCAGCAATAATTTACATGTACCCCCCCACACACCAAGACACCAATGGGTATCTTACAAGAGACGTCTGGTTAGCAATAATTTACATGTACCTCCCCACCTAAAGACCAATGGGTATCCTACAAGAGATGTCTGGTCAGTACTACTTTAAATGTACCTCTCCACCTGAGACCCAAGAGGTATCTTAAAAGAGATGTCTGGTCAGTACTACTTTAAATGTACCTCTCCACCTGAGACCCAAGAGGTATCTTAAAAGAGATGTGTGGTCAGCAATAATTTACATGCACCTCCACACCGCCTCCTTGTTTTCCTTCCAGACAGATTGTGAAATCATCAGCTACGGTGTCATTGAAACGTAAGGAAAAAAACAATACTCAGAAGAAACTATTTTAATGACCAACTTCAGGTTAGCAGATGTCAGAGAAGTGAAGGCCATATTGCGACACGTACGGGTTAGTCTCTCTTGGAGGCGAATAATCAATAAGTTCGATAACCGAGAGGCGATGAAGTTGTCTCAAGAACATTAAATATAAAGAGGGAGGCGGGGATAGGTTCGGAACGTTATTCGAGATTACCCCCCCCCCTATTGTATTGACTAAGACATTCTTACAACGTTGAAGTATTATGTCTTGAAGGAAGCTACACACCGGTCTATTCCCCAACCCACATTTTGTATCCAACCAGGACCGGCTTTAGACTTCATAAGGCCCTAATCTTTTTGAGATACAGGGCTCCTTGTAATCAGCATAAGGTAATTTGCCCACCTTTTTAAAAAAGTAATTGAAAATATCTCTGGAACCATTTTTGGAGCCCCCAAGCATAAGGAGGCCCTCATCTATAGCTAATATTGTCTGTAGGTAAATCCAGCATTGTATCGAGCCGCCGTAAATACCCCATCTCTCTTTCCTCTGAATAGAAATTATTATTAACATAATGCTATTAGGACAATAACACTTCATCCTGTCAAGTTCAAGGCCAGCATAGTTATATTGTCCAGGCGTGTCAAAGCGACCTTCTCACCAAAAAAAAAAAAAATTTAAAAAATCGAAAATGAATAATCATCTCGTTAAAATATCGATTACATAATCAAATAATCAACTTCCCGATTCTCACTCAATTCTAAATTGGACAATAGAAGCGGATTATCAGCTACATCCACGCATGTTTAAAAATCGATACTTGATATTTTTGTTCAACAAATAGAGGACAAGAAATAACATTAAAACTATTGACTTGTAGGCTCCACTATAATAAACAAATATGCTACGAAACGCAGTTAACTTTTAGAAATAGCTTGTTTTGAGAGCATTATTTAACGTATGTTTTAGCTTATGAGTATTTATACTCTTTTTTTTTTTTTACATAGTCCTAAGAGTTGAGTCCATGACTATTGGAACTCTATACCTATCTGTCTATCTGAACACACTTCTGTTTGGGAAAGAGCAAAGCAGATGTACCACATCCCTATTATCGATGGCATGTATCCCAATACTTTCGAATTAGAAGCGAGGCCAAAGGCCGAGCACACTTAGAAAACTACCCCATCAGCCTACTGGTGTCTGCCATAAAAAACGGTCCCTGAGGAATGGTATGTAGATAGTGACATGTTTGTTGGGGCGTTCTTCCATCTCCGCTAGTGCAATGGACTCGGTTCTAAGGTAACCAAACGTAGGTTCATTTTTTTCCCTATAGGACAACCTTTTCCACCCGAGCACCACGTTGAGGTTGGGAGGTATTGCCCGAGAGTTCATGAGTATAAGACCAAATTGTATACTCTTTCAATTCATCCCTTTTTGGTTCAAGTAGAGAGTAAATCCTTGTTGTTATTTTGATGGTTTTATTGAGTCGTAGGACGTCTACGGTTCATCATAGTAATAGAAAAATTAAAAGATAATAAAAACATACAAAAGCAAACAGCATTATCTAAGAGAAAAAGGTACGTTCTAAGACTTGACTCAAAAGTACTCCACAGTACTCAAAACATCCATGTAAACTGCAATACAAGCAGGTGTTTTTAATTACGGATTATCCTTCTCACGTCCCTCATTGTACCTGTGTTTGTTGATGGTATCAGGGTGCACATATTGAGGCGAATACCTGCCAACGCTCACTGTTATGGAGAGGCGGGAAGTAGAAGTGGTTGGCCCATAATTCAAATGGCACAGGGAATCCGCTCAGGTGAGACTCTAGTTCTCTGGTGTTGTTGGGTTTTCCCCCCTTGATTCATGCAAGACAAGCAACAAGATTTAACTTTGATGAGGACATTGTGTTGACGAGACAATTTGAGATGTTCACGATGAACTAAGCAATGCCAAGGACTCTAAATTAAACTTCACAGCTACCAACTATATGTATAAAAAAAAATTATGAATTCTGGTCTACTACTGTACTACATCTACATTGAAGAAACGAGATTTGTAGAGACTTGATAAGATAAGATAAGATAATTTTTATTGATCCAATCAAATGGACATTCAGTTTGACAACAATTGACAACATCAGCGTAACTACTGTAACAATAACATGCAAATACGAACACCATTCACACACGAAACACATACACACTCACAACCAGCGCTTTATGAATTTGACTTCTATGTACTTCTCGATGACGACAGATGATCTTGTAACACTCTGACCGAAAGTGGGATGAAGGAGTTTTTGTATCTTTCTGTTTTAGTCCTAATGAAAAGGAGACGACCACTTCGTTCAGATCTTATGTAATAGTGGTTTAATGGGTGCAGGTTATCTTTAAGAATCGTGAGTGTTTTGGAAAGGCATCTTTCATAGAATTTTAATATCAATATTAATAGATAAGACAAAGTTCTATACAATTTCTAGATCAGTATCTAATCAACACCGACTGAATGAAACTGGGAACACCTAACTAATTAACTAATACCAGGCAGTCATCCGTAGTAACGGGTGAATACCACTTGTTCTTCCCCCCTCTTGTTTTTTTCGTGAGATAACTCTATCCGCAGAAATAAAAGAGTGATCTTTCCTTTACTTCTTCTTCTCGTCCAAACTCTTGAGCCATGAAGAAAGTTGTATATATAGATTGCGTAGCATGCAACGTACTACTCTTGACTCTTGCTTATTGGTCGTGAGTAAGGTATAAAAAAAGAGAAAATATAAAATATAATATAAAAACTGGCAAGAGAACAAGCAAAAATCCTTTTTCAAAAAGCAAAGCTTATCTAAGTAAAAGAGCTCCGCACTTAAAACCTTAACTCTCAATAATGTAGAAGTTTTTTTCCTTAATCGATATAAAAAAATTAATTACCAATAATTAATTGGTTGATTGTTAAAAAAGTTCAACTTGCTCCGAGAATGCTTGTTGGAGAAATGACTTGTTAAATTATCTAGGCGAACGAAACCCTACATATTTAGCCCTACCTGTGAATACTGAAGTATTAATATTTTCCTTGTTGCCTTGTTGGTATAATATTTTTTGTGCATATGACACTGAATTTGAGATATTGAGCACACCCACAGACACACATAAACTTGTTCCCTCCGACACACCCACACACACACACACACTCTACAATTAGATACAAACACAGTCACAACATTCACACACACACATCTAAACATCTTTCACTCACACAAACGTCTTCACACCACCACTCCCACGCACCCACACGCATTCACACACATTCACACACACACACTCACTACAATTAGATACCTTATCTTATATAATACAGAGGTTACTTCAAAAAAGAAGATGATTACGTCCTACGCGTCATGCATTTAGTCATGCATATTAACCAATGACTTAAATTCTGCCAAGTCACTGGTTTTTCTGGCTAGCTCAGGCAACCCATTCCATGCTCTAATAGCACTAGGGAAGAAGGAGTATTTGTACAACTTTGTCCTAGCATATGGGACGAGGAATGTGCCTTTATTTTTGTGTCTTTCAGAGTATTTTATTAAATTTTGTTTTTGTATTTGAAGATTATGGTTCAGTGTTTTATGTATAATTGCTACTTTACTTTTGAGTCTTCTGTCTTGAAGGCTTTCTAAATTTAGTGATTTTACTAATGGTGTTACCCTAGTCAAATGTGAATATTCGTTTGTTATGAATCTCACTGCTCTATTTTGTGTTTGTTCCAGTTTCTTAATGTTTTCTTGAGTTGAGGGGTCCCACACGGTGGATGCATATTCTATTATTGGCCTAACCAAGGTTAAATAACATTTTAGTTTTATGTTCTTATTTGATTTATAGAAATTTCTTTTAATAAACCCTAATGCTTTGTTGGATTTTTTTTATAGTTTCATCAGTATGTGGATTCCATGACAGTTTTTCATTTATTATAACACCTAGGTATTTTGCGTTTTTAGTCTGTGTTACTGGTTTGCCATGAATAAGATAAGTGGAATTAATTTGTTTTAGTTTTTTTTGTTACTCTTAACAACTGACATTTTTCTGGGTGGAAAGACATGCTCCAATTTGATTCCCATTTCTGTAATTCATCTAATTCTCTTTGTAAAATATCTGTGTCTTGTGTTGTTTTTATTGTTCTATATATTATGCAATCGTCTGCAAATAATCTGACTTTTGTTCCTGAACTAATGCAATTTGGTAAATCATTTATGTAAATTAAAAATAGTAGTGGACCCAAGACTGTTCCTTGAGGTACACCTGAGTTTACTGTTATTGGTGTTGATTTAGAGCCATTTATTATTACAGTTTGTTCTCTCCCTATCAGAAAATCTTTAATCCACTGATGCAGTGGACCGTTAATGCCGAAATATTTTAATTTTTTAAGCAAACTATGGTGGTGAACTTTGTCAAAAGCCTTGGAAAAATCTAGTAAGATAGCATCTATTTGTTCACTATTATCTAAACCTTTTGAAAAATCATCAATAAGTCCTATTAGTTGTGTTTCACATGATCTATATTTCCTAAAGCCATGTTGGTATGGGGTGAGGACATTATGTTTGTCTAAGTGGTTTATGATGTTGCTACATATTATGTGTTCTAGTATTTTACATGTGATGCTGGTAAGTGATACTGGTCTGTAGTTTCCTGGATCAGATTTTTCTCCTTTTTTAAATAGGGGGGGGGGGTGACATTAGCTTCTTTCTAGTCCTTTGGTACTCTGCCCTGGTTAAGCGATGCCTGAAAGAGTATTTTGAACACTGGGGCTAGCTCATTGCTTAGTTCTTTGAGTAATCTAGCTGGAATACCATTAGGTCCAGACGCTTTATTTGGTTTGGTGTTGGCTAATAGTTTTTTAATTCCATTTTCTTGTACTACTAAATCTTTTATGTTGTCTACTTGGTTCAAATTAAGAAATATGTCTTTGTCTCCTGGGGCTGAGAATGCTGATGCAAAGTATTTGTTTAGGATGTTTGCTTTAGTTTCATTATCATTATGTATTATGTTATGTTCATCTTTTAATGGCGCTATGCCTGTTGTTTCCATTTTCTTAGACTTAATGTATGACCACAGGTTTTTGTTGTTATCTTTAGATATTACACTGTTTATGTATTCACTCTGCAGCTGTCTGCTTACTTTTTGGGTTAGGTGTTTAATTTTTATATACTTTTTGTAAACTCTTTCTGCCTTGGTTTCTTTAAATTTTCTATATAGGTTTTCTTTCTGTTTACAAAGCATCTTTAGTCTATTATTAAACCAGCATTTATTTATTTTGTTTGATGAGTTGGTATATGATTTTCTATAATGCTTTTAAGATGGTTTTTAATGAAATTCCAGAGGTCATCGACTGGTTGGTTAAGGTCTTTTTCTAATAAGAATGTTTGTTGAAAGTTTAATGCAGCTTGGTGTAGTTGTGTTAGGTTACATTTATTCCAGAGTAAGATTTTTCTTTTGGGTTTTGTATTGGCTACTGCTTTTATCTGACTGTGTATTTTTATGATCTCATGGTCTGATAGACCAGGGATAATATCATAATCAACTACTAATCCAGGTCTGTTGGTTATGAAGAGATCTAATGTGTTGTTTAATCTAGTTGGCTTTTTAATGATTTGATCTAAACTTAGGTTGTGTAAAGTTTCTATGAAAAGCTCATTTATATACTTAAGGTTTTGGTGTTTATCTATGGTTAGTGTTTTCCAATTTATATCAAGTAGGTTGAAGTCACCCATAATCCAAAAAACTGCATTTTTATTTGTCTCTTTAAGTGTAGTAATCTGATTACATAGTTACATAGATACACACGTATTCGCTATAATTCGCACATGTTCAAACACACTCTCACCAATCACACCCTTATACACATATATGCACATACACACACACACCACAAACACACTTACACAGCGCTCCCTCAACATACACTCATACACTTATACACACACACGAACGCACAAATACATATGCTCAGAAACTCTTACTGCGACAAAGGAACGTGTTACTAAAAATAGGGCTGTCCTCCTGAAGCAGTGGCCATCGCTGACGAGCTGACCAAGGAAATCTACGGTATTGATTACCTCTGGCTGGACTAGACTGTCACTAGACCGATGTTGATTGCTTGTAGCAGTGACACAGCCAGTCTTAAACATAACTACGCTGACAGTAGATTAGATGCTATAGGTGTAATACTAAATAAATAAAAACTATCATGGACTCCCCATATTGATGACTATAAAAAAGCAAACAAAGCAGTAGGGTTTATTACAATGAATTTCTACAAACAGAAAACTATCATGTTTTTAAACCCTCCCTCTTCTAATTGACGATAGTATCGTTGATTTGATCCCATTAAATTAAATTATTTTTTGGTTTATAAACTTTGTATTTGTGTTCTATAAGAAGAGCATGCATTCTCCTATAATTCTATACCTAAAGTGACCGTTTTCTGATTACCAACAAAAATGTTATTGAAGTTTAATCCTAACAGGGTGGAATGTACAAATATGAACAATGAACAACATATCTAAGAATGTGGAAAATAGTTACGGAGATAAAGAGTTCACCTTGGTTAGGCCAACAATAGAATATGCATCCTCTGTTTGGGATCCCTTAACTCTTGAAAACATGAAGAAAATGGAACAGACTCTAAGAGCAGTGAGATTCATAACAAACGAATATTCACATTCACAGTAACGCCTTTAGTAAAATCTCACTCTCTCACAGACACACACAAACACACTGAGAGAGAGAGAGAGAGAGAGAGAGAGAGAGAGAGGGAGAGAGAGAGGTATGTAAATGTTTTTATTTTCAATGCTACAGTTAATTTAACTAACATAAAACACGTGACTTAGGTTTCCTCCAATGGTATCAATTAATACTTATGTCCTATTTTAAGTTCTTCCGCCTGAAATAGAGTGAGCCGAACCTTCAGCAAGGTATCATCCTTCACATGAGACTTATTTTTCTAACTTTTTTATTCAGCCCAATCCAATGGTCAGCGTCCAGCTAAACCAAGGACATTAACCCAGTCAGGCTGGGGCATTAAATAGATTTGTTTCAACCATTTGTAATCGTGGGTAAAAACAAGAGCATTAATCTAGATCCTGTTCCGGAAACTACTTCTGAGGATCGAACTTAGGATAGAAATTCTGTTTCTGATTTATAGTCGAAAGCTGGGTATTTATCAACGTGTATTTCTAGGCTTAATGGTGCGGAGCAGGCACGCGATAACAAGTTTGTTCATTAATGTGGCCAAGACATACTACAAAATTGTTTCGTCATCGCAAAATTGATTAGCAAATACCTAGGTGGTTGGGGGCGCGATGGCTGAGTGGTAAAGTGCTCGGCTTCCGAAACTGGGATGCGGGGTTCGAATCTCTGTGAATACTGGGATTTTGAATTTCGGGATTTTTAATGGGTACCTGACTTGGGGAAAGTAAAGGATGTTGGTCGTTGTCCTGGCCACATGACACCCTGCTCGTTAAACTTTGGACACAGAAACAGATGACCTGAACATATTCTGCCCTCAAAGATCGCACGGTCTGAAAGGGGAACTTTACTTTACCTACGTGGGGTTCTTTATGAATGAAAGTGTGAAGTTATCATATCATAGCTCTTTGCTGATGGGTAAAATGTGAAGTTATCATATCATAGCTCTTTGCTGGTGGGTAAAGTGTGAAGTTATTATATAGAGCTCTTTGCTGTTGGGTAAAGTGTGAAGTTATCATATAGAGCTCTTTGCTGATGGGTAAAGTGTGAAGTTATCATATATAGCTCTTTGCTGATGGATAAAGTGTGAACTTATCATATATAGCTCTTTGCTGAGGGGTAAAGTGTGAAGTTATCATATATAGCTCTTTGCTGATGGGTAAAGTGTGAAGTTATCATATATAGCTCTTTGCTGATGGGTAAAGTGTGAAGTTATCATATATAGCTCTTTGCTGATGGGTTCAAGTGTAAAGTTATCATATAGAGCTCTTTGCTGATGGGTAAAGTGTGAAGTTATCATGTATAGCTCTTTGCTGGTGGGTAAAGTGTAAAGTTATCATATCATATATCTTTGCTGGTGGATAAAGTGTGAAGTTATCATATCATAGCTCTTTGCTGAGGGGTAAAGTGTGAAGTTATCATATCATAGCTCTTTGCTGGTGGGTAGAGTGTGAAGTTATCATATCATAGCTCTTTGCTGGTGGGTAAAGTGTGAAGTTATCATATCATAGCTCTTTGCTGGTGGGTAAAGTGTGAAGTTATCATATCATAGCTCTTTGCTGGTGGGTAAAGTGTGAAGTTATCATATATAGCTCTTTGCTGATGGATAAAGTGTGAAGTTATCATATAGAGCTTTTGCTGATTGGTAAAGTGTGAAGTTATCATATAGAGCTCTTTGCTGATGGGTAAAGTGTGAAGTTATCATATAGAGCTCTTAGCTGATGGGTAAAGTGTGAAGTTATCATATATAGCTCTTTGCTGATGGGTAAAGTGTGAAGTTATCATATCATAGCTCTTTGCTGATGGGTAAAGTGTGAAGTTATCATATAGAGCTCTTTGCTGATGGGTAAAGTGTGAAGTTATCATATAGAGCTCTTTGCTGATGGGTAAAGTGTGAAGTTATCATATCATAGCTCTTTGCTGATGGGTAAAGTGTAAAGTTATCATACCATAGCTCTTTGCTGATGGGTAAAGTGTGAAGTTATCATGTATAGCTCTTTGCTGATGGGTAAAGTGTGAAGTTATCATAGATAGCTCTTTGCTGAGGGGTAAAGTGTGAAGTTATCATATAGAGCTCTTTGCTGATGAGTAAAGTGTGAAGTTATCATATCATAGCTCTTTGCTGATGGTTAAAGTGTGAAGTTATCATATATAGCTCTTTGCTGATGGGTAAAGTGTAAAGTTATCATACCATAGCTCTTTGCTGATGGGTAAAGTGTGAAGTTATCATAACATAGCTCTTTGCTGATGGGTAGAGTGTGAAGTTATCATATATAGCTCTTTGCTGATGGGTAAAGTGTGAAGTTATCATATATAGCTCTTTGCTGATGGGTAAAGTGTGAAGTTATCATATATAGCTCTTTGCTGATGGGTAAAGTGTGAAGTTATCATATAAAGCTCTTTGCTGATGGGTAAAGTGTGAAGTTATCATATAGAGCTGTTTGCTGATGAGTAAAGTGTGAAGTTATCATATAAAGCTCTTTGCTGATGGGTAAAGTGTGAAGTTATCATATAGAGCTGTTTGCTGATTGGTAAAGTGTAAAGTTATCATATATAGCTCTTTGCTGATGGGTAAAGTGTGAAGTTATCATATAGAGCTCTTTGCTGATGGGTAAAGTGTGAAGTTATCATATAGAACTTTTTGCTGATGGGTAAAGTGTGATGTTATTATATATAGCTCTTTGCTGATGGGTAAAGTGTGAAGTTATCATATCATAGCTCTTTGCTGATGGGTAAAGTGTGAAGTTATCATATATAGCTCTTTGCTGAGGGGTAAAGTGTAAAGTTATCATACCATAGCTCTTTGCTGATGGGTAAAGTGTGAAGTTATCATATATAGCTCTTTGCTGATGGGTAAAGTGTGAAGTTATTATATAGAGCTCTTCGCTGATGGGTAAAGTGTGAAGTTGTCATATCATAGCTCTTTGCTGATGGGTAAAGTGTGAAGTTATCATATAGAGCTCTTTGCTGATGGGTAAAGTGTGAAGTTATCATATATAGCTCTTTGCTGATGGGTAAAGTGTGCAGTTATCATATATAGCTCTTTGCTGATGGGTAAAGTGTGAAGTTATCATATAGAGCTCTTTGCTGATTGGTAAAGTGTGAAGTTATCATATATAGCTCTTTGCTGATGGGTAAAGTGTGAAGTTATCATATATAGCTCTTTGCTGATGGGTAAAGTGTGAAGTTATCATATCATAGCTCTTTGCTGATGGGTAAAGTGTGAAGTTATCAAATATAGCTCTTTGCTGATGGGTAAAGTGTGAAGTTATCATACTTTAGCTCTTTGCTGATGGATAAACTGTGAAGTTATCATATAGAGCTCTTTGCTGAGGGGTAAAGTGTGAAGTTATCATATATAGCTCTTAGCTGATGGGTAAAGTGTGAAGTTATCATATATAGCTCTATGCTGATGGGTAAAGTGTAAAGTTATCATATCATAGCTCTTTGCTGATGGGTAAAGTGTGAAGTTATCATATAGAGCTCTTTGCTGATGGGTAAAGTGTGAAGTTATCATATATAGCTCTTTGCTGATGGGTAAAGTGTGAAGTTATCATATATAGCTCTTTGCTGATGGGTAAAGTGTGAAGTTATCATATCATAGCTCTTTGCTGATGGGTAAAGTGTGAAGTTATCATATCATAGCTCTTTGTTGGTGGGTAAAGTGTGAAGTTATCATATCATAGCTCTTTGCTGGTGGGTAAAGTGTGAAGTTTCATATAATAGTTCTTTGCTGATGGGTAAAGTGTGAAGTTATCATATTATAGCTCTTTGCTAATGGGTAAAGTGTGAAGTTATTATATCATAGCTCTTTGCTGATGTGTAAAGTGTGAAGTTATCATATAGAGCTCTTTGCTGATGGGTAAAGTGTAAAGTTATCATATATAGCTCTTTGCTGATGGGTAAAGTGTGAAGTAATCATATATAGCTCTTTGCTTATGGGTAAAGTGTGAAGTTATCATATAAAGCTCTTTGCTGATGGGTAAAGTGTGAAGTTATCATATAGAGCTGTTTGCTGATTGGTAAAGTGTGAAGTTATCATATATAGCTCTTTGCTGATGGGTAAAGTGTGAAGTTATCATATAGAGCTCTTTGCTGATGGGTAAAGTGTGAAGTTATCATATCATAGCTCTTTGTTGAGGGGTAAAGTGTGAAGTTATCATAACATAGCTCTTTGCTGATGGGTAGAGTGTGAAGTTATCATATATAGCTCTTTGCTGATGGGTAAAGTGTGAAGTTATCATATATAGCTCTTTGCTGATGGGTAAAGTGTGAAGTTATCATATATAGCTCTTTGCTGATGGGTAAAGTGTGAAGTTATCATATATAGCTCTTTGCTGATGGGTAAAGTTTGAAGTTATCATATCATAGCTCTTTTCTGATGGGTAAAGTGTGAAGTTATCATATATAGCACTTTGCTGATGGGTAGATGGTGAAGTTATCATATAGAGCACTTTGCTTTGGGGTAAAGTGTGAAGTTATCATATCATAGCTCTTTGCTGATGGGTAAAGTGTGAAGTTATTATATAGAGCTCTTTGCTGATGGGTAAACTGTGAAGTTATCATAGATAGCTCTTTGCTGAGGGGTAAAGTGTGAAGTTATCATATAGAGCTCTTTGCTGAGGGTTAAGTGTAAAGTTATCTTATCATAGCTCTTTGCTGATGGTTAAAGTGTAAAGTTATCATATAGAGCTCTTTGCTAATGGGTAAAGTGTGAAGTTAATATATAGAGCTCTTTGCTGAGGGGCAAAGTGTTAAGTTATCATATCATAGCTCTTTACTGATGGGAAAAGTGTGAAGTTATCATAGATAGCTCTTTGCTGATGGGTAAAGTGTAAAGTTATCATATAGAGCTCTTTGCTGATGGGTAAAGTGTGAAGTTATCATAGATAGCTCTTTGCTGTGGGGTAAAGTGTGAAGTTATCATATCATAGCTCTTTGCTGATGGGTAAAGTGTGAAGTTATCATATATAGCTCTTTGCTGATGGGTAAAGTGTGAAGTTATCATATCATAGCTCTTTGCTGATGGGTAAAGTGTGAAGTTATCATATATAGCTCTTTGCTGATTGGTAAAGTGTGAAGTTATCATATCATAGCTCTTTGCTGATGGGTAAAGTGTAAAGTTATCATATCATAGCTCTTTGCTGATGGGTAAAGTGTGAAGTTATCATATAAAGCTCTTTGCTGATGGGTAAAGTGTGAAGTTATCATATAGAGCTCTTTGCTGATTGGTAAAGTGTGAAGTTATCATATCATAGCTCTTTGCTGATGGGTAAAGTGTGAAGTTATCATATCATAGCTCTTTGCTGATGGGTAAAGTGTGAAGTTATCATATATAGCTCTTTGCTGATGGGTAAAGTGTGAAGTTATCATACTTTCGCTCTTTGCTGATGGATAAACTGTGAAGTTATCATATAGAGATCTTTGCTGAGGGGTAAAGTGTGAAGTTATCATATATAGCTCTTTGCTGATGGGTAAAGTGTGAAGTTATCATATATAGCTCTATGCTGATGGGTAAAGTGTGAAGTTATCATATCATAGCTCTTTGCTGATGGGTAAAGTGTGAAGTTATCATATAGAGCTCTTTGCTGATGGGTAAAGTGTGAAGTTATCATATATAGCTCTTTGCTGATGGGTAAAGTGTGAAGTTATCATATATAGCTCTTTGCTGATGGGTAAAGTGTGAAGATATCATATCATAGCTCTTTGCTGATGGGTAAAGTGTGAAGTTATCATATCATAGCTCTTTGCTTGTGGGTAAAGTGTGAAGTTTCATATAATAGTTCTTTGCTGATGGGTAAAGTGTGAAGTTATCATATTATAGCTCTTTGCTAATGGGTAAAGTGTGAAGTTATCATATCATAGCTCTTTGCTGATGTGTAAAGTGTGAAGTTATCATATAGAGCTCTTTGCTGATGGGTAAAGTGTAAAGTTATCATATATAGCTCTTTGCTGATGGGTAAAGTGTGAAGTAATCATATATAGCTCTTTGCTTATGGGTAAAGTGTGAAGTTATCATATAAAGCTCTTTGCTGATGGGTAAAGTGTGAAGTTATCATATAGAGCTGTTTGCTGATTGGTAAAGTGTGAAGTTATCATATATAGCTCTTTGCTGATGGGTAAAGTGTGAAGTTATCATATAGAGCTCTTTGCTGATGGGTAAAGTGTGAAGTTATCATATCATAGCTCTTTGTTGAGGGGTAAAGTGTGAAGTTATCATATTATAGCTCTTTGCTGATGGGTAAAGTGTGAAGTTATCATATCATAGCTCTTTGCTGATGGGTAAAGTGTGAAGTTATCATAACATAGCTCTTTGCTGATGGGTAGAGTGTGAAGTTATCATATATAGCTCTTTGCTGATGGGTAAAGTGTGAAGTTATCATATATAGCTCTTTGCTGATGGGTAAAGTTTGAAGTTATCATATCATAGCTCTTTTCTGATGGGTAAAGTGTGAAGTTATCATATAAAGCACTTTGCTGATGGGTAGATGGTGAAGTTATCATATAGAGCACTTTGCTTTGGGGTAAAGTGTGAAGTTATCATATCATAGCTCTTTGCTGATGGGTAAAGTGTGAAGTTATTATATAGAGCTCTTTGCTGATGGGTAAACTGTGAAGTTATCATAGATAGCTCTTTGCTGATGGGTAAAGTGTGAAGTTATCATATAGAGCTCTTTGCTGATGGGTAAAGTGTGAAGTTATCATAGATAGCTCTTTGTTGGTGGGTAAAGTGTGAAGTTATCATATAGAGCTCTTTGCTGATGGGTAAAGTGTGAAGTTATCATATAAAGCTCTTTGCTGATTGGTAAAGTGTGAAGTTATCATATATAGCTCTTTGCTGATGGGTAATGTGTGAAGTCATTATATAGAGCTCTTTGCTGAGGGGTAAAGTGTGAAGTTATCATATCATAGCTCTTTGCTGATGGGTAAAGTGTGAAGTTATCTTATAGAGCTCTTTGCTGATGGGTAAAGTGTGAAGTTATAATATATAGCTCTTTGCTGATGGGTAAAGTGTGAAGTTATCATATCATAGCTCTTTGCTGATGAGTAAAGTGTGAAAGTTATCATATCATAGCTCTTTGCTGATGGGTAAAGTGTGAAGTTATCATATAAAGCTCTTTGCTGATGGGTAAAGTGTGAAGTTATCATACTTTAGCTCTTTGCTGATGGGTAAAGTGTGAAGTTATCATACAGAGCTCTTTGCTGATGGATAAAGTGTGTAGTTATCATAGATAGATCTTTGCTGAAGGGTAAAGTTTGAAGTTATCATATCATAGCTCTTTGCTGATGGGTAAACTGTGAAGTTATCATATATAGCTCTTTGCTGATGAGTAGAGTGTGAAGTTATCATATAGAGCTCCTTGCTGAGGGGTAAAGTGTGAAGTTATTATATAAAGCTCTTTCCTGATGGGTAAAGTAAAAAGTTATTATATATAGCTCTTTGCTAAAGGGTAAAGTGTGAAGTTATCATATAGAGCTCTTTCCTGTGGGGTAAAAGTTCGAAATCTTTCTCTCTCTCTCTCTCTCTCTCTCTCTCGAAAGATTAGAAGGTAGATGCTGGTAGACAACTAAACCGTCGTAGGCATAATATATCTTAACTAATAAACTTTGAAAAACACTTGAATAACTTCCTTGTGTGAACAATATTAAATAGAACTTTTTTTTACTACATTATAAATATATTTATTACCTCATAACTTTATTTATTAAAATGACAAAATCAAGTTAATATGAAATAAATGTACTAGACATAAGTAACAATATTTTTTAACAAAATCTAACTCACTACGTGACACAACCTATGAGTCCTTCGGATTTTGGATCTTTTTTATATAACGATCATCATTTCACGATTTCCTTTTATGTATATAAAAATTTCCTTGTAGCTCATTTGTATACAACACACGGGCTTTAAGACGTTGTAGAATATATGTTTTTTTTTCCTTTTGTAGCAAAAAAAAACAACAACAACCCCTATCCATTGAACTAGGATTTGAACAGTTTTCTTCATCTGTTCTCATGTCAATCCAGTATCCTCAGCTTCACTGATGTCTGGCCTCTTCCAGGTTTGCTTGGTTCTGCCCACTTTCCTGTTTCCTTGCGGATTCCAATCAAGTGCCTGCCTTGCAACATTAGTAGCTGGTTTTCGCAAGTAGTGTCTTATCCAGCTTCATTTTTAATTGTTATATCTTGGCTATGGCTTTCTCCCACAGATTGACAATAGATTGGCCTATATGTTTGGGTCACATGATTTTCAGTATGCGGCTTAGGCCAACAGTTGCCTACTCCGGATACTAGGAATCATGTGGCCCTAAAAGATATATCTATTGTCAACTCGTGGCAGCATTCTTGTATGATGACCAAAACTTTGACCACACAACGACGCATTCAACGAAACAAAAAAAAAAAGAAAAAGTGTTGAAACTGTTTATCTTCAATGACCGAGACTGATAAGAGAGTTAAGCTCATCATCACTTTGCCCACTCCTAATCCCTCCTCATACAGATAATGAAGAAGATCTACTTCAGTGATGTTACCATCTATAAGTCTAAACTTTCTGTAATCTGTTACTATATACATTTCTCACAACTAAATCAAACGTTCTACGCTAGAAATTTTAATATTTTATCAAGGCATAACATTGGTTTTAAAAACTTGGTTGGAAAACAACGTATTTGACAGATTCAGAATTAATTTAGAACACTTCAATGTAATGACATTAAACGCCGCCTGTGAACTGCTGGAGTCTCTGGGGGGAGCTTATCCGTGAGATCATTTTAACGAATCATTCATGGCGCAATAATAGAGAACTTTTTTGTTTTCAAATTAAATTAAATTAAATTTTTATAACCTTTTAAATGGAAAAAAAAAAAAGAAGTAGGATTCAAGATCCTCAATGTTTTCTGTATGACTGTTTGGATGGCCTAGTGAAAAATAAACGTGGAATACAATGAAGGGATTTAAAGTTTTCATTGTCTAAATAGGATTGCTTTGTTGCGAACTGAAATACAAGTGAAATTAAATGCTAAAGTGTCTTAATGACGAAATATTTCATAATCATGGGACTGAGATGTTACAGAAAGATTCTAGGCATCGCATTGTACAATTGCAGATAGTCGAAATCGTATGACAATGTCGACGGGGCCCATAATGACATTATTACCACTATCACAAAACAAAAGCAAATTAGGACTGTAAGGCAATAAAATGAGCTCCTTGCGGCACGCAAAGACTTTCCTGCAAGGAACGGTACCAGAGAGAAGAAGGAGAGGCAGACAGAGAAAGAGATGGGAGGACAACATTAAGGAATGGACGGGCCTGTCAATGCAAGAGACTCTAAACTTGGCTAAAGATATAGTGGAGAAAGATGGTCTACAGATCATGTGGGATGCTCCAACTGTCCAACAGGCTCAGGGACACCCGCAGTTGACGGTAAAGGTGAAGTGCAACTACAACAATGAGGCCGATGACTCCCCAGAAGAAAAAAGATTGAATTGAACATGCAGATCGGACACCATATCCATGAGCTGTACCTATAACTGCGTAACGTCTTGTGATTGATGGTTTCCTAAGGTATCCAGGGCTAGGGTTCCAGCACACCAGACAGTGCCTGCCGCCATCACAAAACGATAAATATGCGCATAATATAAGTATTCCGTATGTGTATGTGGAACAAATGGAATGAAAATAAGATGATATACAAGTTTTCTTATGTGTCATTACAGTTTCAAGGGTGGGCAGGGGCTTTCACAAAAAATACTAACTAGGGCCTCGACTTATTTAAATCCGCCCCCGATATCACAAGTTAATATATTAGTAAATTATAGGCTAAACTGTTAAATCATTTTACTCATGTAGTTGGAATTCTTTATGTTCATGTCGCTGGCATTATTTCCCTTTGACAAGCGATACTGATAGAGGCGGGACGTCGAGTGTGCTGGCCAGAGTATTGAGATAAGATGGATTCAAGAAAAGTAGAACTCAGAGAAATCCTTCTAATTGTCATTAGTTACGTCCTGGGCATGAATCGATCGTGTCCTAGAGCAGCTTCCTCAAGATTGATGTGTTGCTAATTAACGATGCTTTAGGGATTGGGTATTTCTTACTAGACTTGGGTTAAAAGGGCAGTATATAGATATCGCAGATATCGTAGAATAGTTTTTTGTAAAACTCCTTTGTTTTGGCTTCTTTCGATTAATGAATATTTTCTTTTCTATGCTATGTGGTTGTTATACAAATACACAATGCCCAGAAAATGTGGCCTATGTTTGTATTTGATTGAAATTCAACAATGTGACGCAATGTTTAAGATGCACGCCTTAATTGCACCCCTCGATACACATTTGCAGTAGTGTATTACAAGTGCAGATGGTGCCAATGTTTGGATGAATTGTGTCGCAAACGTAGAAGACGCTAAAACGATGTAAAAGAATGCATGAAGTATATTGCTAATGTTGCTAATGTTGCTAATGAAGTAGACATAGATTTTCCTTTTTTTAAAATATAATTTAAAATAATAATTTAAAATTCTATAAAGCGCACCAAATTGTGACTATTCTTTAGCAACAGCGTCAAGGGAAAGAACTAGGTTTTCAAGGTTTTCCCTGTCTCCGTACAGAAAGACTATCATTAACACCAGAGCTTTCTCTTTGTGGACTTCGCCTAATATTGAAGCCAGTTCCGTCCTGAACCGAGACCAATCGCTATAGAAGGCCTGAACAAATGACCTGCAACGTCACAACCTGAAGGCAGTTTAGTTCAATCGTTGTCCCGTCACAGCTCTGTACGTTGCAAATAGCAAACTTTAATATTTTTTGTTCACTGTGTCAGACTGACAGCATAGACCAAAATCATGCTATTTTTTGGTTTCCAAAACGAGAACAGTATTTAAATGAAAAAGATTTCATGCCAGAATAGAAAAAAAAATGTATGCAATTCCAGACCTGAATGAATATTTTCAAAGTATTTTTTCAAAGTTCATTTAAATTTTTTAATGGCGCTTGCACAATTTCCGGCTAAAAAAACAAAAACAAAACAAAAAACAGGCATTATTTTTTTTGCATCCTGGCTTTACCTTCCCCCATTCCCCTCTCCAATGAATAACTTAATAACTAGAAAGCGAGCCGTAAGCTCGGTCTTAGTTACATTTTGTTATTGATGAAGAGTTAGAGTGATTTCCTTAGCTTCCTAGAGAGTCAAAAAGTTACACTATTATTTGTCACATATCAATCTTTTTTTCCTCGCAAATACCTAAAGAGTGATATGGCGGGACTATGGTTTCTGTTTTGTTGAGATAATTCTCCTACATCAACTAGATTTCCTTTAAGTTGTTACAGCATTATTGTGTTGCTGCTCTATACACTATTAAGTTCACTGAAGAAAATTATTTTGTTTTATGCAAATTGTTATACACCTTTCGAACGTTCCATCCGGAATGGAGTTTATGACACCTAACCTCAAATTCACACGCCCGAATTGTATAATACATTAAGCGTAGTTCGAATTCTAAACCATCCTTGAGAAAGTCGGTAAGAATACCAAACAACCAGGCAGCCAATATATTCAGACACTTGCCTACTAGACCAGTTATTAACTTTGAAATATTATAACATCGTTGATTTATGTTTCCACAAAGACTACAGAAGTAACATTACACTTAGGTCACGATTTTATTGTTTAGCCATCACAGGGAAGATACCGACTCAAATAACAAACAGATACAAGAACTCTTTTGTTTCCTGAGCAGTTTAACCCGTTCATAAAATCCTATTTCCTAATGTAAACATCACATTGCAACGTTTGATTGAAACTATGGTGTACAAGTATAGTTCTTTTACTATCAATATAATATACAGTGTCTTCCTTGTTATGTGTAAGACACAAATATAAGACTTAATTTCCTTAAGAATAAAACGAAATATCATTACTATTGTTATTATTATTATTTTGTCTATCTACATGGCGACGTAGCATTTCCGTCTCTATGATGAAATTTTGTAACTCTTATGTCATGAAGGAAGAAAAAAAGACTTTCAATTTTTTAAGATTCGTTGGTTAATTGTGTTAGAATTACCTGATCTACGAACATAAGATTTATCTAGGAGTAATATTTCCAGGTTTACCTACTATATCAACAGAACAATTACCCTTGTAAAGTTTATCTAATCTTTCTAGTCTATATTATAATAATTTGTAGGTAATATTTCCAGGTCAAGCACAGCCATAGACGTAGCAATTACCTTATTACCTTATTGTTAATGTTCGCTCGTTGGTTTGTAGCTCCAACATTGCCTCCAAACAGCTAGTACAACTAAACCGATGTAGGCGTATTCAGTTCCTAATATACTTGGAAGCATGAAAAAAAATAATTTTAAAACAAAACCGAATAGATCTTTTATTTATAGATTTGCAGAGATTCAACTCGAAAGTAGATATAGACCTATGTAGAAAGTAGAAACACAAGTGAAATAATTATTTTAAAAAGTTAGAACTATAAATAGAGGTCTTGCAACTTTCACACCATTATTTATTGGCTTGAACTACCACACACCACCTTGCGATTTCATCAGAATCTATTCAGCCAATACAACCAAAACCATCCGCCCTACTTTCCTCATGGTTACAAAATAAACACGCACGTACTCTCCTTACACCGGTCTACGTATGTAACAATTCCCTCTCGGTAACACAAAATGTCACCAAGTTTAATGTCACGATTTTCCACAATGAACTTAGAATAGCTATGGAGAGCCCTCTCCTCTATCAATCAACAGTAATTGGTTACTATTATAGAACAGTGATGCAAAAAACATGGTCCGCGGGTCATTTCCGGCCCGTCGTGCAATGCTATCTAGTCCCGCGAAACTTTTACCCAGAGCGTAATAAAAGCCGAAGAAGATCGGTTCCATTGCACTCGACGATTTTTCGCCGTGATTCGGTCTCATGCCGCATGTGCCGGAAATGCGTATTGTCCTTAAAGCAGAGTGTAGTTTGGCACCACTGATCAAGCATGTTGCTTTTGCATATTTCCAATCAGTTTTCACGTATCCTCCACACGAGTTGTCTCCTCATTAACCCCTCTTCCCAAAACCTAATCTAATCCTTAACACAAACTTAAACTCCCTCCCCACACCCATCCCCACATCTCTCCCCCCCCCCCACAGCCTTGATAATTATCCTCACAACACACGTGCCTCTCGTCAACAGGATTTCCCCATTAGTGTTGGCCGAGCAGACGTCATGTATGCTGCGTGATCCCAAATACACGTGGCTGTTATCACGGGAGGCGGGAAAAGAAAAGAATGGTTTGGAGGAGGGGGGGGTTGGGGGAAAGAAAAGACGCAGGGAGAAGGGTGTCGTGTATTTGGGGGGAGGAAATGTGTGTCAGTCTAACACTTGTCTACATCTCCTGAAATGACGGCGTTGACGGAAGGCTCGATATGTCCAACTAGGCGGCTGCCATGGCGCAAGGAAAAGAAGTGCAGATTTTACTAGTCCTGAAAACGCACATTTTTTTATATACAGAAAGAGATAATTGGAGGCTTAGTAAGTATATTCAATAAAAACTTAAATAATGATTTGCCATGATATATTTAGCTACCCATAGACCTCTAGAGTATATATCATCCTGAAATATTATAATTTTCAATGGTGTGGAAGATTGTTATAAATAGTGGCAAATATATAAATAGCCAATTTTATTGGTATATCCGTTGTGCAAAATACCAAGTACTGTCAGGCTATATGTTTACAAAAAAAACTTTTTTTTTGCTCTGCTATATACCCTTTCTATAATGCTACTTTTATAGAAGAAAATAACATGTATTACTCCGTTGTCAAATTAAATTCTAATATGTATTATTCCGTTGACAAATTATATTCTAATATGTATTATTCCGTGGTCAAATTATATTCTAATATGTATTATTCCGTTGACAAATTATATTCTAATATGTATTATTCCGTTGACAAATTATATTCTAATATATCCAAATTATGGTTTTCAATTTTGTATTTCAACATCTCTCACAGTCTTTATCTTTTCCTATTTTCTTGACTATGTCTTTATGTTCCATTACATCGCCACCACATGTCTCTATATCGATTTCTCTTTCTATATTTTGTAGCTTCAAGACATGTCTTTTCAATGTAAACCTGGCCTTATAAATTATAATGTAAACAAAGATCAGTCTGTCACCTGACTCCTTTGATCAAGCTAATAAAGAATATCCCATATAAATTATACATAGCATTACATAAGGAGCATAAACATATACGGATAATATAGGGACTTATACCACACGGCCGATTATAAGTATTTATTGATGCTGGGTTCAACAATGGTATAAAGACTAAGAAAAGCATAAATGTCAGCAGTTTTTAAAAAGCGCAGGGCATGTCTTTGAGACGAAAGTAAAGTAAATTTCCCTTTTTAGACCTTGCGATCTATATAGGGCAACTGATGTAAAAATCATCTGCTTCTGTGGCCAACGCTTAACGAGTATGTCATGTGGCCAGCACAACGACCAACCGCTTTTACTTTTCCTCAACTAGCCCCGTTTACAGCTGGGTTTACTCTGAGGCTCCCAAAAAATTAAAAAAATCCTAGTTTTAATCAGAATTCGAACCCGGGACCCCGTTTGGATGCAAAGAGCCTTACCGCTTAGCCACTGCGACAAAAGAGGCTTAGCTATTTTATTTCGATGCTTAAATTCTTCTGCCTGAACAATATGCTGATTCCTCTGAATGCATATCTTTATCTCTGAATAAAGGACAAAAGTTGTGACTCCGTTTGGACTGCAGAGCCATAGCTTCAGGGGCGTTTTTAATCATGGGGCATCGCTTATCAGTTTAAAAAGTCCTGACATTTTTCCAGACTAATTGCAACGAAACTAAATGTATATGTACAATCGAATATGACTTAAAATATTTAAGTATAACTTATTAAAAACGGCGCGGTGGCTGAGTGCTTAAGTGCTTGGCTTTGTGAATCTGGAGTCCTGGGTTTGAATCTCGGTGAAGACTGGAATTTTGAATTTCCGGATTTCTAGGGCGTCCTAGAGTCCATCCAACTCTAACAGGGCCTGGCTTTAGTTGGGGAAAGTAAATGCGGTTGGTCGTTGTGCTGGCCACGTGACACTCTACTAATTAACCGTTGGTCAAAGAAAAAGATGGCCTTAACACCATCTGCCCTAGATATCGAGATAAGGGGAACTTTACATTTTTTAAAATTAAAAGCAGTCGTCTATCTATCTATCTATCTATCTATCTATCTATCTATCTATCTATCTATCTATCTATCTATCTATCTGTCTGTCTGTCTGTCTGTCTGTCTGTCTGTCTATCTATCTATCTATCTATCTATCTATCTATCTAGTTACAAAGACACACACACACACACATATTCACACACATATTTAAAAATGAATGTGATTTCATCACAGTAGCAGACGACAGGAAGTGATGTAATTATCATCGCATCGGGACTATGTTTTACACCACACTCAGTAATCAATGAACGAACACTAAGTGTATATTTGTTTTATCTCTGCCTACCATATCCCTACACCGGACGACCTTCGCACATCAATGTTCTAGTGCCAAGATAAAGTGATGGGTGCTTCTGAAATAACACCGCAATCAATGCAAAGGTGTGCGTGTGTGTGTGTGGGGGAATGTAATCTGAATCCTTTTCAATCCTAACATTTGTTTTTAAACATAACATTCATTATAATTAAATACTTTTTAAAAATATCTGATATTCATATGGAATTCATATCAATGGAATTTTAAAATCTATACAAAACCTAATTTGAAAACATTATTATAAGCTTTAAACTTTCGCGGAATAGCAATGACTCATACACGCATACAATTAAGACATTTTGAGCCCCATTTGCAGAAGTGGCCTAACCATACATAAAATATGCTAAGCGCTTTCATGAAAATAGCTATAGTTGCCGGACAGGCTACATTGAAATTGAGTAATAGGTCTTGGTTTAAAAAATTTGTTTTGAAGTAAGTAGACCACATTTAACCTCTAGCGTATTGGTTCGATACTAATCGGTACTTTAGAATACACGAGGTGATGACAAAGAAAATCTATATATTGCGGGGCCCCCCTCATGCGCGGGGCCTTGAGCTATTGCACTTGTTCTCCACCCCCAAATGCCGCCTTGGCAATCTTCTTTGGAGTCATGTAAAGACTTGCTTTTTTTTTCACTAAAGATGGCAAAATTCAGTTTTGCTCGAGGCGTAAGCATTTCCTGGGACTACGCTGTAAGAAACTAACTTTGATTATCATAAAAAATGTGACTTGCTATTTGGCGACATTGAGAATCTACTATAAGTGCCTGCCAAGTTGTGCTAGCAAGGGATAATATCAAGTGGAGCTACCAAGTGAAGATTTTGATTGGTGCTAGCAACTGAGGAAGGATTTCGAATGGTACTACCAAATGATCTTACCAAGTGATGGTATTAAGTGGTGCTTCTAATTGGTGATATAGAGTTAATTTACCTAACTCTTTGGAATAGAAGACATTGCCATTATTATTATTAATAATATTAGTAGTAGTAGTAGTCATGGTATCGAATAGTGCTTCAAATTGAAGGTATCATGTGGTACTATCAAGGGATGGTATCACATATTCCATCAAGTAAAATAACATATTTTAAGATAAGATAATTTTTATTGATCCAATCAAATCGAAATTCAGTTTGACTACAATTGACCACCTCAGCGTAACTACTGTAACAATAACAATAAAGATGCAACATTGCAAAGTAAAAGTATCGACTGTGCTACTAATTAATGACATTTGTGGCCCGCTCAAGTGCAAGCTTACTTTTACTGGCCTTGAAAAGTGGCTACTCCTGAACATGACAGCCGGAGAGTTCTTACAAAGGCCGCAGGATGCAAACCAAAAAGAAATCTAATGTCGAAGACAGGCGAGAACGCGAACAAAATACTTTAAATCGACCACCGGCAGACAACATGCTACAGGTATCAAAATATCTAGATCACAGCTTGAACTTCT
The DNA here is from genome assembly GCA_036873155.1 of Biomphalaria sudanica. Taxonomy (NCBI): domain Eukaryota; kingdom Metazoa; phylum Mollusca; class Gastropoda; family Planorbidae; genus Biomphalaria; species Biomphalaria sudanica. The sequence goes on from JAZGLO010006691.1 coordinate 3,850,061, forward strand.
TAACGAGAAATAATGCACTCCTTCTTTATTCTTTCGACTCTAATCGAAATGATATTGAGTGTAACATCCAGTAAATGTAATCTTTGTGCTGCCAAATGAAACCATTAAGGATATGCTTCCTGGTAATGCTACCTAGTATTGCTTGTTAGTCATTTAAGTCTACTAAGTGGTGCTACCGAGTAATGCTAAAAAACCAAGCTAAAACGAGATACTAGTAACTATTGTGATATAATATCACTACTGATACCAAGCGGAACTAGTGAAATTACTAGACCACAATTACGATCAAGTGTTTCTAGTTAGTAGAGATGCGGTGGCTGAGCGGTAAAGCGCTTGGCTTCTGAACCGGGGGTCCTGGGTTCGAATCCTGGTTTTGAGATCTTTGGTTCTTTAGGATCTCTGAGTCCACACTGCTCTAATGGGTACATGACATTAGGTGGGGAAATGTAAAGGCGGTTGGTCGTTGTGCTGGCCACATGACACCCTCGTTAACCGTAGGCCATTGAAACAGTTAAACTTTACATCATCTGCCTGTAGATCACAAGGTTTGAAAGGGGAACTTTTTTTTCTGGCTAGTGGTCTACCGTGTACCGGTTATAATAGCTATGCTAATTCAAACGTGGGAACACAGCCAGGGCCGGTCCTACAAATTGCGGGGCCCTATGCGAAACGGATTGCGCGGGGCCTAGTCTAGGTAGAGATAAGTGAAAATTAAGATTTTTTGTTAGAAAATAAATTCGTCTTTGCATTTTATTCGTACTTTACTAAGTGCAATATTACGATAAAATTAACTGTACGAGCTATCTACAATAGAAGGTAGATTTCCAACATAAAGCCGATAAACATTCAGATCTGCCTTTTAGATTTACTATCAAATTCAAAATATCGCTTTTGAATTTTTTTAAAAAGAGATCGAGTTAGATTTAGATCTATATTTATACGCCATTGACTAATACAGTAAATGAAGTATTGGAATTTACTGTTTTGGTTAAAATTCGTCCTTAAAAGTCGCCTTATTATTATTATTTAATAAAAGCTGACAATACCTTTTTTTTTAAATGCGTTTCCCCACATTGAATGACACCTCAAAATTACAATTTTTACTATTTTTCAAAACATGTTTTGAGTTTTCAGGATATTTAATAATTTCAGGAGATTTTCATGACTTTTTTCGTTTACTTTACAATTTCAGATTAGAAACATGAGACTTCATTGGACTAGAGAAATCTAGATTCTGGAATTAGATACCAAAATGGTCTTAAACTAAGCCAATCAAATTGTAATGGTGTAGGTGAAAGTGTGACAACCATTCCACGGAATGAGATTCGGTCATTCGAAACACCTTGGGAAAGTCTGTCGGCTAGAGAAAGTGGCCTCAGTGGACACTGGAGAGCTCACATTCACTCTGTAGTACTTCCATTAAATCCGGGCAGCACACCATTCACACCCCTTCCCCCCCCTCTCATTTCCCAGAATCCATCTAGCAGGCGACATAAACTCTGCCGGGTGTCTTTTTTAGCTTGATGACAGTCTATGACGTCAGCGGTCTTTCTTAGGGTCAGCCATCTTGTTCAATTACTTGTACATTGTATAGTAGGCCTATTTTTATCTAACAAGACCATTATCTATCTATCTATCTATCTATCTATCTATCTATCTGTCTGTCTGTCTGTCTGTCTGTCTGTCTGTCTGTCTGTCTGTCTGTCTGTCTATCTATCTAATCTATCTAATCTATCTAATCTATCTATCTAATCTATCTATATCTTTTGAAAACCCTCTTTATTCTTTAATTCTGTTATCCTTTATCTCAATACTTTATTACAAAGCTTATATCAACTCACTCTGTCTGTATGTCTGTCTGTCTGTATAGTACAATTCTTGAACACGTTATTTCTAACACACTCATTCTCGGATCAAGTTGAAACTTGACACAATTATGTATTGTTCCTATTAAAACAATGAGTTTAAAAAAACAACAACAAAAAACAATTAGTTAATTCAATATTGTTAATTGTTTATTTTGTTTGGTATCGAAAAAGGAGAAGAAAAGCTACTTATTGAGAGATGTGGGTTAGGGTTATACAGCCAGTCAGCCTCAACGTTCTATCTTTTTTTCGCTAGGTTTTTAACTCTATATCTTGTTCTATCTTGAACAAATCACCAACATATTAGCATCATTTGCTATATTTTATTGGCTACTTCTGTTTGATATATAGTTTGATTCGATATTTTAATGCATTCTTAATTGTAAAGATAGAACTCGTTAACGTCATCACCATTTTCACTCGTGTCCAAGATTGACCGAAACGACCATCCTTATGAATGTAATGTATCAAAGTTCAAATCTTTCGTAGCTTAGGACACTGGCAAGCAATCGATTGCGGATTTAATCCTAAGGTTATATTATAGAAACCAGTGCTCAAAATTAATATTAACCCTCTCAATCCAGAGCTCTCGTCTGTCGCAAGCGCCTAGAATATTGTTCTTGGGCCTCAGACTCTCCGCTGGGTAGTTGTCGGGTTAGGTTGGGGGTACTCCAAATTAAGGAAATTGCAGAAAAGTATTTCTAAAGGCTTTTGTAGGCCTGCACGCGTGAAATAAGAAGAGAACTTAAAACGAAACATGTACAGGTCACGTAATAATAAGTGTCAAGGTCAAGCTTGTTCTAATTGTATAAACAATAAACTACATGTTTACATTTCGAGAAACAACAGTAATTTTCCAATAGAACTAAAAATAGGCAACGAATTAAAAAAAAAGCAAAGATATTTCCAACAAAAGATTTTTATCTGGGATTTACTATCGGAAAAAATAACTTTTGAGATGCTTTTAATATGGGCCTATGTGTCTAAGTTTCAACCTTCATGTAAAGTCTACATTTCTGAATCTTTTATTAAAATAAAGTTAATTTATCATTGCGTTATTAGTGAATTTTCAATCTTTTATGATTTCAACGTGGAGAATTAAATTATTTTATTTCGAAAGAGGAACTGTGTTATTTCTTTACCTTGACAAGAGTCCTTGGCATACATCGGATATTGGGTCATCAGACTGAACTTCTAAATTATACCAGTACCACTCAAAGTAATTGTAAAATTTGATAAAGGGTATTTTCTAATGAAGAGTCAACATTATAGTACACGGCAGTCACAAATTGAGAATCACTGGTCTAGAAAACCTATTTAAAAAAAACCCAAAAGATCAAGCCGTATGTTTTCTAGTTAAAGCCACTAGAGCCAACTAACAAAATGAGATGCTATTAATAGAGCCAGACTAGGGGCAGGCTCGATCCAAGAGCACCGAAGGTCATCCCTGACCAAACCAATGATGCGAACTCACGGCACACAACCCAACGAGCAGCCCAAGCCTTCACGATTAGTTGAAATCCACACAAGCCAACGGGTATGGTGTATTGGAAAAGTGGGGTGGGTGTGGAATTGAAGGCGAGGTGAGAGGGGGGGGGGATTACCAGCGGAATTATAGATATAGGGCTTTGTGTGCTCACGCGTTTGTGTGTTTGTATATGTGTGAGCTCACGTTGACCAGTGGCCAGCAATTGATCGTAGCTGGGTTGTCTCGTTTTTGTGTATGTACACATAGGTGAATGTGTTTGCGTGCGTGCCAGAGCGTGGGTGTACACAAACATCAAGTGTATTCATTGGACAACACATCCAATGATAAAACTGAGTCTCCCGAAAGAATGTGTTCATTTCTTGCTTATTAGGCAAATATGGAACTAGGAATGTTCTCTAATGGGGTGTCAAGATTTTTTTTTATTTGTAAGCCTACCAATGAGAAAATTTCAATCGCAGGCAAAGTTGATGAACAAAGTTCTTTGCAATTAGGAAATGTGAGTTCATAAAGTAGGCCTTTTTGTGTGTCCCCGTCTGTCCGTCATTTGATCTCCCTAGCCTTGACTGGCCCTAGAAGTTTTAGGGAAGTGGACCGTACATGCTCCGTGAGGTCTTGACGTTATTCAAGTTTGTATGAAGCGCTAATGACCCGAATGGTCAACATGCCCCTCTCCAAGAGCCATTTTTTGAGCCATCCTCCCTCCCCCCCCCCTCCAAAAAAAATATGTACGCGCCTCTGATAAAGTAAGAAACGAAAAGTGTGGTCCCTGTTCCTGTGTTTCAGCTCTACCCCTCCTTTCCCTCACGCGTACCTTGCTCCAGTAAGACTCGTGGGGTCCAAGCCACCCCCCAGTTCTTACCTAAACCAAATGTTCTACTTACCAGGTCTTAAGTCAGCCTGTCGAGGTGTGACTCACGTCAATACCTACCATATGGATTAACGTCGACGTGAAACCTGCAACTGATTCCCACAGTCCTCTCTCCTAATAATGTCCTATTTGAAATGTTCTAGTATGTGTACAATGTAATTCCTACTATCCTACAACTATCAACAAAATGTCGTCAACTGCTGTACTATAGGCATGTCCGGTCCCGCCAAAAATGCTACAATACAAAATTGATTCTAGTTAATATATTCTAGATAATCAATAGCATAAAAATAACAATTTCTTCTTGAATGACACTCCCTGGTAGGTTACCAGACGTCTAAAAAAGAAGAGGACATGTCATCCTTTTTTTTTGCCCGTATCCTCCGCGCAGTAGGCTTTGGTCTAATATGTAAAAATGTTCGGTTTTCAGTCTGTTGTTTCCTTCATAACATCTGGTTTAAACACACAATTGGATAAATCTAACTCCTTCATTCATAACATCTGGTTCAAAGACACAAACTCTTAAATAGAAAGTTGACAGGCTATTTGGCTCCATGAACAGTGGTATATATACTCGGCTGTTAGGAAGAAATCTGTTATTCAAGATCTGCGATAGTTTCTTTTGAGTTCTTGGGCATTTTAACTGATCATCGCACAATGGAAATAGATGGTTATAGTGTCTCCAATCAATTGCTGAAAGACATTTCTAGCTTTCATTGTTCTCGTGATGTTAACTCTATCTCTTCATAATTATTTTCCGCGTTCAGAAGGAATTATTCATTTTCTACATTTGTATTTCACTAGCCTGTTAGGGTTAAACTTCAATAACGTTTTTCTTTTAATCAGACAATGTTATAATTGGAAGATATAAATGCATGCCCTTTTATATAATACAAATCAAAGTTTATGAACCCAAAAATTAAGTTAATTTAATGGGGTCAAATCAACGATGGTATCGTCGACCAGGAGAGAAAGAGTGTGGACGTGAGACAACACGTCTGTGTGTGCAAGTGCATATCACAATGAGATTACAATGGTCGTAGGTAGGCGGGAGGCTGTTTTAAATAGCTCTAGACTTTTTTATTTTGCAAATCAAATCAACATTTGTTTCCCAGTGCGTGTATAATGTGTTTAGCTTCTACATAAATACACGTAGTGAATGCTCTATTGAACACAAGCGAGGGGCAACACGTGTAAGTCTACAGTGCTCACAGCCCATGGGACTTAAAGCCCACACAGATCTGGTACCTGTTGATATCGTCTGCTGTTATTCTGCTTCCTATGCCAACTTAAATCCCAGCCGACCCCCCTTTTTTTTTTCGTTGACTACCACTCCACCCTCGACCACCCAAAAACTTTCTATCTTTGCCAGTTACTTGTTAGCTAACAATGACATCATACATTACAATAAGGAGATACGTTTTAAAACAATGAAGTTGCTAGACACTATTTTAGTCTTAAGATTTAAATATTGTCCATGTTTGTTTGTATATGACTTTAAATTTATGCAGCTGCCGAAGGCGAAATACCATGTTCTCATACTGTCCATATACCCACAATTCAATGTTGTTAACATTCGTTTGCTTCTCTTGTTCAAAGTTCCTCAAAAATTAGATTTAGGAATTCTCACTATCAGTGGCTTAAAAAAGTCCTGCCGTCGCCCCTCACATATCCCAATAGTGTACTGTACAAAATTCATATTTGCTCTAAGAAAAGTCACTAGTAAGCAATACAAAACACATACAAAGTAAATGAAGTTCATGATCGTAGCGAAAGAATTGTACGATATTTACAGAAGTGTTTGGCGCTCCAAAGCCCTGGACACGGGCGGGTTCCCCATGTCCCCAACCCCATTTTAAGACACAGCTCTTTATCAATTACTTTTTTTAAGACTAATTTCGGACGGATCTTGGTAGTGCGTTGGATATCTATCTTCCATGGTATTGGGCTGCTGCTAATTTAACTGTTAATGCAATTAGAACTACTGATAATTACTTCTACCGCAACAAAATATCTTTAAATTCAAAATACTATGAGATGCTACGATGAACTGCGAGGAACGTAATTATCTTCTTTCTTTGAAGTAACGTCTATAATAAAAGATGATGTAAGATTTTCAATATCTTTTCTAGTTTCTGCGATCTAAACGGGACCGACGGACGGACAGACAGACCACACAAAACTAATAGCGGATTCGTTTGAGACTCTTTATGCAAAGCTACATATTTAATTCTCTCTCTCACAACAACTGTATGTCTGATGAAACATATTGTATCTGAGTTACTCACTCATTGAGTCTCTCACACACCAACCAGAGCGTACATTGACACACATACGCCTATGTGAGCACACCAGTGCTTTCTAGTGAACTATAGAGAGGGTGGGGCGGGACTGTGTGTGTTGGGGGAGGGGGGGAACAAGTGTTGTTTGTTGGGGTGTGAAGGGAAGGGTAAGAACCTCTACAGGTCAAGGAAGGTGGAGTGGGAGAGGGTTAAGTTCTACAGGTGGTTTCTGTCCAGGTAAGTATTGAACAGCTCACCTAAAGTCAGGCGTTGGGGATGAATGAGGCAGCAGCTGGTTTGGTAGAACTCAAAAGTATCACAGGTCGTACAGCGGAAGGTAATTGTGGGGGAAAAAAAAAGAGAAGAAGTTATACTTAAATAGAGAACGACCGGCGCAGTAAGTGCCTGGCCCCAGACAGACCTGTGGCACAATGAAGGTGATATGAAGGCCAGCTTGCCAGAACACTGCATTGACCACCCCAGGCATGTGATCCACATCTGTGTTTAAACCTTGAAAGAACCCAGCCCTGAAGTTTATCTAGGATTAGCTGGGGAAAGTAAAAGATATTGGTCATCGTACTGGCCACGCTACACCCTCGTTAGTGCACATAATGTTAAAGGAGAGCTATATCTATATCATTTAAAAGATTAACGACCTAAATAAGCCCCTATTATGGATCACACTTGAACATTTTGTTTGCTTGTATAGTTTTATACTATTTCCCCCCGATGAATTAATAAAGATAATGGAAAATCAATATAACATTTTAATTCGTCTAACCTTGTTCAATAAAGAGGATAAGAATGTATTATCCTGCAATGGGACTACTCCGACTCTCCTAGAACGTAGATGTTAGATCCACTGAAAGATAAAATGTATTCACTAATTTTACATTCATAGTAAAATTTAGTAATAATATTTATCAACATAGTCAGTAAAAAAAACACTTAATCAGTCGATAAGTCTGAAATAATCATAATCGGCGACTTTGCTATGTGCCTTATTCCTTTTATTGGACGGACGTATGTTCATTGTAAAAATATTGAAACAGTTTCCGTTTTTATGTGAGCTATTATTATTATAGTTTATATCTGTTTGCATAACAAAACTCACAATGATTGTATAATACACGAAAAATAAAACTACAACACTTTAATCTGTTGATAAGACTATCTAAATGACTCGTTATTAGAGACATTATTGATTACATAAATACTTTGAGTTGCCTTACATGTCAAGTGAAATATCTAGAAACATTTTTTTAAAAATAGTCTCCCTTTATTATGTCCTGTTTTTTTTCTAGTTTAGTTTAAAGTAATGTGCGAATTGCTTTAAAATCTAATACACTTTTTTTATTAGCGGCCTCCGAAAGGGGAAAAGACGCTATTAGTTTTGTGTGGATTGTCAGTCGTCCGTCCGTCACGTTTAACTAGTTTAACTCGTAAACTAGAAAAGATAGTGAAAATCCGACATCATAATATTTTATACCATTCAAAGTTCTGATGCAACGGCTAACTTTTTCTTTTCTGAAAGCGAAAAAACTAATTTTTTAAATCACTTATGCAAGCTGTTTTTCTTTTTTTCATAAAAATACACCACTTTTACAAATATTCACTATTAATATTAATAGTGACAAATTAGGAAGGATCTTTAGTAGGGGAGATGACTATGTACCATATTTTTAACACATTTATGCAAATGGTTTTAGATTTTTGGTCAAAAATATTTTTTCTACATTTGTATTGCTGAGTTAAATAAGTTCTGTTATATTAAGTACTACATTTACACAAAAGATGTTTACTTTTTTTTTAAGAGAAAAAATCTATTTAGTATGCACATAAGTTGGACATAATTTAAAACAACAATAAATAAGTAGTTTTTCATATTATCACATAAGTGATGATACCCCTAGCACAATTGGTCCTCGTCCCATATGCTAGGACAAATTTGTACAAATATTCTTTCTTCCCTAGTGCTATTAGAGCATGGAATGGGTTGCCTGAGCTAGCCAGAAAAACCAGTGACTTGGCAGAATTTAAGTCATTGGTTAATATGCATGACTAAATGCATGACGCGTAGGACGTAATCATCTTCTTTTTTGAAGTAACGTCTGTATTATATAAGATAAGAAGATAAGAGAATTGTATTTTTTTCGAAATTATTTTTTCTTGAGGATTTGAATTAGAGAATGACCATTTACAAAACAATTAGATCAGTTAGATATTTATTATAAAACATCAGTTAGACCAGGTTCACATTCACCTATCATTTGGACCGCTGGGGCACCACACAAGATCTGTCAACCTTCTTTCTCCATTCTTCTCTGTCATTTGTCTTTGATAGAATTTCCGTCTGACGTTCTTTCTGAAATTATTGAAACCTGCCTTTTTACCTGCCTTTTTACCTGCCTGGGTGGACAACTTCGTGGACCGATTTTGAGTTTGTGTTTCACACAAACTGTCTTTGTAACCTTGCATTATTTATATTTTACTTTTAAGAAAACATTGAACAATATTAGTTTTTCTAAATGTTGAAGTTTTATAAAAATCCAATGTTTAAACTTGCCATTGTTCTATGTGTATTACTGTGTGCAGTTTATATTGGGACTAAATGGAAATTCTGGGACAAATCTATGTCCGCATGTTCATAATAGTATGTATGTTGTAAGTAGGCCCTACATATAGTGTACATCAATAAAACAACGGGGATGCAGTGTTTGTTTAAATTGCAGACACTAATGCTCCAGAAATCCAACCTGATATTTTTCTCTCGAGTCAACGCCCCTGTCAGAAAGACACTAATAAACGGCACGTTCCCGAAACAAGGAGGCAAGCTGGAGAAGGGGCTGTACCACAACTCAGCGCTACCCTTTAACCTTTCAACCTTACACTCACAACTGTTGTATTTTGCTATCCCTTCAATGTGTGCGCGATAACCAGGGAGTTTATGTGACAGCCAGTGTAATAGATCCAAGGCATTTGTAATATGATATTAATATGGAACTTATACATATTTCATACATCTATTTGCCAGTCTTTATTTCCTAAAGATAAGAGCTAAAACTTAAAGTATTGATGTGATTAACAGTACGTCTGAATACATGGAAGCAAATCCATAAACAGCAAACTTGTTAGTGTATCTGGTGTACAGAATACTGAAGTATTGATATGCGAAGTATCTTAACAAACCATATGCTGCAATTTGTTTCAATTTTCAGCATAATACATCACTTTTCATGGCTTATCTTGTAGCACATAACAATTTGTATTATTTTTCATCCTCGACTTTATTTTGTCTATTTTAAAAATCTATTCAAAATATGTTGCACCAATTTTAATTATGTAATTTTTAAAATTTAGTTTCAATTGTAATGCCCCCAATAGTGGAATAATATTAAATCAATGTTGATATCTGTCATAAGTACGCCAGATAGGTCCGTAAGACCGAGCATGAAAGTGAGGATATGTACTTGAAACCTTACCGTTCCCTCACTAGACGTACCAAACATGTTGTTTTGAGGAGATTGCTTATGAGCAGAACCAATAGGCCACCACTGTCTGTCACTAAATAGGCACGTTTGATGAAGAAGCCAGGTAGACAGGATAAAATAGCTGTGATTGTAGGAGCCATCATAGATGACATCCGTATTCAGAAGTTGCCCAAGCTCAAGATTTGTGCACCGCGTATTGGTGACAGAGGAAGAGGACGTATCTTGAAGGCTGGTGGGGAAATCTTAACATATAACCAGCTTGCTCTTCGTGCACCAAAAGGACAAAACACAGTTTTAGTTCAAGGTCCCAGAAAAACTCGCAAGTCTTTCAGACATTTTGAATACTGCTCCTATTATACGCTCCAAGGGGCGCACATTTAAACGTGCTCGTGGTCGCAGAAAGAGCAGAGACTACAAGGCTTCAAGAGACTTACTTGTCTGTAGTCAGTTTGAAATTTATTCTGTTTATTCAATAAACAAAGGACTTAACCAAAAAAAAAGGACAAATTAATTTGATGAGGTGTCAGTGTGGAAACCCCCCAATACATTGTACTGTCATGATTGTTACCTTTTAAAGGAAAGATACACAGTTTTTGTTTGTTATTTTTTATTTTAATGATACTATATTTTTGTGCGGATCTATAAAGAAAATATAGGCACAGGCTTGATAGCAATTAAAACACAGGCTTGATTTTCTCTAAGATAATATAATTTTATTGGTCCAAATAATCAGAATTTAAATTTTGAATTGTCAACCCCAACATCATTACTACAATTGAGTCGCAAATACAAATAACATACTCATAAGACCAAATGCAAATAACATACTCATAAGACCAAATGCGAATAACATACTCATAAGACCATATGCAAATAACATACTCATACGACCAAATACAAATAACATACTCATAAGACCAAATGCAAATAACATACTCATAAGACCAAATGCGAATAACATACTCATAAGACCAAATGCGAATAACATACTCATAAGACCAAATGCAAATAACATACTCATAAGACCAAATGCAAATAACATACTCATAAGACCAAATGCAAATAACATACTCATACGACCAAATACAAATAACATACTCGTAAGACCAAATACAAATAACATACTCGTAAGACCAAATGCAAATAACATACTCGTAAGACCAAATACAAATAACATACTCATAAGACCAAATACAAATAACTATACTCATAAGACCAAATACAAATAACTATACTCATAAGACCAAATACAAATAACATACTCATAAGACCAAATACAAATAACATACTCATAAGACCAAATACAAATAACATACTCATAAGACCAAATGCAAATAACATACTCATAAGACCAAATGCAAATAACATACTCATAAGACCAAATGCAAATAACATACTCATAAGACCAAATGCAAATAACATACTCATAAGACCAAATGCAAATAACATACTCATAAGACCAAATGCAAATAACATACTCATAAGACCAAATGCAAATAACATACTCATAAGACCAAATGCAAATAACATACTCATAAGACCAAATGCAAATAACATACTCATAAGACCAAATGCAAATAACATACTCATAAGACCAAATGCAAATAACATACTCATAAGACCAAATGCAAATAACATACTCATAAGACCAAATGCAAATAACATACTCATAAGACCAAATGCAAATAACATACTCATAAGACCAAATGCAAATAACATACTCATAAGACCAAATGCAAATAACATACTCATAAGACCAAATGCAAATAACATACTCATAAGACCAAATGCAAATAACATACTCATAAGACCAAATGCAAATAACATACTCATAAGACCAAATGCAAATAACATACTCATAAGACCAAATGCAAATAACATACTCATAAGACCAAATGCAAATAACATACTCATAAGACCAAATGCAAATAACATACTCATAAGACCAAATGCAAATAACATACTCATAAGACCAAATGCAAATAACATACTCATAAGACCAAATGCAAATAACATACTCATAAGACCAAATGCAAATAACATACTCATAAGACCAAATGCAAATAACATACTCATAAGACCAAATGCAAATAACATACTCATAAGACCAAATGCAAATAACATACTCATAAGACCAAATGCAAATAACATACTCATAAGACCAAATGCAAATAACATACTCATAAGACCAAATGCAAATACGGCTTAAACCAGGTTCGTGAATAGAGTTCTCTGTGACGACCAGTGACCTTGAAAAACCCTGACTTAACGAGGAATAAAGTAAAGAAATCTTCTGTTCCTTCCTTGATGTACAGTAGACGACCAGTTCGTCCAGATCTGATGCAATTTTTTGTTTTCTTTCTGCTAATGGCCTTTGATGATTTTGTATCTTTTGGAAAGGAAAATGTGTAGAAATTGTCATACATCCATACTGAGAAACTGGGGCATGAACTTATATTTTATGTACTCTCGTACTATTGTTTTGCTTTAATTGTGTATTGTTATTTGCAATGCGCAATTGTAAAACATTTACTCATCGATAATAACGATTATAATTATTATTATTGAAAGGAATTAATTTTTTTTTCTCTGGCACTGCCAGAGTCGAGCTTCGTTGAAGGGAAACAATTCATTGTAAACCCTTTAACAGTGTCCACTGAGAAATTATAAGATGATGTGACAGGTCTGCAGCGGTACTACCCATTTGACAGGTTACAAGGATCCTCTTATGAAAGCTTACTGCTCCAAATGTGTTTACGAGGTTATTATTATTATTTTTATTATTATTATTATGTTAGAAAAGAACGAGTATTCATTTCTGGCGCTGCCAGGGTCGAGTTTCGTTAAAGGGAAACAAAATTCATCGTAGTCCCTTTATCAGTTTCCTCCGTGAAATTTTCTGGTAATGCGGCAGGTCTGCAGCAGTATTATTATCATCATTATTATTATTATTATCATTGTTATTATTATTTAAGCATTAATCAAGTAATAACGACATAACGATGAAGTATAATGAAAGCATCCAAAAACGTGACACCGATATATTACCGATGTAAGAACAAGATGGAGTGACACCGATAGATTACCGATGTAAGAACAAGATGGAGTGACACCGATATATTACCGATGTAAGAACAAGATGGAGTGACACCGATATATTACCGATGTAAGAACAAGATGGAGTGACACCGATATATTACCGATGTAAGAACAAGATGGAGTGACACCGATATATTACCGATGTAAGAACAAGATGGAGTGACACCGATATATTACCGATGTAAGAACAAGATGGAGTGAAGAATTGCTCTTGAAGAATTAATTTCAATAAGTCGTTTGAATAAGACTAATCCAATTCGAGTCTATAGATTCGAGTCGGTGTGATCATGTTTCTTAGAGATGACCATTGATTTGGAATTTTTTGTTGACCTGCCCATAGGTACTTAATTTGAAATAAATGAGTTCTTAAATCTCTCTGTAATAGGCTTTATGGAAGGGAGCCGACCACTTCGACCAGATTTGGTGTAGCTCTGGTATACTGTGTGCAAAGTGTATTTTAGGATGTTATATATCTCGGAAAGGTATCTTTTACTAAATAGTTCTTCAAGAAATACATGATCAGGTTTGGGAGTCAATAAAATAAATATCCAGCTTGGTAATCAATGAAATAAATTGAAACTTGACCTTAGGACTGCTGGAACTGCCTGGAACCTGAAGCAGATTGTACTTCTTTTCCAACAGACTATCCCCCAGATTTCTTTCTACCTTCAGATTGTCTGAATTTCTTTCCTTCAAATGTTTTCTCTTTCTCTATTTCTTTCCATCATATTTTTCCTTTTCTTTCTACATTACACTCAACACAAACACATATACAAACACACACACTATTACTTTTTTTGCCATCTTTTCTTCTTCTTCTTCCTCGTTCTCATTGTTATGTTGGAGTGTTCAGATGACTAGACCAATACATGAGATGAACTGTTGGAGTGTTCAGATGACTAGACCAATACATGAGATGAACTGTTGGAGTGTTCAGATGACTAGACCAATACATGAGATGAACTGTTGGAGTGTTCAGATGACTAGACCAATACATGAGATGAACTGTTGGAGTGTTCAGATGACTAGACCAATACATGAGATGAACTGTTGGAGTGTTCAGATGACTAGACCAATACATGAGATGAACTGCGCAGCGGTTTTCAAATCAGGGAATAGTTTTCTTTCTATTAAGTTGTCATCACAATTACATTTACTCTTTTCTATCTCTTCTTCTTCCTCTTAACTCTTCCTCTTAACTCGCTCTCTCTCTCTCTCTCTCTCTCTCTCTCTCTCTCTCTAGTTATGAATCTTTAATTTACTCTCTCAATCCCACTTTCAAATTGTTATTCCCCTTTCTATTTTCATTTATTAGTTCACACTTTCTTTAAAGTCAAATCTATAAAAGATGTAGGGGGTGAAAATAATCCTAATGAGGCTTGCCATCAAGTCCAAGATCAATGAGGAACGAGGGGTGAAAACACGCAACTAAAAAAAATGAATCATTTAAAATGTTGCACACAAAAGTATGGCTGATTAGCTAACACGATAGAGTGCAGCGCCAATTGCGATAATGTCGCGGTTTGACTACTCATACTGACCTATTTATTTCTCTATTTTTCAATGATAACCAGTGGCGTAGCTAGGGATATGGGGGCACGGTGGCTTGACCTCTTTAGAGGGCCCTGCATTTTGACATTCGACATCATGACATGAGATAATGGCGTATCAGTTAATGTAAAAACTAATTTCGGACACTTATTTTGGCCCCCCACCCAAGTTTGGGCCCCTGGGATTTTTAAAATTAACCCTCCTCTCCTCGACTCTAGCTACGCCACTGACGACAACTAAAATATAAATGTTTAGTTTACTATATTATTTGAACGTTAAGTAAGAATTGATTTTTTTTTTTATGTTACTGGGTTGTTGTTGTTTTTGTTTCGTCTGCCTGTCTTGCTCTATCTCCATTAATTTGTATATATGCATCATGCATCATGCCCACAGGTCTGCCCAAGAAACCTAGCTAAACCTAAAATATCAGTCCATTCTAGAGACCACCACAACAGCCAACCACTTCAACCAACACGTTTTCAGTGTCTGAATTCAAAAGTAACAGCTGGCAGCCTCATTAACCAAGCTGAAGCTCTACACCACAAAACATTTACTACCAAGCTTGACCTTTAGTGAAGTAATACTTCACTCTTGATGTGCATCATTTTGAAACTCACACATCCTCAAACAAACACATTCAATTGGGCCAATACATGCAATATACATACATATATATATATATATATATATATATAGCGACACCCATGTATTGACTATGCAGTAGGATTTAGCGCTTGGCCAGCCATGCGTAGGGGGTGAAATGGTAAACGTCCCGCTATTATAACCCGCAACAAGTGATGAATGACGTTGATTAACAGTCCACGTGTACAGCTCGACGCTTTTAGGTTGTCGGTGATGGAAAGAAGGTTAGGTGAGGGGGGAAGTGGTTGTGAGTGGAAATGAGTTAGGGAGGGGGGTGCATGTGTGTAATAAAAGTTGTTTTTTTGTAGTCGTGTGTTTGGTTGTGTCTGTGAGGGTGAGCTCTTATGTGATGCTATGCTGATTTATTGTGTGAGTCATTCTCATTCATATCTATCTTATCTTATTTTATATGATACAGACGTTACGTCAAAAAAAAAGAGATGATTACGTCCTACGCGTCATGCATGTAGTCATGCATACTAACCAATGACCTAAATTCTGCCAAGTCACTGATATATAAACCCTCCTTGAAACCATTAGTTTGTTACATATTTAGGTTTTGTCAATCATTTCACCACGAATGGCTCAATGAACTACAAAACATAATTTCTATTTGTATCTTATTCCAAATTGTTACAAAGCTTATATCAACTGACCGTCTGTCTGGTAAAAGGTAATTAATTATTTTCTTTGGCATCTCAAACAAGGGAAAAAACTGTACTTGACTGAAGTGGTAGTAAAAATTCACGCGGATCTCCCTATTTTTCTTACCTCCTCCCCCCCCCCCCTTGCCTCAACTGGTCCAGTCACGTGATAGGATCAGAGCGTAGTGAGAAAGCTAAAAGCATGATATAGCGATAAATAAAAAAAGATTGCTCAAACTATTGTCTCATCGCACAGATTGTTGTTGGTCTAGATCTATTACACATTTAATGACATGACTGATCCAAACTAATTGATACAATGGAGCTCATTCACCAATCGTTAATAAACAACATTTAGTCACGTGATAATATTGATAAAACAAAAAAAAAACCTGTCACATGATAGCCATTGTGTATTAAAAATTAGATTGTAATTTGTATAGAAGAGATAGAGAATCACGTAAGATTAATAATTATTATTTTTTAAAAATATAAGTGTATGCTAAATGAATATATGGAGATGCTGTGGCTGAGGGGGTAAAGCACTTGGAACCTTAAGTCCCGTGTTCGAATCCAGGTGAAGACTCTAGGTGGATCATTTCGGATGCCAATTTTGAGTTTGTGTTTCCTTACAAACTGTCTTTGTAACATTGTTTTTAAAGATTTCAGATAAAGTTATATGGATAAAAAAAATAGAACATATTTTTACTAGTCATATAGTGACTTCAACTAATCGATACACAGATGATTATGAACAGATGTGGTCATGGTTTGAATCAAGTTCATTCCGTTACGTTAGAAGTTGGGGTACCTTAAGAGTATCTTATCTTACTCTCCAGTTTCTGTCATTTCTTTCTCGTGGTATTTCTCTATTCATTTATTTGTGATTCCCTTTTCGATTATCCATCACTCTCTTTCAGTTTATCAACCATTCTCTTTCAGTTTATCAACCATTCTCTTTATATTTCATGGCGCTCTTTTTCTATTTCCCAAAAATGTTTTTATATTTTTCTTGCAGTATTCTCGAGGTTTATGAAACACTATATTTTACATCCAAACATATACGTTATTAGTTCTCTTACATCCAAACATATACGTTATTAGTTCTCTTACATCCAAACATATACGTTATTAGTTCTCTTACATCCAAACATATACGTTATTAGTTCTCTTACATCCAAACATATACGTTATTAGTTTTCTTACATCCAAACATATACGTTATTAGTTCTCTTACATCCAAACATATACGTTATTAGTTCTCTTACATCCAAACATATTTGTTATTAGTTCTCTTACATACAAACATATATGTTATTAGTTCTCTTACATACAAACACATACGTTATTAGTTCTCTTACATCCAAACATATACGTTATTAGTTCTCTTACATACAAACATATACGTTATTAGTTCTCTTACATACAAACATATACGTTATTAGTTCTCTTACATCCAAACATATACGTTATTAGTTCTCTTACATCCAAACATATACGTTATTAGTTCTCTTACATCCAAACATATACGTTATTAGTTCTCTTACATCCAAACATATACGTTACTAGTTCTCTTACATACAAACATATACGTTACTAGTCTTCTTACATACAAACATATACGTTACTAGTCTTCTTACATACAAACATATATGTTACTAGTTCTCTTACATACAAACATATATATATATATATATATATTTCTAACATTCTCTTATTCCTCGCTTGTTTTCTTACATACAAACATATACATCTTTTTTTGTTCTCTTTACAGAAGTAAAAGGTTCTCTTGCTTACATGCGCAATGGCTGAGCGGTAAAGCGCTTGGCTTTAGTACCGGGCTGGGATTTTTTAATTTCGGGTTCTTTGGGGGGAAAGTGAAGGCGGCTGACCATTGTGCTGGCCACATGACACCCTCGTGGACCACAGACACAGATGGCCTTTACATCATCTGACTTATAGATCACAAGGTCTGAAAGGGGAGCTTACTTTTACTTTACCAAACATGCAAATAAATTAATTCTTCAACATCCCTGTATGTGTTCCCCTTTTTGTGTGTGTAAGTCTACCTTCCCTCTGTATCTCTTGGCGCTCTCCTTGTGCTTATGGACAATTACACAATCATAGTTTTAAATAAGTGCTTGTATCATACCAGTCATAGCAGTACGAGCTTTATGCCATTTTATCATGTTTATTACCTTGGATAAAATTTACATACTCGTGTATAAATACTTATTTCCCATCAATAAGTTATTGATCATCAGCATATGTCACACCTGTCTCGTAGTACGCTATCATCAGGAAAGGCTTTTTTTTTCTTTATGCTATAATTACTTTTCCCGTCTAATAACACATTTCGGAAAACTCCCTAATGTGTTTTGATAACCATACGATTTTTTGTAAGAAGAAAACAAGTTGACGAAGGAAAGTAGTGTTGTTTACATAAACTCTCAGGCAGCCCCGCGGGCTTGTTTTTTTTAATAATTTTTTTTTCAATGGTTTGAGTTGAGTTACTTTCTAGTATCACTGCAAAATTATTATACTAATACGGCGTAATAACGATTATTTCATGCGTAGTGAGACATTGTATGCAGTGCTGGATTTACCTTTAGGGGCCCAACCTGCTTGGTGGACCCCAAAACGTTTCCAAGGATATTTTCAATCCTTTTGAAGAATTAATTAAAAAAAAAGACTTATGCTTATCCCATATCTCAAAATCTTAGGGTCTTATCAAACGTAAATCAGGCTCTGCTTGTATTTAACTTCTTATTAAAATATTCAATGTTATGCTGCTTGACAAAATCATAGACCAGAATATCGGAAGTAACGAACACCAAGAATGGCTGTGTGTCTATTTACTGGCATTAGTGAAGTCTTAAGTATGTACTGAAACTGTTTAATAAGCCCTTTGTGTGCAATGAAGCATAAACTGATGATTGGAAATGAAACACAAATTATTGTGTATCTCCGACGCCTAAGGCGTATCTATAAGTAAGTTGGATCAATAAAATCACCATCGAGTATGTCTTGCAAAAGAAAAAAAAAAGAAAGAAAAGTGACCAGGACATTCGCACTCTGTTCAGCAGCAGGCGTCTTTGCTGGTTTTGATATGTGGATCGCAAGTCACATGATCGACTCCCGCAGGTAATGCAGTTTGGAGATCTACTGAAGAGCATAAGACTTGCTTTCCATCTGTTGTTAAGTTTTCAAGCGTGAAATAAAACGTCGCAGCATTGATAACAAAGCTGGAAGTAAAAAAAAAAGGATTTGATTATCCCTTCCCTCCCTCCCAAGGAGAGCTAGCATAAGGAGGGTTTCTGCACATCTGAGGGGGGAGGAACTGAAAATGATGCAGACTCTGCTGCTTTAGTATGCACAAACTGTTAGCGCTCAAGTGATTTATGTTTAAGTGAATTTGGGATTTTGCAAGGGAAAAGAATAGTATCTCTCTAAATGTTAAATTTCAAAAAAAAATTCTAATTGCTTACCGGTCCAAATGTGGATATAGGAAGTGTGACTTTGGACTATAATTGTTGAGATCATTACAGTAACCTGATGTGAATAAACAAATGTCTCAGACTCTACTATGCCTATTCCTCTAAACTAGTTCGAACTAAAAAATCATGCTATTTGTAAATTCAATATCTAAAAGTATAAAGAAGTATTAAATCCACTAATAGACCATCAAACTACAATGGTGGTCATTGTTGCTAGGGGCAGTGGCGTAGCCATCATGGCGTGAAGGGGTTCATTGCGCCAGAGGCCAAGACCAATAAAACCCCAAACGGGCTCTTTTGGTTTTGAAAAAAAAAAAAGTGTCTATCGTCGTTACTGAAGTATGAAGTCTGTTCAAGGAAGATAACTCTTGCGTTCTTTCAAATCCTACACGTTTGATTTTTATTTAAAATAGATATGAATGTAAACATTCTGAAAGTGCTTAGGGATTTTTGTGTTTCTTTTACTATGAACGTGTTTAGAAAGTTACATTACAATTATAATGTGTTTCTTTTACTATGAACGTGTTTAGAAAGTTACATTACAATTATAATGTGTTTCTTTTACTATGAACGTGTTTAGAAAGTTACATTACAATTATAATGTGTTTCTTTTACTATGAACGTGTTTAGAAAGTTACATTACAATTATAATGTGTTTCTTTACTATGAACGTGTTTAGAAAGTTACATTACAATTATAATGTGTTTCTTTACTATGAACGTGTTTAGAAAGTTACATTACAATTATAATGTGTTTCTTTACTATGAACGTGTTTAGAAAGTTACATTACAATTATAATGTGTTTCTTTACTATGAACGTGTTTAGAAAGTTACATTACAATTATAATGTGTTTCTTTACTATGAACGTGTTTAGAAAGTTACATTACAATTATAATGTGTTTCTTTTACTATGAACGTGTTTAGAAAGTTACATTACAATTATAATGTGTTTCTTTACTATGAACGTGTTTAGAAAGTTACATTACAATTATAATGTGTTTCTTTTACTATGAACGTGTTTAGAAAGTTACATTACAATTATAATGTGTTTCTTTACTATGAACGTGTTTAGAAAGTTACATTACAATTATAATGTGTTTCTTTACTATGAACGTGTTTAGAAAGTTACATTACAATTATAATGTGTTTCTTTACTATGAACGTGTTTAGAAAGTTACATTACAATTATAATGTGTTTCTTTACTATGAACGTGTTTAGAAAGTTACATTACAATTATAATGTGTTTCTTTACTATGAACGTGTTTAGAAAGTTACATTACAATTATAATGTGTTTCTTTACTATGAACGTGTTTAGAAAGTTACATTACAATTATAATGTGTTTCTTTACTATGAACGTGTTTAGAAAGTTACATTACAATTATAATGTGTTTCTTTACTATGAACGTGTTTAGAAAGTTACATTACAATTATAATGTGTTTCTTTACTATGAACGTGTTTAGAAAGTTACATTACAATTATAATGTGTTTCTTTACTATGAACGTGTTTAGAAAGTTACATTACAATTATAATGTGTTTCTTTACTATGAACGTGTTTAGAAAGTTACATTACAATTATAATGTGTTTCTTTACTATGAACGTGTTTAGAAAGTTACATTACAATTATAATGTGTTTCTTTACTATGAACGTGTTTAGAAAGTTACATTACAATTATAATGTGTTTCTTTACTATGAACGTGTTTAGAAAGTTACATTACAATTATAATGTGTTTCTTTACTATGAACGTGTTTAGAAAGTTACATTACAATTATAATGTGTTTCTTTACTATGAACGTGTTTAGAAAGTTACATTACAATTATAATGTGTTTCTTTACTATGAACGTGTTTAGAAAGTTACATTACAATTATAATGTGTTTCTTTACTATGAACGTGTTTAGAAAGTTACATTACAATTATAATGTGTTTCTTTACTATGAACGTGTTTAGAAAGTTACATTACAATTATAATGTGTTTCTTTACTATGAACGTGTTTAGAAAGTTACATTACAATTATAATGTGTTTCTTTACTATGAACGTGTTTAGAAAGTTACATTACAATTATAATGTGTTTCTTTACTATGAACGTGTTTAGAAAGTTACATTACAATTATAATGTGTTTCTTTACTATGAACGTGTTTAGAAAGTTACATTACAATTATAATGTGTTTCTTTACTATGAACGTGTTTAGAAAGTTACATTACAATTATAATGTGTTTCTTTACTATGAACGTGTTTAGAAAGTTACATTACAATTATAATGTGTTTCTTTTACTATGAACGTGTTTAGAAAGTTACATTACAATTATAATGTGTTTCTTTTACTATGAACGTGTTTAGAAAGTTACATTGCAATTATAATGTGTTTCTTTACTATGAACGTGTTTAGAAAGTTACATTACAATTATAATGTGTTTCTTTACTATGAACGTGTTTAGAAAGTTACATTACAATTATAATGTGTTTCTTTACTATGAACGTGTTTAGAAAGTTACATTACAATTATAATGTGTTTCTTTACTATGAACGTGTTTAGAAAGTTACATTACAATTATAATGTGTTTCTTTACTATGAACGTGTTTAGAAAGTTACATTACAATTATAATGTGTTTCTTTACTATGAACGTGTTTAGAAAGTTACATTACAATTATAATGTGTTTCTTTACTATGAACGTGTTTAGAAAGTTACATTACAATTATAATGTGTTTCTTTACTATGAACGTGTTTAGAAAGTTACATTACAATTATAATGTGTTTCTTTACTATGAACGTGTTTAGAAAGTTACATTACAATTAAAATGTGTTTCTTTACTATGAACGTGTTTAGAAAGTTACATTACAATTATAATGTGTTTCTTTACTATGAACGTGTTTAGAAAGTTACATTACAATTATAATGTGTTTCTTTACTATGAACGTGTTTAGAAAGTTACATTACAATTATAATGTGTTTCTTTTACTATGAACGTGTTTAGAAAGTTACATTACAATTATAATGTGTTTCTTTTACTATGAACGTGTTTAGAAAGTTACATTACAATTATAATGTGTTTCTTTACTATGAACGTGTTTAGAAAGTTACATTACAATTATAATGTGTTTCTTTACTATGAACGTGTTTAGAAAGTTACATTACAATTATAATGTGTTTCTTTACTATGAACGTGTTTAGAAAGTTACATTACAATTATAATGTGTTTCTTTACTATGAACGTGTTTAGAAAGTTACATTACAATTATAATGTGTTTCTTTACTATGAACGTGTTTAGAAAGTTACATTACAATTATAATGTGTTTCTTTACTATGAACGTGTTTAGAAAGTTACATTACAATTATAATGTGACAGCGAATATCAAAATGTTATCTTTATATATTTTTCTCAGGTCATTGTTAATAATGCTAAGTGACTGCACTTTGGTCACTATCAACTTCAATGTAAGTACATGCCGTCGTAGTCCTGAACCCCTCCACACTGGTACCCTGCCACGCCTCTGACTAGGTGGAGATAATGCGGATTTAAAGCTAAATCGTGTGTTATTTGTGTTAGCCTCGTTATGGTCCCTTTGTCGCTTCGTCTCATCATCTACAATGTGTGTGTGTGTTTTCAAATGAGAGCGTCTTGGAACTCAAATGATGAAATATTGTTCTATCCAGCAATGACGCTAAGGTCTAAGCTTACGTAAATGTTGGTGTTAATTATACATTTCAAACATTTGGCACACAATGGCCATCACGTGGTGGCTTATCGTTCCCGACATCTGTCTGCCGCTGTGAATGCCGTCTGTAAGCCCTGTGAGTGCTCAGAGCTGTTACAGAAGGCAACATTCTGTCCGTTGTATTTCAATAACCTTACATAGGAGAAATGTTACTGTATACTCTTACTTTTAAAAAGGGGGTGTCTCGGTGAGCTTTAACAGGCGGTGTGTTGCTAGATGTGAAACCTTGTCAATGTCTTCACTATGTAGCGTTGCTTTCTTAGCAATCAACTTGTCCTAACCTTGACCTTCCTTTTCACTGCATCTTGACTTTTTGTAGACACTCTTTAAGCTAGTTGATTATCTAGTATCTATTCAAGTTGGACGTTGAGTTCTTTTGTTGTTTTTTTGAGTCCGACCAACTCGACCTGACTTTATTTGTTGAAACTAAAGGCGGTTGATCGTTGTGCTGGTCACATGACACCCTCGTTAACCATTGGCCAAAGAAACAGATTATCTGTCCTATAGATCGCAAGATCTGAAAGGGGATCTCACAGGGTTCTTCATCGCCGAGTTCGTCAACATCATTGAGACGGTCCATTGCGGAAGAGTTGGAGCAAGAAAGCAGAGCGAGTCGTGCGGGGAAAGGTTCACGAAGGCGTGCCTTTGCTAGGACACAGCGGGCGTCATGATCTTCAGAGCGGAGTACATGCTCCGGCTTTACGTTACGAGTATCATCGACATGGTGGCTACCATTCCTTACAACATCGGCCTGGACAACATGGAGAACTCAGTTCAATCTATTAGTTCTTGTCACTCAATATTCACGCGTCTCTCTGGCTCACTTTATTCGTTTCACTCTTTTTTGCCCGTAGCATGCAATAATATCTTTGTCAACGCAATATATAGGGTATGTTTCATCTTTATGTTCCAGCTTAATATATACACACACCTCATAATATTGAAATAATCAAGTTTTTTTTCTTTCATAAACATAATGGAAATATATCAAACAGGGCCAACATTAGGCATTTGTAGGCCATAGCGAAGTGAATAGTGAGGCTCCATGTGAAGTGAATATTGAGGCTCCATGGAAAGTGAATAGTGAGGCTCCATGGGAAGTGAATAGTGAGGCTCCATGTGAAGTGGATATTGAGGCTCCATGTGAAGTGAATAGTGAGGCTCCATGTGAAGTGAATAGTGTTGCTCCATGTGAAGTGGATAGTGTTGCTCCATGGGAAGTGAATAATGAGGCTCCATGTAAAGTGGATAGTGAGGCTCCATGTGAAGTGGATAGTGTGACCACCAAATGAAATAGAAAAACAAAAAATTAAGTCCGAAAAATACGCAACGAGTTATAAACCGTCCCGTATCTATATCTTAATCAACAAATAAGTTCAGTTCATATATAATGTCGATAGCACGAATGTACTGCATCGACGATTCATGATCAGCAGACTAAAAATAACATTTGGACATTTCACCAACAGGAAGAAACAAACGGTCTTCTAACATAGGAATCATGGTCAAAACCTAGAGCTCTGCTTGTATACATAGACCTATGGAGTTCTGCTTGTATACATAGACCTATGGAGCTCTGCTTGTATACATAGAGCTATGGAGTTCTGCTTGTAAACATAGAGCTATGGAGTTCTGCTTGTATACATAGAGCTATGGAGTTCTGCTTGTATACATAGACCTATGGAGCTCTGCTTGTATACATAGAGCTATGGAGTTCTGCTTGTAAACATAGAGCTATGGAGTTCTGCTTGTATACATAGAGCTATGGAGTTCTGCTTGTATACATAGAGCTATGGAGTTCTGCTTGTATACATAGAGCTATGGAGTTCTGCTTGTATACATAGAGCTATGGAGTTCTGCTTGTATACATAGAGCTATGGAGTTCTGCTTGTATACATAGAGCTATGGAGTTCTGCTTGTATACATAGAGCTATGGAGTTCTGCTTGTATACATAGAGCTATGGAGTTCTGCTTGTATACATAGAGCTATGGAGTTCTGCTTGTATACATAGAGCTATGGAGTTCTGCTTGTATACATAGAGCTATGGAGTTCTGCTTGTATACATAGAGCTATGGAGTTCTGCTTGTATACATAGAGCTATGGAGTTCTGCTTGTATACATAGGGCTATGGAGTTCTGCTTGTATACATAGGGCTATGGAGTTCTGCTTGTATACATAGGGCTATGGAGTTCTGCTTGTATACATAGGGCTATGGAGTTCTGCTTGTATACATAGAGCTATGGAGTTCTGCTTGTATACATAGAGCTATGGAGTTCTGCTTGTATACATAGGGCTATGGAGTTCTGCTTGTATACATAGGGCTATGGAGTTCTGCTTGTATACATAGAGCTATGGAGTTCTGCTTGTAAACATAGAGCTATGGAGTTCTGCTTGTATACATAGGGCTATGGAGTTCTGCTTGTATACATAGAGCTATGGAGTTCTGCTTGTATACATAGAGCTATGGAGTTCTGCTTGTATACATAGAGCTATGGAGTTCTGCTTGTATACATAGAGCTATGGAGTTCTGCTTGTATACATAGACCTATGGAGTTCTGCTTGTATACATAGAGCTATGGAGTTCTGCTTGTAAACATAGAGCTATGGAGTTCTGCTTGTATACATAGACCTATGGAGTTCTGCTTGTATACATAGAGCTATGGAGTTCTGCTTGTATACATAGAGCTATGGAGTTCTGCTTGTATACATAGACCTATGGAGTTCTGCTTGTATACATAGAGCTATGGAGTTCTGCTTGTAAACATAGAGCTATGGAGTTCTGCTTGTATACATAGAGCTATGGAGTTCTGCTTGTATACATAGAGCTATGGAGTTCTGCTTGTATACATAGAGCTATGGAGTTCTGCTTGTATACATAGAGCTATGGAGTTCTGCTTTGTTTGAGATTTGATCCATGTTTCACAATTTTTTCTTTAAAAAAATATTTCTAGTGTCCTATGCGAGACCCTCACCCAAGGCAGCTGCCTAGTTTGCCTATACCTAAGACCGGCCCTGTATTAAAATACAATAATATGTCCGGTCTTTGATTTATAGCTTTGCTCTGTCAATGTTACCAATTCAATGTAGGCGTATTAAATTCTTAATGTAGAACTTGAAATAAACATGGATTGGCTTCTTTTAAAACAAAACTGTGCAGAATTTTTTTTATTTATAAATGTACATTCAACTTAAAAGTAGAAACACAAGTGAAGTAATAATGTCAACAAGTTAGAACTCACTCACAAAATTATACGTCGTGCTGTCCATACGTCTCTCACAGGTCTCGCGCTTCCTCAAATTGTACATTTTTATTTATTCTCTTGTACTACGACAGACCCTCTTGTAGTTTCATCAGATTCAGTGCAACCTACAGCTTACACAATCAAAAGTATGCGTCCTTCTTTCCTCATGGTTACATCAGCAAAACAAAATGTACTCCATATCACGTTAAATTGTTAAATATTTTTGCCAACCCACTGAAAATAAAGCTTAAGTAAACACATATTTTTCAAGTATTTATTTTATTCTATTTTTAATCATCTAATTCTCATTTATGTTATTTCCTACTTTGTCAGTTCTCCACAAAGAAACAAAGATCACAGAGTTAAGTCATCTACATACACAGGTCATCTACAGAAAGCTAATGACACAATCTCATCGATCCAAGTTCATCTCCAGGTAATCGATGCGACTTCTAGAATCGGCAAGGAAAGGAATCCACAGGAGAGCCACAGAAAAGCCTCTCGTGAGCAATTCTTAGAAACCAAGTTAAGCCCAACTTCAGATCATGTTCTTTAGCAACTCGACTCAGCGATCGTGGAAGGAGCTCCAACCACGCACACATAAAAATGAAAACCTCAAGAAAGTCTCACGACTGTTCATAAGAGAAGATATTCGCTAGCCCCTGAAGCTAGATTAAAGGAATCTCATTGTGGGCTTTTGCACTATATCTTTGATTCTATAAGGTTTAAAAAGAATGTGTTTTAGATAGCATTCGAGTGTGCACTACATTTGATTTCATCCAAAGTGAAGACCCAACACGCTTTTGAAATCCTGGTAATATTTTACAAATTAGTTTTGTCATTTTATTGTCTCTACTTCGATGATCATTCTTGGATAATTATGGCTGTTGAGTGTTTGTGTGTAGTTTGTTAGAAAATATGGCCACATAAAAATGTCAGTGTGTTGATGTAGAGAAGAAAAAAGTCCGTACTCCTGTGGATTTAGTTTTCAGATCAATCTAAATTTGGAGTACTCATTTCCTTTGTTTCACGTGGATTTTCTAACCAAATTTCCAAAATTGTCTTCCGGGAAAAGTCAGATTTATTTTGTGCCGACGGCAACAGTGGTGGAGTAATGGCCTCAGTAGCGGCGTGGTTACCCTTTGCCAGGGCGTCCGCCATCGGTTGGGTGCCGATATCTGAACACCCCCTTCCTCCTCCGGCCGTGCGAGCAGAGAATCGAAGAGGGGACGAAAAGCTGAAGATCAACGTGAGTGGCAGGAGGTTCGAAACTTGGCGGACGACGCTGGAGAAGTTTCCGGATTCTTTACTTGGCTCCAATGAGAGGGAGTTCTTTTACGACGAGGAGACGGATGAGTACTTCTTCGATAGAGATCCTGACATCTTCAGGCATATACTGAGCTACTACAGGACCAGCCGACTCCATTACCCGAAGCACGAGTGCATCAGCGCTTACGATGAGGAGTTGGCTTTCTTTGGAATACTTCCAGACATCATCGGAGACTGCTGCTACGAAGATTACCGCGACCGGAAACGCGAGAACACCGAGAGGCTGATCGACGATGAGAAGAGCGAGGACGGAGACTACGACCCCGCTATCAGTCTGAGGGAGACGATGTGGCGGGCGTTTGAGAACCCCCACATCGGCACCGTCGCCTTGGTTTTCTACTACGTCACGGGGTTCTTCATCGCCGTGTCCGTCATCGCCAACGTCATCGAGACGGTCCCTTGCGGGACGGTTCGAGGGACAAAGAAGAGCGAGTCGTGCGGGGAAAGGTTCGCGGTGGCGTTCTTCTGCTTGGACACGGCGTGCGTCATGATCTTCACGGCGGAGTACATGCTCCGGCTTTACGCTGCCCCTGACCGGTGCAAGTTCATGCGGAGCGTTATGAGCATCATCGACGTGGTGGCCATCATCCCTTACTACATCGGCCTGGTCATCGCCGACAACGACGACGTCAGCGGGGCCTTCGTCACCTTGAGGGTGTTCCGAGTGTTCCGCATCTTCAAGTTCTCCCGCCACTCTCAGGGCCTGCGCATCCTAGGCTACACGCTCAAGTCGTGCGCCAGTGAGCTGGGCTTCCTTCTCTTCTCATTGACCATGGCCATTATCATCTTCGCCACCATCATGTTTTACGCAGAAAAAAATGTCGAGGGCACAACCTTCACCAGCATACCGGCCGCCTTCTGGTACACCATCGTTACCATGACAACGCTGGGGTAAGTACACACTAATCGATCAGTGTCTCTCTTAATGAAACACCCTCGTACTTTGTACTGATGCAAGCTAACACGTTTTTTTTCCCCACAAGGCTAATGTCTAGATCTGTTTCTATTAATTACTGCTCAACTAACAAGGTTTCATCTCCTTGTTAATTACAAAAAATAAAAAAAAATCATCCTTCATGATTATGTTTTTTTTTCCAGGTAACGGACTTAATTTTAAATTTAGTTGTACGATTTAATTCAGATCTAGACTTAATTGTAAAATAACAGCAGCCTGTTAATGAAACAATAACTGCCCAGTGTTTACCTAAATTTTGATTTTATTTTTGTCCTCTTTTGTATGTCTATGTCCTCCTTTCTAGCCTCATTTTTATGTCTCTGTCCTCCTTTCTGTCCTCCTTTTTATGTCTCTGTCCTCCTTTTTGGCTATGTCCTCCATTCTATCCTCCTTTGTATGGTTCTGTCCTTTCTGTCCTCTTTTTTTCATGTCTCTCCTCCTATCTGTCCCCCATCTCTATTCTCCATTTTATGGCTCTGTCCTCCTTTCTGTTCTGCTTTTCAAGGCTCTGCCCTCCTTTTAGCCTGCTACTGTTTGGTAACCTAATAACTACAGCTACATGATCTACACTCCACTGATCTACACTCCACTGATCTACACTCCACTGATCTACACTCCACTGATCTACACTCCACTGATCTACACTCCACTGATCTACACTCCACTGATCTACACTCCACTGATCTACACTCCACTGATCTACACTCCACTGATCTACACTCCACTGATCTACACTCCACTGATCTCTTTCACTGTTTTTTTCGTGCATGTTTGCGAGGGTATATTTTTAAGTAACTCTTTTTTTTTTATAGACGTATCATACAAGCTTATAGATTTGACATTTCAGTTTTCTAATTACTTTTACATTCAATCAAATGTGGTGTGTTAAGTTCAAGGTCAGCCGCGTGATTTACTCCTGTTCTAGTATCTTCAGGCATTGGAATTTTTAGGTTAAATTAGCTCAGGAGAAGTCATTCTCTATTTGTACTTTAGCTACTCTTTGAATTGATTGATATTCGACTGCTAGTGGGACCTTTAATAAAGCCTTCGTTACATGGAATTAAGTAGTCGTACTGTAACTTCAGCATGTTTCTCCCATAGTCTACATACACTATCCTGTTCACTCAATAGGCAATGATCATTAGTTAAGATAGATTGTAAATTAAAGCTGGAATACTATCGAAACACGCTCATGCAACAAATTACAGCCAATTCAAAACAGAAGGAACTCGGTTTAGGTTTCCGGCGAAGACTTGGACTTTGAATTTAGGTATTTTATAAACATTGTTTTTCTTTTATGTATTTAAAAAATATTTTCTTATCATATTTATTACCTTGGATAAAATTTACATACTCGTGTATAAATAATTATTCCCCATCAATAAGTTATTGATCATCAGCATATATTCACACCTGTCTCGTAGTACGCTATCATCAAGAAAGGCTTTTTTTCCCTTCATGCTATAATTACTTTTCCAGTCTAACAACACATTTCGGAAAACACCCTAATGTGTTTTGATAATCATACGTTTTTGTTTTGTAAGAAGAAAACAAGGTGACGAAGGAAAGTAGTGTCGTTTACATAAACTCTCAGGCGGCCTCAGCGGGCTTGTTTTTTTTTAATGGTTGAACTGAGCTACTTTCTAGTATCACTGCAAAATTATTATAGTAGTACAGTGTAATAACGATAATTTTGTGCATAGTAAGCTCACTTGTATGCATTGCTGGATTCCCAACATTCGCTATAGCTTAGGGGCCCAAGCTTCTTGGGGACCCCACAATATTTCCATGGATATTTTCAAAGTTTTTAAAGAAATAATTGGAACAATAGGCTTTTGCTGATTAAAAGAGATCCCATAACCCAATAAACTTTTTATTGAAATATTAAATGATAAACTACTTGACGAAATCCAAAACAAGAATATCTAAAGTAACGAAATCAAGAATGGCTGTACAAAAGTACTTGTTATTTCCTTAGTTCAAACTAGGTTCACGTATCAAAGTTGTACTTTCTTTAGCTCATCCTACGTGACCATATCAAAGTTGTATTTTCTCTAGTACATCCTACGTGACCATATCAAAGTTGTATTTTCTCTAGTACATCCTACGTGACCATATCAAAGTTGTTTTTTCTTTAGTTCATCCTATGTGACCATATCAAAGTTGTATTTTCTTTAGTTCATCCTATGTGACCATATCAAAGTTGTATTTTCTTTAGTTCATCCTATGTGACCATATCAAAGTTGTATTTTATTTAGTTCATCCTACGTGACCATATCAAAGTTGTACTTTCTTTAGTTCATCCTACGTGACCATATCAAAGTTGTACTTTCTTGAGTACATCCTACGTGCCCATATCAAAGTTGTTTTTTCTTTAGTTCATTCTACGTGACCATATCAAAGTAGTATTTTATTTAGTTCATCCTACGTGACCATATCAAAGTTGTACTTTCTTTAGTTCATCCTACGTGACCATATAAAAGTTGTACTTTCTTTAGTTCATCCTACGTGACCATATCAAAGTTGTATTTTCTTTAGTACATCCTACGTGACTATATCAAAGTTGTATTTTCTTTAGTACATCCTACGTGACCATATCAAAGTTGTATTTTCTTTATTTCATCCTACGTGACCACATAAGAGCCTGTAGCTGTTGGACCAAATAACAGCCGACCATAGGGATGTCACCTTCATCTGGGTCCCCTCCAATGTGGGCATTGAGGGAAACGAAGCCGCAGACAGAGAAGCAAAGAGAGCCCTAAATCATGCGGTGTCAGGAACCCAAATTCTTTGCTCGCACCTGAGACAAAGTATTGCCTCTGCCACCTACCAAGAGTGGCAGTACCGATGGGAGGCTAAGACTCACAATAAACTCAGGCAGATTGTGGCAGATGTCAGGTGGCGGTCCACATCTAAGGGTCTGACAAGGCGTGGTAGCACGACCATGTCCAGACTTACGATTGGCCACACTTACATCACGCACTCTTTTGTGCTGAAGAAAGAAGAGCCCCCACTTTGTGAGTATTGTGACTCTCGCCTCACCGTGGAACATATCCTCATCGACTGCCCCAGATACCAGGATGTCAGGGAGAAATATTTTAGAGCCACTAATTTAAAAACACTATTCAATAATGTCGACCCTGGGAAGGTGGGGTTGTCTACGAAGATCTGATTTATGAATTCTGTAAACATGTTCTATTTACATTGGATTTTTACCAAATTATTAAATTTTTACTACCTCTACTATTTGAACTGTGAATAGACCTTGATTTTAATGATTTGACTGTATGGAATTTGGCCCTTGTTGTGTGGAGGGAGAGTATCCCTTGAGGGACTGCAGGCACGACATGGCCTAAATTGTGCCGTAGTGCCCAAAACAAGAACAAAAAAACAAAAAAAAAATCCTACGTGACCATATCAAAGTAGTATTTTCTTTAGTTCATCCTACGTGACCATATCAAAGTTGTCTTTTCTTTAGTACATTCTACGTGACCATATCAAAGTAGTATTTTCTTTGATACATCCTACGTGACCGTATCAAAGTTGTATTTTCTTAAGTACATCCTACGTAACCATATCAAAGTTGTACTTTCTCTAGTGCATCCTACGTGCCCATATCAAAGTTGTACTTTCTATAGTGCATCCTACGTGCCCATGTCAAAGTTGTACTTTCTCTAGTTCATCCTACGTGACCATATCAAAGTTGTATTTTCTTTAGTACATCCTACGTGACCATATCAAAGTAGTATTTTCTTTGGTATATCCTACGTGAACATATCAAAGTTGTATTTTCTTATTACAACCTACGTAACCATATCAAAGTTGTACTTTCTCTAGTGCATCCTACGTGCCCATATCAAAGTTGTACTTTCTATAGTGCATCCTACGTGCCCATATCAAAGTTGTACTTTCTCTAGTGCATCCTAGGTGCCCATATCAAAGTTGTACTTTCTCTAGTTCATCCTACGTGACCATATCAAAGTAGTATTTTCTTTGGTACATCCTACGTGACCATATCAAAGTTGTATTTTTTTAGTACATCCTACGTGACCATATCAAAGTTGTACTTTCTTTGGTACATCCTACGTGACCATATCAAAGTTGTATTTTCTTTAGTTCATCCTACGTGACCATATCAAATTTGTACTTTTTTTTTTAAGTTCATCCTACGTGACCATATCAAAGTTGATTTTTTTAGTTCATCCTACGTGACCATATCAAAGTAGTATTTTCTTTGTTACATCCTACGTGACCATATCAAAGTTGTATTTTTTTTAGTACATCCTACGTGACCATATCAAAGTTGTACTTTCTTTGGTACATCCTACGTGACCATATCAAAGTTGTATTTTCTTTATTACATCCTACGTGACCATATCAAATTTGTACTTTCTTTAGTTCATCCTACGTGACCATATCAAAGTTATTTTTTTTAGTTCATCCTACGTGACCTTATCAAAATTGTATTTTCCTTTGTTCATCGTACGTGACCATATCAAAGTTGTATTTTCTTAAGTACATCCTACGTGACCATATTAAAGTTGTACTTTCTTTAGCTCATCCTACGTAACCATATCAAAGTTGTATTTTCTTTAGTTCATCCTACGTGACCATATCAAATTTGTACTTTCTTTAGTTCATCCTACGTGACCATATCAAAGTTGATTTTTTTAGTTCATCCTACGTGACCATATTAAAGTTGTACTTTCTTTAGCTCATCCTACGTAAACATATCAAAGTTGTATTTTCTTTAGTTCCTCCTACATGACCATATCAAAGTAGTATTTTCTTTGGTACATCCTACGTGACCATATCAAAGTTGTATTTTCTTTAGTACATCCTACGTGACCATATCAAAGTTGTACTTTCTTTGGTACACCCTACGTGACCATATCAAAGTTAATTTTTTTTTAGTTCATCCTACATGACCATATCAAAGTTGTACTTTCTTTGGTACATCCTACGTGACGATATCAAAGTTGTATTTTCTTTAGTACATCCTACGTGACCATATCAAAGTTGTACTTTCTTTGGTACACCCTACGTGACCATATCAAAGTTAAATTTTTTTAGTTCATCCTACGTGACCATATCAAAATTGTATTTTCCTTTGTTTATCCTACGTGACCATATCAAAGTTGTACTTTCTTTAGTACATCCTACATGACCATTTCAAAGTTGTATTTTCTTTAGTCCATCCTACGTGACCATATCAAAGTTGTATTTTCTTTAGTTCATCCTACGTAACCATATCAAAGTTGTACTTTCTTTAGCTCATCCTACGTGACCATATCAAAGTTGTACTTTCTTGAGTACATCCTACGTGCCCATATCAAAGTTGTATTTTCTTTAGTTCATCCTACGTAACCATATCAAAGTTGTACTTTCTTTAGCTCATCCTACGTGACCATATCAAAGTTGTACTTTCTTGAGTACATTCTACGTGCCCATATCAAAGTTGTTTTTTCTTTAGTTCATCCTACGTGATTATATAAAAGTGGTATTTTCTTTAGTTCATCTTACGTGACCATGTCAAATTTGTATTTTCTTTAGTACATCCTACGTGACCATATAAAAGTTGTATTTTCTTTAGTACATCTTACGTGCCTTTATCAAAGCTGTAATTTCTATATTACATCTTATGTTCCCATAAAAATGTGTTTTTTTAAATTTGTTCTTTCATGGTCTTTTTTTTTAAAATCCAAATAACTATAATGCTCTTAAATGTTATGTTGTGTTTCTTCCACTAATACAAGTCCTTCACTGTCCCAGCATTCCTAACCACCAAATCCACTTGACTGTTGGTGGGGGGACGATCTAGAATGAGTCCAGTGCTGCTTAGATTATTGAAGCATTCTTCAGAAGAGGCCCACCATTAGTTTGCAGTGTAAAAGAACACATACCAAGCCTAGCAGTGAACATGACTATCGCGGAGTCTAAAGTTTGAAGTGGTTTCCCTTGGCTATTGTCAAGAGTTAGTACTCAGATTTTCTCAGTGGAGAATCCCCTCTATAAAAAGCTAGCTTTTTTTTGGTGTATCCGGTGTACACATAGGAAGTGCTGAAAAGCTATGTATTTTAAAAGGTACACGATACTTTTTGCACACATTTTAGCATTGTAAAATCAAATTACTAACTCTTTTATCTACAGAGCAACTACGAGTTATTATTTGGCATCGTTTCTAATATCCAACTGTCTACAAATATTTCAATTTTTTTTAAAATCTAAAGTGTTTCTTTAGGTAACCTTTCCTCTCCCTCACATTTCTACACATTATTTTGTCTTTCTTTTTCTATTTCTATAGTGTATCTAATTGCTTGTAGAATGTAGACCGTATCTTGAGAAGTCAAAATGTAATCAATGCACAGATGATTGTGCTGAAGTTTCCTCGTTCGAATTCCCAATAACATAAAATAGATATTAAATTACAGACAGATTTGGGATCATAGAAAGGGTTTATTTTGAAATAAATAAGGCAAGTACATCTTGAAAACTTTAAATAAAAATTACATTCATTGTTACTTTTAGAGCACCTTGTATGTTTCCTTTCATCTCCTGCATCGCATGTTCTCACGATTGTTACATTGGCATTGTTGGTGAATACATCATGGTATTTACAGAAGTTAAATTTGATGTCAAAAATCCAATAACAGCATTCATTTTTAAGAGTTACAAAAACTTACATTCTTCAATTAGGAATAATAACAATATTGAACACACACTATTAACACAGAATGCAATTACATTTCAATAATATATTCGCAAAATTTACTTAGCATGAAGCTTGAAACTTAATGACTGATCCCTAAATAAAAAAAATATAAATATATATATCATCTTTAACATTAGCTTCTGCAAAGAAAGAACCAGATCCTTCCATTTGAAAGATCACTGCTTATTTTCAACTCCATTGGCTATTTTTAGCACTACTAGAAAATTACTGTTGTTTCTCGAAATGTAAACGTGCTGATTACTGTTTATATAATTAAAACAACTTCGACCTTGACACATATTGTTAGGTGACATTTACTATCATGAATATATATATAATTTTTATATATATGTGATACATCTATATCTGAGTTGTATTTTTGTATTCAATTTATTTAAATTAATATAAAGAGCCCATCAGTGAAAATATGGTTGCCCAGTTAACAATGGGGTCAATTATTATTTAATTTATAAAAAGATCCCACCAGTTAGTGACAATATGGTTTACCAGTTAAGAATAGGGTCAACTATACAACCAAGCAATGTATGATTGTATGTTAAAACTATACTCACTACCGATTAGTCTTAGCGATCATCTTATTATCGACACTGGCTTTAAAAAGCGCAGACATTCAATGTTTTAGTATGTAACGAACAGGCCAGCTCTATTGCCAAGCAAATGATGCCCTGTCGTATAAGGTTCTAGAAATTGATCGATGGCTGATCGATCTGTCTTGCCCTATAATATGGACAATATTTTTTTCTTTCTTTGTTGTTTAATGTCTGGACTCTACTAAGTGTAAATATTGATTACTGACTTATTTTATAGGTTCAAGCAATCGATATTTCCAAATTTTTGTTCTATGTGTTTTTGTTGTTACTGTTGGTGCTCCTACCCTTTTTTTGTCTCAAGAAACTTGAAGGGCGTGACAAAATAGCAAAAAAAAAACAATCCCCTCCCCCCCCTTTATCCACGTACGTATCAGTTTCAGTGACACAATGACAGGTTTACAAAAAATGATTTTATTATAGCGCAACTTTTGTGCTTATAGTATGCTCAGAGCGCTATGGTTCTATCTCTTTTGTGGACCAATGGTGAGGATGGGGTATCTGGGAGATTTCCTTGGTGCCTTTAGCGCAAACACAATGGGGAGGATGGGGTATCTGGGAGATTTCTTTGCTGCCTTTAGAGCAAAGACAGTCGGGATTTGAACCTGCTCACATCGGAATTGAAAAGAAGGCTTTTACATTCTAGTCCAAACCTGCTTCTGGACGGCATGGGATGTTGTCGAGCAGAATTTGAACCCGGGACTATCGTGTCAACAGTCGCAAGTGTGATAAAAACACCTTCCAGCACTTTCACAGAACCTTTATGACCTAATTGCCCATTTGTAAGATAAAGAATGAATACGTCTTTATGGAAAGAATGATTAGAATGCGAAGTGTATCTAATTACACAGATGTGTTCTAGACTGAATGGGAGACAAAGTATCGGACGGCTTAGTGTGTCTGTTTACATAGATGTGTTCTAGAATGGACGGGTTACAATATGGACTGCGTATTCTGTCGGTTACATGAATGTGTTCTACACTTGCCACGGTGTGTACAATGACAACACATGTTTAATTTCGTCTGGTTCAATGTGATCAAAAATCAATAAAGCCCTAGCCCATGGACACGAGATGTAGATCTACTTAATAGCCAGTACAAATGCTTGCGATCTCTCTCTATCTCTCATTCTCTCTCTGTATTTTTGCATAATTTTATAATTATTTATTATCATTTGTTATTCTCTCTTGAATTTCACTTCCACTGTTAGAATACTTTTGTTGAGAAATAAAGCAATGTAAAATGTAAGACAGTTGACGTGGTTTTTTGTTTGTTTTTTGTCTTGTTTTTTTGTAATATAGAATTTACTAAAGAAAGGTAATCTATGATTTAAATTCAATGTTCTACTAAACACGAAATAAATCATACACATTAATAAAGTGAAATTTATAAACAGTATTTAGAGACTTTACCGGCTGAATTTTCTTTTTTTCTTTTTATATTTCATATTACGATATTTGTTTACGTGCTGAGATACACGAATTGATACTTTTTGTTGACAGTTTCATTGTTGTTTCCCTTTACGTAACAGTAATTAAATTCATATTTTAAGAATCCATAACACATCAAGAGTAAATACAAAGCTTACTGATACCTCCATATGATATAATCAAATATTACCATGACACTGATAAGAATGTAGGCAATTCAGCCATTTGAGCTATAGTTTGAGAACCATGAATGTCACGGAGAAGGGCCCTAGGCGTAAGTTACATAAATGGATTCAGTTACCTATGTCCAATGTGAACCAAAACATATCACTGTTCAACACACAACATAATTAGACTCTGTCAAACGAGAAACAACTTTGAAAGTGTAACTATCGAGACTGTAGAAGTAACACGATCGGACTTTCGCTTCACACGAGTGTTTGACAACAATTTGATGAGCACATCATTGATTTCTAGGGGCAAAAGTCAAGATTCTTTATCTTTTGAAATAAACAGTTTCTTTTATTTTCCAAACCTGCATCTTTCTGTATCTAACTTTATGTTAGGCAATTTGTTTAGTACAGCGGTCAATTGCAACGTTGAGGGATAAAAGTTTCGTAACAAAACAGAATAAAAATATTTATCAATACATTGTATATATATAATACCCACTGAACTAATAGTATATTAATTATAAATAAATAATGTATAAAAACTAAATTGTGTGTACATTTCGGTCAATGTTCAACAGTTATCTCATATATTCCTTTTCAGAATGTAAATTTGGGCTATAACAATGTCTCAAATTTTTTTTTTAAATAAGAAACATCCTATAGTTTTTTGTTTTTTTTTACTTTTGTTTTTTTTTATAGCATTGAGTAAAAAGGATTCCCTGATAGGGAGAGAACAAACTATAATAATAAATGGCTCCAAATCAACACCAATAACAGTGAACTCAGGTTTACCTCAAGGAACAGTCTTGGGCTCGCTACTCTGTTTGATTTACAAGACCTAACAAATTGCATTAGTTCAGGGAAAAGACTATTTGCAGATAGTTGCATTATATTTAGAACAATTGAGAAACACGCGATTCTGAAACTTGACACAGAGAATTAGAAGTGTTACAGAAGTGCGAATCGGAAGCGTGTCTATCCATCAGAAAAAAAAAAGGCCATTTATAGGATTTGTAAAAAAAAAATGTACTAATGATAGACCAGTTACAGTGTAAAAACTCGAAATATCTAGGTCAGTGTTATAATATTTGTAAAAAAAAGAGCATAGACATACTAATGACATTATTGAAGAATAAAAAAAAAACAGTAAGGTTTATTAAACC
This sequence comes from Biomphalaria sudanica, assembly GCA_036873155.1. Taxonomy (NCBI): domain Eukaryota; kingdom Metazoa; phylum Mollusca; class Gastropoda; family Planorbidae; genus Biomphalaria; species Biomphalaria sudanica. The sequence goes on from JAZGLO010006691.1 coordinate 3,888,832, forward strand.
TTACAACTGAAATATCTTCAACCTTGGTTAGTCAAATATTAGAATGTATTAGACTGTAATGTACCCCCCTGACTTATTAAAACATATAAACTAGAGCTGATGCAAAATAGAGCCTTAAGGTTTATAATATATGACACCATTAGTAAAATCACTAAACTTAGAGATACTTTAGGACAGAACCATAGTTTATAAATGAAATAGAATAGGTCCATTTCTTCTATTGCTCTATCTCCCCTGATGCCGTTGAAGCGTAAATCAGGCAGGAAAACCAATGAGTCAGTCGAGCTTAAAACTCTTAACAAGCATGATTAGTACTTGAAAGAAGATGTATTTTAATTGAATGTAAATGACACTACACTTATCAGCCTACTTGTATGAGTACTTACTTTGGAATGGCTTTCTGTGAATATGCTGTTACAAACAGAATGGCTCGCCTCGATTATGTTTCACTCACAGGAGAGGACCCAACATTTTAGTTTTGAACTCGGGCTCTCTGGTACCCTGCTACGCGACTGTTTCTAGGTTTCTGGGTTTTAATCTCTCTCATTATCACTTTTCCTTTTTCTTTTTCTTTCGACTGTTTCTAGGTTTCTGGGTTTTAATCTCTCTCATTATCATTCTTTTCCTTTTTCTTTTTCTTATTTTTTCACTCCCTTTTTTTTTCATTTTATGTTTTTGTTTTTTAAATTTCCTCGTTGTACTTTCTTTGAAAGTTCTTCATTTGAATGTTCTCTTTCCCTGTTTCTTTCTTTTTCTCTTTCGTCTCTTTTATTCCTCTCTCTCTCTTCTCTTTTCTTTCTTTCTCTGTTTCTTTCTCTCTCTGTCTCCTCTTTCTTCCTCTCTTCTTTTTTCTTTCTTTCTTTCTCACTTTCTCTCTCTCTCTCTTTCTCTCACTCCCACATACAGAGTGCTGCTTTTCGTTGTATACGCTCATTCACTTCAGTATTGACCCCAATAAGTAATACTGCCCCCCCCCCACCTGTGTTCTTACACGATGTACCCTCGGTGTTCGATCCAAAACAAAACAACAATTAGTAGGTTCACTTTGAACTCACTTCTTTTAAGACAATGTTTCTCAAACGTTTGACCTATGCATACCCCTTTTATAATTTTTGTAATGCTGAGTACCCCTCGCCCCCCTTCCCCACCACAGTTTCATTTATTAACAGAACATAAATGGGTATTTAAAAACAATCAGCATAGTAAATGAGTCGCAACGCGTACCCCCTTCAAAGTCTTCCCGTACCGCTGGGGTACGCGCACCCCACTTTGAGAAACACTGTTTTAACAGATACGATCGAAAAGTTTGCACTGCTAAGTAGGGCTTTAGATGAAATAATTAGGCGTCAGTGGACTGTCAACATGGAACAAGTTGTGTGGGATGTTTAATCGAACATCATAAACAGCTAGGCCTCCCGGGGGAATGGGTTCCACTTAATTTTGAACTTGAGGTTGCTAAACATTTAAAGGACAGCACTGAAACCTTCTCCCATTTCCTTCAGCCACCTTCCACCTTATCAGAAAACAGACTTGAACCAGGGCGCGTGTTATTGAAGCCTGGAGATGAGCTGTTCAGCATGAGATCTTTGCCCTGTGTTTAGTAACGCTTTAGACTGTTCTTACTATTTCCCTTGGTTTGAACTCTGCCGTATTCTTACCGAGGACAGGCGTAGAAATGAACATCTAAATCGATCACTGGCGGACAATGGTTATGTCTGCGCTTGATGTGGCAAAGTATGTAGGTCGCAGCTGCTTAGCCACAGGAAATACTGCATTCCTCACTAATCTGCGAACTCGAAGACAGGCCTTATTATCACTGAATAGGTTTTTCTGATCCATGATTTGTGATCCATGAATTGTGATCCATGATTAGTGATCCATGATTTGTTATCCATGATTTGTGATCCATGATTTGTGATCCATGATTAGTGATCCATGATTTGTGATCCATGATTTGTGATCCATGATTTGTGATCCATGATTTGTGATCCATGATTTGTGATCCATGATTTGTCAACGGGCTATCACTGAATAGGTTTATGCGATTTAAGATTCGTCAAACTCTGTCAAGTCAATGGGTTTTCCTGGCTGATTCGGCTAGTCCATTCCATGCTCTAATGGTACTGAGGAACAGGGAGCACTTGTTTGAATTTATCCTAGCATATTTAATAAGAAAAGTGCCTTTATCTCAGAGTCTTTCTGGGTATGTTTTAATACTTTTATGGCATTTGATTCTGCGAGTGTTCATTTGGTACAAATGTACATCGGAGTTAGTGTTCATCGGAGTGATTGTTGATCGAAGTAATTGTTGATAGGAGTGGGGTTGATCGGAGTTAGTGTTGATCGGAGTTAGTGTTGATCGGAGTTAGTGTTGATCGGAGTTAGTGTTGATCGGAGTGATTGTTGATCTGAGTGATTGTTGATCGGAGTGATTGTTGATTGGTGAGAATGCTAATAAATTGGAAAAAAATTAAATGCACAAGTTAAAACGTAGTTCTACAAGAAGTCAATATTAAAAGTTGTCTTGCTTAAATTAATTAACAGTACATTCAATCCCCAAGCCCGCCTCCCCCTCACAGTGACACAAGCAGGAGAATCTAGATCTAGGATTATTTTCAAATACAATGTTTTGTGGGTAAGGTATTCTCGAGCCCAGATTTGTTCTTGAAAAGTTTTCTTCCCATGACTCAATATTTGACATCGAACTGTGGACACAAACTTTATCCTACATACGAGAACAAAAGAGTTTACACATTTTTTTTCTCCCGGCTCAACTTGGATGTTGTAATGACCCGATTGTAATCAAATATCTGTTGCCAATTGTCGACATATTGCGGGAGCACTGGAGCGCGTGGCGTGAGTTGCACTGCTGGGAGGGGCGAGATGGCGGTGCTGATAATTTGCTATGGGAGGTGTGTGTGCGTGTGTGTGTATTTTGATCGCCAGCGCCAAAACTCTGGTGTGTTTTTGTGTTTGTGCATGTGGCTGTAAACTTTAGTTAAAGCTTAGTTGACTTATGGAGGTAAAGTACGATGGTATTAATGGTTTAAATTTTTTAATTGACTGTTTAAGTCTTGAAGTCATGCATGACTTATATGACTTATCTGTTACTGGATGACGTGTTTTCTTTCTAACTGATGTCGCCAATGTAGCGCTTTTGTATAACATTGTATCTTTGTAGTGAAATCTTTCACATTTTAGTTTGTTAATAAGATTCGCTTTTACGACACTGCCGTTTCGGTCGGAGACAGTGGCGTATATCATGTAGGGGTGTCCCCAACTCCGAGAGATGAATATGTTTGTAGATCAACTCGGTCTGTTTGGAAGTCATGACTCATGACGCCAACCAGCACAGTTTCTGGCCAGAGCACTACTTCAGTTATAGACTTCCCTGTCTTGAAATCAATCGGATTTCATCTCGAGCTAAGCCTATGAGCTGTGCATTCCTGATGACCATTAAAGCCAGCGCCATGATACTATCGACCAATAGAGAAGATCGTTATGACAACTAATAATTAAACAAGCAAAATAAAAAAAATATTTTTAAATAAGAAAACTTATAAAAGTGTATCAATTAGTTTGGATAAGTCATGTCATTAAATTTGCAATAAGACTCATGCAGCGATCTATAAAGGGGACGAATTCAGCTTATACCATCACTTTAGTCAAGTACTATTTCTTTCCTTTATTTGAGATACCAAACAAAGTAATTTATTACCAATAGTTAATTAACTAATTCGTTATTTTGTAAAAAAATTTATTCTTGTGTTGTCAGTTAAAAGAAATAGTTGTGCTAAATTTCAGCTTGATCCAAGTTTGGGTGTCGGAGAAATAATGAGTACAAACTTTTGGCCAGACAAACCCCACAGACAGACAGAAAAAGTGAGTTGATGTAAGCTTTGTTAAAACAACATGTCATCTCCTTATGATACGTCTCCAATGAGAAGTAGATGCCAGGATCTAGATCTAAATAGAACACAACAGCTTTGAGATCGCCTTAGCCCCCCGACTACCTCTATATCCCCCAAGAGAGACAAGACCGGAACCTAGCACCTTTAGGAGACCTTAAGTGCAAACGATGTTCCACTTTTGTGGAAAGACCGCGAGTGGCAGATATCACAATAACAACATTGTCAGAATCAGTTAGTAATCACAAGAGAACCTTGACCTTAATAATAGCCTTGATCTTAGTGAAAGTACGACGCTAATGTCCCCTAACAATTTACTTGAACGCACTAGACTAAAACGCAATTGAGAATATAAGCTAGGCAGCTATTAACATTTGCCTGCCAGACAAAACTAAATGTTTAATGTTGTACCCCGGCTGACAATCACAACTTCTAGTTTATTATTTATTTTTTTGTTTACTTTTCAGACATTAAGGATGTTATGCTTGATTTTTGTTTTTTTGTTGTTTTTTTTTAGATCTAAACATGTTAGACAGACTGCACAAAACTAATATACGCTTTTCCATGCTACGGCCGCTTACAATGTGGAAATTTCAACCTCTTGATTCGTCAAATTGTTGAACGTTGTTTCTTTATTCATACGATCTAGTTTTAAAAAAAAAATGACTACTGTACATCGTACATGCAATACCAATCTCAGTGCGCTTTCGTTCTATCAGTTCTGTGGACCCGAGTTGGAGGAATGAGGTGGGTTCTGGGGAGATTTCAGAGCTGCCTTTCGGCGCCCAAGAAACACAACTCAATTTTAGATTTGAACGCTTTGACTTTTGAAGGTCTACACCTTTAAAACAACCCTTAACTTTCAAAACATCATTTAGATGGCACAGAATGTATTATTAAAACCTTTCTCTCATTGATTCCCTTTGTGAAAGAAATAGAATCGATTCTAAAATTTCTGAAGTCGCTCTTCTCTCATTCCATCCCCTCCCCTCTTCTGTGCTGGACTCTCTGCCTATCAATGCCATCATGTGTTATCGTGATGTTATTTCATCTGCAGCTGGGTCGATAATTTCTTGCGACAGTTTTCAAACGAGGCTGCTGCCTGTTGATGTTGGTAGTCCCCCCCCCCTTTCTCCCCCTCCTATCTTCACTACAATTTTAACACATCGTTTTGGTCCAGCTGACACTCATCTATGACAACACTCTAACAGCAACTAACAGGAGCACACATCTTGCTGCTTTTTACACATAATGGAACGGTGGATTAGAAGTGTCAACGATTTTCAAAATTCAAAGAGCCAAAACCATTTTTTTATCTTACATTTTGAGATGTTCTGGCGTGAGTTTTGGAAATCACAAATGCCGTGGTGATTTCGAAGAAACAGTTTTATCAATTCAAACTATATATATGGTCTTGATTACTTTGGTGACTCAAACAGACCCGCGGCCCTCCCATGCGAGACACACTGGGCCATATTATAGGTTACGGTGCTTGAATGTAACTCCCAGGTGCATTAATTATGGATAGTGTCGTGTGGCTAAGCTTACACCAAGGTCTTTTGTTATTGTGTGATCCAGACCTTCCTTTATTTCCTTTCTCCCTTATATTAGTCGTAGTTACTGCACTTACTGGGCTTCGAAGTGTCAGCGATTCTCACAGTGACTTAGATCGAATAACGAACTAACACATGTACTCACTGTATTCCCTTGAGACCTAGCAGTTTAAAGGGCAGACGATGCGATGTAAAGCTCGCCTGACTGGTCTGGTTCTGGTAGGGACCATACACATTACGAAGAACAAGAACCCTGTGGTATTAAGGAGACAAAAGGGATGATAGAGTATAACATCCAGGATCACAATGTTGCCGCAGTGTATTTATCATGATAGATCAAAACTTTTTTGGTTGTAAATATGTTGTTTATCCCAGTTTTAACCCAACCTGTACGAATAAGTATATTCCACTGGCTTCCGGTGAGTGCAAGAATCGACTACAAGGTGGCCACACATAGTCATCAGTGAATCTACTAAATAGTTCGTGGTTCGATGATGACTACTTTGTTATTCAGGGGGCTGAGGGATTTGCACTGGGGTTTTATGCCTTCTCATGAGACCTATGTCAGCCCAGAATGTTCGGCTTCACATTGGGCATGTTATTCCAGCTGGAGCTAGTGTCATTGGCCTTGCTTTTCTTCTGTGGCGTTTTTCTTCTGCCAGCGTTGTTGCTGAGGAATCTATTATAAAGAAATGGCCATGCACCTTTGTGAACGGATCACTTCATATGTCCCTCAGAGAGCCCTACGGCTCCTTGGACTTAACGCTTCTAGTCGTCCCACGTTTCTCCCTCATAAGTTACGGTTAGCGGTCTTTTTCAGTGCACGGACCAATGGTTTGGAACTCCCTGTTGATCTCAGACAAACAACATGCTTCACTACCTTCAAGAAGAACATTAAATTACTCTTAATGTTATGCTGAACATTTTATAGCATGCTATTGTAACGTCACGTAATGTAACCTAGCTCTCGTCATCATTTCACGTTATAGCTCATTATTAAATGTTCATTTTGTAAACGTGCGTTGGGCAGTCATTTCCATTTCAAAGTAATTTATTCATTTTGTGTTGCAGCTGTTAATGACTGCATTTACCATTTGAGGTTGGGAACCAGGTTAGTTAACTCACATTTAAACCTGGAAAAAACACCTAGAGAATCAACTCCTGACAGACAAAGGTTTCGTCAGCGTTAAAGGTTACAAAATGTGCAGGTCACAGGTGGATAGTCTTCGACTCTCGTTTAAAAGTATAGACATTTCTTTTATAACGTAGAAGATGTATCTGGATTGATTCAAAAAAAAATCTGTTTTCCCAGTTATTTCTGAACTGCGGGGAGGGGGGGGTATTAAAATCAACAAAATTTATTTTTTGTAAAAAAGAAAAAGACGAAAAGGATTAAAAAGGGGGAAAGGGGCGTGTAAAGGGAGAACTAGGTGAAAAGTACTCAATACTTAGCCCACAAGAACTAGGTGAAAAGTACTCAATACTTAGCCCACAAGAACTAGGTAAAAAGTACTCAATACTTAGCTCATAAGAACTAGGTGAAAAGTACTCAATACTTAGCCCACAAGAACTAGGTGAAAAGTACTCAATACTTAGCCCACAAGAACTAGGTGAAAAGTACTCAATACTTAGCCCACAAGAACTAGGTGAAAAGTACTCAATACTTAGCCCACAAGAACTAGGTGAAAAGTACTCAATACTTAGCACACAAGAACAAGGTGAAAAGTACTCAATACTTAGCCCACAAAAACAAGGTGAAAAGTACTCAATACTTAGCCCACAAGAACTAGGTGTGAAAAGTACTCAATACTTAGCCCACAAGAACTAGGTGAAAAGTACTCAATACTTAGCCCACAAAAACAAGGTGAAAAGTACTCATTACTTAGCACACGAGAACTAGGTGATAAGTACTAAATACTTAGCTCACAAGATCTAGGTGAAAAGTACTCAATACTTAGCTCACAATAACTGCGTCTAAAGTACTCAATGCTTAGCCCACAAGAACTAGGTGAAAAGTACTCAATACTTAGCCCACAAGAACTAGGTGTGAAAAGTACTCAATGCTTAGCCCACAAGAACTAGGTGAAAAGTACTCAATACTTAGCCCACAAGAACTAGGTGTGAAAAGTACTCATTACTTAGCCCACAAGAACTAGGTGAAAAGTACTCAATACTTAGCGCACAAGAACAAGGTGAAAAGTACTCAATACTTAGCCCACAAGAACTAGGTGTGAAAAGTACTCAATACTTAGCCCACAAGAACTAGGTGAAAAGTACTCAATACTTAGCCCACAAGAACAAGGTGAAAAGTACTCATTACTTAGCACACGAGAACTAGGTGATAAGTACTAAATACTTAGCTCACAAGATCTAGGTGAAAAGTACTCAATACTTAGCTCACAATAACTGCGTCAAAAGTACTCAATGCTTAGCCCACAAGAACTAGGTGAAAAGTACTCAATACTTAGCCCACAAGAACTAGGTGTGAAAAGTACTCAATGCTTAGCCCACAAGAACTAGGTGAAAAGTACTCAATACTTAGCCCACAAGAACTAGGTGTGAAAAGTACTCATTACTTAGCCCACAAGAACTAGGTGAAAAGTACTCAATACTTAGCGCACAAGAACAAGGTGAAAAGTACTCAATACTTAGCCCACAAGAACTAGGTGTGAAAAGTACTCAATACTTAGCCCACAAGAACTAGGTGAAAAGTACTCAATACTTAGCCCACAAGAACAAGGTGAAAAGTACTCATTACTTAGCACACGAGAACTAGGTGATAAGTACTAAATACTTAGCTCACAAGATCTAGGTGAAAAGTACTCAATACTTAGCTCACAATAACTGCGTCAAAAGTACTCAATGCTTAGCCCACAAGAACTAGGTGAAAAGTACTCAATACTTAGCCCACAAGAACTAGGTGTGAAAAGTACTCAATGCTTAGCCCACAAGAACTAGGTGAAAAGTACTCAATACTTAGCCCACAAGAACTAGGTGTGAAAAGTACTCATTACTTAGCCCACAAGAACTAGGTGAAAAGTACTCAATACTTAGCGCACAAGAACAAGGTGAAAAGTACTCAATACTTAGCCCACAAGAACTAGGTGTGAAAAGTACTCAATACTTAGCCCACAAGAACTAGGTGAAAAGTACTCAATACTTAGCCCACAAGAACAAGGTGAAAAGTACTCATTACTTAGCACACGAGAACTAGGTGATAAGTACTAAATACTTAGCTCACAAGATCTAGGTGAAAAGTACTCAATACTTAGCTCACAATAACTGCGTCAAAAGTACTCAATGCTTAGCCCACAAGAACTAGGTGAAAAGTACTCAATACTTAGCCCACAAGAACTAGGTGTGAAAAGTACTCAATGCTTAGCCCACAAGAACTAGGTGAAAAGTACTCAATACTTAGCCCACAAGAACTATGTGTGAACAGGACGAGAAAAAAATAGAAGAAAAAGATCTTCGTTTCTGAAAGACAATTTGCAGGCGCGCAAGGAGGAAATCAAAACCTAAGAGAAATATAAACATAGGAACATCTTCACAACATCATTAAAACATCTTCACATCTTCACAAATTGTGTGCGTTTCGGCTTAAAACAAGACAAGTAGTTGCCAAGTCTGTTCTTGTTGTTGTTTTCTTTGTTATTGTTTTTGGTGTGTAATTGTTTTAGTTTGTTATTGTTTTTATTGTTTTTGATGTTATTGTTATTGTTTTTGTAATCAATGTTATTGTTTTTGTTATTGTTTTTATTATTGTTGTTTTTATTGTTGTTGTTGGTTTCGTTTAAAGATGTTTGCCTCTCCGCACTTAAACCTATTAAAAACAGGCAGAGCAAACCCTACTGTAGATACCTTTTTGTGTTATGAATCTATCCCATGAGGCAATGTAAACTCGGCAAGCTCTGACGTCAGTTATACATTATAAAGAAGCATCAATTATCCGAAGTGTTATTTTCATTTAATGTCTTCCTTCAGCGAGAGAGAAATATTCTACGCACGACACTGTGTCAAACAGTGCGTTTGTTTTAGATCTACTTGAAAAAAAGAAGTGGTGGAGGACAATTATTGATTGCAGCCAGGTGTTCCCTTCTTGGTCCGTTTCAACATTGTCAGAATCTGAAGCTAATAGAGAAGCAACTTAAAGGTTTGAGATCTCAGGCTGAAGAGCTCAGAAGATATTTTGTTGACTATGGTTAACATTTCCAAATTTAATGTTAAACATTACAATAACGTTTGACCATATTTAATACAGAATTATAACACCAAGATTTAAACAACAATTAGTTATTGCGTGTTTCCTAGATACCAAGAACTATACGCAGGAAAGACTAAAATTAAATCATTCAAGCACATACCATTCATGAAAGGAAGCTATCCTAAAGTTAACACAGCATAAAGTTATATAAGACATTTTGTACATTTGTCAAAACATTTACACTTTTAGCCTTTGTCTTAGACTTTTCTAGACTATGTTAGAATGATAACGTTCTTGTCACTTGGCAATAATCTTATGATCATAATGCCTCTTGTGTACTTCACATTTCATAATAGCGGCTGCAGAACATTTAGCTGGATCAGTGACATCTAGTTTTATAGAAGTAATTTTGTTTATAGGCAATTTCTTTACAAGGTATCCAGCCACTGGAAATATTTTATATCACTCAAATTTTCTTCTTCCAGACCTTTTTTTCAGAGTTGGGAATAAAAGCTTTGGCATCCTCTACAATCACTAATAACAAACATTTTAAATATTTTTTTTCAGGCAGATAATTCTAATTAGTCATTGAACTTGTTTCTAATATAAAAAAAAGCTTTGCTATTGAGTCTGCCTTAAGTGCCCCTGATTTCATTCTTTGAACTTAGACCTTCATAATTAATGGGACCTAGCTACATTCTGCAAATCAAGGAACATCAGTTTGATTCCCTTTATCATGCTAAAAGAGAGATTAAGCGCAACCAATGTTTCTTCTATGAAAACCTCTGCCCTTCTCACTTTCATCTAAAAAAAATCAAATCCAAATCTAGAATAGATCTAGATCTGCAAGCAGCTTCATTAACAGTTGCTTGTTTTTTTTTAATGTGCATATTTTAGATTACATAATTGATACAAAATTGCTTCTTTTGGGTAGATTTAATTTTAGATCTAGATCTAATTACAGATATCTTGAGTTTTTGAGGTACCTTTTCTACTAGAGTGGCATCTAAACTAACAGCCTACATTGATTGCTACATCTAGCCAGTAGTCTAAATCTAAGTCTATTACACACCTGGTCATATCAAGAGCTAGAATGAAGACTAGAATTAGATTTAGATCTAGAATCTAGATTTAGATCTAGAATCTAGATTTAGATCTAGAATCTAGATTTAGATCTAAATCTAGAAAAATCTAGATCTATATTTATATTACACAATTAGATCTAGATCTCAATTCTAAATCTAGATTTACGTACATTCCACTATAGGTGCCTGACATATCTCTGGTTCTAGATCCAGTCTAGATGAATTAGAACTAATCAATCAATTAATCTCCAATTAGTTTGTAGACATTAAGCTGACACATTGAAAGGAACTCAGCTTTATTTAGATCAGTAAGATGTAGACCTAGTAAATATTAAATCTTAAATATTTAAATCTTCGCGCGTCAGCGCGCGCGGAAAAAAAAAACGATACTAGATCTAACTCGTGGTAGATCTAAAAAGAATAGTCCATTTCCAGGCATTGACGCACTGATCTATATATATGATTAGCAAGAACTACTTGTTGATTTTTTTTTCTGCTTTACAGGGGGAAACGCGTATTTTCAGATGATAAACCGTACTCGCGTATTTTCGAGTCCATTTGCGTACAAAATACGCAAGATGCGTACTTGTAGGCAACTCTGCCTAATGGAATTATTAATCACTGTTTTGGAGGATAATGAAATGTATGTTCAATAAAGTGCCTATAATCTAAACAGACCTGATTAAGTTCGATTAAGTTATTTGGTCACTTGTAATCAACATAAAGCAATTTTTCCTTAGCCATTTTTTTGGAGTTGAAAAGGGGGGGGGGGGCAATACTCTCTAGCTTGTGTTGCCTATTTGGTAAATACAGCACCGCGTTGACAATACAAGAACTCAGTATAGAAAATTACTCATTGAAAACATTCCTAGTTTACTCTAGAAGTCTCTCTCGCACCTCGTTTCCCTAAACATGTATTTTATATTAATTTTTTTATTTTTAATTAATTTTATTTTACTCCTTGCAATAACTCGAAAGCAATAGCCGGCAAATGTCATGCCCGTTATTCGGAACTCGTTGGCGAATGTCAGAGTCCCGTAGAGTCAGCTGAGAATAAATAAAGCACGCGCTTTATAAGGTCGTTTCTAAGCCTGGTAAAGCATAAAAAATGTTTTTATTTTTTATTTTGTTAATGAACACAAACAAACGTGCCAATTAAGCTGAAAAAGAATATTTGCTAAAAAAAAAAAAAAACATTAAAAGATCCTTAAAATGTAGTATTTTATTCTTCGCGGTTATAAATTCAATAAATGTTTTTAGGTGTCCTGCTTTTTTTAGCGGCCCCCGTAAGGGGAAAAAGTCGCTATTAGGTTTGTGCAAAATGTCCGTCTGTCACACTCAGATCTCGAAAACTAGAAAAGATATGAAAAATATTATTTCACCATTAAATGCGGCTTGAAAAGTTTAGGTGCAACGGCTATTTTTGGTTTTCTAAAAGCAAACCGTTTAATTTATAAAATTAATTGTGCAAGCGATTTTTTCATAAAAATAAACCAATTCTAAAACAATAACGTAAATGTAAGGGAGGCAATGTTAGAATATGCTAACAAAGATGGACAATTGCTGCTTATTTTCAGTATTACTAAGTCAAATATTTTTATAAAATGTACTAGAAATGTTTACAACAAATATAAATATTAATTAAAGGTGTTTTTTCTGGTCAACTAGCTGCTAAAATTAAAAGAAAACGTTTATGTTTGTTTATAAAGGCTAAGAATGCACTTTGTATGTAAATATCACGCACATTTTTTAAAATGGACTTTTTATGCAGCGACTTTCGTGTAGTAGCGTAAAGCCCGGCCTCGACATGTTGCAAAACTAATTTCTTAAACTTTTTAAAAAAATCAGATTTTATTCATTTTTTGTTTAGTGCCCTCATCAGAATAAAAAAGGTTTATTTTTGTGCGTTTTGTCTGTCGGTCGGTCTGTCCGTCACGATTAGAGAAAAAAAAACAAATCTAAAAGCTATTGAAAATCTGATTTACCCTTTAATGTTCCTCCCGTAACATCTCAATAGTTTTAAGTATCTAAAATTGATTGTTCCGGATTTTTTCGTGCAATACTAATCAACGCCAACAAATGTTTGTTTGCTCTTCTAACTTATATTACATTCTATTTCCATGCTTAAACGTTGCAAAAACACATTATCAATAATATGTTGTTCCGTTTTTTATTTAATAGCATATTAATACTAAATCAAAATCTCTGTACTGACTTTTATTTCATTAAGTGTAAAAATGTTCCGGATATTGTTTTATAAAAAATGAATTATGTCAAATGATTGTTTGAAATCGCATAATTGACTAATATTACACGTATACTTTTTGACAATGCGTCACTATAATTTGATTATTGATATTAAATTGTTCCGTATTTTCATCTTACACAAATGTTAAAAATATCGACAATAGGTTGTTCAGGGCTTTAAAAAAAGTAATTTACTAGAATTGATTAGTGAAAATCACTTTTTAGACATTTAATTTTCTTGCTGAAACATAACAAAAGTTTAGTAAACGATAAAGAATGTTCCGGATTTTGTTTTGAAAAGAAATCGACTTATATTACTTACAATTTCTTACAAATCGTCGCCAGAAATGTCCGAATTTATTTAAAAATCTACTAAGGCCAAATAACTGTTTAAAATTCCTCTTCTAATTAATAAACAAATAAGCTTCTCATTAACGAAAAAATGTTATTCCGGATTTTTATGAAAAATATTTTAACTCATTCTCTCTTACAGTACAATTAATTTTCTACCTAAAACATAAAAAATCTAATTATCGTTAATATTATGTTCCGATTTTTTAGGGAAAACAACATCCAAACACCAAAGTATGGTATGAATATCTCTCCACAAGGCTGTAGTTCTTCTAATTTTTATACGAGACCATCCAACAAATTTAATTAACGTATTACATTTATCTGGAATATTCTTTTTCTTTTACTATTTATACAAACATCCGGAACAATCTATTATATAAACTCAAATCAATTGTGTTCATACCTAAAATTATTGCGATGTTTTGAAACGTAAAATAAAGGTTAATCAATTTTTAATAGCTTTTAGTTGTTGTTTTTTTATATTAAGATGACTGACAGACAAAACGCAAAAACAATGCGGCTTTGATCCTCTTTAAATAAATTCTATTAGAACTCAATGCACCAATGTCTATGAACCCTCGTTAAATATCTCATGTAAATAAAGACATTTTTTTATGGTACCGGTACTAGCCTATTGTGAGGTAATGGAATTTTTTTTTCTTTGACGTCATATGAATAGACTCTTTAAATGTAATGCTAAAAGAACGCACTCTATGTACCAACGTCTATTAACCCTCGAAAAATTGCTCGTATTGATGAAAACATATTTTAGTCTAACTAAGCCGTGTGACGTAGTGTTTTTTTTCCTTTGACGTCACATGGAATGAATTCTTTAAATGAAATGCTAAAAGAACGCACTCGGTGCACCAATGTCTATGAACACTCGATAAATGGCTCGTATTGATGAAGGCGATGTTTTAGTCTAAGCCGTGTGACGTAGTGTTTTTTTTCCCTTTGACGTTATATGAAATTTATTCTTCAAATGAAATGCTAAAAGAACTCGGTATAGTAATGTTTATTAAGCCTCGTTATGTGACTCGCATTTAAAAAAGGAATGATATCTTGATTTAGATCTAATCTAGATTTTTTAAACTAGATCTAGATTTTCATTACAGTATATCTAGATCTGGATTTATATTCTAATTAAAATTATTATTAGAGTCTAGATCTAGAATTTCTAGATCTAGTTTAGACTAATATAGACTAGATTAAGATGTAGAATTTCAATTTCTAGACTTAAAGTGTAGATTTTGATTTCCAAACGTTTTGATAATATTGCAATGTTATAATAGGACCTATCCTAAAAACTAATATACTATTTTTAAGTTTAATGTTGCATTCAGTCTATTGATAGATTATCTAGGATATTTTTTTACACAAATCTTATCTAAATTACAGCTACATTATTCCAAGTTAATATTTTAGATCTAGATCTAGTAGATATAGATCTTAAGAGTGCTAAATCAGAAGTTTAATTTAGGTAGATCTACATCCTCATTCTAGTTCCATTTTTTAAAAATTGCCGATATCACTGTTGATAGATTTAACTGTGCTGAGACATCGAAGTAAAAGCACGATATATCTATTCTTTTCTTTTTTTTTGTTTTTTTAAAATTACAAACCTCCCGTAGAACGACGGGGGAAGGGGGGCATGCAGGGTTTGAACCAGGGACCATCGATAAATCCGAACGACAGTCCAGCACGCAGACTGAACGACCAGGCAGGGTTCATACCCTGTTTGTTGCCATCCTCCATTCCATCGTTCAGCGAGAAGTTAATTATTTTAAACTTAGAAGAAACACCCGGAACATGTAAAACAAAAAAACATTTTTTACTACGGCAAATGATTCTTTGAAACATTATTACTTTTGACCATCAAAATTAAATAACCTCTTGAATATTCTTTGCGAATAGGCAGATCCGACAGGGATCCGACTTTGACGGGGGCCGCCTCTGAGTTTGTGTAGCACAAACTCTCTTTGTAATCTTGTTTTTTAATCATTCTATCAAAGTTTAATTCTAAAATCATACAAATTTCGAAACTTTTAAAGCTCTTTTGGATTTAAAAAATAAATAAAATTAAAACATCATAATAATAGAGTGCAAAGTGAGCAAAAATATTTCCATAAAAATTAATTGCTTCTATATATGGCTCCTTTTGTGTCGGAGGGCAATGGGAAACATATAATGGGAACATATAATGAATATATTTGCAAAAATACTGTCTTCCAAAATTTAAATAAAATGTAATTACCTCCCAACATTAATTTCCTTTAATTGTTATTCACTATTTACAGCAATCTTCATTGTCGTGGAGAGTATGTGCGTGTTTCTTTCTGATGTAACAAAAAAAATGGAAGAACTCCATATTTACAGCATAATTAATAATAATTACAAATTTCCCACCCTATATCATAGAAATTTAATTAATTACCACTATTTAATTAACCAATTGTTTATTTTTTATAATGATTCATGTCTGGATGGGAACCATGGATAATTAAGCAAAGTTTCAACTTCATCCGATAATGGAAAGTGGTTGAGATAACGTGTTCAAAATGTGTACCAAACAGAGTTGACACGAGCTTTGTACAAATCTTTGTGTAAATTGAATACAAAAATACTTAGTTTTTGTTTCTGATTCTCTTTTGGCTAAACGATTATATACTCATTCAACACGAAAAATAAGCTTCAGGTAAGGTGTGGAAGAGGCGTAGTGGGGGGGGGGGAAGAAGTGGGGCACGACGCACCGGGCACCACAATCAGGGGGTCCCACACGCAGCCTATATTTCTACGTGATGTTCAAGAAAAATGAAAAGGGGGGGGGGAAGGTCCCCATAATGTACCTTGCCCTGAACACACGTTTTGCTCACTACGCCTCTGAGGTGTGGAGTTATATTTTTGTTTAATCTATAAACTGAACAAGTCTAAAATAGAAAGACAAAATAGTTACGTTTAGTGCTTACATGAACCGTTCTTGTTGAAAATGTCAACGCCGCCCCTGTAGCCATAGACTATTATCCCTAAAAGTGACATATTGAACATTAAACATTATCACGAGGAGATAACACTAACAGGATACATTATCCCCAGCTAGAGATGTGCCGATATACGCAGTCAGACTTACAGATGGACAGACATTCAGGCAGACAGACTGCCGAGCGGACCCTAGATACCCAAACAAACAAGCTGCTACCTTAGGTAAGGCCAGTGTTTATATATGCCAGCTCGTCGGGTCCATTATAGGGCAAAGTTCCATTTTGTGAAAACAAAGCAAACAAATAGACGCGTACACATATTTTCTTTCGGCTGTTTGTCTTGCGGTAGACGTATATGTCGACACGACGGGGAAAAAAAAAGGCTAGAAATGTGCTAAAGCTGATGCCAGATATTTTTTTGTGTGTGTATTATTTAGCGGCCCCCGAAAGGGAAATAGCCGCTATATGTTTTGTGTGGTCTGTATGTCCATCCGTCCGTCCCGTTTATATCTCGTAAATAAAAAACATATAAAAAATCCGACATCTTGAAATCTTACACCTTTCAAAGTTCTGATGCAACGGCTACTTTTTTCTTTTCTGAAAGCAATCTTTTTTTTAAAAAATAAGTATAACATTCCCACAACCATTCACTATTAATTAAAAAAACAATATATAAAAAAAAAAACAGGGAGACTTTAGTAAGAGTGATAGCTATTTTCCATATTTTTAACATTTTTTTACAATTGTATTGCTAAATTAGATAAGTTCTGCCATATTGTTTACCTACATTTAAACATTTTTTACCTTTTTTTTTTACCAGAAAAAATCTATTTGGCATGCATATAAGTGGAATACAATGTAAAACAACAATAAATAAGTATCGACGCAGATAGGGTTGTAGTTGTTGATAGTTCATATGTACTCGTTTTTTTAATAATTTTTCTGAAAATATTGAAATCTGTCTTTTTACATGCCTGAGTGGACTTCTTCGGGGGCCGATTTTGAGTTTGTGTTTCCAAACAAACTGTCTTAGTAACATTGTTTTTCTTTATAAACTAAAACTAGAAAAATATTTTTTAAAACCTTTTATAAAAATATCCAATATGAAGAGCTCCACATTTACAATTATATTCGGTAATAATGTAGAAGTTATTTCCGTTTTCGATACCAAACAATATACTTTATTACCAATATTTAAATGACTAATTGTTTTTTTTTTTTATTGATTCGTGTTTTCTTGGCTACAGAAATAATTTTTTCAAGTTTCAATTTAATACGAGAATAGGTGTGAAAAAAAATAGGGTCTACACGAGGACAAACCCCCCAAATATACAGACATATCTCTGAACACTGAAGAATTAATTTCTCTTTCCTTTACCAGATGGTAATTGACTAATTGGATGTTGCTTTTTTTTATTGATTGATTCATAAAATGTCTTCGCCAATGAAAAATGTTTGCAAAGTTTAAAATTCGATCCCAAAATAGATTGGTGTGAAATAACGTGTTCAAACTTTTTACCAGACAGACATTAAAAAGACAAAAAAAAAGGTTTATTTTCTATAGATTAATCAAATTAATCCTTTCAAAATATTGGAGACTTTCATAAAATGGAGGCAAATCTATAAATAGCAATAATTGAGCTGGGATGTAATCATCTTTTATTCTAAAGGGACATTCGAAACATGTCAAACAAAAGAAAAACTTGTACATTGGTGGTGACTTTTTTTTCCGGCCTGAGGCCCACACAAATCTCCGACACATGCACCACGGGTCGCTTCTTTGAAAAAAAATTGTCGAGTCTAACGGAACCGGCGTCATTATGTACTATGGGGGAGGGTTTTCCGAAGGTTGGATGCCGGCCGGAAACGGCCCGCGGACTGTGCTTTGATCACCGTCTAAGTACTGAATTTCATCAAAGTTTTAAAAGTCGAGCCCAAATTTTGTTTAGTATTGCCTATTTTCAGATTGGCTTGCCCGGCCTAGTAGGTCATCTATTAGGTCAACTTTTGGCTGCCTATTTTCAGATTGGCTTTCCCGGCCTAGTAGGTCATCTATTAGGTCAACTTTTGGCTGCCTATTTTCAGATTGGCTTTCCCGGCCTAGTAGGTCATCTATTAGGTCAACTTTTGGCTGCCTATTTTCAGATTGGCTTGCCCGGCCTAGTAGGTCAGCTATTAGGTAAACTTTTGGCTGCCATTTTAAGGCCAGTATATCAATTATTCGGTGAACTTACACGGCCCAGTGAAAACCAGCAAATAAATCATTACTTTCAGTTTCACAGCTCGGCGCAGGTCACTCAAGTGAAACTCGAAAAGAGGTTAATGAAAAAAAAAATTACTCTAGGATGCTGCCACAGCTGGCTGATAACCACGTGACGTGACCTCCATTCATGTTATGAAATATTCACCTATCGATCCTCATGTCAAGATCGATCAATATCTAAAGCAATCAGTATTGATCGTCACACCACTGCAAAGAATGACTAAAGGAGGAACCCAATCCAAAGCTGTGTATTTTCATGCTAATTACAAGGTCAAGGCCCAGATAAAATGTCTTATCTATCAATACATTTACAAACGGAATAGTTTTCGTCATAAAAAATGCCCTAGACCTCAACCCCCTCTCCTAGTCTCTCCCTTACATCTTGTTGTCTCTCTCCCTCTCTGTTTTTCAAACTCTCTTGCCTTTCCACTGACACTTCCCAGAGTATACATTAGCATCTAACACACTCTCTCTCTCTTTCCTCTTTTCTCTCTCTGTCCCTCTTTATCTCACTCCCTCTGAATTCAATCTATGTCGTCTTCCCTAAAAGTGGTGTCCTTTCAGTGACAAATGCGATTTGATTTCAATAATCATTCAATTTACCTTTAGATGTAACTGTCCTCTAGTTAAGTGTCTTATAAAATATGAATTAAAAGTAACTTTTTTTAAAACCTTGACGAGTTTTGGGCTAGGACAGTGTTTACCAAACCTTAGTATTCGCTAGGCCTGAATTTGTGTTCCAAAAACTATTGGAATAATTAACTAGGAGGCCACCACGTGCATTAATCTCTCTAAAAAAAATAATGTTCCACGAAATAGTCAGAATGTGCGAAGTGTTCCGTAATGTAAAATGTTTGGGAACCACTGGGCTTGGAAGTAATGATCATTTCTATAGGAAGGTGTCTACAACTTTCGATTAATTTTACATCGATGGGCCTCTTCAAAACCAATGTCTTAAATTGTCTCCCTTTTTTCAGGTGCACTGAACTAGGGTGAATTTAATTCATTGTATCAGTTGCCGTTTTTCTGTGTTCACGACATGTTAAGAGTCCGGTGCGTTATTCAAACCGTATTATTCGGACATAGTTTTCGACTTTTAGTGTTTTAAGGGGACATACGAGTCGGAAAGAATGAAAAAAAAAAGTTCTCCATTTAGACTAAATATTTTATATTATCTTAATAGTACTTAATTAAACAATTGAAAAAATCTTGGTTTTGACTTTATAACTTTGCTGGTTGTCATAGAAACAATCTAAGTTGTCCGCCAAACAAATTATAATTAAAAGCGTATAACTCAAAAAATACTTAAGATAAATTAATAATTTTTACACATAAATTTCATACATGACAAGTATTAAAAACGCATGAAGGGAAATATTGTTTTTTTTAAATGATTTTTTTAGTGTTGCAACCTTGAAAAATACATAAATATTTCATAATTCTAAACTTTGAAACGCTAAAACAAAAACAAAAAAACTACTTCAAATATCAAAAAGTTTCTGCATGCGTTTGTAGATATGAGAAAATGCAAAAAAAAAACTAAATAAAATTTCAATTACAAAAATTTTGTCAGGAAAATACTAGAAAACAGGTATGTAATTTATAGGTTAGTACAATAACTATCTGAAAACATAAAAAAAAAAGCTATATTTAGTGAAGGGCATATTCTAAATTTCATATAAATATAGCAACCAATTGGCAAAATAAAACGCAAATTGTACACAATTGTATTACAGAGCAGTATTTCAAACAAAAAAACAACTTATGCAAATATCAACAAGTTTACAATTTACATACAACTAAATAAAAAAAAACTAAAAAAAAATAAACAAAAACAACAAGAAATAAACAATCTACTAAGAAGGTTTATAATCTATTTTGTTTTTAATACAAATTGTAAAGATCAAAAGCTTATGAAGAACACATTTCTGAAGTTGAACAAAATGTCACGAGTCGAGTCTGTGACCTATTTCGACCAGTTTCCTAGAACCTCGAGGTCAACCAGTGCAGGTGTCCAGCGTAAACAAGTTAATTTTAGATGTCCAATCGAAGAAAGAGGTTAAGGGGAAAAAATAGCACACGTCAGCTTCTAGAAGGTCAAAGTTACTAAAATAATTATCGGAGAAGGTTCCAGGATTCTGGAATATACGATCAAAGAAAGTATAAATTAAGGGAAAGTGAGTCAGACGGGGTCCTCGCATAGTAGTAGTTCTTGTAGAGCGTTGGTCCTCGCATAGTAGTAGATGTTGTAGAGCGTTGGTCCTCGCATAGTAGTAGTTCTAGTAGAGCGTTGGTCCTCTCTCAGTAATGAGTTATATGTTATTAGCGGATCCATTAAGTAAAGTTTTAGCAGTTGAAGTTGAAGTTATACTAAGAGAAGTTTTATGTAACATTTAAGTTTTATTTATGAAGTATCAAGTCAAGTTGTAATTGAATTAAGAAGTTAATTTTGATGTGAAAGTTTGAAGAAGTTATTAAAGAAGTTTTGAAGAAAATACAGAGAGATGTTTCTTTCTTCATTTCATTGATTTGTCAAGTATTGAGAATATAATCCCTGGCAAATGTGCTCGTCACATATATTGGCACCTCCGGCAAAGAGCATCGAAGAGTAAAGGCGTCACATATATTGGCACCTCCTGACGAAAAAAGGCATCTATAAATAAAGACAACGACGAAGTCAAGCATCACATATTACATTTTCAAAGAGGAAAGTCGACACATTCTAGCAAGTTCTACGAATTTTCATAAAGCCTCTAACGAGTGATTTATAGCCTCTCTGAACGACAAAGCCCAAATAAAGCCTTATAAGAAAAGCCTCTTGCAGAATACTTCAACAAGACGGCAATCTTTGAAACGAAACTTTGTAATGAAACGTGAAAGATCATCTGTTTTAAGGTCAGTACCTTACATTTTATATTTACCAAGCTGTGAAAGCTACATTTACTAAGCTGTGAAAGCTACATGTACTAAGCTGTAAAAGCTACATTTACCAAGCTGTGAAAGCTATATTTACTAAAGCTGTGAAAGCTATATCTATTAAGCTGAGAAGGCAACGTTACTAAAGCTAGAGTACACTGGTTTGTTTACATACACTGACCACTTACACATTCCTCAAGAGGAGACACCGATCGATAATTAACTAGGTCAGCCCTCTCTCACTTTTTACCTGTCCACCTACATTTCTGCTATCTCTAATCTCATACTATGGCGTCTCAAGCAGACTTATTCAAAGTATATTTCAAATTAGCCAAGGACATTGGTATTCCACAAGAACATCAGTGGGAATGGTGTGAAAAACAAATTAAAGAAGAAGAAAGAAAACGTAAAGAAGAAAGAGAGGCAGAAGAAAGAAAACTTGAAAGAGAAGAAAAAAGAAGACAAGAAGAAAAAGAGGAAGAAAAACAAAGAATTTTAAGAGAAGACAAAATAAGACAAGAGGAAAGAGAGGCAGAAGAAAGGAAACGTAAAGAGGACAGAGAGGCAGAAGAAAGGAAACGTAAAGAGGACAGAGAGGCAGAAGAAAAAAGATTAGAAGTGGAAAAATTCAGACTTCAACTTCAGGAAGAGGAATTAAAATTAAAAAAAGAAAAAACAGAGGTTCAATCGACCTTACCTACTAGCAATGCTTTTGACAAGTATAAACCTTTATCTAAAATATTACCTTTTCAAGAAAATAAAGATAATATAGATTCGTATTTGATGCGGTTTGAGGAGTTAGCGAAAGCATCAGGCTTACCAGAAGAACAATATGCACACCATCTCTTGATCTTATTACAGGGAAAAGCATTAGATGTATGTGCACAAATACCATCTCATGAACAGCGTACTTATAAAGAAATAAAAGAAGCTTTACTAAGACAGTTTGGAGCTACGCAGAATGCTTATCGCAAGAAATTTTTTTTCGAAAGACCAAGGCAGGAAGATGATCCACAGTTGTTTGTCTCTGATATGGTAATGTGGTTTGATAGGTGGATATCTTTAGCTAATATTGATAGAACGTATGAAGCATTAAGAGACCACATATTAATTGATACCATTACTCACGCATATGCAGAAGATATTCGATCCTTCATAATTGAGAGAAATCCTAAAGATCTACAGACCCTGACAACAATAATACGTCAATATAAAACTGCTTATCCAAGTAAGCAAATCAGATCAGCAACTGATGAAAACTTTATTTGCTTTTCAAGAGACAACAGAGCATTGCCATCTTTTCAGACCGACAAAACTTTAATATGTTATAAATGCAATACTAGAGGTCATTTCGCTTCACAGTGTAGAGTGAAGGTCATAGAGTGCAGTTTTTGTCACATGAAAGGACATTTAGCAAAGGATTGCAGAAAGAGACATAATAGTATCAGTGACAGATCTAATGACCAGGCATATTCGCAAAACAGACCATTAAATGTTAAGAATTCAACATATGGAAATAGGAAACAGGTTTTTACAAAAAACTCGAAGGCACATCACTCAACAATGACTGTTATCACCAAATCACAAGGACTTCAGTTTTATCCTGGATTAGTCGGTTCTCAAAGAGTACAGGTGTTACGAGACACAGGTAGCACTTCCGTTGTTATACGGGCAAATTTTGTGAGATCAAATCAATATACAGGCAATGAAATCGAAGCCACTGCTTTCAACGGTACCGTAAGTAAATTACCAGAAGCTTTGATACATATTACGACTCCATTTTTCAGTGGACATGTAGAAGCTTTAGTAGCTCAAAATCTACCTGTTGATCTCATAGTTGGTAATATACAGGGAGTGCGTGACTGTACTACACAAGATCTTATTGAATGGAACAATACAATAAAAATGAGTCAAGACTGCAATGTAGTAGTCACAAGGTCAATGCAAAAAGAAAAGGAAAGACTTGAAACTAAACATATTGAACACAAGAATTCTGATAAAGTTGTTCAAGAAAATGGAAATGGTAAGCAGGCAGACCAGTTGCATCTACAGACAAATGAACTTGAAAAATTTCATACTGAAGAATTTAAAGTTGACCAGAAAAATGATGAAACGTTATTTAAAATGTTCAAAAAGGCTCAATCAAACATCAATCAGCAGGAAAATAATGATCCTTATTTTAAAGAAGGAATACTTATGAAGAAAAGTCAATACAAAAATAAAACTGTTGAGCAAATTGTAGTTCCAAAAGTATACAGAAAGACAATTATTAATACAAGCCACGATGTACCGTTCGCTGGACATATGGGAGTTACCAAGACCAAAAAAAGAATACTTCAGGATTTTTACTGGCCAGGTATTACTAAAGATGTAAAGAAGCACATTAGTACCTGTCATATTTGTCAAATGAAAAGTCCAAAAGGTAACAAAATACAAGCGCCAGTGCAGACAATGGAATTGACTGAGAAACCATTTCAAAAAGTAGCAGTTGACTTAATTGGTCCCATGCCAATTGAATCCAGCAGAAATCACAAATATATTTTAACTTTAGTAGACACATGTACTAGATGGCCAGAAGCTATTCCGTTAGTCAATATTTCTGCAATTGATATTACCAGAGCTTTATCTGAAATTTTTTCAAGGACAGGGTTGCCTGAAGTTATACTTTCTGACCGAGGAAGTCAGTTCACAGCAGATATAACTAAGACATTCATGGAGATGTACAACATCAAGATGAAGTTTACTACACCATACCATCCTCAAAGCAACGGGCTTTGTGAACGATTTAACAAAACATTGAAACAAATTATATCAAAAATAGCAAATGATAATCCGCAGAATTGGGATCTCCTTTTACCAGCTGCATTATTTGCTTATAGAGAAAGTATCCAAGATACTACAGGATTTTCTCCTTTTGAAATGTTATATGGAGCTAATCCAAGAGGTCCTATAACTACTTTCAAAGAATCACTAATGAAGTCAAACCATGATGCATCAGTTAAGAAAACTGCATTTCAGCATGTTCTCAATACAAGAAATACAGTAATAAATGCATGTGAAAAAGCTAAGGAAGCAACAGCCAAAGCTAACGCTGCAAGTCATAGAAGAATAAACGTAAATAGACAACTTAGGTACTTTGAACCAGGAGACAAAGTTAAATTATTATTACCTGATAAGAAAAATAAGTTCTTTATTAAATGGCAAGGTCCATTTACTATTTTAAGAAAAATCACAGATGTAGATTATGAAATCTATATCAATAACAGAAACAAAGTGTTTCATATCAACATGTTACAAAAATACAATGAAGCTACTGATACAGAAGACGAAGACGAAGAACTTGAAAAACATATTTCATGCTTAGCGATTATTCCAGAAGAAAATGAGGAGGATATGGATGAATTAGTAGTACCAACTACAACTTCTAGACAGACTGAAACCTGGCAAGATGTCAAACTGGACAATTTATCATCACAAAGAAAAAAGGATATAACGAATCTACTCCAAGAATATGCTGATATATTTACAGATGTTCCAGGTAAAACAACCATTATAAATCATGAAATCAAATTGACAAGTGACAAACCTACCAAGTCACGTCCATATCCACTACCCATTCACTATAGAGATTTCCTTCAGAAAGAAATCAATGATCTTTTAGAACAAGGCATAATTGAACACTCGAATTCATCTTATGCAGCTCCAATAGTGCTAGTAAAACGGCCACAGTCATCATCGCCAAGAATGTGTGTGGATTTTCGACAGTTGAATAAAATAACATGCCTTGATTCTTATCCAATGCCTAATCCAGAGGATTTAATGTCACAGTTTTCTGGAGCTAAGTATTTTACGAAACTCGATTTGACAAGAGGATATTATCAAATACCTATGACACAGGATTCAAAACAATACACTGCTTTTACTACAGCCTTTGGCCTTTTTCAATATAATTACATGCCATTCGGTTTAGTAAATGCTAGCAGTACTTTTAACCGAGCAATTCATAGGATGTTCGGACAAAGAAAAGACACAGTCTCCTATATTGATGACATATGTGTGTTTCATAATACATGGGACGATCATATTAAAGGACTCAAAGAAATCTTCCAACAGTTGAAAGACAATGGTTTTACTGTAAAACCAAGCAAAGTTGAATTAGCAAAATCAGAAGTTACATTTTTAGGTTATAAAGTTGGACACAATTCACTGAAAACACAGGACAATATTATAAAACGAATCTTGGACATTAAAATACCTCAAACAAAAAAGCAGGTTAGAAGTATTTTAGGACTTTGTAATTTTTACAGATGCTTCATTCCAAATTACGCATCACTTACCACACTTCTTACTAACCTTACGAAGAAAGGACAATCTAACACAATTCCATGGTCATCAGAATTGGAAGAGACCATAAAGAACATTAAGTATGCTTTTGCACAAGAATCCATTTTGAAATTGCCAGACAAGAAGAAGCGGTTTTATCTTGCTACAGATGCTTCCTCGTCAGCAATAGGAGCATGTCTGATGCAAGAATATGAAGGCATTCTACATCCTGTATTTTTTATAAACAGAAAACTATCTTCAGCAGAGACCAGATACTCGACCATTGAGCGAGAGTGCCTGGCGATTGTCTGGGCTATTTCAAAATTTAGCAAGTATCTGTTAGGAGCACCCTTTACTTTACAGACAGATCATGCACCACTGGCATTTCTCAACTCTAAAAAGATGTCAAATAGTCGTCTGACACGATGGAGTTTGCAGTTAATGGACTATCAGTTTGATGTAAAGACTGTTCCAGGAAAATTGAATGTTTTTGCTGATACTTTGTCTAGATGTATGTAGATACTATACAATATATTGTTTATTGTTTAAGTGTATTTTGTTTTAAGTCAGAAACACAAAATTTATTCATTTTTTATTTCATGTGTTTAAAGACATTTCAATATTCAGATACTCTATAAACACAATTAGCAAAGGAGATATGATGTATTATTCAGTTGTTTTTGTCATGTTTTAGTTACCCAAGTTGGGAAATGTTCATATTAATATATCGATTATTAACAATAAATGTATAGACCTAAGGTGTATATTATATATCAATTATATATGCTGAATAAGTACGACATTTTGAATTTCTTTTCTATTTATATGTTAACATAATGAATCATTTTTTATTTTTAGTTATGAGTTTTGTACATTTCATAGAGCAATTATAGCAGTGTTTTAGGCATATACTATGCTACTTGCTTTTATATGCAATTTTATCAATGTTATAGGCATATGTTATATTGTTATTTTACGCATTTTATATTGCATACAAAATGCTAAAAAGGCAAGGGGGGTAATGTCACGAGTCGAGTCTGTGACCTATTTCGACCAGTTTCTAGAACCTCGAGGTCAACCAGTGCAGGTGTCCAGCGTAAACAAGTTAATTTTAGATGTCCAATCGAAGAAAGAGGTTAAGGGGAAAAAATAGCACACGTCAGCTTCTAGAAGGTCAAAGTTACTAAAATAATTATCGGAGAAGGTTCCAGGATTCTGGAATATACGATCAAAGAAAGTATAAATTAAGGGAAAGTGAGTCAGACGGGGTCCTCGCATAGTAGTAGTTCTTGTAGAGCGTTGGTCCTCGCATAGTAGTAGATGTTGTAGAGCGTTGGTCCTCGCATAGTAGTAGTTCTAGTAGAGCGTTGGTCCTCTCTCAGTAATGAGTTATATGTTATTAGCGGATCCATTAAGTAAAGTTTTAGCAGTTGAAGTTGAAGTTATACTAAGAGAAGTTTTATGTAACATTTAAGTTTTATTTATGAAGTATCAAGTCAAGTTGTAATTGAATTAAGAAGTTAATTTTGATGTGAAAGTTTGAAGAAGTTATTAAAGAAGTTTTGAAGAAAATACAGAGAGATGTTTCTTTCTTCATTTCATTGATTTGTCAAGTATTGAGAATATAATCCCTGGCAAATGTGCTCGTCACAAAAATATAGAAACTGTGCCTATGCTCGATTGTAGATACACAGTAAAAAACAAAAATACAACACGATACTATAAGATTTATTAATTATGAATATATTATATCACAAGCCATTATGAATAAATCTGATATAAATGTATAATTAACTTTCATGCCCTTCATTCTAATGAAATAACAGCAGCAGTCAGGAATGCTGAAGCGCCACAGATACAGAAAAAATCCATTAGGTCTTTATTGTTTAGCCTTCAAGACTGCATGTCTCTTGCTCTACAATGTCTCTCCAAACAATAATCAAACATCGCCCACTTTGAGAGACTCTGTCCAACTCCAGCTCTGTTGAGATGTTAGATCAAACAGCGTGGCTCAAAGTTCCAATATTCTTTGTGTGGAGGGAACCTAAGATGTTCTTTTCAAGCGCAGTTAAATGTCAACAGAGGTCTTCGCCCCCCCCCACCCCCCTCTCATTTCCCCTTGACCACCACCCCACAGGAACAGGAAATTGATGCTTAGGAAATGTCAGTCATTCCTTGGGGCGGGGCGATAGAAGCCCAGGAACCTGGAGAAAAAAACAACAACAAAAGGGTTGGGGTGGGGGGAGGAATATTATAGGCCATTTAGTGATCAGAAGAAAAGTATATTAAGGTGAGCACATTTAGTGGTCATCACAGTTTGTGGTCATCTATTAGTGGTCAGCGATAATAAATTAGAGCTGTTAAAGTTTTAAATAAAAATAGTCTGTGACACGGAAGCTACGGATATTTACTTATTTTAATAAAGAGAGAGAGAGAGACAGAAAGAAGGATATATTGATTGATTGAGAGTGTGTGTGTGTGTGTGAGAGAGAGAGACAGAGAGAAGGATATATTGATTGATTGAGAGTTTGTGTGTGTGTGTGAGAGAGAGAGAGCATTACATCTCCTCACATTCAAACATGTTTCACTTTTAGTTAAGTCAGTGGCGTAGCTAGGAGGAGGGGGAGTCCGAATATGAAAATCTCCCCGGGTCCCCACTTGAGGGTCCCCCAAATGAGTGTCCGACATTTGTTTTTACATTAAATATTGCGCCATGTCATGATATTGAATGTCGAAATGCATGGGCCCCTAAAGAGGTCAAGCTCCCCCCCCCCCCAATCGGGCCTCCAAATCCTTAGCTACGCCACTGAGTTAAATGACACACACTACACACGGGTACTGTGTGAAGTAGTAGACCCACATGAACAGCCTGCATCGAAAGCGCTTAATTAGTCCTTTCAAATACATTCCCAAAGACATTTAAACACCTATAATGAATAGGTGAAGTTTGTACTTTAACTCTTTCTTTCCGTAATTATTTTTCCACGTTTTGAGGGAATTCTTCATTTTGCTAATTACTATTTCCCTCCCCTGTTATGATTGGGCTTCAATAACTTTGTTGTTTGTGATCAGAAAATGTTGTATTTGGTCTAGACTTAAAGGGGAAGGCATGCTCTTTTTATGTAACACAAAGTCAAGTTTATACAATCAAACATTCATTTCATTGAATGAGGTCAAATCAGCGATGGTATCGTCAAATAGGAGAGAACGAGTTAATGACATTCTAAGACGATTTATGCTATAATAATAATAATAATAATAATAATAAATAAGATAAGATTAAATTAGATAATTATATTGGTCCATACAAATATAATCTTACTTTAACTACAATTGTCCTCATCATCATTACTACTACAGCCATAATATTCAATGTCACCATAAATGCCTATTTCTTAAAAACCCAAACCCTGCCTTCACCAAAAAAAAAAACCCCACTGATTATTGACTGATTATTCAGATTAAGTCAATGCTGTTGTTCAGATTCAGTCAATGGAATTATTGATTGATTGTTCAGATTCAGTCAATGCTGTTGTTCAGATTCAGTCAATGGAATAATTGACTGATTATTCAGATTAAGTCAATGCTGTTGTTCAGATTCAGTCAATGGAATTATTTACTGATTATTCAGATTAAGTCAATGCTGTTGTTCAGATTCAGTCAATGGAATTATTGACTGATTGTTCAGATTCAGTCAATGGAATTATTGATTGATTGTTCAGATTCAGTCAATGCTGTTGTTCAGATTCAGTCAATGAAATTATTGATTGATTGTTCAGATTCAGTCAATGAGATTGTTGATGGTCTATTTTGTTGATGATTATATATGTTAATGGTGCATGCGAGTTCATAGAAGACACAACAACAGAATGAACAAAGAATATACTTGATAACGCAGGCTGATAACTTCAAACAATTTAATGAACAATACAAAGGGCACAGTCCTCTGTCGTCGCTAGCCTAGCGTCGTCCTCTAAAGCGTATTGTCAATTACTCTTCTAGTTCGTAATCCTTCTCTTTTATTACTCGTCACATCACTTAGGAAAAACCCGATTAACCTCAACTTCTACGCATCTTGTGTCATTACAGAATTATTGACTGATTGTTCAGATTCAGTCAATGCTGTTGTTCAGATTCAGTCAATGAGATTATTGACTGATTGTTCTGATTCAATCTATTTCAAGAGCCGCAGCACTTTCAACACTTTATGCATGAGCTAATGAGAGCATGACAAGACTGGATGTATTGTCATGTTAACAGCTCGACACTCTAATATTCAAAGGCATCTATCTTCCAATCATGGCACTTTGTGTGTGTATGTGTGTGTGTGTGTGTGCCTTCTAACTTGTAGTTCTACAGCCATTTCATTTTCTTTTTCTAGATATAATAATGTAAAATAAAAATTTAGACCGAAAGGGAAAGAGAGAGGGAAAGAGACAGAGAAATAGAGAAAGAAAAAGAAAGAGAGCTCGAGAGAAGTAAAGTTCCCCCCTTTCAAACCATGCCATCTATAGGGCGGAGGATGATGATGATGTTTAAGGGCATCTCTTTCTAATGCCAACGGTTACCGCGCAGGGTGTCATGTGGCCAGTACAACAACCCAACGCCTTTACGTTCCCCAACTTAAGTCAGGTACCCATTAGAGTTGGTTGGACGCAGGGGTGCCCTAAAAATCCAGAAATGTAAAATCCCAGTCTTCACCGAGATTTGAACCCAGGGCCCTAGTTTGGAAGCCAAGCGCTTAACCACTCAGGCTAGAGAGAAAAAGAAGGATAGAAAGAGAGAGGAGCCAATTTAAAACAAGGTTAAGTGAAAAGCTGAAAATAGCTTTGAGTTTGACTCTTAAAAACCTCGATAATGCACTTTGATAGATAGTTCTATTGTCTCTTTATTGTTTACATTTATTTGTATACACCATTCAAAGTTCAACTTTTAAAACGTAACTTCAATGGCTCTAATGTAGATCTATCTCGAACCCATTCCGCCTTTCTGAAGTGTGTTAAACATACCATATTCCTACACTGTACAGCCACTAACCGCCATGGGTCGGCACAGCATCGTGCCACCCATATGAATAGAAAGGGTTACATATCCACAGCCTTTAAATCAAATATAGAACTCATATGTTGTAAGTCTTGTCTTCTTCTAAAACCCGTTCCGCTCTGTTTCCATCCAGAATGGCCATCCAAAAAGGCGAGCTCTGGTCTCTAGCCGTGCACCCCCCTCTCTCTCCACGCACGCTTTGTAACGAGAGGGATGCTTAGTTCACTTTAATAATCATTAATCAACTTAAGATAAAGGATTTGAGTCGCCAACCAAGCGTAACGCGTTATTCTCTCTAACTGATCCAGAGATCGTTTGTCCTGAACCTGAAAGACGTGCATGTCCTCTGTAGCTGGTACGACAGGAATTCGCTTGAGACATGCAATGTCATAGTGACATCACGACCAATTTCAAAAAAGTGAATTCATATTGTCAGGGTACTTCATATGACTGACCTCTAACATATTATCATGCTAGCTAAGTTTTTACCTGGGTTTTTTTGTTCTTATCTTTCGGGCCCACATCATGGATGGCTGCCTGGTCGTGCGGTTTGCACGCTGGACCGTCGTTCAGATTTATCGATGGTCCCGGGTTCAAATCCTGCCCGCTCCCATCCCCCGTCGTCCTGCGGGAGGTTTGGACTAGGAAGTAATTATCTTCAACTCTGAAGGAACATCCGAAACATGTAAAACATTTTACAAATGCGTATCACTTCTAGATCTCATCAACAAACATTCTCTTATATATGAAGTAGAATGTAACGAGCATGTTTGTATATATGCATGTATGTATGTATATATGTATGTATATATGTATGTATGTATATATGTATGTATATATGTATGTATGTATATATGTATGTATGTATATATGTATGTATGCATTTATGTATGTATGCATGCATGTATGTATGCATGTATGTATGGGTGTGTGTGTGTGTGTCTTTTTTTTGTGAGCTAAAAGATGGTCGACGTAACAGAGGTGCCCCATGGAAACGCTTTAAAGACCAACTTAGGTGCCAACTTGCCTTAGCTGACATAGAAGAGAGCACCTGGTTGCATGCGGCTTCAGAATGAAACAGCTGGAGGTCACTTACACATACACATTTGAGACCAAAAGAAAATCTGCTGCCGATGACAGACGTAGACGGCGAAAAGAAAATCTGATTCGACCACCTGTGGACAATGGTTATGCTTACCCTTAATGTAGCAAAATATGTAGGTCACAGCTTTATAAATCTTCAGACTCGAAGACAACCCTTATTATTATATTGTATGTGAATATGTATGCAGTGCTTTTTTTTGTAAAAAAAAAATAGGTACCGGTAATATTTTTTTCCATTTAAAAAGGTGCCGGTACGCCGTACCATTACAAAAAAAAGCGCTGTCTTTTATAGAAATCAAAATCGTTTAACCAATTTTAATAAAAAAAAATTGTTTTGAATGTTCCTTTGAATGTAGCGGTGATCTTAGTGTATGTTACGTAGACCTACAACAATAGAGTTGAGCAGATTATTATTGTAGCTTTTATATAGCGCTACTTTCATGCCTTTCAGAGCGCTTTTGGTGCAATCTCATTTGTGGACCGGTGGGGGGGAAGGGGTATCTAGGAGTTGGTTTTCCGTGCTGCCTTTAGGCGCTCAGTAAACACAACTCTGCCCGAGTCGGGTGTCGAACCTCGAGCCCCCTTCTAGGTAGCCAAGGCAAGCCAAGTTCAAGCGCACTTAGCCTCTCGACCACGCCAGATATAGATCATATACTTGAACTATTAGAACAGCCTAGATATCTTTTATTATTTAACAAAACAAAGAGAAACTGATTCTAATGTGCCGTCAAAGAATTGTTACTTTGGTGCGTAGGAAACTCGTTTAGAGGTTTATAGAGGAATTCAAATTAGTTGTTTCTTTGAACGGTTTAATGAATATCAAAGGAGTGATGTGATGAAAAGCCACAGTTAGAATCATCCAGTCTCTAACTAGTATCTAGTATCTGAATTGACGTGGAGCCTAGGTATCTTCCAAATCTATTATGATTTCATTTATTACTTTTTTTTCTTCTTTGTTGTGAACGAAAAATGTCATTTATTCCTGCAACCCATTTTAAAACCTGAATGTATAAGTATTTGAACTATTACTTAAGACCTTATTTATTGCATACAGTAGAATAACAATTATAAAGAACAAATAACCTCATGAAATGTCAAAACATGGGACTAACAGTTTTGTCCTATGTGTTTTGGCAATGTAATCTTCTACTGAATAAAAGAATCTCAAGTATGAACAATTTCGGATTTATGTATATTCAGATATCTGTTTCGGTTCCTTGTGATTGACATTATAAACTGATCTTGGATTTATGTATATTCAGATATCTCAGTTTCGGTTCCTTGTGATTGACATTATAAGCTGATCTTGGATTTATGTATATTCAGATATCTCAGTTTCGGTTCCTTGTGATTGACATTATAAGCTGATCTTGTCCTAAAATAAATTAATACATAATAATCAATTTGATTAGAGTAAAGAAAGAGCCCTACACAATATTAAATGAAAAGATTTTATATCGGCGGTAGGTGTCCACATTAACCAAAAGAGTCATAAGCACCCCCCTTCCAAAAAAAAAAGAGTCCTTGAGCCCAAGGACTCCTGAGATGAAAAGCACAAAGACTGAGGTATCCTCAATTTAAAAAAAACATTTATTTAAACAAAATCCTTCAGACTTATTAGCATTATATAAAAACGGATTAGCAATTGGTCAAAACAACGTCTCTCTAGTCGAACCAATGTCTCTCAAACAGCAGCCCCCCTCACCCTCTCATCTCCATGCAGCTGATCTATCCACAGGAACAGCAAGTGCCAAAACAGTTTGGGATCAGCGCCTTTGCTGGCTCTGCCGGGTGGTAGCACTGTGTGTTGCCAATTGCCTTAGGGTCGTCTGCTCCTGATTTTTCCTCAGGAGAAGCTTTTCCAGTGAAGGCAGCAGAAGTTTGAATTCAAAAGTTTTCATTCTGCTTGGCGGGAAGCGAGTCAAGGCTACCTGTACCTACCCCTGTTAGTGAAAGCAGTTCCATCGGACTCAATATCTGAGCCACAAATGAATGCCAGGAGTTGGACTGGTTGTCAGATGCTATTTCAGACGCATGCTATTGAAAGCATTTTATAGGTAGAGGACTGCTTATATCCATTACCGATTCCAGCAATTACAAAAATCTTGCGGTGGCGTAGAGACTTTCTGATAAGAGGCACAGTGGCGTAGCTAGGGTGGGGAGAGGATGGGGGATAATTTGAAAATCCCCGGGCCACCACTTGAGGGGGGCCACCAAAGGAATATTTTTTTACATTAAAAATTTTAAATATTACGCACAATGCAGGGCCCCCAAAGAGGTCAAGCCCCCCGGGCCCCAAATGATGGCTAATGCCTAGTTACGCCCCTAAAGAGACAATCACATTTGTTAATACAGTTCGTAGTTTATCATACACTGTAGAGAATCAGTTGTGAGCTCGGTTTCATTTTTCATAATTAAAGTCATAATCACATTAAAGCAAAGACCAAAAAACCTCCAAAGAACATGAAATATATCGCACGCTAATATAATAGTATTTGCACGGTCACGTGCATCATTCTACTGCTGTCGTAAGCTGACATTAGCCGTACAACGTCGTGAGTTCTCTCCCTTTCCTGTTCTCTTAAACTCTTCAATTTGTTTGCTCGTTAATGTGTTCAGCTGACGTCTATATCTTATAATATGATAATAACACGAGCCGTCCCTAATTACAGCACGCCGTGAACGCTGTAATGACTTTTACACTCTTCAAAGTGCGTCATTGTTTTCTATAGCTGATGTAATAGCATGTACTGGGCTCGTTCATTTTATGACTAGCTATTTCTAGCCGCTCCGACAAGTTTAGAATGAATGAAAAAAAAAAAGGAAATATCATTAGATGTAATATAGACATACACTTGAAGTATGGAATTTCCTATGGCTCTTATATTAAACGTCTATACCCCGTAATGTTTAGTGGGAAATTCGTAAAAAGTATATAATAACTAGTCGACCTATGTGACCGCAGTGTTAATCTAAAAACTACTTGAATATGATCACAAATGACGTAAACATTCTATTTCCCAACTCTCTTCCTCGGCTTTTGTTTTAAAAGTGATCTTTACTTCTTCTTCTCGTCCAAGCTCTTGAGCGAAGAAGAGATTTATATATATATAGAAGATAGAGAGTTTTGTATAAGATTGAGAAATGTTAGGGAAAAAAAATGCTTCAAGAATGACGTGTTAATGTGATGAACCAAAAGAGAGTCTCTGACCATAGTAGAATTGTCAAGTTTGTTAGTTATACCTTCGTCCCCTGGGAGAATGCGATCCTTTATAATCAATAGAATCCTAAATTCCATATGAAATAGACACACAAAAAGAGATGGACTGAAAGAGAGTGTGAGAAAGACATAAAGAGATAGAGATAAACGGAGAGATAGAAAGAGAAATGGAAAGATAAAGAAATAAAGAAGGAGAGAGAGAGAGAGAAAGAGAGAGGAAGTAAGAGAAAATAACAGAATGAAATAGAGGGAGAGAGGAAAGGAGAGAAGGGAGAATGTCATAGAGATAAAGAGTGAAAGTGAAAGTAGTGAGAGGAGAAAGAGATAAAGAGGGAGGTAGAGAAAGAGGAAAGTGTAGCACGGGCATAATAGTTAACAAAAACAAAACTAACACAAAAAAACAAAACAAAAAAAAACCCCAGAAAGTTGAGAGGGGTAGAGCCGAGACCAATCATTATGTCTCAACACTGACCTGCGACGTCGAATCCTGTGATCAGTTTATACTATGTTAGCTACGACGTTGCCTCGACGTCACGGCCTGTGATGTGGCAACGAGCTATTGGTCCAAACTGCCTACAGGTTGTGACGAGGCAGGTTAGTACTCAGGCCTTCTATAACAATTGTCTCAGTTGAGCAGGTTGACAAGCTCCGTGATAGTCATATGAGAGCCTAAAGACTCGTGATATGATAAAATAAATGCTTATTTTACACTCATGCCTTCCTCGTATATGTCGGAATGTCACTCTAGTATTACAATTACTTCTCAGGACTCTATGGTCTTTATGCATATGACACATGGTATGAATTTAGTTGAAATTAGAGTGAAATATAATTGTGTGGTACTGTTTTATAGATGCAAGAGCCGACCTGCGGCGTAGCATACGCGCCATTTAGTGAGAAGATTACTTGCTCTCCCCCCTCTCTTTTTTTTTCTGAGCCGCGCTCTCTGTCGCCGCGAAAGTTACGTGGGGTAACTGTAGTCCGACTTGCAAAAATAAAAGAGTTATCTTTCCATGACTGTTTTATCGAGGGTTAGAGAGTCGGCGTGCTTGCGTGTGTGGTATTCTGGATCGTTAGGTGACGCAGAAAATTATATATATATATATATATATATATGCATCTGGCGACCTAGTGTGGTTTGCAAGGTCATCACGCTGCTCCTGAGATTGAAGCCTTCCCCTATTTATTCCCTGTTCGCTAACAAGAGCTATGACAAAATAATCTTCCTTTTTGAAAAAACGTTTGACATTTATAAAGAAGCTAATAGAAAAATTAATACTTTTAAAAGAACAGCAAAAAACTTATCTATGGGGAAATAACCGATAATTACTACCCTTAATCTTAAAATTACTGGGTTTAACTTCCTTTCTGCTATAAGAAACAAAATTAATTAATTAGTACTAAATGATTAACTAATTGGTTAACTTTCTGATTTTAATTATGCAAAATTTCAACTTGATCCGAGGATGGGAAGTGTCAAAACATAATAAAGGGATTAAATCCATTTATACATCCACATCTTTCATTAAGTGTTATTTATTTCCCTTATTTCGAAATTAACAAAATAATTAGTCACCAATAGTTAATTAACTAATTGTTGTTGTTTTTTATTCATTTATGTCTTGTCTGTTGCAATTAATAATAGTGCAAATTTGTTAATTGATTCGAGAATGGGGAATGGGAGAACAAACACGTTTTAACTTTTTACCAGACAGACAGACAGACAGAGGGGGATTTGATTTAAGCTTTGTACAACTATATACCTTACCGTCTTAACCGTCTTCGTGATCGAAGAAATTGCCATTATTATTATCTCTCTCTCTCTCTCTGTATCTATTAACAGAGATTTGTTTTTCGTTTATAAAATGACCTATAGAAAATCTAAAGCAAATTGAAAGGTGTTTATATAAATTGACATCATGAGGCGAACTTTGATTAAACTTAGCATTAATTCTCTTAGATCGTTGCCGAGACCGAATTAGAATTTCCGGAGACAACATTCGGGGCCCTAAATAAAAAAAATAATTAACTCTTTAACTCTACTCGTTAAGAATGTTAAAGAAAGGCTCTAATTCAAACTAAACAGGTACAACATTGTACACTTCTGCTAGTAAAAGAATACTTCGCTCTAGATATTTTCTATTTATATGAACACTGAAGAGTTTTGTACATTTTTATAAACTTGAATGATAAAGTGTTTTGGCGTTAAGAGCTCTCCAGTACTAGACCTTCTGAGATGG
This sequence comes from Biomphalaria sudanica, assembly GCA_036873155.1. NCBI lineage: Eukaryota > Metazoa > Mollusca > Gastropoda > Planorbidae > Biomphalaria > Biomphalaria sudanica. The sequence continues at coordinate 3,926,270 of JAZGLO010006691.1, forward strand.
AAAACGCTGTAGCATAGACATCACAGGCAGACAGGAGTTATAGAACTCTGACGTCTTTTTACTATCTAGTCTATTGATTGGCTGAATATTTTAAGACTTGACTGGGAAGGGGAAAAAATACCACGGAAGTTGATCTTAGCAGACGATAGCAGGGCAAGGGGGAGATCATCGAAGTCTGACTTTCAAATTCTTGTTTTTCATTGCGAAGCATTAAAAAGTGAAAAAGAAAAAACACAAAATTTTTACTTTCACCTAACAGCATGCTGTTAATTTTAATCTCGTAACATCTGTCTTCTGATTATGCATGCCCCTTGTAGTAGAATGTCTGGTCTGTGTGAAAATGTATGACTACCTGTCGCAGACGCCATCTGCCGGTTGACAGTACCTATTTCCTTTCCACCGTCTTCCGTTTATCTAAAGTAAAAGAAACAAGGGAGGTCGTCGAGACCAAGATGACATTCACAGGCAGAGTGTGGTACACAAATGTTAGTGTTGCCACTAACCTGATTAGTGGCACTTTGGACTCCCTTAACACTTTGTGAGTTGATGGACGCTGGGGAGGGGACTGGGGGGGGGGAGACATACTCGGATGAAGGTTTGGGGGGGGGGGAGAGATGGAGCCATAAGCTTACACCGTGTGGGTGAACGCTGAGTGGGTGGGGAAGTAAGGAGGCCAGGGAGTGGGAGCCTAATGAACCGTTAGCTGGACTGTGTTCAGCGAAGTTCGCACGAGATGGCCCATTGGTCTGGCTGCATCCCATCCCTGTCTCTCTGTATGTCTGTCTTTCTGCATCAGTCCATCTATCTAGATGCTATAAGGGCTTGTTTATCTTTTGAACCATGATTAACTCTAAAAATAGATTCTACGTTGACTGCTAATAATTAGCTAATCGCTAAACGACTGTTTGCCTCGTAGTTATTTCTGAACAAGAGGATGATATCTATCTATCTATCTATCTATCTATCTATCTATCTATCTATCTATCTATCTATCTATCTATCTATCTATCTATCTATCTATCTATCTATCTATCTAATCAATCTTTCTATCAATCTATCTAATATATATATTATATTTTTGTTGTATTGTTTTCTTTTGTTTTAAATAGACAATTCCTCCTATATGAAGCTGAATACTTTGCGCTTAAAACTAATAAATGAAAGATTTAAAGAAATAAAATATTTTTTTTTACCTCGCCCCAATTGTTTCCCTCCCCCCCCTTTTTTTTCAATTGCCCCCCCCCCTGAAAAAACGTCCTGGTTAGGCGGAATAGATCCAGACTTAGAAGACGGTGCCAATAATGTTCCTGATCACCCAGTTATTTTACTCTCTCCTGAAGACTTGCGCAAATACCCATTGACGTATTTGTGCTCAAAATCTAGAAAGGTTTAGACCTTCAGACCAAGTTTACTTTTAAAGGAGATTATAATTTGAAAAACTATAACGGTCAAACCAGAGTTTTCCCTGTTTGGTCAATTAGCTAGTAATTTCTCAAAGTTATACATACACTATCCAATGTCTAGGAAAATCGTTAGATCCTTAATTGAAATGCGTGAGTTGATAAGAGGAATGCGTAAGCCGATAAGAGGAATAGTAGCAGGTAACAAAAACAAGAGCGACTATTTCCATTTAACAACTAATAAATGATAGATATAAAAAAAATAAAACATTTTTATCCCACATAAAACGTTAAATCCCTAAATGACATACCTTAGCACTATAGTTCAAAAAGTTGCAAACTGTCATATCAAATTACACTGGGATAATTTTAACACGCTTAGGTCAGCATTTAGGAAAGAAATATAGATCTAGTTTGACAATGTTCCATAGTACTATTCCATACGAACTGTGGATGTAGTGGAAATACCGAGCAGATTACATATCAAGATTCGAGGATAGTAAGAGCTGGAATACGTGACTCCATTGTTGTTGAAACCTGGTCACGACTTCTGTTGAAATAGCTGATTGAGATACGATACACATTAGTTTTGCGTGCAAACCATAGCTGCTTGCTACTATTTTTACTTTTAGGAGACATATAAATTTCTCTCTTTTTTGTTATCAGCTATCATTGTCTCCAGTTTTTCATCTGTCATACAACCAAACAGTCATTCACCACCCCCTCTCACACGCTCTAGTATTATGCTTCTCTCTATGACGTTACATGTTAAGTGCCAGATGATTTCTTGATGTTACAACGATATTGTGTTGGCCAGACAATGTGTTTCTGATATTCCATTACATAATGTATGTTCCTATCGGGCAATATTAGACATCTCAAACAATATTGATGCCGGTGATCCTACTTAAAGTGTAAACTAATAATGCTGAAATATTCTTTTGAATAAATACAAAGCTTTAATTCTGTAACTAAAAATCTCTTTAATAATATACACACTACACAAACGAACAATTGCATTCAATTTAAATTCGTTGACTCTAGTCGTCGCTCTCCTTCAGCTGAATAGTCCCAATCTTTAATTACTAACTTGTGCCCCTTTTCCAGTCACGTCCAAACTATTTTTAGAGCTTATGAAAAAACGGTCATAGTTTCAAATAAACTTGTCATTACTCGTCAACAGCAAACAGCCATGACCTTGCGCTGCAGAAATACAATCTAAAAATAAACTAAATGCATACTCTTTACGTTATGTTACACTATCATTTTAACTCTTTCTTTCCGCAATTACTTTCTTCAGTCCGATAGTATTATTTATTTTTCTCTATTGTATATCACTATTCTGTGCTGAGTAAGCTTTAATAACTTTTTTGTTTGTTATCAGAAAATGTTATATTTGTTAACGAATTGTAGGAGAATGCATGCTCTATTTACACAACACAAATTAAAGTTATAAATCCAAAGATCAATTTAATTTAATGGTGTCAAATCTACGTAGACATCGTCAATTAAGAATGAGAGAGTTAATATGGCGTCTTTGACATTGTGTATTTTGTTTTCTACTTATTTCAAAACAAATATAAACCTTCTTGTATTTTTCTTGCTTTTTTCATTAGGTTCCATTATGTAGCCACCACATTTCTTCACATCGTTTTCTCATTCGATCTTTCTCTTCTTTCTCTTCTTACTCTTTCTCCTTCTGTCTCGTTCTTGGACAGGTAAAATAAAGAAACAGTCCTCTGTTCCTGCAAGTATTGTTGAGTTAGAGTCCTAATGCAGTTCTCGCTCCAGGCTGCTTATCCAATATCTCCTGTATCCTCAACTCATATGAACATATAATTTTCATTTAAGCATTCCTTCCTCTAAGACAAAAAAAATTCAAATATTCTGCACACATATTTTCAGACTTTCAATATCAGTGTAATTGATATTCACAATACAAATATAAGCACACAATTTTAACCGGTTGTTAAGAAATCATTAATTCGCTAAAGAAATCTACTTGCGATCGTCATTGCAGTCTCTACAGGGGTCTAATAGTTCATCAGCCAGCAGGTCCTGTTCAAACATCAAAGGTACAGTTTGAAAAATAAACTAAATGAAATTCCCCATTTTCTAAAAATAGACAGTTATTTTTGTTCCTGTAATACACGATTCCCTGCACATACATCCCCATAATATTTAGGCTAATCACAATGTGTAGAAACAAAGATTTCTTCAGTGAGTTGAAAATTACAATATTTAAATACATCTAACCGCTAGACGTCAACACAAACACAACAACTTAATTATGATAAAAAACAACAGCTTAAGCCTTGCATATAACTTTCACCATTGCGTAGCTAGCTCAAATATCTACACAATTATCCCCATAACACAAAGCATAACACCTTCAAATTTCGAGCATCGAACTGATGCCCCCCATCCTTTTTAGTACCTTTACTTTATTCGTACTCCGCTGTTCAAGCGTTTAATGACTACAGAATTAATGACGTCATCAATAAATGTGCTCATGCTTCACTGGCCAAAACCGCTGAAGGTGACAGTGAAACAGAGGAAACAAAAACAAATGCTGAACTGAGTGATCCTCAAAAATTAATTAAGGCCTTTTTAAGGACGCCAGACAACAATTAGTAGCATTGTCCGGAAATAGCGGACACTCCGAACAAAAGCTCTTTGAAAAAGAGGAAGGTAGTTTGTTCTCTTGAGATCTGTTTCAGTTGTATGAGTGTACGTATATTTGTGTGTGTCAGACGCTTAGAAACGATTGTATATCTACCGTCTACTTCTGTCTGGGATGAAATTAACTGTTACCGCAGCAACCTTTGATGTTTTGTAGCAGTGCTTGGGGAGGGGATGGGGAAAGAGCGTTCACGTGATACAAGCTGTCAGAGATCGTCTGCTCGCGACCTATTTTTCTTATGCATTTAATCGCAGTTTTTACTCTACAATTAAGGTCTAGTATTAGGAACTTTAATTGTAGTCACGTGACATAGCTATTTTATTTAGAACACCTTTCTGTTCATTTTGTTTTACCAAAATATACGTCACATAAAGGTCGATTGCCATAGAATTGCAGTGTAAAAAGGAATATATATATACAGTGCTTTTTATTTTGTACAAAATAGGTGCCGGTACTAAGTGGTGGCTTGCCTAACTTTTAGCTACTAATAAATTAATGATAAACGTTAAAATACAAAAAAAAGGTAATGCGTTGCCGGATTTGCTTCAGTGCAGAAATGTGGTTAGTTATCTAATGCAAGCTAAAAAAGACATGGCGTAACAAAATGAAAATAGGACGATTAGGAGAGAAAAAGGTAAATAAATCAGAATGTCAAGAGCGTCATATTGATGGGGCACTGTTGCTAACTAAATAACACAAATGACTTTGTGCTACATGAAACAAAGAGATTAGAAATGGGACTCTACGGGGCTGGAAAGTGCTCAATAATAGTATATACTTTGTTAAAATACTATATACTTTGTTAAAATACTATATACTTTGTTAAAATTGTATATACTTTGTTAAAATACTATATCCTTTGTTAAAATACTATATACTTTGTAAAAATTACTTCACATTAGCATTACTTATTCGTTTTCTGTACACCGATACACAAGTATGATAATGATATTTATTGATTTGCCTACAATGCATACAAATCTCCAACAGATTGCCCTAAAACCAAGGGCTGACTTTAAAAATGTATCACAAGGAAACTATTATTTACAAGGAAATTTTCTAAAGACGTCACCATTTCATTAGCATACGAAAAAAAAGCTCGGGAATTCCCGATAAATCCAAACCTGGTCTATAATATTGTCCTTTAAGTCCAGTGTTATCAAACCAGCGTATTGTCTAAACAATCCCCCCCCCCCGGGCCATTTCTTTTTGTTGTTGTCTTTAAACAAATGTTGTGTTACGCAAGGCTAAACTAGCAAAACTTGGAAATCAGCGGCAAGAGAGAACCAAAAAAAAAAAAAACAACCAAATAAACAAATAAAACAATAGCTGGGCAGAAATGTTTTCTGGCAATTTCCCTAACAAACAGGATTTGCACATCTGTGAATGATTTATGGAGCATTAACCGTCACAAGTGCACGTATATTAATGACGTCACTGGCCACGCCCACTCACTTCCCTCCATTGTTCCCTGAATGCTTATTATGAGTCGATTTCTCTGAGTTTGAGCTGCATCAACGTACTTGCCCTCCTTGATTGGTGTTTTCCTAGTCAAAATAACGTCCAGGCCCATTTTCTGTTTTTTTGTTTTTTTTTAAAGCGTTTTTGTTTTGTTCTGCTCTGAACTCTTAATTCAATAATATCTATCTATCTATCTGGTATCTATCTATCTATCTATATATCTTACATGTCTGTCTATCTTACATGTCTGTCTGTCTGTCTGTCTGTCCGTCTATCTATCTATCTATCTATCTATCTATCTATCTATCTATCTATCTATCTATCTATCTATCTATCTATCTATCTATCTAATCTATCTATCTATCTATCATCTTTCTACTAGCCTGCCTGTCTGTTTGTTTGTCTGTCTGATTGTCATGGATAATATCTCTTTAGAAGTAGAAGCTGCTTCTTCCTTACCTTTGTGATTTCGTGAACAATTTTTAAAATGAAAAAATATTAATTTCACCTGACTATAACGATGTTCACATTCTTAGCTGAACAAATTAAAAGTGATTCAGAGTGAAGTTTTATGTATAAACCTCTAATTTGGTGAATTATAAAACATTTTTTATTGAGATTTTCTTTTAATTTACCCCCATCTCTCTATTTCAATTTCTCTCTCGCTCTTTCTGTTTGTCTTTCTCTCTCTCTGTCTCTCTCTCTCTCTTTCCCTCTCTCCATCTCTCTCTTTCTTTCTGCCTCTCTCTTTCTTTCTGCCTCTCTCTTTCTTTCTGTCTCTCTTTCTCTCTCTTTCTGGCTCTCTTTTTCTCTCTCCATCTCTCTCTTTCTTTCTGTCTGACTTTCTCTCTTTCTTTCTCTCTTTCTTTCTGTCGTTCTCTCTCTCTCTCTTTCACTTGCTCTTTTCCTTTTCTGTCTCTCTAAAAAAAACTCAACCCGTTCTCTTTCCCTTCCTGTCTTTACCTGCTAGCTCATAAAGTGAATTCATGTTTCCTAGTACCACATATATCCCTTCTCCCATTGGACCAGAGTGACATCTCCCAAACATCCCGAGTCATTCCTCAGACTAAACAGCACATTGTGTAGAGATGTATTGACACATCTACAACAAATAACATCACCACCTCTCCCTCTACTCTCTCATGGTAAATATATATACTCCGGTGTGCTCTTTTGTTTTTCTCTCCTCATCGCTTGAACGCAGAGAACAAGAAAAAGAGGAGGAGGAAGAAGCAATTCTTGGAGGAGGGAAAAGAAAGTCCATAACCTTCGCTCTAGAATAATGTTTGGCTTCTACAAATAGTCCAGAGTGCAGAAACACTCTTCATTTCTCGTGGTTCTCGTGAGCTAACGTGACGTATGGAACTGGGATTTGGGTAATGTGCCTGATTTAAAGTTGGCATTGAATATTTAGTTATTATATGTATGCGTTGAGTAGTTGGATGGTAATAATGCTTTAAAGGTAATATTGGTACTCTAATAATAGCGGTATTATAGTAATAGATGGCAATTTGGTGTGGAGGTATTAGGGGAATAATGATCATATTATGGTACTAGTGGACAGACTGTAAAATTGTAAAATGTTTGTACGTTTGTAAAATGTTTGTTTGTTAATAAAATGTTTGACATGTTTCGGATGTCTCTTCAGAATTGAAAGACAAGCTACATCCTAGCCCAAACCTCTCCCAGGACGACGGGGATGGCAGAGAGCAGGGTATGAACCCGAGACGACTGAACGTCAGTCCAACGCACAATAAGTTTAGGAAAGTCAAAGTTCTATGAAGATAATAAGCTGAATGAGAAAAAGTAAATGTATCTACGTTAAATCAAGAACTTGATTTTCATAGCCGTCTCAACGGATGTTGGGTTTGGTTTGTTCGCTCGTCTTTTTCTAAGAATCTTGAGTTGGTCAATAGATTGTCTCAATAGATTGTCTCAATAGTTTGTCTCAATAGATTGTCTCAATAGTTTGTCTCAATAGATTGTCTCAATAGTTTGTCTCAATAGAGTGTCTCAATAGATTGTCTTAATAGATCGTCTCAATAGATTGTCTCAATAGAGTGTCTCAATAGATTGTCTCAATAGATTGTCTCAATAGATTGTCTCAATAGATTGTCTCAATAGATTGTCTCTTTGCTTGTGTAGCTTTACGCTACTAACATTAAGAAGGATAAGTACATCTTAAAGTACATCTCAAAGACACGAGAAATCAGCGCGAAAGGAAAAAAAGTATCAGAAACCTATTGAAAACAGAATTTCTCTTGACCTTAGTTCCACCTTGTAACCAACAAATATAAATCTTTGTAATGTCTAGGTTTAATTTTTTTTTTTGCATTTTCTTGTAAAATATAAAGCTATACAGACAGGTGTACAATTCCTCTTCTCAGCATGCAAATTCTTTTGGAAAAAGAAAAGATCGGAAGGAAAAAATAAAAAGTTGGGTGGACACGGTTCTCGAAAACGGCTCTATCGATTTTCCTAGAGATTTGACAGTTTATGTATATTTTTGGGGAAAAGAATTATTAGCTAATAGGCCACACCAAGAAAACTCTGGTTTGACCATTAAATTTTTTTTGAGGCTAAATAATCTAGTATTTGTTGTGAATGTCTTTATATTGAATACACATACGTTCGTGGCTATTCCGGCACGTCTTCAGAACAGAGTGCAGTAATTGAACGTTGAGGAACATTTTGCGCACCTTCTAAGTCTGGATCTATAGGCCTAACACCAAACTAGAATCTGCCTTTTCATGTTATCATAATAACAGCAAAGTTATCGCTAACCCTAGCCCATGTGGAGTGTCGCCAGAGAAAGCTGACAATGTCCTTCAAAACTGCATTCTTTACCAAGAGACCCTCACAAGACACTGGCCCTAAAACATCCCAATAGAAAGAAAGCTATACGAAGAGCTCCCAGATTGGGAAACCACTGCGCAGTTCATCTCATGAACGCTCCAACATAATAATGAGATCGAGGAAGAAGATATCGATCTATTAGTTTTGATAAGGAAGAATTTTCTTTTTTTTTTTTAAATATAATTTATTTGTTACTTCCTCAAAATATTTGCACACATATATATGAATGCCTTTTAAACACTTTGGGGGGTCTATTTAGAGTGTCAACATTGATAAACAATAGAAGTCAGTCCAATGTTTTCTCCTTGTGTCTACGACACCAAGGTCAAGATCTGTGTTTCTCTTGTTCTTTTTGCCTTTCTCCACTCTCTACGTGGCTGTGGCTCAGCTTCTCAGCTTCCGTGTTAACTCTGAGTAGCTCGCCCGAGGATCCGTTGTCAATCTAGACACCATGCCACAAATCTAGAGTGAATCAAAAGCCTAAAGATTCGCCAATCCACCCTGTCCTTTCCCAATAAATACCTTAAGCTATATTCGCACAAGTTCATCCGCCCTCCCCACATCCCCATTGACCCCCAGGTTAAGAGCGCCCTACGTTCAAATCTCCTCCATCGATTATTACAACGCCACGGATGAAACAGGGCCGCAGATCTGGCTGGAATTGAAAGCATCAAATGTGTGGATCTAAAAAGCAATCAAGTTTTATCTTGGAGCAAATAGACGATTTTACACTGACCAAAAAATGTCTCTGAAGAACAAAATGAAAGTATATAACTTAACAAAAAAGAGAACTTTTAAGCAAACTAAATTATAGCAACTATGTAGTGGAGAGTTGTTATTTAAAATAAAAAACTGTATACTCCACATTGTCAACACAAGTGTATGGGATCTAATGAAGATGTGGCCACACTACTTACATTATAACACTTGCAATGGCAGTAGATTAAATCTATCTGTATATGACTAAATGTGATATTCATAATCTCTTTCAATCCTTACGTTAATGTAGAAATGAATTAATTTTCATTCTCTGGCACTGCAAGGAACGATCTTCGTTAAAGGGAAACAGAATTCATTGCAGTCCCCTCAACAGTGTCCACTGAGGCAGTCTGCAGCAATGCTCCCCTCCGAGAGGTAACGAGGATCTTCTTTCGAATGCTTAGGGCTTCCGGTTGTGTCTTCTTATTTTTATTTGGCATCTTTGACCCTCATTGTTCTCTGGGAAGTTATTACATATTATGACGTGGCCAACACAAACGCCTCATTACGCCTGATCCGCAGACGATAAAAAAGCATGAAACATGTCATCGCTCAGTTTTAAAGACGCCATTACTCACGTTTAACGAAGCCTTAACTCATAACTCAAATTGACAATTTCAGATCGTCTTTGTATTGTTTATTGTCCCTTGTATTCCCTCTCTTTGGTTTCTTTGTTGTTTTTTTTTTCTCTTTGTTTCTTTTGTTGTGTTTGGGTTCACCTTAAAATAATTAAATGGTGAATACTTCCCCATTCCTTCCAGCCCCTACATCTCTCTACAAGTGCTGGCTGTTTCATTGTAAGTGTGTGCGTGTGATAGTATGTGTGAATGTGTCTATGCAGCACTGCAGTGGTAACTTAAAATGGTAGAGGAATGAGAAATGGAGTGGAACGGTTAGGGGCACCGTGCAGGGGCGGCCTTAGCAGTGCGCGGGGCCCTGGGCAAGTGTCTTGTGCGGGGCCCTCAGCAGTAGAGATAGACTATATATTCCGTACCACATCACGCTAGCGGGCTAATCCGTCTCTAACGCTGTAACAATAACAATTCAGTATGTCTCTAACGCTGTAACAATAACAATTCAGTATGTCTCTAACGCTGTAACAATAACAATTCAGTATGTCTCTAACGCTGTAACAATAACAATTCAGTATGTCTCTAACGCCGTGGGCCTTATTTTTTGTTACAAAACATAGAACTTTACTATTGGCCGCTGAAGTGTATTAATGTCTAGGCACAGTAGCCTATAAAACTCTCAGGCGGAAGCAACTAATCCAAAGAGTTTATTTTGTTTATAAACATCGACGTCCAGTCGGGATTTGATTAGGGAAATGTGTAGTGATCAGGTTTGTGACAATAAAATCTCCGATTGCGGGGCCCCACTTGCCACCCCCAAAGGCCGCTACTGATGGGCAGTTACAGTAAGCAAAAAAAGTACAGTTCTCATTTCAAACCTTGTGATCTAATGGGCCTAATGATGTAAAGGTTAACTGTTTCTGTAGTCCACGGTAAACGAGGGTGTCGTGTGGCCATCACAATGACCAACCGTCTTTACTTTCCCCAACAAATTAGAGGTAGCCATTAGAGTTGGTTGAACTCCGGGGTGCCCTAAAATTCCCAAAATTCAAAATCCTAGTCTTCACTGACATTCGACCCGAGCCCCCTCGGTTCGGAAGCCAAAACGCTGTACTTCTCGGCCACCACGCCAGTCAGTCAGTCACGCCAGTCAGTGAATGAAGATAAAAAGACAAGGAAAAGATTGCAGTAGTTAATAATGAACAAAACATGCAGATATCCGTCGTCAAATACTTTGAAGAATGGAGATTTAAAGTTTAATTTTACTAGAAAAAACAATGAAACAAAAGGATTACATGTGTTGGGGTGGGTGTAGGGGGGGGGAGATAAGGGGAGGTAAATGCCAAGGTAATTGCTTCATGATTATTTTGTTTTGTTTTTATGTTCGTGATTATTCAGCCGTTGGAAGGGGGTGGGTGTGATACAATCGTAGGTAAAGTGAAAAAAAAAAGAGTTCTTGAATCACAGTTGATTGGATTGGATTGATAGTTAGAGCTGAAT